>CAWUFW010000125.1:0-600000 GCA_963921515.1 Calotriton arnoldi | reverse complement strand
ATACAGCGAGACCACGAGCGGTCGCTGCCGTGTACCCCTGCCGATAGGGAAGGCCGACGACACCCAGCCATTGACACGAACTCTGGCCACGGGCTCAGTATACAGAACCCTGATCCACTGGAGGAAGAACTGGGGAAGGCCCATTCTTGTGAGTACAGTGAACATATAATCCCACTGAAGGGAATTAAATGCTTTTGCTGCATCAAGCAGCACCGCTACTGCCTGAAAATCTGAGTCAAAATAATGTAGGGTGGCGAAAAGCGTGCACAGATTATGCGTGGTTGACCTGGCAGGCACAAAACCCTGATTGGTCAGGGAGCACCAGCAAGGGGACAAGAGGCTGTAGCTTGAGAGCGATCATCTTTGCTAATATCTTAGCATCGATATTAATAATTGAGAGAGGCCTATAGGAATCACAACGATTAGCAGCCTTATCAAGCTTTAACAGCATAACCAGGAGGGCTTCCTTCAAAGAAGGCGGGAGACGTCCAGTGTCATATGCCTCCGCATAAACCTCCAGAAGTCTGGGGGCCAGATCATCCACATAGGTCTTATAAAACTCACTAGGGAGCCCGTCCAATCCCGCAGCCTTACATGTGGGGAGGGACATAATAGCAAGCTTTACGTCCTCCACATCAAATGGTTGTGTAAGATATTCCCTATGATCCAAGGACAGCCAGCCAAGCGCGATGTCATCCAGATAGGAGTGTATGTCCTCTGGCTGTACCACGGCCTTGTTTTCGTAGAGTCTGGTGTAGAAATCAAGTATGGTCCCACTAATCGCGGGTGTGGTGTAATGGGCCGCCCCCGCATCATCAAGCATCTCTGTGATATAGTCCTGACTACATGGAGCAGCTAACTTCTGTGCAAGCGAGCGGCTGGGCCTGCCCCCCTCCCCATAATATCTAGCCTTACTGCATCTGGACCGATGAACCAACTCTTGATCGACAGTGTCATTATGTTCAGTCACTAACTCCCGGATCGCGGACAATGTCGCTGTAGAAGGGTCTTTCTCATAGGCGCGTTCTAAGGTGGAGCTTTCCACAGCTAATTTATGAATCCTACGTCTCAGATCTCTCAAGACACCTGCCTGCACCCCCATACATACACCCCTAATAGTCACCTTAAATGCTTCCCACAGGACACCCGCGCTGTCAACCGAGCTCTCATTCTCTCTAAAAAAAATTTGAATGGCCTCCCCAACAGTGTGCCTGAAAACGGAGTCAGTCAATGAGGATGGCTGCAATCGCCATGTAAACGGAGGTCTCTCGCATGCGGGTACCTGCAGCTCTAGAAGCACAGGAGAATGATCCGAAAGCGTCCGGGCCATATGGCTAACCTAAACCACCCAAGTACAAGCAGCCTCAGTAACAATCTCTTAGAAGAGTTAGTGAACTCCAGGCATTAACCATACAAGAACCATTTTTGCAAATCCATCATAACAAAGTGGTTCTTAGGACTAACCCAAAATTTTTACCCAAAGTCGTGTCTGCCTTCCACCTTAACCAGTCTGTAGAACTCCCAGTTTTTTTCCCTCTACCAGACTCGGTGGCAGAACGAGCTCTTCACACGCTAGACGTTAAAAGAGCAATACTCTACTACATTGAAAGAACAAAATCCTTTAGAACAAGCATTGGCATAGCCAATAGGTCTCGCCTTTGGGGCCTTATAAGTGTTTAGGCAGAGCTATTGACTTTGCCAATGTGTTTAATGGTGGTGGAGTGGTGGTGGAGTTGTGGTGGTGGTGGAGGAGTGGTGGTGTTGTGATGCTGAGGTGGTGGTGGAGTGATGGTGGAGTGGTGTTGTGGTGGAGTGATGGTGGAGTGGTGTTGTGGTGGAGTGATGGTGGAGTGGTGTTGTGGTGGAGTGGTGTTGTGGTGGAGTGGTGTTGTGGTGTTGTGGTGGAGTGGTGTTGTGGTGGAGTGGTGTTGTGGTGGAGTGGTGTTGTGGTGGAGTGGTGTTGTGGTGGAGTGGTGTTGTGGTGGAGTGGTGTGGTGGAGTGGTGTGGTGGAGTGGTGTTGTGGAGTGGTGTTGTGGAGTGGTGTTGTGGAGTGGTGTTGTGGAGTGGTGTTGTGGAGTGGTGTTGTGGAGTGGTGTTGTGGAGTGGTGTTGTGGAGTGGTGTTGTGGAGTGGTGTTGTGGAGTGGTGTTGTGGAGTGGTGTTGTGGAGTGGTGTTGTGGAGTGGTGTTGTGGAGTGGTGTTGTGGAGTGGTGTTGTGGAGTGGTGTTGTGGAGTGGTGTTGTGGAGTGGTGTTGTGGAGTGGTGTTGTGGAGTGGTGTTGTGGAGTGGTGTTGTGGAGTGGTGTTGTGGAGTGGTGTTGTGGAGTGGTGTTGTGGAGTGGTGTTGTGGAGTGGTGTTGTGGAGTGGTGTTGTGGAGTGGTGTTGTGGAGTGGTGTTGTGGAGTGGTGTTGTGGAGTGGTGTTGTGGAGTGGTGTTGTGGAGTGGTGTTGTGGAGTGGTGTTGTGGAGTGGTGTTGTGGAGTGGTGTTGTGGAGTGGTGTTGTGGAGTGGTGTTGTGGAGTGGTGTTGTGGAGTGGTGTTGTGGAGTGGTGTTGTGGAGTGGTGTTGTGGAGTGGTGTTGTGGAGTGGTGTTGTGGAGTGGTGTTGTGGAGTGGTGTTGTGGAGTGGTGTTGTGGAGTGGTGTTGTGGAGTGGTGTTGTGGAGTGGTGTTGTGGAGTGGTGTTGTGGAGTGGTGTTGTGGAGTGGTGTTGTGGAGTGGTGTTGTGGAGTGGTGTTGTGGAGGAGTGGAGTGGTGTTGTGGAGTGGTGTTGTGGAGTGGTGTTGTGAGTGGTGTTGTGGAGTGGTGTTGTGGAGTGGTGTTGTGGAGTGGTGGTGTGGAGTGGTGTTGTGGAGTGGTGTTGTGGAGTGGTGTTGTGGAGTGGTGTTGAGGTGGTGGTGTTGAGGTGGTGGTGTTGAGGTGGTGGTGTTGAGGTGGTGGTGTTGAGGTGGTGGTGTTGAGGTGGTGGTGTTGAGGTGGTGGTGTTGAGGTGGTGGTGTTGAGGTGGTGGTGTTGAGGTGGTGGTGTTGAGGTGGTGGTGTTGAGGTGGTGGTGTTGAGGTGGTGGTGTTGAGGTGGTGGTGTTGAGGTGGTGGTGTTGAGGTGGTGGTGTTGAGGTGGTGGTGTTGTGATGCTGAGGTGGTGGAGTGGTGGTGTTGTGATGCTGAGGTGGTGGAGTGGTGGTGTTGTGATGCTGAGGTGGTGGAGTGGTGGTGTTGTGATGCTGAGGTGGTGGAGTGATGCTGAGGTGGTGGTGTGGTGGTGGAGTGGTGGTGCTGTGATGCTGAGGTGGTGGAGTGGTGGTGCTGTGATGCTGAGGTGGTGGAGTGATGCTGAGGTGGTGGAGTGGTGGTGGAGTGATGCTGAGGTGGTGGAGTGATGCTGAGGTGGTGGAGTGATGCTGAGGTGGAGTGGTGGTGGAGTGGTGCTGAGGTGGTGGAGTGATGCTGAGGTGGTGGTGTTGTGATGCTGAGGTGGTGGTGTTGTGATGCTGAGGTGGTGGAGTGGTGGTGGTGTGATGCTGAGGTGGTGGTGTTGTGATGTTGAGGTGGTGGAGTGGTGGTGGAGTGATGGTGGAGTGGTGGTGTTGTGATGTTGAGGTGGTGGAGTGGTGGTGGAGTGGTGGTGGAGTGGTGGTGGAGTGGTGGTGGAGTGGTGGTGGAGTGGTGGTGGAGTGGTGGTGGAGTGGTGGTGGAGTGGTGGTGGAGTGGTGGTGGAGTGGTGGTGGAGTGGTGGTGGAGTGGTGGTGGAGTGGTGGTGTTGTGATGCTGAGGTGGTGGAGTGGTGGAGTGGAGTGATGCTTAGGTGGAGGAGGAGTGGTGGAGTGGTGGTGGAGTGATGCTGAGGTGGTGGTGGAGTGATGGTGGAGTGGTGGTGTTGTGATGCTGAGGTGGTGGTGTTGTGATGCTGAGGTGGTGGAGTGGTGGTGTTGTGATGCTGAGGTGGTGGAGTGGTGGTGTTGTGATGCTGAGGTGGTGGAGTGGTGGTGTTGTGATGCTGAGGTGGTGGAGTGGTGGTGGAGTGGTGCTGAGGTTGTGGAGTGGTGGTGGAGTGGTGGAGGGGTGCGGAGGTGATGGAGTGGTGCTGAGGTGGTGGAGTGGTGCTGAGGTGGTGGAGTGGTGCTGAGGTGGTGGAGTGGTGCTGTTGTGATGCTGAGTGGTGGAGTGGTGGTGCAGATATGTGTATTGTGGCTACCACCAAGCGCCTGTGCCAAGGTATATTTGCAGATTCCTTTGATGATATAACTTTCCTTGCAAAGCTACCAAATAACTTTTTGAAGTTGAAAGAGGCGCAGGTTGACATCATGCCAAAAACAGTCTCAAAGTGTCTGTTAAAACTTACAACGTGAAAAAAAAAAAAAATGCCCATGTTTTCCTCCAATGCCGTGCATCAAAAGGGTCACAACAGAAGCATGGCAGACGTTTCTGTGGTGGGGGAGAGGCAGGGGCATTGAAGCGAGGCGCGCACGCTTGGCCGAGCGAGAGGAATGCCAGATGGCCCTTTGCTCGTGCATGTGCGCGTAATCGCACACTGTATGCCGTGCCACACAAAGCTGTGGTTGCACTTTTAAAACCCCACTACTATAGGTCTCGCCAGAGACCAGCGCAAGCGCTGGTTCAGGACGAGACCTAATAAAAAAATAAGAATATAGTACTGGAGTCACTGGCTGCAGTAAGCGATATTCCCCACACGAGGCCGCTACTTCCCCCATCCTGTAATCCTCGAATGTCAGTCTGCAATAGCGCCAGTCATACGGCAGAGGGGGCAAGTTCGCAACCAGGCCTCGGATCACCGGGCTGTAGTAGTTCCAGCTCCCCGGCAGGCGTCGCCCCTTGCCGGGCCACGCAACCCCGGACACAGCTGCAGGATGGCGGCGTTGCCGCCGGAGGATTCCTCGGACAGTGACCCGGAGGCCGAGCCCGGAGCCCCTCAGAAGCTCATCCGCAAGGTGTCCACCTCCGGACAGATCCGGCAGAAGGTGAGCAGAGCTCCGGGAGGGGGGTGCAACTAGTGCTTGGGGGCGGGCGGGAGGCGTGCAATTAAAAAGCCAGGGAAAGTGGACAAAAAAGCACACAGGCCCAGACCTCCATGAGAACCCGGAACTAAGAGTATGGTTTGGGAGAGAATAGTTGAAATGGTGTGCTGCCTGTAGACGCAGAGAAGGGAGAGGGCACCAACTGAGACACCGGGGGACGAAAGGGCGCATGATGGAGAGAGGGGTGAACGGAGACCGGCCGAAGTTTGAGTGAAGTGTAGGAGAGTCATTTCAGTCAAAACGATTCTGTTCAGTCGCGTGGAAATGGCATGTTACAGAAAGGCGCAGCGGAGAACAAGGGTGTCAGGGAGAGGGGCAAATTCGGGAGTGTATGATGCAAACGGGAGTGGGCATTTCTGGGTACTCGGCGATACGAGGACAAGCTGTATGAGACCGGATAGGACATGCTTGCTACGGACGCGAAGGCAAGGCAGAATGACTGAGGGAGAGCCGGCAAGCAAAGGAGACACGAGTAGAGGGCATGGCTATGGAGAGGCAGTGGAAAGGGCAAGTTGGATGGAGGCAGGAGCGAAGGGCACGCTGAGAGGATCGGGGTACGCTGAACAGAAGAATGGGAGGGCTAGCTGGCGAGGAATGTAGCTGGGCTGCCGGAGACGAGATGACAGGGAAGAGGACATGCTTCAGTGCAATTGGCGTGGGCATGCTGGGGTCAGAAATGATAATATACACTGGATAGAGGATTTGAGGGCATTAGAAACAGCTAAAAAACAAGGACAACAATGGAGGAGCGGGGGCGAGCGCGGCAGCCTGCTCAGCTGACCAGACGCTCGTGCGTCATGGCCTTTCCCGGCATGTGTTTCCAATTATCGCGCCCGCGTCTGGGCACGATAATGGGAAACACATGTCGGCCGCACGGGTAACCGCCCGAAAAAGGCCATGACGCACGAGCGTCTGGTCAGCTTTGAAGACCCCCTACATAATGCTTCGCCAGAAGCAGCGCTTGCGCGCTACTCTAGGCTCAACCTAAAAACTAAACAACTCTTTGTGGTTTTCTCCCCACCTCATAAAGGCAATCCCATCTCAAAAGCGGGGATTGCAAGGTGGATTGCTAAGTGCATCCAAAAACGCTATCTTAAAGACAAACGTACATTAACCATTCCCCCTAGAGCTCATTCCACACGCAAACTAGGGGCTTCTATGGCTTTCTTAGGGAACATTCCCCTAGATGACATCTGCAAAGCAGCAACTTGGTCTACACCGCACACTTTCACAAAACATTACTGTGTAGATGTGCAAGCAAAACAACAAGCTAGTGTGGGCCAGGCTGCATTAAGAACACTTTTTCAGACCACTGCAACAGATACAGGTTAGCCACCGCTAGGGAGATAACTGCTGTTTAGTCTATGGAAGTATATAATCTACAGCTCATATGCCTCGAACGGCAAATGGTACTTACCAGTATGCATCTGTTCTTGGCATGTAGAGCTGTAGATTCATATACGCCCACCCGCCTCCCCGGATACCTCTATCTGTTGCAGTACTAGCTTACTTAGATACATTACACATGGACATCTCTTTCTATTTCTTACTAACACCATCATAACCCTTCATGGCGAAAACAATCTGGAGATGGAGCCGATGCCCATGCGCGCTATCACCGTAAGGAGGAGTCACCTATCTCGTGACTACAAAGACTTCTTCGAAGACAAAAACAAAGTGCAAACATCCGAACCCAACACCAGATGGCGATCTCTGCAAGTATATGAATCTACAGCTCTACATGCCAAGAACAGATGCATACTGGTAAGTAACATTTTCCTTTTGATACAAACAAATTAGTCTGAGTTCAATCTTTGAGTGTGACATCATTTCTTGCCTAGTGTGTACAACAAATGCTTAACACTACCCTCTGATAAAGCCTTACTGCTCGCCCACACTACCACAAATAGAGAATAAGGTGCGATCTGCTTTTACCTCTGCCTACCTTTGGGGTTCCACTGGACTCTGTGCACACTATACCTCACTTTGGTATAGTATATACAGAGCCAGCTTCCTACACAGGGTGCTTAGTCGGTGTTGGAAGCCCAGTGCAATCCTATGGAGGTTTCAGGTTTTGGATTTCGACTGCAGGGTCGGTCCAGGAAGTCTTCCAGGAGGAACCAACAGCTGGGCAGGTAAGTCGAGCTGACCCTCGACGTCCGGACACTTCAGGATCAGGTCACCAGGACGCAGAGTCGGAGACTGCAGGAGTGCCTTTTGACATCGGTAATTTGCTTACCTGTCCGGTGGAGGGGGGGGGTTGTCATGAAGAGGCTGCAGATGTCGACGCGGACCTTGGAGGTGACACCCCTCGATGGTTTGGAGGTCAGAACTGCTAGGGGACAACTTCAGGGTGGATGGACCCTCGGGACACGGGTCGTGGATGACAGGTGCAGAGGTAAGTCCTGGAGCAGGGTTTCTTGGACCCGCAGGGGCTGGATCTTCTTTTGTGGACAGGGCCGCTGTCCTCTGAAGTCTCAAGTCTTTATTGAAGTGTGGCATCAGTCCTCACCAAATCTGGAGGTCGCTGATCCCTTTTGAAGCCATAGTTTTCTTCAGAGCTGCAGGCAGGCCGGTAGAGCTGGGACCAAGTCAGTTGGGCCTGAAATCTTCATTGCTGTGATGTCTTTGGGATTCCAGTCTTTTTAGGTCGTCCAGAACTAAATTCTGGGTTCAGAGCTGCCCCCAAAAATCCTGTATTTAGGGGGCTTTATAGGGGTCTCAAGTCAGCCAATGGGCTACTGCTTAGGGTGACTACACCCTCAGTGTGCTTACCCCATGTTGGGAGTGGATACAATCCCCGATACTGATTGGGTGGTGCCTGCCATCTGCAAGGTGGGCACTGAAGAGTAGGCTTCACTTTGCCTCCCAAACCTGAGGGGTGGAGTTGGCAGAGGTAGGCACACCTTCTGGGCCGTCCTAATTTTTCCCATCTGTCTTCCTCCTGAAAAGGGGTTGACAGGAAGGGGCCTGCTCCTGATAGCAAGAGAGGCTGGGGGTCGCGTTGCAAAGGCAGCAAGGCTTTTGAAGCTCCCTTGCCACAGATGGCTCTTCCTGACCTGGGGAAGGCGAGAACACCTCCACCAAGGAAAGGCTTTGTTTCTGGGCCCAGGGAGCGAAAACTCCCACCCCAGGGGTCCAGAAACTTGTCTTGTGGTGGCAGGCTGGGTTCACCAGTCAGGAACCCACCAGTGGTTTGTTTGGTTCAGGGGGTCCCCTCTAGAAAGGACCCCTGAGTGCACGGAATAATACATCTGACACTGGAATCAGTGCAGGTGTATTATTCTGAGATGTGTGATATCAAATATCCCAGGTTTCAGTAAAGCCATTATGGTGCTAGGAAACTCATAATGACCAGTTTCCAGACCATGTGCTCAGGATGGATTTACTGGCCACTTACAATATCTAAGAATGGCCTTAGATATTATAGGGATCTGTCTGCTCATGCAGATAGGTCTTCACATGAGGTATAGGGCACCCTGCTTTAAGGGTGTCTTACCTAGGCCTCATGGAGTGCTGGGCAGGCATGTCACACAGGGATGTGTGCCATGTCGACTCTACACTTTTAGCTGCACCACAACACACAGGCTGCAATGGCAGTGGTGCATGTTTGTGATGGGAGGTCTCTGAGGGTGGCATAATACATGCTATATCTCTGAGGCCTTTCCGTGGCTACCATGCCCTTGGTAGCATAGGTAGCCTTTACAAGGGACTTACAGGTGGGCCAGAGTTGTGCCAATTGTGGAAACAATGCTAAAGGTTAGGAAAAGAACACAGGCCCTGGGAACCTGATTGACAGGGACCCAGGGCACTCAGTCAAAGTGCATTAGAAATCTGGCAAAAAGTGTGTGTGTGGGGGGGGGGGAGGTTACTGCAACAGGAACCTACTTCCTTACACCTCTGGTAGACCTAAATGTCTTGCCCACATTACCACAAAAAATGTAGTGTTATTGTTTTTGCCTCTGTAAACCAATAAGGGTTGCTTAGAGTCTCTGCAGTGTACCCTGTTTTGGTGCACAATATATAGAGAGCCAGCTTCCTACATTGGTGGTTCAGCGGTGGGATACAAGACTTCGCATTTGCTGACACCACATGGTCAATAGGTAATTTCACAAAGTAAATCCACAATTGACATTAGTTTAAAAAAAAAAAAAAAACTTGTTTTGAATTTTTTTTATATTTTTATTTTTTATTATGTATGTATGCATATATATATATATATATATGTGATCAAGGCCGCATGTCTGGCGGCCGAAACGCGTCATTTGGACATTTGATGCTCGAATAAATCATCATTTTACTTTCTAACTTTGCCTTTGGAGTCTGTTTCCTGGTGTTGCGCCTTTCTTTGGATGGTGGTACCCCTGGGATCCTGCTGTGGAATATATATATATATATATATATATATATATATATATATATATATATATATATATATATATATATATATATATATTAAAAAATTCGTGAAGATTCGTCAAACGGCGCCAAAGTTATTGGCAAATCAAAAACGCTTTTCCTATGGAAACTAGGTTCTAACTATAACTACCTAATGGCGACCCCCAGTAGGTAATATATATATATAATTTTCTTTTTCTAAATTGCTCATTCGAACTGTAAGGTCCTTTGGTTAAGTCCCCCAGTCCAATCGCATTTGAAGTCAAGCAGTATGCTAGACAGTTAGGCCTTTATAAAATAGCCTGATAGATTGTTTTCTTGAATTTCTAAAAAGCTCATGACATCCCCTCAGCTGGCCATCTGGGCCAGACCAAAACATGGAGTAGGTCTACTGGCCAGGTGTGTCCCAGAAGGTGAATAAGTTTTGTAACTCCTGTGCGACCTGCCAAGCCAGTGGTAAGGCAGGTAACCACCCAAAAAAAACCTTAATTCCACTTCCAGTGGGTGGGGTTAACATTGTTGATCCCCCTGCCCCACCAACAGCATCACAGAACAGATTTATACTGGTGGTAGTGGATCATCCCACCAGGTACCCTGAAGCTATTCCACTAGGAATGTCCCTGCTTCTGCAGTTGCCAGAGCCCTCTTAAGTATCTTTACAATAGTGGGTTTTCCTAAGGAGGTGGTGTCGGACCGAGGTAGTAGCTTCATGTCCCTGTGGAATGAATGTGGTGTGACGTGCAAGTTCACTACCCATAACATTTTACAAACCAATGGTTTATGTGGGAGATTCAACAAAACTATGAAAGGCATGATCATGGGACTCCCTGAAAAACTCAGAAGGAGATAGGTTGTCTTTTTATCATGTATGCCACATGCCTACAGAGAAGTGCCATAGAAGGGAGTGGGGTTTAGTCCCTTTGAGCATATGTTTGCTCATCCTGTAAGGGGACCATTGTGTCTGGTGAAGGAAGGCTAGGAGAGACCTCTCAAAGAGCTTATGCTAGACATTGTGGACTGTGTACTTAGCCTATGTTCAAGGATGGCTGAGTACATGGAGAAAGCATAAAAAAACCTTGAGGCCAGTCAGGAGCTCCAAAAGCTCTGGTATGACCAAAAAATTGAGCTGGTGGAGTTCCAACCTGGGCAGAAGGTGTGGGTACTAGAGCCTGTGGCTCCAAGTGCACTCCAGGACAACTGGAGTGGTCCTTACCCATCGTTGAAAGTGAGGTCACCTACTTAGTTGACCTAGGCACTCACAGGGTCATCCTTGTGAACCGCCTGAAACCTTTCCATGAAAGGGCTGTTGTGACCATGCTGATGGTCCCTGATGAGGATCAGGAAGAAGAGAGTGAACCTCTCCATGACCTCTCCCACAGTCCTGAAGGGGGGTCAGTTGATGGAGTGGTCTTCTAAGACACGGTCTCTGCCCAACAGCAAGCTAACCACAAGCAAGTCCTAGAGCAGTATGCTGGGCTCTTTTCCCTCACTCCCGGTTAGACTAGCTGGTATACCCATGATTCCGACACTGGTGACAGTATACCTGTAAGAAACAAGATATACAGTCTGTCTGACCAAGTGAAGGAAAGCATCAGGGCTGAAGTCTGCAAGATGCTGGAGTTAGGGGTGATTGAACCCTATGAAAGTCCCTGGGCTAGCCCAGTAGTCTTTGTCGCCAAACGTAATTCCAAGGGTGGGAAACGAGAGCTGAGATTTTGCATGGACTATAGAGGTCTCAATGCTATCAATAAGACAGATGCACACCTCATCCCAAGGGCAGATGAACTGATTGACAGGCTATGGGCAGCCAAGTTTTTCAGTACTTTAGATTTAACATCAGGGTACAGGCAGATTGGTCTGACCCCTGGAGCAAAAGAAAAGTCAGCATTCTCGCCCCCAGATGGACATTATCAATTTACAGAAATGCCATTTGGACTAAAGAATGCCCCTGCCACCTTTCAAAGGTTGGTGAATTAAGTCCTTGCTGGGTTGGAAACCTTTAGTGCATTGTATCTAGATGATATTGCTGTCTATTGCTCCACTTGGCACGATCACCGGAAAGGTCCTTGAGGCTCTGCAGAGTGCAGACGTCACTATCAATGCAAGTAAGTGCCAGATAGGGCAGGGCTCTGTTGTATGCTTGGGCCACCTTGTAGGTGGAGGCCAAGTTTAACCCTTACAACCCAAAATCCAGACAGTTGTGCACTGGGTAGCTCCTGCCACCTAGACTCAGGTCAAGACATTCCTAAGCTTGACTGGGTACTACAGGAGGTTTGTGAAGGGGTATGGCACCATTGTGGCACCCCTCACAGAATTGACCTCCAAGAAGATGCCAAAGAAAGTAAAGTGGACAGTAAGCTGCCCTTTGACGTTCTGAAGGAAGCAATATGTTCAGCACCCATTCTAAAAGCTCCAGATTGTTCTAAGCAGTTCAAAGTGCAGACTGATGCCTCTGATCATGGGAGATCATGGGATAGGAGGGGTTCTATCCTAGACCAACAATGATTGCCTTGACCAGCCTGTTGTTTTCATTAGCAGGAGGTTACTCCCCAGAGAGCACCGTTGAAGTGTCACTGAGAGTGAATTCTTTGCTATGGTTTGGTTATTGAAGAAGTTGAGACAATAATTGTTTGGTTCTCTCTTCCTTTTCCCAACTGATCACAGGCCTCTCAGATGGCTCATGCAAATGAAAGTTGAAAACCCCAAAGTTTTGAGGTGGTCCATACAGGGTATGGACTTTACAGTGGAGCTCAGACCTGGGATTGACCATGCCAATGCAGATACCTTTCCAGGTTTTTCGAATTAGATGATGACGACTCTGCTGGGAAAGAATAGCCTCATTCTCTTATTTGGGACTGGGGGGAGGGGCTTGTGGGAAAGTGTCCCTTTTTGACATGGTCACCCCCACTTTTTGCCTGGTAAATGATGCAATTTTGACAGAAGTGGACTGGATTCCTGCTATCCAGGTCCCCAGTGCCAGATCACTTTCCTTAAAACTGCACAATTGTTCCCCCAATTGGCAATACCTTGAGCACCCGTGTAAGTCCCTAGTAAATGATGACGCTGGTACCTAGGACATGGATGCTGAAGAGGGGTTCCTAAGGGCTGCAGCCTGTGTTGTGCCACCCTAAGGGACACCTCACCACACTCATGAAAACTGCAGTTGCTGGCTGCGTGACCTGTCTGCTGATACTGCATGTAATATATGTAAGTCAGCCCTAAGGCAGGGTGCAATCAATTACACGTTAGGATATATCTGCATGAGCAGATATGCCCCTGTGATGCCCAAGTCGATTCCAGTGAACAGGGGAGCCATCTTGAATATATGTACTGGGCACTGGTGATTGAGTTCCCCAGCTACATGATGGCTTCACTGAAACCAAAGATGTTTGGTATCAAAAATCTCGTATTAATAAACCCACACTGATTCCACTGATGGATTTATTAATACATGCACCCAGAGTGTACCTTAGTGGAACCCCCTAAAAACCTACCAACCTATCGTGTTTTGGCTGACTGGTGTAGACCAGCCTGCCACCTCAGACAGGTTTCTGACCCCGCAGGTAAGAGCCCATGCTCTCTGATGACAGAAACAATGCCTGCTCTCGCTGGAGGTGTTGGCACCTCCTCCAAGCAGGATGGCTAATAATCAGCATATAAAGACAGGGGGCTTCAAAGGCCTCTGCCGCCTTTGATATGCAACCCAGGCTTCCAACAGCCAGGGGAAATGCCTCCCCCCGCCCATGGCCCATTTGGCAGCGGGTCAGATGGAAACATTAGCTAGTCAGGAGGCATATTGACTATCGGGTCAGTTCCATCCCTAAGGTGTGCTACCTGGCGTGAACACAAACACTCGAATTCCACCATCTTGGTTTTTGGTGGAATTAGTTTCACTGGGTCAGGGTTATGCCTACTTCCCTCAGGAAGTGGTCATATATGGTTTGTAGTCACTCTAAGGGTGAGTAGCTCATTGGCTACCACCTGCCACTCCCCTTAACGCCCCTAAATTTAGTATTTCAGTGGCACCCCTGATACCAGGAACTCCGATTCGACGAACCCAAGAGAAGAGGACAAAGAAGAAACGAGAACTGGAGACTTAAAGTGGACTTTTTGGTGCCAAACCCTGCCTTCCTGCACCAGTCTCGACAATTGGGAAGAAACCGACTCGTCCTGCAGCTGAAGCTCTACCAAGAACCCCGGGAGACTGCCAGCCCTTCGCAAATTGCCAGCAATCTCCATTGGAGTTGAGGAGCTACTCCCCTGCCGTCCGCAGGCACCAAAACAGCAAAGTCCGGTTTTCCGTGCTGCTGCTCCCCGGTCGTACCAAAGCAGCAGCCATCCAGGAAGAGGTCACCATGCTCCAAAAGGTCAGATCCATCTCCCCATCAAGTGAGAAGACACATGGACCAACTGGAGCTGTATAGCACCAATACCCGGGGTACCTGACCCCTTGCAACAACCAAAGCCTGTTTGTGTCCAATTCGGACTCTAACACCATGACCGAGCTGCCGTCAAGGGACGTCCATACCTCAGAGACCACCTTCCAGAGTGGCCCAGCTGTCCTGATTTTTGCACCTTCAACCGGTGAGACCTGCAACCGTATGGACCTGCCTGACCTAACCCCTCCGCGCCTGAGGTCCCTGGCTCGGATTCTCGAAAACTGACTGTGCTGCCTTGCTCCCAGGACACTTGTGAACCGAGCCCCCATTTGGGAGCTCCTGGACTTGTCTCCAAGTCCTCTTTTGCAGCCTGTTTGTAGGTTGCCCCCCTCACTCCTTTGGTGTAGCTTGTAAGGCTACCAACATGACCAGCAGCTCTGCACTCGGAAACCCCAAGACAGGTAAACTCTGACTGCTGGTGGTACTGTGGACCATAGCACTCTAACGCCTGAAGGTGACCCCCGGAAGCCTACTGCAAGTACCTGTATACCGTATGTCTTTTTCTCCCATAGGAAAGCATTACGTGCGAAGACTCATTTAAGTGAACATTTTACTTACCTGTGAAAGTCAATATTTGAAAAAGTACTTGTTTAGGAAGTTCTTGGCATCAAAATATATATAAAAATAGAAGTTATTTTTCTAAATTGTTCTCTGATTTATTCTTTGACTGTGTGTCTCTTTTATTGCCTCTGTTAGTACAACAAATGCTTAGCATTACCCTCTGAGAAACCTAAACTGCTCGCCCACACTACCCTAAAAGAGAGCATTTAGTGGTATAATTTTTACTTATGTATTCCAATAAGGGTAGCTTGGTCTCTCTGCCAAGTGTATCTTGTTTCTGAGCACTATATAGAGAGCCAGCTTCCTACATTAATAATTGTAATGTTATAACTGTACATGATGGTCGCTAGTTTATGTGCACCTGAATAGGCTAGTAAGGTGTAAAGCCAATTGTAAAAGATAAAGGCTTTATCAGTTAATTGGTAAACGTACTGCCAGATTTCACAGGTTTAAAATGTTAAGTCGATAGGCTTTCCCTACTTATTGTGAAACGCCTTTGTTAAAGGCTTTTAAGGGTGGATTATTATTACACTGCCTGAGGCAGGTATTTTGTTGCATGGAATTTCACAGATTACCATACTAGGCAAGGGTTTTAGTGTTGGTGATCCATCCAAACAAACCGTGGGAATAGAGGCTATGCACTACAGTAATGTATGTTAGGATCTCTCAAGAGAGAGAGTGTTTCGCTTTGCCAACTGTCTTTTTCTATACATTTGTTTTATGATGAATGTATGCCGGATGGTTGCCTTGTGGAAAACGTACTCACAGTACAGAAGGCTCGAGTTGGGTATGGTGACAAGCAAATGTTAAGGGCGAAATGGCTGATTTGTTTATTATGAAACGTTACGACAAAGGCACTAGGCCTGGCTTATTGATTGTGAAAAGCGTATGTTAAAGTCAATAAATAATTACAGGTGGACTGTTATTAGTCTGAATTAAACCCCACTGCGTTGCATCTAGTCTCACAGATTACTTTAGTAGGCAAGGGTTTGAGTGTTGGTTACCCCCAAACCCCCCCCCCCGACAAACCATGGGCATAGAAGATTTGCACTGTGCAACTCCTTATTAAGACCTGTTAGGACAGAGAGAGTTTTGGTTTGCCTACAGTTATTGTATATACATTTGCAATTTTGATTGTATGCCTGATTGTTGCCTTGTGGGAAAGCGCACGCTCATTGTAGTAGTCCTGAGTTGGTTTTGGTGACAAGCTAATAATAACGGCTATAAGCTTGATTGGGGTGCAGGGAAATATTCCAGATAACGTAGGTCTGGTCGTTTATTATGAAAAGTTATTATAAAGGCAGTAGATCGGACATATTTATTCTGAAAACATATGGTAAAGCCAATAGGCCTGCAACAGTGGATTGCTGTCACACTGTTAGGCTGTGAAAAGGTTTTTGGTTATATGTAATTGTGATGTTAGTCACCCACTCTAACAAACCTAGGTAGCAGAATTTCACTGTGCTAATTTTTGGTGGCCCATATTTAGAGAAATTGAATATTGCTTTGCTAACTGTAATTTTGCACATATTTGTAATTTTTTTAAATGTGTGCTGATGTTTTCTAGTTTGTGCTTTTCAGTAAGCCTGTGTTATATATAGTTTCAAACCACTGATAAAGGCTAAAGGCCTTATTGGCTCACTGGGAAAGGTTATGTCAGATTCCTTGGGTGTGGTCTGTGTATAATGAAAAGTTATGACAAAGCAAGTCGGCCTTACTTACTGTGAAAAGCACTTCTTAAAAGCAGTAGGCGTTAAAGGCTGGATTGTTATTACACTGTGCTATAGCTTGCAGGCAGGTGTTTTGTTGCAAGGATTCTCACAAATTACAGTAAGCGGCAAGGTTTTTGTTAGTGAGGATCGACGATTTGCACTATGGTAATGCTACTTAGGCTCTACTAGTAGGGATTTTATATTGTTTTGACACCTGCATTTTGTACATTATTGTAATTTTATTATGATATACCAGATGGTTGCCTTGTGGGCAGGCTTATGACCAACACAGTAGTCCTGAGTTGGCTATGTTGGCAAGCCAGTGATAGAGGTTATATGCCTAATTGTCTATAATGAAAAGTTATGATAGAGGCAGTAGACATGACTTAGATTGTGAAAAGCATATCCTACAGATGGGTATTTTGTTACATGGAGTATCAAGGGTAGATTGTTACTACTCTGTATTAAAACCTACAGATAGGTATTTTGTTACATGGAGTATCACAGATTACCTTAGTAGGCAGAGGTTTCGGTGCTGCTTCCTCCCTCTGACAAACCATGGGTATTGAGTATTTGCACGCTCAGATTTCCTTGTTGGGCCCTCTGAGAAATAGTATTTTGCATTGGCAACTGTAGTTGTGTACACTATGTAATTTTATGACCGTCTCTCTGATGGTTGGTTTGTGAAAAGGCTTAAGCTCTGTACAGGAGGAGGCTTGAGTTGGTTATGGTGACAAATAACATCTAGAGACCCGACTGATTCACTAGGGAAAATATTTCTGTTCCACAGGTCTGATCTTTTATAAAATGAAAATTCATGATAAATGCAGTAAGCCTGACTTATTGATTGTGAAAAACATATCCTAGAGTCAATTGTCATTTAAAGGTTGATTATTTCTTTGTATGCTACAGATGGGTATTGTGTTACATGATATGTCACAGAGTGCCTTTCCTTTGTTGGGAAGAATTTTTGTGTTCATTACCGCCTCTAACAAATTTTAGGGGAGAGGATTTGCACTGTCATATTTTATTGCTAGAATCTCTTCTTACCTGTCTGCCATTCTCTTTTAATTAAAAAAGAAAAAATCATTAAATGGTAGATAGATGGATAGAGGGCCTTTGGGTCAACTCTTCTCTGCCGTTGGTGTATCTGAGTGTCATTTACGCACCTCTTCCATCAATGACAGCGTACTACATGGGGTTATTGTTCAGTCCACCTCACTCGTTGGATCTCATCCCCTGTGAATGACTGTATTTTCTGATCAGGCACACATCCACCTGAAAAAGTGTGAGCTTCAGTGTTGGGGCTGGTTGCCCAGTCCTTTAGTTTTTAGTTTTCTCCTTTTATAGTTACCCTTTCAAAACTTTGCTTCTCCACTTTTTATTTAAATGTTACTTAGGAAAATATTACAGCTAACTGCGCAGTGGTAACGGTCAATTGCGTGCCACTGAATTCATCTGCAGTACATCGCATCCCACGTGATCACTTCCTCTAAACCAGGAGACTATTATGGAATGCTGTTGTCAATAGTGTATTATTGTTTTACCATTCCAAGATGGCAGGATGTTAGTTCAAAATGTAGTGACCATACTGGAAATTTTAAAAAACAATAGACTATTTACAATACCTTTGCAGGATGTGCATCCGCTGCTATATTCAATTTTGTTATTGAAAGCATAAGACCGGCGTGTTTACACAGCAGCATGTTTTCTTTTTAGGTCGAGCCTCGAGTAGCGCGCAAGCGTTGCTCTGGCAAGACTTTATGTTAGGGGGTTTGAAAAGCTGACCAGACGCTCGTGCGTCATGGCCTTTTCCCTGCGGTTACGCGCGCGGCAGACATCTGTTTCCAATTATCGTGCCCAGACCCGGGCGCGATAATTGGAAACAGATCGCTCGCTGTGGCGCGCGCGCGCACCACTCGCTTCGCCCCCCCTCCTTCCCGCTCGTGCCTTCAAATGCTTGTTAAAAGTGGAGTGGATGGTCTTGTGTTTTAAAGGAACGTAACTGCGATCTGCAACCTATGCTGACATTTTACGATTATGCATTTTATACAGAAAGGTTTTGGAATATTTCTGATGTGTTTGGAGCACTCACAGATGGGATATTACATGTCTGTTCAAGAAAATAATTTTTAAAAATCCACAATACAATATCCCGACATCTGTCAAAAACAGCAGGTACGCGACGACCTTATATTAAAATACAACGTAAATAATGAATTTCGCAGGTTGGAAGAACCTATAGTTTTCACGACAGACACTGAAACAGACCGGGCAGACAATAAGTAATGATAACAAAGATAGGAAATCCGGCGGGCTCTATGACCCGGCCGTTTCCATCTGAGGGACGGCTGCCATTTTTCCCTGCCCACTTCCCCTCTCCCCGTCTGCCGGGCTTCATTTTGCTGGGTCCTAGCGTCCGTTCTTTCACTCGTCTTCCTTCCTTTGTTCCACCATCAGGAACAGTTCGGAAGCAGAGGAAGTTTTCTACCCGGACCGATTTCGGAGCGCACCACGCTGCTCTCCTTCCATATCAGCTGCCCGGGATCACAATGAGAGACAGGTATTCTCTTCTCTTTTATACCCTACATCCTGCTTCCGAGCCCTCTTAAAGGGGAAAGGGACCGCTTTTAATAATTACTTTTGTCACACGGAGTACTGCGGAACATGGGTTACCCGACAGGAATTTAAACAGGCACCTACTTTATTATTTATTTTATAGTTTTAAATTGCCCATTTCTCCTTTTCAGTGAATGAACACTGCACTAAGCCGCCACTTGCTTAAGACTCCACTTTAAGAAGCCCTTCATTGCTCTCAGTTCCTTTCCTGCACAGTACAGTGTTGGTTCTGTCTGGGATGGAAAGATGTAACTTCCATTCACCTAGTGATGATGCTGAGCATATCACAATGATCAGTTTTTGAAAATGTGCTGCCTCCTCGCCGTCCTAGGGTCAAGGTCTAAGGACACCACGATCTGGGTAGAAGAAGAGGGACACGATTGAAATATTATATTTTACGGTTTGAAAGCGTTATTGTATTTCTCATATCCTTGTCAAAAGGTGCCTCAGCTCTAGATGTATGAACCCAATGTGCAGTAAATGTGGTAAATCAATTTAGAAACAATGTTGCACACAGCTGTCAAGCGGCCCTATGCTAGCTCTGCCGTCTTCAGCCATCCCAAGATTTTTATTCAATATCACTTTACATGTTTGGATTCATACGGGCACAACAAAAGTACAAGTCCCAGGAAGCAAAGTGCTATTGTTTAAAAAGCCACGATTTAATGGAGGTTTCAAACATGAATACTGGGGGGCTAAATTGAATCAATTGAGTACTTTGTTACCCAAAGGGTGGCCAGTTGCTTAAGGATTGACTGCTAAAGGTTAAGAGGGTCATTTATGCCATTGCGGGTTGCTGGCCAGATCAGCAGAGGCCATGGCCTCTGCCTCCCTGGAGAAGGACTACTTACCGTATTGAGAGATCCCTGCCTGGCAGTTGATAGCCTTTTTACTTTATTAAAAGTTGGCAGTATTGCCTCAGTTACTTACTGGTAATCTTCATTACTTCAAGTTCAGATCTTCCTCACCACAGTCGTAACTTAATGAGCGCATGCTCCTGTGGACAGAACCGCCAAAAGCAAAAATGTTACACTTAATACTTTCCCATCTGTCCAAGGTGGCCTACACTCGTTTCCCTCATTTAAAAAGTAGAAGACCCATCCCGCTTCCTGGAATTGTAAAGCCTCTTTCTAATGTCTAAAGCCTTAGCTTTTCTGGGTTGGGAGGGATGGAAAACCCTGATTGTGGCTAGAAAGACCTGAACTTAGAGTAATGAAGATTACCAGTAAGTAACCGGGCATTACCTCCTCATCTGTCTTCTTCTTCACAGTGATAACTTAATAAGCTGATACCAAAGCAATCATTGGCTTCGTGACTATATAAAGAAAGTACAACTGACTAAAAATGCGAAGAACAAACATCGTTTAATGACCTCACATGCCCTCATAATTCCAAAATCAATGTTACTTCACATAGTAGACATCTGAAACTGAACCAAGCACTGAGACTGCAAACGATGCAGGTGTGTTACGCCCCTCCGTTTCAATCTATAGTGGTTCATAAATGTGTGTGGGGAAGCCCAAGTGGCTGCATTACAATTATCTTCAATCGATGCCCCTTTGAAAGATGCCCAGAAGGTAGACATACCTCTTGTAGATCTACTTTCAATATGATCCACCACCTCTGTACCCTGAGGATCTTATGGTGGCAAAATTGATTAATTCTGCTGCTCATAGTAGAATTAAAAGGTTTGAAACCACTTCCAACAGGACCAGACGCAACAAATGAGGTATCAACCTTCCTGATTGCTTCCATTCTTACCAAATAAATCAAAAGGGCTCTTTTAATACCCAAAAAAATGCAACAGGGATTCTTCCCCTGTCTGAGGATCTGGGGTTAACACCAGGAAAACAATTTCCCTGCAACAATGTAATTGAGAAGGGACTTCTGGAAGAAATTTAGGACTGAGTCTCACCACCACTTTATCTGGAAGACCCTAAGAAAGGATTCTAATCTCAAAATTACCTTAATCCCCCTACCTTTCAAGCTGAGGGAATGGCCACTAAAAACATCACTTCAAGGGTCAGGAACTTTACGTTAAACTCCTCCAAGCACTCAAAAGAAGGACTTTGGAGTGCCTTCAATACCAAAGACAGATGCAATGTAGGAGATGGGCAATGAACCCATGGCTTTTTAAAAGAAAAACGTCTTAGCAAACTAGTTACCAAAGGCTCTACATTTTCCAAGTAAAGGCTCCTGACTCCTCCCACAGCTGTCCATTTGGGGCGTAGAACTTTCTAGCCCCAAGAGACACCCATCTCTTTTGAAAATCTAAAGCGATCATTGGTTCCACCAACGGTAGAAAAACCTCTTATCTTCACACCATTTTTCAAATGTTCTCCAATGGTGAAAATAAGCCTTTAGGGTGGATGGATGACTGGACTGCTGAATCATTTCCTCCACCCCTGAAGAACAGCTTTTAGATAATAAATTCACCCTTTCAAGAGCCAAGCCTGAAGATGCATTTGAATTAACATGCTGAGAGGCAGCCGAGAACACACTAGAAGATATTGATCCAGTGGGATCGCCCTATGAGGTTGAACCACTACTTGTTGCAAGAGGGGACGCTCTGAAAGTCTTTGATGAGTGACAGGATTGTGTAAGTTGAATATGTTGCAGCCCTAAATTCAAAATTAGAAGCTGCGTATGTTATCTTTACTGCCAAATCTACTCTTTTGTTGTCTGGATCCACTGGCATAGCTTCTTCTGAAATGATTGTGCCTTATGGGTCTGCCATCAAAGATTCCACTTTTAATATGAATGGGCACTCATCAGAAACATACTGAATAGGATATCTCTTTAAGAGAAATCTTGGGAATGGATGTTTATCTATTTCACTCCTTTCTGGTTCCATCGCCTTTTTAATGGATACATGCAGAGGGAAAGTGTTGGATTCTTTCTTTTGATATTGAGAAAAAAAAGTCCTAATTTTCCTCCATCGTAGAAGCTTCTGGAAAAGCCATATCCTCGCTAATGTGCTGTAAGACCTCCTTCAGTTCAGGTTCTTGCACACACCTCCCTCCTTCCCCTTCTGGTTCATAGCAACTGGAATTTCCATTTGTGTTTTGTTTTTGGGGTGAGAGGGTTGTCTCTTTCTTTAAAGGCAGCCACCACTACCATCTGTATCATGTGTTGGATGGCCGCCGTAGAACAGATTTCAGCAGTTTCCCCAGGAACATCCTCAACATTATGGTATTTCTCCTCGCACTTTTTAGAACCTTCCATTATTACCCCTATACCAAACGACTTCAGAAAAAGAAGAGCAGCACTTTTCACTTCATATAGTTGCTAGGAAACTGATAGTGACGCTCCCAAGGGGGTATGCTATTTCCCTGTAACTACAAACAAGTGTCAAGAGGCCTGCTAAAGCGAGAAACACGATCTGCCATGGAGAACCGTCCCTGCAGAACCCGCACTCCCAGGAAGCAAACTCCACAACAGCATTCAGACATTTAGTCTACTGTACGACCTAACGTCATTTATTAAATGGATTTGCTCTGTAGGACCTCGGTTACAAACTCCACTAGGCCCGCTATATCATTACTCTAGAAGAATTACTTGCGGTATTGTGAGATCCCCGCCTGGCAGTTGTTAGCCTTGGTTCCTTTATTAAAAGTTGATAGTATTGTTTCTTTAGTACGGTTTAGTTATTTGAGAAGATCGTTTTTCAGTCTGGCTTTGCTACAAAGTATTTTTGGTGTCAATTTGCCGGGAGATGAGTGTCACCATAGGATATTTGCTAATACATTAAAACATATTATATATGACCTTTTCAGACATTTCTGGCAGATTACTGGTCGTTTTTGAGAGTTTCTGGGGTACTTTTGATGTTGTTTCTTTTTCTTTTTGTATTATTTATTGTGCTTCATCACACCTTGCGCCTCTTTCAGGGCCAGATCAGTCATATGCTGCCCAGGGAAGAGGGGAGAAATTTCACAAAGTGTGCCAGTGGAACCTCTTGTCTCAATGGGTAGCTCTTGGGTAAACTTGATGAAGCATAGATCAAGGGCTAGTGCCTCCGGTGTGTGGGGTCAGTTTCCTTTGGTGGATGGTGGTTCTGCCATTTTCAGGGATAGCAGGATAAAGGTGCTTGTTGTATTGGTTTCTCTGTTACAAGGAGATGTGGCTTATGAGGCAAACCGTCCCTTAGCCAGTGCTCCTACGCGTGCATGCCACAGAGTTGCTGATTTCCTTATCAATCTGTGCCAAAGGATCCATTAGCAATATGATATCAAGGCACACACATAAGAATGATCCCTGTGGAGAAATGGCTATAGTCTTCACTGCTGCCAGCTGGTCAGTACCGTAAGCCTGAAACAGGCCCAAAGAGTAGAGAAAGGTCTGCATCAGGCGGCTGAAGAGGAAACTGACAGAATAGATGAGCCAGTGAGTAGAGTACTTCCTAAGGGATAAGTGCAGGAGTGGTTTGTGGAGAGGGGGATAGATATCAGTATTGAAGAGGTCTTGGAAGAAGGAGGCTAGCAAATAAGAGGCCAGACAGATGGGTGTGGAGTCTGGAGTCAGTGTCCTGAGGCAAACTGAATTAATCAAACCGTGAATACTCAGGTGAAATGGTAAAGCAAGAGGGATCAGGAATAACTTTAACAGTTGCGAATTAAAATCTGTCTGACTCCAGTCTTCTTTTATATGATTAGGCCTCGGAGGTTTCTTCCATGATGTGAGGCACATGCATGTTATTTAAACAGGTCCCTGTACGTTTGAATATATGTGCACTTAAGTAAGCACTGCTCATGCCAATTGGAAGACACAATATAAGTTTAGTGTATACCATAAGACAAATGTGCCATCTGTTGTTTACATGAGCACTAATCCTGCGATGCAGAAACTGCATTGGTGAGGGAGTAGTTAAGCCCCTTGGATGTGATGGCAGCGTTCTCTTTCTGTGCTGTACACGATTCACCACCTAAAAGCACTGGGGTGCTTGTAAATGCTTCTCTTGTTCACATAATTGTTGATTAGGGTTGTGCCTAACCCATCTCGTATGTTTTCCTGAGGCAAACATTGGAGTTGCAGATCTTAGCTACTTCATATTTCTTACAGTCATCTGAAACAATCAGTACTGGTAGTTGCATAATCCGTCCTCGCAGTGTTTGTGCACGTTTGGCCAAAGAGTTGTGGAAAACAGGTTGGATCTCTAGCTTAGAGGTCAGTGATTATCATCTGGCCACAGAGGAGCGTGAATAGTTTTAAAAGCACAGCTACAGCACAATCCGGTTTCAAGCAGATAACAAATGATGGACGGAATGCTGGACAAATCAAACATCCACCCCCAGTCTGGGTTTAATCCACAGTTTTGTTTGCTCACCTTGCCACCCCAGTTTGGACCCAGCCATATAAAAAATCAGTCTTTTTTGGGAACAGTCCAACCCGAACGTCTGGACCAGGTCCTCCCTGGACCGGAAACAAGCATCCTGGGACCAGTTTCGAAGTATCGCCCATCATCAGCCAGGCGAGCTTGAATCCATTGGCACAGTGAGCATGGGACCCACGTCTGGGCATACAGTTCCCACTTTGGGCGACAAAAGCAAAAAGAACAAATGGTGGACAGAATGCTGAACAAATCAAACATTCACCCCCAGTCACAGATCTGGGTTTAATCCACCGTTTCTTTGCTCACCACGCCATCCCAGTTTGGACCCAGCCATATGCAAATCAGTCTTGACCCTGCTCCCCATGTGAACAGTCCAGCCTGAACTGCCAGGCCAGGTCCTCCCTGGGCCGGAAACAAGCCTCCCGGGACCGGTTTTGGAGTATCACTCCTCATCAGCCAGGCTAGCTTGAATCCAGTGGCACAGTGAGCACGGGACCCATGTCTGGGCATACCCTTCCCACTTAGGGTGACAAAAGCAAAAAGAACAAATGATGGGCGGAATGCTGAACAAATTAAACATTCTCCCCCAGTCACAGATCTGGGTTTAATCCACCGTTTTTCTTTTGCTCTCCACGCCACCCCAGTTTTGACCCAGACATAGGCAAATCACTCTTGACCCTTTTTATTTGTACCTTGTCTTGGTATTAGCTAGGTGTTTCTGTGCTTGGTTCTGGCATTTTTAATGAACTGACAATGCTCAGTAGTGGCTGGCATAGACATTTCTGGAAAAGAGCAGTGGCGTAACGCAGGCCCCCGCAGCCCCTGCGGAGCGGGTGTCCCCAAATTCCGGGGGGCCCCTCAGCACAGTACTGTGGACGAGAGCTCCTGATTGATTCCGGACGGAGGCCCTCCACGTACCTTGCAGGGGGGCCCCCTCAATTTTCGTTACGCCAGTGGAAAAGAGTTGGTAGTTCTCAAGGGTTTTATTGATGATTTTGTGTAGAGTATGTGGTGTGTCTGAACCGGGCTGCAGTTTGGATTGCCATGATGATCATGTTGTTTCAAGATAGGTTACATAGATGATGCATGCATTCAAAGAACAGGTTAGCAAAGTCAGAGGCACAAGGTGTGGAATTTTCCTAGGGCCAGCAAGTGAAGAAACCAGTAAATAATCTGTTCTTTCTTTAGTCTCCTTCCTAGATTAGTGGTCTAACTCTGGCTCTCACTTTTTTTCCAGACAGGTGCTTTCCTTATCACAGCACTCACTAGCATGTTTTTCGAGCCTTCTTCCTATTGGAGCTTCCATTGGTTGAGCCCCCTTGTCATTTTACAGACGTATTTGGTCCTTCAGGATTGTTAGCATCTGTTGAATGAGCCTCTGTGGGTGTCTGATGGTACTGAACCACTTGTAACAACCAGCCTGTGTACCTTGATGTGTCGAGGTTTTCATAGCCTCCCCGTCAGCTCCATGTTTGACCATCAGCTGATGATGGTGCACAATGCGTTAGATCAGCTATTTCTTGAAATAATAGATATTTGTGATCGATCACCTATCTGAAGGTGCACAGACAATGTTTCCTTTGATCTGAGTGACCTGCATAGATGTTTCATCAGACATCGTGTAAGATTTCCTAGTCCTTTTTAGGTCGAGCCTCGAGTAGCGCGCAAGCGCTGTTCTGCGAGACTTTATGTAAGGGGCTTTTTGAAAGCTGACCACACGCTCATGCACAATGGCCTTTTCCCTGCGGGTACCCGCACGGCCGACATCTGTTTGCAATTATCGTGCCCAGACGCGGGCGCGATAATTGAAAACACATGGCCATTGTGCACGAGCGTGTGGTCAGCTCAGCAGGCTGCCGCGCTCGCTCGCCCCCGCTCCTCTCTCACGCTGCCGACGACTCTGATCTGTGGTAAACGTGCTATCAGACTGGGAAAAAAGACAAGCTTGGATTTGTACCTGTAGCGCTCACGCTGATCTGAGCAGCAGGCGCTGAGCTAGCTTGCTCGCACCACTGCGAACTTCCAGGACAAGCAGGCTCTGGCTCAAGAGTCTCTTTCCTTTGAAGCAGCAGTAAAACCACAAGCCATTCAGGAAAGCGGAGCTTCATGGGCCTGTGCTTGTTTTTAGAATGTGACAGGCAGCGCAGTGGACATGAACCGCGCGAGATGTTCAGAAAGACAGGAAATAAACACCACGCCCATGACAGGGGAACACTGCAGGGGTCTTGTTGCTGCCTGCTCAGGAAAAGCCAAGGCTAGTGGCTACAGGGTAAGTGATCTCAGGGGGTGGAGGCTATACAATTTCTCTACTATTTTTGCTTTGGGCAAGGCTGCTATTTGAGGGTTGTGCGTACTGAACTCTGGAAGCTTGTTCTGGGTGTGGAAGACGAAGACCTCTCTTGAAACGTTTGTTGGCTTTCGTAATATGTGACATGTGCTCCAGTAAAGTGTGTCAGCGCAGTGCATAATCAGTTAAACATTAGAAAGTAAATGCATAGAGCGAATGCATTGAAACGAAAAAGCCTCATGGGTTTTCGTTTTCAATATTCTATCTTTGGCGCGAATACGGCTGTAATTAGGCAGCAGAAATAAAAACTATTCTTTCTCCTGCCAAATGAAGATTGCAGACCGCTAACAAAGTAAAATGCTTTTTAATTAACTATGGACAAGGCCTTTATGGAAAACAGGGCACGATAAGTTTTGTTTCAGCTGCACCATTTGGCTTTTTATTGTTTAATTCATGGCTTTTTAGGTGACAGAATTGATTATCTGACCTTCGTGGTGCAATGCAAGATGCAAGCTAAACCTAATTTACTCACTTAGTACAAAATACTCCCTTAAGGCCAGACACCAGGCTAATCACTTAGAACAAATAATAAGTTCAAAAGGTAAGAGTAGGCGGTAGAGCTTTCTCTGTCCAGGCTGAATGTCTCTGGAACAGTCTCCCTTTCTCCCACTGGTAACCTTCTGCCCTTTAGGAAAGCTCTAACAAGCATTGGCATACCCAATAGGTCTCGCCTTTGGGACCTTATAAGTGTTTAGCCATGCAACAGTTGTTGTTGTTGCACCAAGGATAGCTAAATACTTAGAAGGTCCCAAAAGCGAGACCTATTGGCTATGCCAATGCTTGTTTCTACTTGTCTTTAAGCTCATCATATTTCACCTGATGTTTTTCCAGTGTGTGATTTGCTGGCTTATTCTGGTTCTTCTGTCTCCAGTTCCCCATTTGAGTGGTGTCCTGTTGCATTATCTTTAAAGTATGCTGTGTTACCAGTACTGTCTTTATTCCATGATTCCTTAGACCATTATGTTATCTCCACTATCTTGTGATTTTTCTGTTTTATTTATATTTCTGTGGAGCTTCATTCAGGTTTGTGTTGCATATTTTAGTGTCGATATGCCTGACATGAATGATAAGCATGTGTCCCAAAACCCGTGTTTTATTTAAATGATCACTAGCAATGACTTTTCCATTCTTTCATTGAGGCCTCTCAGGTTGAAGGTATCAAAATTTATCCAGCCTATTTTGCACTAACGAAATTCAGGAGTTCTTCATTTTAATACTTTCTAAAATGTTAGTTGGCTTGCTTTGTGCCTCTTTGAAATGCACAGCGGCTGTATATTTCCTTTGTGTAGTAACATGTATTGGCCAATGTGGGTGTTTTAGTGCGTATATGCACTTGTTGGTCTTAAATGTCTCCTGGTATTTAAATTTGAGTTTTCTGTGGGTGTTACAATATGTGTATTTTCAACAAGGGAATGTTTCCTTTGCTCCAGCAGTGCATTATATGCATTCAATTTTCTGTTAGCTTTTTCTTTTATGTTGGCACTTCTCTGGTGCACAACTATTGGAATCTCATTAAATATACTTTTCAAGTTTGTGCTAGTGGATAGAAGCGTTTATGATGTAGAAGGTTGTTTTGATCTTTGTCCATAGGTTTGTGATTATCTCCACCCCCCATACTATCACTAGTACATCCAATAATTAAATGTCTGGTCTCTGTGTATTAGGCTTAAATGTAATGCTTTCACTTGTTCAGTTCATCTGTGTTTTATAGTTATTGCACACTAATTGTAATGGACAAAACAAATAAAGGATCAATGTTCTGATTGCGTCTTTGCACATACCCATGCATGTGTTTTTTAGAACTAGATACACATGAAGGATTTTTCCATTTTGTCCATGGCTGGCTAATGTAGCCATTAGGAGGCAATACTGTAAGCAACACTGCAGTGATAACCACCATGAGGGGGGGGGAGAAAGTGTCCCATTTCATTCCTTGCATTTTTCTGAAGGATTCTGAAAAGTTTATTTTAAAGAGAATGATATACTTGTATTTGTTATTGCTTGTAGCTCCTAGAAAGCCTAAGGCGTGCCAGAATAGAACACTCATTTAAGATGCAACTCTCCAGAGTGACATACTTAATCATTTTGTTGATTCCATACCATGTGCTTCCTTTTTAACTGCCCTAGAATTAAAGTATTGATAATAAATGGTATAGGAACCCATTTTCAGTTGCATTTAAAATAGGGTAAATATACTGCTTCATCTTAGTTTGCACTTGAATTGAGCTGTAGTAATAATTATACTCACTGGCTACTTTCAACAGATCAAAGACCAGCTTCGCCAGTTCGGCATCAAGGAAGAAATGATGACCCTGAGCGTGATGAACGGCGTGAGGAGCGGAGAGTAGACAGACCTGATGACAGGCGAGATGAGAGAACAAGGGAACGAGAGAAAGAACGTGAGAGAGAAAGGGAAAAGGAGCGTGAATCTGAGAGGGAGAGGGCCCGTGAACGAGACCGAGAAAGGGATAAAGAAAGAGACCGTGAAAGAGACCGTGAAAGAGAGAGAGAGCGGGAAAGAGAACGAGAAAGGGAGGAGCGTGAAAGAGAGAAGGAACGGGAAAAGGAGCGTGAGCGAGAGAAGGAGCGGGAGAAAGAGCGCGAAAAAGAGAAGGAGCGAGAGCGTGAGAAAGAGCGGGAAAAAGAGAGGGAGCGGGAAAAGGAGCGTGAAAGAGAGCGTGAGCGGGAAAGAGAAAAAGAGCGAGAGAGAGAGAAGGAGCGAGAAAAGGTAAGAGAGAGGGAAAAGGAAAGAGAACGTCAAAGAGAATGGGATGAGAGAGAAAAGACTAAAGAAGATCGCAGAGAGAAGAGGGAGGATATACGTGAAGAAAGAAATCCTAAAGATGTCCACGATGAGCGTAAATCTAAGTAAGAGCAATATTTATTTCTGCTGAATGTATAATATGAATGTGTTAATCAGATGCCACATACTTTGAGGCTTTTCATGATGTTAATGAGTTTGTCAAAATGCATATTGTATCAGTCTAGAGTAGGATGAAGGTCTCTTTCCTTTTCTCCTTTTTTTTTTTTTTTAGAGAGAAATTGTTTGGTGTTCATACATTTTCTAAAATGTTCCTTTTGGTAGCTTATGTCCACTTTGGCAGGATCCTTGATGTTTGGCATGTGGTAACGTTTGAGCAACTTAGTTGAGCAGCAGTTAGAATAGTAACGATCAGTAAGGACTACTACTACATTATTTACAACAAGGCCTCCGTCAACAGGACTGGTACAAGCCAAATAATGCAGAATCATTTAGCTTGTCTGGCCACCTGTTTGAATGCTTTCTGCATCACCTGTTTGAGTTCAAACCCCAGATGTTCAGTTTCCAGTTAAAAATAAAAAAAATCTCTAACCAAGTGACAAAAGTGTCACCCAAGAATAGTTTATCTTGAATATCAGTGTACCAAAATGTCTCATTAGTTCAGGCGACTGGCCTATCTGGGAAAGAGCAGGTTTCCAGTAACTAGAATTATTTACTACACAGTTAAGGGATTAGTTAAAGTCCCAGCTGAACTCAGTTTTTAGGTCGAGCGCTGCTCTAGGAAAACGACCTCTTAGAATCAATCTGTACTTTTTACACGCTTGTGCGTGTGTTTTTTTTCTTTTGCTTTCTTTCTATTGGTCTTTGCGTGCAAAGGCAGCACGCAATTGGGCAAAGGCGGGTGCATGTCCCACCTTTGCCAGGAATTTGCCCACGGCTTGCGGTTACGCGCAGCGGCGCGCAGTGCCATCTGTTTTTCGCCTGCAGCGGCGGGCACAAGCGCGCGTGCGCGCACCACTCCCGGGCTTGTTACTTCAACTTCTCCCTCGTCAGCTTGCCCAAGTGTCGGCGTGTCTGCCCTGTCAGGGGACTTTTAACTTGCGTCGACTCTGTCAGCAACGTCTCTTCTGTTTACAGTGAGATTCCTGAAAATGCTTCTGCTGGTACATCTACAGCGAAGATCTCGCACTGAGCGTGTCTTTTCGTGGGTGTTATTTATTCTGCAGGCGCTCATTCCTGCTCCTCCCGTGCTCTGCCCTCAGACCCTGCTGCGTTTCTCCCTCCATCGGGGTACTCACTCACATTCCACGTCAATGGCCAAGAGCATCTCCAGTGTTACGTGTCCCTCCAGATGTGGCTCACCACGGCCCGCCCTCCAAAAGGTAATCGAAACGGAGCTAGAGGGAGTGTGTGGTCAGTCACTCCCCGGGGCTCCTCTGTTCACCTTGCCGCAGTTTAATTTCCTCTCAAGACACATCCTCCCGAGGCCCCCCCTCCCACCCGCTTCATTGCCAGCAGTGACTGAGGAAGATTTTATGAGAGCGAGCAAACCCTCTGGGGGGAGAAGTGGGAGGGGGGCGTCGAAGAAGTCAGACCTTCTTGGGAAAGTCCTCTAAGGACTTCACCTTCCGTCGCTCTTGCGCTGTCAGTCGAGGGAGGGGTAAGGCGCCCGCCCTGCACGAGCCCCACTCTCCTTTGTTTCCAAATCTCCTGGCTTTGTTTCCCCTCTCTGTGACTGCAGAATCAGTGACTTTTGAGCGTCCTCCACAGAGGAGGTGACCAGCTTCACCGAATGACGGACCATCTACGCTATTGTCTCTCTCCCTGGCTGACTAATTCATGTCCAATTGTGACTGACGGCACCACAAAAGAAAAAACAAGACTGGCTGTGACCCAAGGGGTGGGGGTGGCCGGAGTGTGGTTCCCATATGTCCGTCCAACAATTAGACTTTCTCCTCTCGCGCAGAAATAGTTGGCCTACATGAGTTGCACCGCATCGTTTTCACACATTTTCTGTTCAGTCATGCAGATATAATACACGCTACAGCTGGTGGCCCTCTGAAGCGCGTGGCAGCTCTTGTCTCGAGCCTCCTAGCGTTGTCATTCAAAACAACCATCGATATTCTTGTTTCTCATTTAAAATTTTCTTGATTCCAACACAGCTCTCTACGTCATGTGCTAAGATATCTAATAATTGCGACCCCAAAGGACCGAAATAAACCGAGGCGCAGCATTTCAATTACACCAAAAAATTATTGATTAATTTACAGTTTTCCAAGAATACAATCATGAATAGTTGCAACAACTTAAACAAATAAAGTACTCAAGTCAAGCTAATTTAGTTTTGTTTCTTTTGACCTTAATAGGGACTTTACCTTAAGGGCAGTCATTAAGACAGTCTCACTCTCTCTCTCACCGACTGACTCTCTCACTGACTGACTCTCTCACTGTCTGACTCTCTCTCTCTCACTGTCTGACTCTCTCTCTCTCTCACTGTCTGACTCTCTCTCTCACTGACTGACTCTCACTCTCTCTTACTGACTGACTCGCACTCTCTCTCTCACTGACTGACTCTCTCTCTCTCACTGACTGACTCTCTCTCTCTCTCTCTCTCTCTCTCTCTCTCTCACTGACTGACTCTCTCACTCTCACTGACTGACTGACTCTCTCACTCTCACTGACTGACTCACTCTCTCTCTCACTGACTGACTGACTAACTGACTCTCTCACTGACTGTTATACAGGTACTATTTCCCAACCTTCACCCTCCTGTTATTTATGCCCCCCCATAACAAAAAAACCATAATAAGCAACCATTGGGACAGGCAGATAGAAGTTGCCAGCATTGAAAGGACAAAAAAAACTCAAGACATTATTTATTGTTAATACTTTTTTAATATAGTCGTTCAGTTGTACATAATGCTTTCTTGGTCATATATAAGGTAACAAAAATGCTTCTAGCACTTCTTTATTATAACTTTTCAGCATGCTGCAGACTTCTGTACAGCACAGCTTAAAGACATAGGCAAAGTCAATATCTCTGGCTAAACACTTATAAGGTCCCAAAGGCGAGACCTTTTGGCTATGCTAATGCTTGTTGAATTTGGGAATATGAACAATTAAGTTTGTACACATTATAACATCCTCTGTGAGATAACAAACATCAGAGGACTGAATCTCTAAAACAGTTTGTTGCAGTAAATGTTTTCTGGGGGTGTGGGGGTCACACAGCAAATTCACTTTGCAGAGGCAGTTATTTTGCCTCAAGGCTTCAGCAGTCCCAACTGAGAACAGCACTTGCAGGGGTTAGAGGCCCACTATTCTGAGACCCATCCCCACAGTTAAAACCTGTTTCAGAGGTGTAGTCATGTGAAGACCAACATGGAGGCTGATGTGCTATGTGGACAAAGGACAACCTTCAGAACATTACCATCTGGTATGTCGTTCTCAAGGTGTCCCAAATTGGCACTTTCCGTTCATTTCGTTACAGTGAATACACAACAAAGACATGCCAGCTATTGATTTCACACACAGCAATAGACCCCAGGTATGGGGTAATGGATATTTACGAGACCATATTCACAGTCCATATTTTCACTGGGGTGCTGATAAAAATGTCTGTGTTCCAGGACTATAAATGCACTTTCTGATGGATATTTCTCACTGTAGATTCTTCACCTTTAGAATATCCCCAGGTGCCAGACTGGACCCGGATTATTTTTCAGTATAGCTCCTGTGCACCGGTTAGTAGTGTTGTGGGGCTCCACATAGACGCTGCTCAGCCCCGAAAGTGACTACTGGAGCCGCATATAATCCCTGATGTCAATTCTTTTCTTTCCATGCCTTGAACGCGGATCTGGAACTAGCTCCTACGTTGTCAGTGAACAAGCTGACCGATTTCCAAATTTCTTACTATTGTGCAAGGAAGCATTTCCCCTCCAAAAAGTTCAGGTTTTAAGCCTTGTAGGGGCTGTCACAAACAAATGTCTGTAGCAGATTCCCACAACATGTGTCTCTGGTGTTTAGGCTCCAGCTACTTCTCCAGGTCAAGTGGTCATGACGCCCTGATGAACCTGAAGGCAATCTGTGACCCGAAAGTCAAGCTGTATGCTGCCAAACACCACAGTAAATCACATAAGGCCTGTTCCCAGGACATCATCACAATCCAAGTCTTCTGGTAAGTCTAAGTCAAAGAAAAAGCACAAGAAGTCCAAGATTTGATCATCCCAGATTGGCACTCTGAGAAGTTGTGAGGACTTAAAGGTGCCCCCAGTCTTGCTCCAGACCCCCTAGTGGGAAGCAGTTTCAGCAGCTGGTCCTTATGCACCCCGAAGATTCGGATTATTGGCAACGCCACCACAGATTGAGGTGTTCAATGAGGCCATGCTCTGCATCCTTGGCACATTACTTGCTCCCTGTTGAGCGTCTTCTTTATACTTGTATCCAAAGAGGTCTCCATTCAGTTACTGCCAGGGGTTCCATCCTCTGCACCGTCTGGCTCTTGAACCTTCTTTGAGTTCAAGTCTGGCTTCGGAGCAGACTCTTAAGTCCGGCAGCACGACCTTGCCATTTCCTGCCACATTGATGCTAGAGGATGTCAATCCGATTGTCCTGTCTGACTTCAAACTAACTCGGTCTCTGCCTTGGCCAAAGCTATATTTCGGCCCAGTTCTAAAATGTCTGTCCCAGTATAGTCCGATTCTGACAAAAGCTTACCCTTGTCAAGCAGCGGTTCTCCTGTGCTCCACCAGCTTTTCGGATCGAATTTTGACCAGAGCCAACCACCTTTTGAAGAGGATCATGATTGTAGGGGCGTGTTTGTCCCTCAATATGATGATTGTATTGACTTAAAGGAGTCCAGTGGGCTGGTTGCTTTCCCTCATTTGGTGCTAGTCACACCCCCGGCTTTTTCACGTAGTAATCTGCCTCCTTCACCATGGTAATAACACAGACAGTTTTGAATATCCAGTTACCTTCCATTGAGGTAAAAACCAACGTCCTCATGAGGTGCTACAGCCTGGACTATCCTCCACTAAACCATTACTACCCTTCAACGAGACCCTGACCACCACCCTCATGGGCACTTGGAATAATCCCTGCCCTTGCCCACCAGTAAATAGACAAGTGGCATATCGCCACCGACCTGCTCCGGGCGCTCCTGCTTTTCTGACACTGTCTGGTAGTACAGGCCTCCAACAGGGTTAACCCCAACTCTTTCCTGACTGATCCCCCAAAAAGAATGTCCGACATTTGGAAAGAGTAGGTTTTCTTCTGTTAGCCTCACACTTTGTTCTGTCATTGCCAGTGGTATGCTAGGCAGGTATTCCTATACCTTATGGGATTCAGTTGCTGAAATCCTACCCGCTGTACTGGAAGAATTCTGTGCTAATTTGGTGCAGACCATTCAAGATGGCCAGAATGCAGCCAACTATGTCATTCAGTCATACCTGGACACAACTGACTACTTAGGCAAAGTGATTGGTACAAACATGGTCCTCCAGTGCCATGCCTGGTGGAGTTCCACAGGCTTTTTGGGCGTTATTCAGGCATCACTAAAGGATATACCTTTTGACTGGTCTCGCCTCTGGCGAGAAGGTTGACTCTGCCCTCGAGCGCTGTAAAGAAATTAAGCTACTGTGTGCTTCCTCTGTTTTTCCACACCTGTAAGAAAGTGCCCTCTTTTTGCATGGTTGCCCCCACTTTTTGCCAAACTGCTGATGTACTTTGACCGAGTGTACCCTGGTTTCCTGCCAAACAGGTACCCAGGGCCTATGTTCTTTCCCTAAAAACTGCATTAAGACCAAACCCAATTGGCACTCTTTGACCACGTCAGTCCCTTGTAAATGGTACCATAGGTACCAAGGGCACTGTGGCCAGGGAAGGCCTCTAAAGGCTGCAGCACTTGTTGTGCCATCCTTAGAGGCCCTGTACCTTCACACACATACTGTCATTGCAGGCTCCTTGTTTTGGTGCAGAACAAAGTGAAGAGTCGACATGGCACACATCCCTGTGTGCCATGCCTACAACCCACCGCCCTGGCATAGGTCAGCCACCCCTCTAGCTGGGTGCACTATACCGGCGCTGAGGGTACAGGTGCATGAGCCCTGTACCCCTAAAGTGTCTAAACCAATTCTTAGACATTGTAAGTGCAGTACTTCCATTAAGAGTATATGGTGCTGGGAGTTTGTCATTACGAACTCCACAACACCATAATGGGTGTACTGAAGACTCAGCACATTAAACCCACACTGATGCTAGTGTGGGATTTAATGAAAAATGCACTCAGAGGGCATCTTAGAAATGCCCCCTGAAAAACGACCTAAGTCTAGTGTCCTGGCTGAGCGGTTTCTCGCCAGCTGCCACCACCAGACATGCTTCTGGACCCCTGGGTCGAGAGCCTGCCGCTCTTGGGGGTCCTGAAACAATGCACATCCTGGGTCTAGGTGCCAAGCCTCCTCACCCAGGATTGGCAGGGTCCACGAAGGGGAAGCTTCGAAGATTTGCTGCCTTTGTGAGCTACCCCCGCCATTTTCTGCTTCCAGCAACTGGCTCCCACCGGTTCTGACCACCACTGTGGGCGGGAGAATCGGCGGGAAAACCAAGTGAGGAAGGAAGGTGTGCCCACCTTTGCCAACCCCATGCCTCAGGTGGGGGAGGCAAGGTGAAGCACAACTCAGTCCCCGCCATCTTGCAGATGGGGGAACCCAGTCAACCAGAGTGAGACTTATGCCCCCTCCCACTGTAGGGTGGCATAATAGGGGGTGTACCCATTGGTCCTGACCTTTACTTACCTGTAACGCGCCTAAATCTAGTATTTAGGGGCAACCCTGAACCTTGCCTCCGCAGACTAGAACTGACCAGAAGAAGAGAAGGACCAAAGAAGCTGTGCTGAAACGAAGAGGAGGACGACGCCCACTGACTTGGCCCTAGCCCTACCGGCCTGTCCCCACCTTGAACCTGCTCCAGCGAAATCCCGGTGTGTCCTGCAGCTGAAAGACCTGCCCTTCCTCCCAAACCCAAGACTTTGTCTCCTGTGAGCACCGGATTTGCTCACCAACAGACTCTGGTTCCGGCCAAATCCGCGAGTCTGCACCACCCTGCACCCGACGCCCACGGCCCGAGTGGCCCAACACCACGAGGAGGTCTCCCCGGCGATCCTGACCTGAGCTCTGGTGATCTCTGACCTGCCTCGAATCTCCAATCGACTCCGGCAACCCCTTTCTGGAGGATCCCCCCGACTGCGACCTGGTAAGAAAACCTGACGCCTAAAGACACCCCTGCACTGACGTCCCACGGGCTTGGGTGAGACAACCAACAGTGTCCCAGCATCCCCAGGCATCCCAACTTACCTCTCCAACCAGTGGTCACCTCCAGAAGATCTTCGTCCCCGAGCGTGCAGTCTTTGTTGCAACCAGAGAATCCCCATTGAAATCAACAGGGCACCCAACGCCAAACCAGCACCCTGCACCCGGCCACCCCTGTGCCGCTGTGGGTGCACCTTGTGTGCTAAATCGGATCCTCTTTGCCCTGAGCCTGACACCAGGAGCTTTGCTCCCACAACCTTGTGGCCTGCTCGAGAGCAGCCACCAACCGGAAGCCCCCTATCCTCCATTGGATAACATTGGGCCTCAGCACTCTGCACCCGGCCGCCCTAGTGCCGCTAAGGGTGCTTTGAGAGTTCATCCTTGACCCTGGGTGAACCCTGGTTCTAACCCCAGAAAACCAAATCCTGAACCCAAGTACTTACCTTGAAACCGATAACCTCATTTCCTCCAATAGGACTGCATTGACTGCTTTCTTGTGAAAATTGTTTTAAGTGTGGAGTTGGTTTTGTATGAGAACTTGAAAAACTGCAAATATCTAAGAACTGCTTTACTTACCTTTTATCTAGGAAATGTCCCAGTGTGATATCTAGGCATATCACATTGAGTAGAAAAAGTAATCCATAAAGTAATGTGAAAAGTAATCTAACAGTAATTTCCACTGTAGTCCAAGTATTTACAAACCTGTAACAGTCATTTTCATTCAGCTTGCTTGTATTGTTCAAACTGCCTTGAAAAGTACCATTTACTCTTACCTGTGCCAGGCTTCCTTGGTTCTAGAAAATAAATATAACTAAATAATATTTTTATACAATCAAATTGGTCTGAGTTCAGTCGTTGAGTGTGTGACATCATTTTTAGGTCGAGCCTAGTGCAGCGCGCATGCGCTGCTCTAGGAGATGACCTTTAGAAATTGGTCAGCTCTTTTCAAGCACTCGTGCTTGTGCTGGCATCCACCTTGCGGAAGCGAGCAGCGGCACGCAGGGGCCATCTGTTTTCAATTAGCGTGGCCGCGCGCGCTTGTTGACATTCCTCTACTCTCGCTCTCGCCCTCCCTTGTTTTATAGGTGACCATGCGTGCAGCTCGCAGCACTTTCTGTGGACACAGGACTCGCGGCGCAATGTATTTATGGAAACTTGCTTTCATTGGGCATTTGTGTGTTGATGATTTTAAGTCTGCGGAAAGACAAGCTGATCTGCAGTTACTGCCTTTTGTTTTCTGTGCAGCTGTTTGTGTGCTTCAGTGTATCTAATCCTACAAACAAATTTGTATTGTAGTGCCCCCATCTGTGCGTGTGTGTGTGTATGCGTTACAGTTCTCAACATGCAAATGGACAAACTTTGCAGCTGCATTGCCCTGCTCTGGTTGTGTGTGTTCCTGTTTGTGCTTCGTGGTGTGTTGCTATTTTCAAGCTTGCTAGCCGATGCTCGTGTCAGCAGTGCATGCCTCTAGTTGTGTGCGTCGTCACTGTTTATACCTGAAAGGGGACACATGTTGCGCATGAAGCACACATCTCTGGTTGAGTATGTTTCTTTGCGCATGTGTGTTTTTCCCCTCTCCCACATTAGTACGCCAAGCAGGTCTTCGCTGAATGTTCATTCTGCCACACATTAGAAGCGCTATTGTTTTAATTAGCGCCGAGCATCAACATCGGCAGATGGAGCTACCAAGTCTGGGCAGACTCCTGAAGGTGGACATAAAAAACGGGTACATTGAGGGCAATGAAAGCAGACGGAACCACAGAAATGCTACCTTTTTGTTTTCTCTTGTTTTTCCATCATACGATCTTTGCGCCAAGGCAAAGCTTTTAAAGCCCACACTTTGACATGTTTACAGCGATAAGCTGCATTATGGGAGGCACGATGCATGCCACGACAAAAGACTCCTCAAACTGTTTTTCAATTCACATGGAGAGCATGCAATTTTTCGCTACCTGCTGAGTAAGTGAGTCGTCAAGATTTACAGTTGGGTTCATACACTATAATGACGCGCCGTCATGCTCCATGTTTGCAATGCGCAGAATTTGCCCCTCTGGTGATTCAGTCGGGGCGCAGGGTGGATCTATTGCAGCTGCATTACACATGAGCAGTAGCCGCTATCTTTGTTCGGGCTAAATAAAAAATTCCCCTCCCCATAGCTGCCATGTTGAGATTGGGGAATAAAAAGGATGGAGCAGACAAAGCTAATGTTGTGGTATGCCCATCTCATATGATTGGTGGGTGGGTTGGTTTTGTTTCCCGTAGCTTTCATGTTGTAATTCGGCATTGTATCGGCGTGAGCATTCTAATGCGACTGGTGTTTTAATACAATGTGTCCACAGATGACATGTTGGCTGTATATGCATATTGACTTTCAGCCATGCTGAACAGAAGCCCTGTTGCTTGCTATTCAGCATGGCTAAAAGACATTGACATTGACAAGGCCAATAGCTCTCTGATTGCCGAGACCTAGTGGCTTTGCCAATGCTTGTGCTGTCTAGCACTAGGTATCTGGATCAGTATTTTGGAGCAATGGTCCTCACTTTTGTGAATTACTACTAAATATCAGAATGATTTTTTTTTTCGTTTTGTCCCACACATGCCACCTTGGCTGCGGCGCGAATTCCGCTGCAGTGCTGGACATTTCAATCTTGGGCGTTGTTCGGACGGCCCCCGGCCGTCGTGCGCACACGCCCACCGTGACTCATGACGGCCGGGGGCCGTCATGAGCATCGAAGGGGTTAATAGAGAGCTGTAAACGGGGTGTGTGTTGTACATTATATCAGTTCCCGGACTTTTGATTGACAGATAGCAGGCTTGACCCCTGCAGATGATTTTTGGGGTACTCCCCTTGTTAAGCACTGAGCTCAGGTACCGCAGTGTTGCCACTTTATATCCAAATCAGAGTGGCTGTCCTTAAATTCAGACGTGCCTGTAAGGTATGAATACTCACCCCTCTAAAACCCAAGTCATCAACACACTTAGGGCTGTTTGCAGAGGAGTGTCGCCCTTTTCAACTACCTTTATGTGGTTTAGCTATGGGGTTTATTTTGAAGTCACTGTTAGGGCCTGTCTGTACCTACCTCCCTGTCACCAGTAACAATTGGGCACTGTTAGTAAACCAAGCAATGTTCTGAATGCCTAAAAAAGCAACTCACATGAAATGTGACCGGCTGCTGAATGTACTTTCTGATGTTTATAACCTCGCAGCTTGTGTGCTGCATGGCTAAACACTTCTAAGATCCCAAAGGCGAGACCTATTGGCTATGCCAATGCTTGTTTTTCTGAGTGTGTACAACAAATGCTTAACACTACCCTCTGATAAAGCCTTACTGCTCGCCCACACTACCACAAATAGAGAGTAAGGTGCTATCTGCTTTTACCGCTCCCTACCTTTGGGGTTTCACTGGACTCTGTGCACACTATACCTCATTTTGGTATAGTATATACAGAGCCAGCTTCCTACAACACCCGCTAGACAGTATCCAAATATCCATAGCAGTTTCTTCCCTTTCGCAGCATCCCTAGGAGTTTTACCTACAGACCTCATCAAGACACCAAACAACAAGCACTGCAATCCTGTTGGGCATCCAACAGACAATCCCCAGGTCTGCAGGGACAGTTAACCTCCCAGTCCCCAGCCCCTTTGCCAGCAGCCTCCAAGCCACGTTATTTTACCCTTAGCAGCACATGACCACTCTGTAGTAGGCAGGATCAGACATTTTCTGCACAGGTGGCAAACAATTACATCCGACTGGTGGGCCTGCAGATAGTCCAACAAGGCTATTCTCTTTTCCTTTGTGTCTTGCAACCCTTTTGGTCTCACAGGTGCCCCTTGGGTGTTCACAAAGCTGATGGAGGTGGTGACTGCCCATCTTCGGAGCTTGTGGGTACCAGTTGTCCCCAACCTACATTACTGGCTGTTGAAGGGGTCTCACCAGAGTCAGTTGAGAACCACTTCCAGAGGTCCTTTTGTCTTTTTTGATGCAGGAAGCACTGGCTTTTTTTGGAAAAGGGAGCCATAGAGAGGTTCCTGGCATTGGAGATCAGAACTGGGTGCAACTCCTGATACTTTGTTGTGCCAAACAAGAGTGGAGGCCTCGGCCCCATTCTGGACCTTCAGTCACTCATTTTTTTCCTGCTGAAGGACAAATTGAAGATGCTCACTCTGCCCAGAGTTCTATCTGTTCTAAATCCCGAAGACTGGATGGGGGCATTGGACATGCAAGATGCCTATTTCCATATCCCCATCCTGCAGAACTGCAGATGCTAAATGCTGTTCAAGTTTGGCCACAAGCATTTTCAGCTTGCCGTGCTCACAGGTGTCCCTTTTGTGTAAAAAAAGGGGGTAATGGCTGCCCATCTTCGGAGATCGAGGGTACCAGTTTTCTCCAAACTCCACAACTGGCTGTTAGAGGGGGGCTCACCACAGTCCGTTAACATCCTCCAAATAATCCGAACCTCCTTACATCGCTGGGATTCACGATCAAGCTGCCGAAGTCACGGGGCATGGCCTTGTGTGAACAATAGCGGACACACTTTTAGAGCGCTCCGGCGAGACCGTTTGAACTTTGCTGCGAACAGCTGACCCAACACTATCGTGACCGTGGGAGGCCGCCCAGGACACGGTGAGGAGGAGGCGATGCTGGTGAACAGCCACAACCCGAGGGGATTCAGAGGAACAGCTCGCCTCCCACTGTTGGGCCAGGTTGCAATAGAGGTGGTCCATGACCTGCATCCCCTGTGCGTTCGGCACCGCATGACCGAGCACCTAGAGCTGCTGGCCGGTGCGGCCCCTTCCTCGGCTGGCTGTGACTGGCTGCGGGGGAAGTTCCGTGTGGGTGTAGGGGCTGTCTCTGGGACAGGAAGAACACCCGATTCTGTGGCCTGGGTGGAGGAGAGCCCAAGAGGGCCGGGGGAGCAAGCTCTGGACATAGTCGGGACACTGCAAGCGCCGAGGGGTGGGAAGGGCATGGGTCGGGCCATTGTGGCTGCACCGGAGTGGAGGCACTGTTCCTGGGGTCCTTAAGCACCCCTCCATCCGCTACTGATCCCAGTGTGACCTCTGACCCCAGTCAGATTGTGAGGCCTGGACTGAACCACCCGCTGCGTCTTTCCAGGAAGGGGGTTTGGATTGATAATCCCAGGGGAGTGATCTTGGGTGAACCCTGGCGGCTCTGCTGAGAATGCGACTTGGCCATCCCTGGTGCAAGGATGGGGAAGCTCCACGCGTTCACTGCGCAACAAACAAAAATTGACAAGTATGCCACCACACCTGCAAAGGCCCATGAGAGCGCCAATCCCCAGGGAGGGACGGCGTCGCCGCCGATCACCGTGGAACGCATTTATCAAGCAATCTGTGAAGGGAAATGGAAAAGCAGATTGGAAGTGTTGGGGTGGAGGTTGGACTGGTTCATCAATGTGTGCAAAATTGCCTAACGAGTGAAGGAAGCGTAGCATAGGATTTTAGTTGAAGAGGATGCTGTCACAACTCTGTCTGCTACTGTGACCAGCCTGCAGGGGAAGGTCTCCCACCTGGAACGCAGGGTAGAGGACGCGGCTGGCAGGTCCAGGCATAATAACCTAGGCTTCGTTGGTATCCCCGAGGGAGCGGAGAGGTTGCAACCAGAGTACTTCCTAGTCGCGTGGCTGAAATCTTGGCTGCCTGAAGAGACTTTGTCCTCCTGTTTCATCATTTAGAGAGCCCACCAATCCCTAGTGGCGAAAGCACATAGAGTGCCTGCCCTGAATATTTGTCAACATGGGCTTTAGTGCCTAAATGACTACTGCCTGGATAACGGGTTCAACAGGAAGGGTATTTTTCCAATTGAGTTATGCAGGACTCTTTGGTTTGAGTTATTCCACAGACCCACCACCGGGGGAGTTATTGCTTTGGTATTACTTCGATGGGTAAGGGATCTGCGGGTTGAAGTAACCATCAGAACAAGTTAATTGCCTGTTGTAATGTTCTTTCTGATTGATACTCTAGCATACTACAGATTCCTCACCTCCCTCCCCCTTCTGTGGAATGGACTCTTTTCCATCCTAGAAGTTCCCAAAGTATTTATCCACACAATGTCATGAGCAGTTTGTTTTTGGACTCCACGTCCCAGGGCATGGATGATGTCCAGAATGAAACTGACGTCAGTACACTTGGGTGGAGTCTATATGCAGTTCCATCTGTCACTTCTGGAGTAGAGAGCAGTGAACACAGAGCCGCACGCCATCCCCAACTGGCACAAAGGAGCTTTGCAGAAAATGTTCCAGATCAAGTCAGGTGCCTGGGGGATATGTTAAAGGTGAGGAATCTGCAGTATCCACCAAAAAGAGCATTACCAAAGGTAAGTAACTTGTTCTTTGCAACCGACAATCACCACATAGACTGGGATGAGGGTGGCAGTAGCCATCTGCACTGAGGTTGTGGCATCAGGTTGCTGCTTCCAGGCTGGCGAAAAGTATATTGACATGAGAAGCAGCCCCAGTGAACTTGCAAAATGTAAAACTAATAGGGTAGACCAGGAAAAATATGGATGTGTGCTCATCTATCCCGAGCCTGGAAGATAACTTGCTTCTCAGTAACATGTAAAGAACCATTTTAAAACTCCCATTGACTATAAATCTGCGACTTACAGGGACCATCAGTTTGAAAATAACTGCTGGTTTTGCAGTAGCCATTGTTCTGCCTAAGTCCGGCGAATATCTCAATGTTCCAAACGTTACAAATGGGAATTTGAACAATGTTTTTCATATCCATCTCTCGCTAGGAGTTGATTAGGAAACAAGAACGCAAAATTGCTCAATTGAGCTATATCAAATTTTGCAGCTTGTCAGAGCTTACTTTAGAATGGAGTCCCAAAATTACGACTCAACCTTAGGCTCTGAACATTTGTTTCTACTCGTTCAAGCATATATGTGTGATACCAGATGACGTTGATGCAGTATTTCGTTCACTGATTTCCTTTAGTAACCGTTTTCCCCCCAGGATATTCATAGAAAGGTAATGGATGTTTGTCAAGCAACATTGCTTTGGAACTAGGCAAATTAGTCACTAAGATTAGGAACAGAAAAAGTGCTGTTTTCCCTAACCTATTTCACACCATTTATAAATGTACCTGCACACTCCAGGAACACAACATCAAAGGCGGAGAATTCCACTGTAAACCTAAGAGCTGCAACATTTTTCTGAGCCCTGCAGGAGCGGTCTATGGGGCAGGTTGCTTCATGAATCTACTTGTCCTGTAAACAAATCCACTTGTCCCTTTGGTGCCACGTAGTACAGCGACAAATTATGGCAGTAATCTCATTATATAAGAGCTCTGATATTAGCAGTTCTGATTATGCCAGAGCTCATACTATAGTAGGGTTTGAATTCTAGCAATTTCCATATTTTGCCACCTATCCGCAGATCAACATACTGGTGTTGGAGGTAGCGTTAAGCAATAGTTCCAGAATTGGAATGCCCTTTTGAGTCTAAACTACTAAATTGCATGTTTTAGGGATGTCACCAGGGCTTCTCTAATCTTTTCTTAAAATGGGAAAGGTTGGAAATTTACTCCTAACAATGGCAGAAGTAAAACTTCTTCCGGGGTTGGAAAAAAAGTGGTTGGAGGGAAAGTGAACTTGTAAACGCTCAACAGATTTTCACATGAGCAAATCTACACCTACAGCAGTTCATAAATATTTTCTAGGAGTACAATTACCTGGCCTACTTCTGTAAATTCTTGTGAATTCATGAAAGCTTTAAATCTGACTAATGCATGGACATATACCATTAGTGAAATTTTGCCACTTTAAGAATTGGGCCCCTAATTAGGTCTAGAGTTAACCAAGAACTTTTGTTTTTATTAAAATTTGATCTCTATCGACTGGCTTCCACTCTTTCACAAGGAGCATATCGGCACACACAGTAGTTCTGTTCAGTGCCACAGACACCTGTGCCAATGTGTGCTTTTTGTGACCAAAAAATATTGTTGCTTTTTTGCCAATGTTCGTTATAATGGTGATGACCCGGCAGCTCCCAAAATGTTTTTCAAAAACCATATCAAAACAAAACACCCATTGACAAAACCAAAAGGCTGACCTCCAATACCAAACCTATTGGCTTTCCCAATGCTCTTTCATTTTCATGTTTCCCATTATCTTGTTGAAACTGGTTGCACTGAAATACTAGCATGGATCAACACATTTTACTAAATAATGTTCAAAAGAAATGTTTCCTACAATTTCAGCTTAGCAAAACCTTTTTTTCCCTAGTTGCATTTTTTTGTGGACTTTTTATTTTGATAGCAAAGGATGATCAATTTTGCTTTCAAGGTTCTGCAGATATCTGCATCTTATTAGAGAGCATTCTGAGAGCATTGTATGTAGCCTCATATTGTTAAACTATGCAAATGTGTGTACACATTTTTAAATTGGAACCACTGTCATTAGTGCAGTTCGAGCTCACAATATTTCCTTAGAGAGCTCTCCCTAATAAGAAAGGCTTTGTATTGGTGAACCATAAATACAAGTTCAAACAGCATTAACATATGGACACAAATATTACATTAACTGCAGACAATGCCCTTCCCTGATACATTATGTGGTACGGGAAAACTGGCAGCCTAAGGGTTTGTGCTGCAGGGGGTTGGGCCTACTTGTACCAAGGCTAAAATAAACATGAAATCTTGCTGTCCTTGACCCCCAATCAGTATGTCCTGGGAGTTGGGCTATAAGAATTCTACACCTCTGGTCCAAGAGGCTATCTGCTGAGTGTTGGATGCTGCCCATAGAGTTTTCTCCTCACTTTCAAAAATACCCTCTGCAAATGGAGGAAACGCATAACCCTTCAGATTCAACCATGCCTGCTGAAAAGCGTCCATAGCCAGAGCTTCTGGATCCGGCATCCAACTGTAAAACTTCTCCAACTGGCGAGTCAATCTCGTTGCAAACAGATCCACCTCCAATGGACCCAAAACCTTCTGAATTTTCCTGAAATATTCCTTTCCCAACATCCAATTGCTGTAATCTCTCACATGTCTTGAATTCCAATCCGCCACTACATTTCTTACACCTGGAAGATACTCTGCTCTCAGCGCTATCTTGTTCCTCAGACAAAACATCCACAGCACCTTTGCCACATCCGAAAGATTCTTTGACCTGCAACCTCCCAATCGGTTTATATAAGCTACAGCCGAAATGTTGTCCATCTTCAACAGCACAGTCTGACCCTGCAATCTTACCATGAAACTCTTCAATGCGTACAAAGCTGCTGTCAATTCTAAACAATTTATGTGCATTGTTCTCTCCTCCTTTGACCAAGCACCACCTGTTTCTTGATGCCCCAATCGAGCCCCCCATCCTAACAGGCTCACATCCGTTTCCAGAGTAACATCCGGAAAGCAACCAAAAATTGCTCTTCCATTCCAAACCTCCAAATTGTGCAACCACCACTCCAGCTCTTCCTTCTCCTCCACGTCCAACACTACTTTGTCCCCATACCACAATCCCTTTCTCAAGGCATTCGCTTTCACTCTCTGTAATGCTCGATAATGCAGGGGACCTGGAAAAATCGCTTGAATAGACGAAGAAAGTAAACCTAGAATCCTCGCCAAATCTCTCAAAGTCATGCTCTCTTTTTTCTGAGCCCTCAGCACTTCTTTCTTTATCATCTGTACTTTCTTCCTCGGCAATCTCAAAACCTCCTCCTGTGTATCTATCGTGAAGCCAAGAAAATCCAAACTCTGAGCTGGCACAAAAACTGATTTCTTCTGGTTTATCAAGAAACCTAAATCCTCCAACACTTTCACTACAAATTCTAACTGAGCCTTTAATTCCTCTGCATCCTGCGACATCAACAATATGTCGTCTAGATAAACAATTAACCTGAAACCTCTCTCCCTGAAAAAAGCCACAACTACTCTCATTAACTTGGTAAAACACCAAGGAGCCGAAGATGGACCAAAAGGAAGACAAAGGAATTGGTACACTTGTCCTCTCCATCTGAATTGAAGAAATTTCTGGCTGCACTCCTTCATTGGAACAGTGAAATAAGCGTCCTTTAAATCCAATTTCACCAACCAATCCCCTGATTGCAACATGTCTCTCAGAAGGTGAATCCCTTCCATTTTGAAATGTCTGTAAACTAAGGAATGGTTCAGACGCCTTAAATTTATCACAGGTCTCCAACCTTTCTCTTTCTTTTCCACCAAAAATAGAGTGCTCACGTACACTCTTAACTCGTCTTCTATCATACATATCGCTCCCTTCTCCAACATCTCTTTTACTTCCAAATCTACAATATCCATCTTTTCTTTGCAAAACACTAACTCTTTTGGTTCTATACTTTGAAAGGGTTCTTCCACAAAATCTATTTCGAACCCCTGAACCACATTTATAACCCAAGGATCCTGCGTAATCCTTTTCCATGCCTCTACAAAATACCTCATACGACCTCCTACTTTTCTGAGGGAAGAACCAGAAATAGTCCGCATACTCACCTTTTGTTCCTTGATTCGACTGACTTCTTCCTCTTCCCCCTCTATATCTTTGGTATCTTCCTCTTTGAGGGAAAAAATTTGAGGATCCTTGGAAACCCCTTCCTGATCCTCTATTTGTATAGTTGTATTGTGAATAGAACTGGGACCTTTGTATTCCTCGGCCGGCATACGGTCCCCGTCTACCGGCCCTTCCAAAAACACCAAACACCTTCTTCATGTTTGTTTGTGCTCTATCAAGCGCAGTAAAAGTAGCTACATGTTTACCTAAGCTCTTAACAAAGCCATCTCCGAACAATAATCCCTTTGCATCCTCACAATGCTCCTTGATTGCTAAATCACCTAATTTTGGACTTATCTTAAAAAGTACTGATTTACGTCTCTCTACCAACAATCCTGAGTTTGCATTCCCTAACTACACCATTGCTCTCTGACTCCAACCACGTAATAACTGTACATCCACATTTTCTCCATTCAAATAAGCCTCTTCTGTCATGTCTAAAATCTTCCCTAAAGGACCCAAAACGTCCAGTAAACGATCTTGACATATCTTCAAAGAACGTTCCAATCCCTTCCTAGGATCCTTTCCCAATTAAAAAAGATACAATATTAAATCAGGATCTAGATTTGGTGTTTGGCACACCTTGTAGTCTATCTGCGGTCTCGAGCATTCTGCTCTCAAAACGCTCCTCACCTCTCTATCCAGAGGTTTTCTTATCCAATGTTTAATAAACTTGGCAACTTGTTCGTGCGGCCACCAGTCCGCACTGCTCGGATGTCTTATTTCATAAGGATTAAACATTTCTCCACCTAGTGGATCCTTTAAAATAACCTTCGAAGTTGAAGGATGGTCATTCTTAATATCTTCATCTCTTTCATCCACATCCATTGTATACTCATCATCAGAGTCATCTTTTGTGCCACTAAGGACACCTTTCACTTGCGTACCGCCAAGGGTACCACTCTTTCTTTTGGAGTTTAATCCATCTTTCCCATCCTTATTCAGATGTTTACTCTTATTTACTTTTTTATATCCTTTCTTCTCTCTAACATCATCTTCCTCATCTGAGAAAGACCAAAAATCTTCATCTGATCTATTATCTTTCCTTTTCCTATCCATTACAATCTGTATCACTTCCCTCATAGAACTTTTCACCTCAGTCTGAATTAATTTCCTGAGGTTCTCTTCACTGACTCTCCCTTCAACCACATTCTGTGAAACACTAGACTCCTCTGAGTTCATTTTAAATCTCTAGAATAACCTCACACACAAACACCTAACCAAACTCACTAAAAACCAACAGCTGACTCCAGACGCTCCTCCGATAACCTTTTCTTTTTTTTTTTATTCAATTATTCGCGAACAAAACTACGCATCCATCCAACTAAACCATTGATTTCTTCCCAATCCAATATGGCCGCCGAACTCTCGCGAGACTTCGGCGGCCAATAGTCAGTCAATCTTTCTCTGACTCATTCACGCTCTTGCGTGATTACTTTTAATCCGTTGTATCAGCAACAGCAAGCCAAGTCTGCGCGCGCCTCCAAGAAAGACTCCTCGCGCCAACCGCTCTTAATGCCTCCAACTCTAATGAAAATATGGGGGCGATATCGCGAGTGCTTCACGCTCCTCTAACATGTTTAAATATGCGCGCGATATCGCGAGTGCCTCACGCGCCTCTAACATGTTTAAATGAGCTCAATCCTGCACGTAGACGCATTCCCTTAATCTTAAAAACGCGGTAAGACCTTTCAAATACTGTCACAAACAAATAATTAATTTGTTTCTTCTCCTTACCTTTTTTATCTTTAACGATCGTTTAAAACGAAAACATACTAGAAACAAACACTAATATTCAGACTAACTACATTCATTCCATTCCGCTTCTGAAAATTAGAAGCTATTCAACATACTCTTCATCTCAACAAATCACGCATTCCAAATTTAAATAATATTCAGATATTTAAAAGAGTACTTATCTGTTCAGGAGCAGCATTTAAAAGAGGATGAGCATTCTGTGCAAGAGACATTTATTGGTTTTTGAGTTGTTGCAATTCTGGATTGTTGAAGTTTAAGTTCTTTAAAGGAGCTGCTCAGGAGTGGCAATAAAAGAATGTATGCATAATGTTAGCCTCCGGTCTTGTAATGAAATCAACGCCTGGACCATAATCCTTCTTGCCAGGAATGGGAGGAGAGGGAGAACTTTCCGAAGCATCCTCATGATGCCGTAGCAAGTTGCAGACAGTTTCGCTGTTTGGTGCCCAAAAGTCAGGAAACGATCCAGCCACATGCCAAGACTTTTAATCTGGTTCTTTGGTGGAGCAGGGCCAAGACAATTTGGCCACTGTAACTCTGTATTGGAAGTCAGAGAGTTGCCTAGGAGCATGATCTCTGTCTTGTCTCTGTTCAGCTTTAAGCAAGAGAGCTCCTTCCATTTGGCAACCTCCTCTAAGCAAGGGCCTAAACTTGCAGAAGAATTGTCTGGGCGATTTTTAGGCCACAACCAATTGTGTGTCGTCAGCGTATGTGACGATTTTTATGCCAAATGGTTGGACTATCTCAGCCAGCGGCCTCATGTATATATTAAATAACGTGTTGCTCAGGGAAGATCCCTGAGGCACACCGCATCTGAGGGCCATACGTTTAGACACAACTTCTCCCTCGAAGACCTTAAAGGATCTGTCTTCTAAGAAGGATTGTAGCCAAGTGATAACACCCCCTGACACTCTCAGTCTCCCGAGTCTGAGGGTCAGGATATTATGATTGACGGTGTCAAATGCGGCGCTGAGATCCAGGAGAATGATAGCCGCTACGCCACCCTGATTTAAGATCCTCCTGGACTTTTCAGCCACCGCTAGGAGTGCTGTCTCTGTCCCATGTAGGGGCCGGGAACCCGTCTGCGACGAGTGCAGCAGGTTGTTTGATTCTAGAAACCCCGAAAGCACTGAGTTCACATGCCTCTCGAGGATTTTGCTGATCATTAGGAGGAGGGAGATAGGCCGATAATTCCCCAGAATCTCGGGGTCCAGATTTGTTTTTTTTAGTAATGCCTTTACCATGGCACATTTCCATGGCAGAGGAACCACTCCAGAGGAAATGGAGGTGTTGATCAGGTCTCGAATCACTGGAAGAATTGTACCCTTTGCTGATTTCAGAACATGTGGGGGGGCTGGGTCCCTAGGTAATCCTGATTTAACCCGGGCCAGAATGGCTTCTAGGGAGTTAAGATCCAGCACAGGGATATGATCCTGCATTACCTGAGTACCCAGAGGGTGGCTAACCATAGAATACTGGTCCTTGTGAGTGGTTGAACAAGGAAAAGTAAGATATATATATATATATATATATATATATCATGGATCTTCTTGTAGAAGAATTCTGCCAGGTTATTGCAACGGGTGAGAGCGCCATCTGTGGACGCTTGTGGTGCGGGGGGTTTAATGAGAGTTTTGGCGATACAGAAGATTTCCCGCGGCGCATTGGAGGCCGAGACTATTTTTTCCCCATAGTACGTGGCTTGTGCCCTTTTAATTTCTGATTGATACATTTTAATAGCCTCCCTATATTTTTGTTTGCCGGGGGCTGCATAGTCTTTTCTCCATTTCCTTTCTAATTTTTAACAAACTTGTATGAGTTTGCGAAGCTTCTGAGAGTACCATGGCAAGACCTTAGATCTGACTTTTTTGCGGTAGGATTGTTTAGGGAGAGCAAGATCTAACGAAAGCTCGATCCACGTGTTGAACCTATCATTGGCCACGGTCGGGTTTGAGTCATTAGCATCATTAGAAGGTCTGGTGGCATCTAGAGCTAGGATCCACTGTTCGAGGGGAAGTTTGGACCATGGCCGTTCCTGACTAATAATCTTCTTAAACGAAGTTGGTGGCCCCGTGGTGACCCATGACAGGGGGATCAAATAGTGGTCTGACCATGGAAGTTGCGTTGGTGCCCCTACTGAGAGTTCCTCATTATTAGTGAAGATCGGGTCCAGGAGATGGCCTTTAATATGAGTACCTCCTGACACTTTTTGATTGAACTGGAGCGCTGAGAGGTTTTCAACTAACTCTGAGACGACAGAGTTATAGGGGTCGTCTAAGTGCAGATTGAGATCTCCCAGAACCGTGAAATTGGAGGGAGAACTAGCTAAATTGGCAACATTTTCGCTGATTGCTTTAAGAAATTGTCCCGGTGTTCCTGGGGGGCGATAAATCAATAGTCCTAAGAATGTGTGGGTAGGTGAAAAACTGATTGAGAAGGCCATGTTCTCACAGTTAGGTAACGGGGCGGTTATGATACGGCAGTTGAACACATCTTTGTATATGATAGCGATCCCTCCCCCTTTACCGCTTTTGCGGTCTAATCTTTGGATGAGGTAGCCGGAGGAAAGATTTTGTGCGAGAACTGGGTCTGACTCACTAGTAAGCCAGGTTTTGGTTAAGAATAAAGCGTCTGGGCGCTCATCCTCTAGGAACATGGAAATTTCCGTTGCATGTTTTGGTAAAGATCTGCAATTCAAGAGGAACATTTTATAAAGTACATGTCCCTTCTCTACCGATTGAGCTTTAAGACATGGTGTGAATCTAAAAGAGCAGTATGGACAGATATTAATATCCTTGGATGGGCATAGGCAATGAGAGCAATTTTCCCGTACTATACCTCTGAAGGAGAGGAGAGTTTCAGAGTCATATATGCGTTTACCTGTAGACAAATGGCCAGGGTCTGTGGGCCCTGGTCCTGTCCGGGCGCAGACAGGCTTGCCTTTGGCGCGCCCGCTGCGCGCGTCCACTGCGCGTCGCGGTTGCCATTTCCTTTTAAACGTTCCAGCAACTAGCCTGCTAACCATGGGCTCCGCCTCCAGCCGGAAGTACTGTTCCTAATTGCCACCTGCTCCCTCCACACAAACGGGACAACCCGCGGTGGAACGCGGGGCGGTAGGAACTGCCGGTTGGAGGATGCGGCGGTAAAAGTGAGTAAAGTGCCTATGCAAGTGTGCTCAGAAGATGCTCAAACGTTGCCTAAATTCAGTGTAAAGTTCTATATTTAATGCTAAACGTTTAAGAACATTTAAAAACCGCTAAAAGATCTAAAAGCCTCTAAAAGCGTCTACACGACTGACCGAGGTTAAATGGGAGACAATCACAACAGATCACTGGGTACTCTCTGCCTTTCATGTCCCTGATACGCTCGGACCAACACATCTTGCACCAGGTTGGGCTTTTGGATGCAGGCTTCCTTTCCTTGATGGCAAAGGGGCTCTAAAGGTGGTGCTTCTCAGGGAAAGAGGCGCAACATTCTGTTCCCTTTGCTTCTTAACTCCTAAAAAGGGCAGAGGTCTCTGACGTATGCCAGATCTGAAGTCTGAACCGGTTCCTTTGTCAATTCAAGATGCTGTCCCTAAGACAGGTTAAGAAGACCTTAAATGTTTTGGATTGGTTGGCGTCCTTTGACCTCTACAAAGTCCATTTTCATCTTCCAGTCACACCCCTCCACAGATGTTATCTGTGGTTCATGGTGGGGTCCCATCGCAGTTTATGGTCCAGCTGTTCAGACTGACAAAGTTCCCATATGTCTTTACAAAAGTGCTTGTGGTTGTTGCATTTTCACTGCAGAGTGCCCCGGAGTCCATGTATTTTTATACTTGGATGACTCCCTGGTGAAAAGAGTCGTGGATGCTGATCAAGCATCACCTCAAGCGGATGACAGCTCTTGTCCACGAGTTGGGTTTTACCATCAACACAGAAAAGTCAGTTAACCTTGTGCACAGAAGTTAACCTTCATGGGGTGGTGTTGGACATGGCCCGCCTGAAGGCTTTTCCTTCTCCGATGATAGTGTATATTTGGGAGACGCTTCTGAGATTTCTGACTCTACCTTGGATCCCAGTTCTGCAAGTCTCGCAGTATTTGCCCTGTGCATCCTGTTAGTGCCATATGCCTTTCAGTGGTACCTGAGGAAGCAGTGACAACAACAAGAAAGAAGCTTCTCGGTTCAGATTCATATCCAGTCACTTCACCCAGATCTGCACTGGTTTATGGCTATGTCCAACCTCTTGTTTGTTCACAAAGTTGGATCTCTGCAACGCCAGGCTACCGTAGCCATGGGGGTGTCTTCATTGGGTTTGGGTACCTCTTCTATTGTGTGAAACATCATTCAGATTCTGTCACACAGCACCATTGTGAATTATGTCAACAAATGGAATGGAAGCCTTGGACTCTGTGGTGGGAGGCAGTTAGCCTTTCTCGCTGAGGCATGTTCCATGAAGCAACTTTTCTTGCAGGCTTTCAATGTGATGGTGAATGCTGTTTTGCCTTTCCCTCAAGGACCATAAGTGCTGAGGTGATCTTCTCCCGACTGTAGTTTCCTTTTGTGGATCTTCTTGCCACAGTCCAGAACAGTCGGGGCCCTCCTTTTTGTGCCATACAGTCCCTCCAATCCCCTGGGGATTCCTTCAGGTTCAGATGGGCCCAGGGCCTGGTGTATGCTTTCCTGCAAATTCTGCTTATTTTGTAAAGAGGATCAAGCACAGCTAACGTACTTAGCTTCAACTGGGTGCAGAAGACCTGGTATTGAGGGTCTGTTGGCACTCAGCATTCGACCACCTCTTCTTTTCCAATACATGGCTGACATGCTCTCACAGCAGGATATTCAGATCCTTCATCTTAATTGCCATGGACCCTGGGACCAGAGTGGAGGCACATAGCGGGTTCTATGGACACAGTCTGTGCCAGGGAAGAACGTGCAGGTGGAATTACGACTGGAGTCCCTGCATCATTGTGGGGCCAGGAGGTGCTCCAGAGAGCTGGCACCATCTTAAGATTCCACAGCATCGCTTGTTTATAGGCCTCTCTCTGCAGTTCGGTAGAGTGCGGCTGTAGGAAGCTGGCTCTGTGCACACTATACCTTACTTTGGTATATACAGAGTCCAGTGGAACCCCAAAAAAGGCAGAGGTAAAAGTAGATAATACCTTACTCTCTATTTGTGGTAGTGTGGGCGAGCAGTAAGGCTTTATCAGAGGGTATTGTTAAGCATTCGTTGTACACACTCAGGCAAGAACTGCTGTCACGCACTCAGACTGAACTCAGACCAATTTTGTTTGTATAAAAATATTATTTAGTTATTTTATTTCTAGAACAAAGCCAGGCCTGGTGCAGGTAAGTGAAATAATACTTTGCAAGATTTATGCAGTGAATTACAGTTGAATGCAAGTCAACAGTCAAAATTACTTTTCAGTTACTTTGTAGATTACCGTACATGTTACTTCTTGGATTACTTTTTAAATTACTTTTGCTAGTCCGTGTGATCTGCCTAGATATCACACTGTGACATATCCTAGACAAAAGGTAAGTAATTCAGTTTTTGTATAGTTGCAGTTTTTCAAAGTTTCATACAAACCAACTCCACACTTAAAAGAATTTTCAAAGAAAAGCAGTCCATGCAATCCTATGGGAGGAAATTAAGTTATTGGTTTACAGGTAAGCACTTGGTTGTGGGAGTTGGGTTTCTGGGGCTAGAACCAGAGTTGTCCCAGGGTCGAGGATGCACTCTCAAAGCACCCTCAGCGGCACTAGGGCGGCCGGGTGCAGAGTGCTGAGGGCCAATCTTATCCAATGGGGGATAGGGAGCCTCTGGTTGGTGGCTGCTCACTGGCAGGCCACAAGGTTGTCGGAGCAAAGCTCCTGGTGTTAGGCTCAGGGCAAAGGGGGATCCGATTTAGCACCAAGGTGCACCCACAGGGGCGGCCGGCTGCAGTGGGCTGGTTTGGCGTCCGATGTCCTGTTGATTTCAGTGGGGATTCTCCTGTTGCAACAAACACTGCAGGCTCGGGGACGAAGATCTTCTGGAGGCGACCACTGGTTGGAGAGGTAATTTGGGATGCCTGGAGATGCTGGGACACCGTTGGTTGGGCCACCCAAGGCCGTGGGGTTTGGGGTGTCTTTAGGTGTCGGGTTCTTCTTACCGGCTCTGGTCGCGATCGGGGGGATTCTACAAAAAGGGGCTGCTGGCGTCGGTTGGAGACTCAAGGCAGGTCAGGGATCACCGGATCCCAGGTCAGGAATCACTGGATCCCAGGTCAGGCTCGCCGGGGAGACCTCGTGGTGTTGGGACACTCGAACTCTGGCTGTAGATGCAGAGTGGTGCAGACTCGTGTATTTGGTCGGAGTCTGTCGGTTTGGGAAGGCAGGGCAAGTCCTCCGGGTTCTTGGGGGCTACTGGTTGCAGGAAACACTGAGGGTTCGCTGGAGCAGGTTCGAGGTTGGGACAGGCCGGTAGGGCTGGGGCCAAGTCAGTGGTGTCCTCTCCTTCTACTTTCAGCACGGCTTCATCGGTCCTTCTTCTCTCCTCTTGTCTGAGGTGGCAAGGTTCGGGGTTGCCCCTAAATACTAGATTTAGGGTTGTTATAGGTAGGTACATGTCGGGACCAATGGGTCCCTTCCTTGGGGTGGGTACACCCCCTATTATGCCACCCTCCAGTGGGAGGGGGCATAAGTCTCACTCTGGTTGGCTGGGTTCCCCCATCTGCAAGATGGCGTGGACTGAAAATTGTGCTTCACCTTGCCTCGCCCCCCTGAGGGGTTGGCAAAGGTGGGCACACCTCTCCTAACTTAGTTTTCCCGCTGATTCTCCCGCCAAAAGTGGGGGTCAGAACCGGTGGGGGCCAGTTGCTGGGGGCAGCAAATGGCTGGGGTAGCTCTCAAAGGCGGCAAGCCTTTGAAACTTCCCCTTCGTGGACCCTGTCCATCTTCGGGGAGGAGGCTTGGCACCTCTTCCCAGGATGTGCATTGTTTCAGGACCCAGAGAGCGGCAGGCTCTCGACCCAGGGGTCCAGAAACATGTCTGGCAGTGGCAGCTGGTGAGCAGCCACTCGTTTTTTAGGGGGCATCTCTAAGATGCCCTCTGAGTGCATTTTTCATTGAATCACACACTGGCATCAGTGTGGGATTAATGTGCTGAGACGTTTGATACCAAACTTCCCAGTTTTCAGTAAAGCCATTATGGTGCTGTAGATTTCGTAATGACAAACTCCCAGCACCATATACTCTTAATGGCAGCACTGCACTTACAATGTCTAAGAATGGACTTAGACACTGTAGGGGTACAGGGCTCATGCACCTGTACCCTCACCACTGGCATAGTGCACCCAGTTAAAGGGGTGGCTTACCTATGCCAGGGCAGTGGATTGTAGGCATGGCACAGAGGGATGTGTGCCATGTCGACTCTTCATTTTGTTTTGCACCAAAACACTCAGCCTGGAATGGGTGGGTGGGTGTGTGGGTGGGGGTGTGTGGGTGGGGGTGTGTGGGTGGGTGGGGGTGTGGGTGGGGGTGTGGGTGGGTGGGGGTGTGGGTGTGGGTGGGGTGTGGGTGGGTGTGTGGGGGTGGGTGGGTGTGTGTGTGTACACACAAGGCCTCTAAGGGTGGCACAATAAGTGCTGCAGCCCCTAGAGGCCTTCCCTGGTCACAGTGCCCTTGGTACCTATGGTAACTTTTACAAGGGACTTACATGTGGCCAGAGATGTTGCCAATTGTGTTTTGAAACAGGACAGTTTGGGGAAAGAATATGGGCCCTGGGTACCTGGTTGACAGGAACCCAGAGCACACTCAAAGTACATCAACAGTTTGGCAAAAAGTGGGGGCAACCATGCAAAAAGGGGCACTTTCCTACAGCCGCCAATTGATGAACAGGCTTTGAGTGGGAAGAGGTGGGAGCAATGAGCACTTCAAAGTGCTTACTGCACGGCTTCTTGTCTAACTTCATGTGGCAAAGGGGTTGGTAGGGGTATGGCGTGTCAAATCCCACTTGGTCTCCTTGAGCTTGTGGCCACTTCAAATTTCATCTTACCGTATGACTTCAAGTGGCACAAAGATTTAGCACGGAAGCGGCCTCTTGACCTGGAGTGAGATTGGCCGTGCAACTTGGTCAGGAGCAAGACCTTAAGTTCAAGCTAAACCTCTTCTTATGTTCGGCGCTGGATAAGTTTGGCACCTGCTATCTGATAGCCTTCATGTGCATCAGAGTGCATGTCATGCACAGCTACCGTTTGTGACTGGAGCCCTGACACCAGAGAGACACTTTGTGGGGGTCCATGACTGACATTTCCTTCCTGCAATCACGGTATGGAATGAACCCTGTCGTTTTTAGACATTTCTTCCCCAGTGCAGTCTGTAGAAAACTCCGAGTTGTCAGAACACTGGCAAGTTAGAAGTAGAGTGCCGGATCTGCACCAGAATATGAAGCTGACCAGCGTGCAAGGGTGGTGCCTTATGTACAGCTCTGCTTCTTTGCTTCGGGCGGTGGAAGGTCACCTCGTAGTCACAGGGTGGCATTTAGAGATTCACTGGAACAACTGCTTGAAAATCTCCTGATTCAGTCTCACCTATGGATATTTAAAAGGTGAGGAATCTGTGGTTAGAGTATCCTTCAAAAAGACTGTTACCGAAGGTAAGTAACTTGTACATTTCTTTAGCACCTTCTATGGCATAGCAATGGCGTTCCAGTTTTAGTTGATATTAATTTTTCATTCATAATTCTTACAACATTCAATCTAACCCAAAGAGGGAGATAGGGAGCTGCTCAAAAATGAAAATAAACAAATGTATGTATTGTAAATTAAAATAATCCCGAAATATAGAAGAGAATTAGAGTCCACAAAATATCCGTATTATGAGGAAGGCAAATCCATAAAGAAGTCAAGTTGGAAAAGTTTGGTGAAAGAAACGAGTCTCTCACAATTCTTAAAAGAAAAAGTAGTTGGGAGCACAAAGACTTGACATGGAGCATTCAAGAATCTAAACCATTGTGAAACCAGCATTGGCAGAGCCAGTAGGTCTTGCTTATGACTGCTATTGGCTTTGGCAATGTTTTTAGCCATGCTTTATAGCAGCACGGATGCTTTGCAGTATGACTAAAACTAATTTTAAAAAGTTCTGTGACTCAGAGATAATGCACTTTTTTTTAATGGATGCATCATAGTCCTTTTGTTATTATTTTTCCTTTTAGCTATGCTGCTATGTAGCATGGCTACAAATCATTGCCAAAATCGTCAGTGCCCATGCTGTGTAGCATGAACAAAAGGCAATGCCATTGCAATTGTCTCAAAGGTAAGACCTATTGCCTGTGCTTGTCAGGTTTCTGCACAATACCCCCATCATTCTGCACAAATCTGTTAATCTCGCCTTGTGTAAACAAGAAAAAAACTGACATTTGTCAAAAAAATCCATCACATAAAGAAAGCAATTGCACCCATGTCCATGTCTTTAGTGAAAATACATTGGAAGCGGATAGCATCTGTTGTCGCTATCAAAGCACATAACATTTGTTGTGACAATAAACATCCAAACGAGAAATGGCTTCTTTGTAGTGTGTGTGGCATAGTAAACCGTAGCTGCAATAGGTTCAACAAGGACGAAGGGGAAGAAGAAAAAATGTAAGTAGTACCTTTATCACAGTGTGATCAGCGGAAGGAGAGGAACCAAGGTCAAGCAATCAGTACGCTCTAGCCAATTAAAAGGCTGCAAATAAGAGTGACAATAAAGCCAGTGAATGCTAAGCAATGGGCGGGCTGCAAGCCCCTTGCAGTCTACAATATCTCTTTCAAGTGAGAGCACATGCAGTGCATGTGCTGTCGCAGGCAAGACCTAAAAAGGCACACCCGAGTACCCTGCAGAGGTCAGGCTCAGCAATGTCCATCAGCAACAGTGATTTGCCTTAGTGCAGATAATGCAGATTGTCCACAGGTTGTCCTTGAAAGTTATACTGATGAGCCTAAAAAAAATAATGAAAAACCCTACAAAACCTCAATGGGAGTCACTTCTGCTCGCCCAGTGGCTTCTTTCCAGGTTCATATCCAGATTGTGTTTTAATGGTGGGTAATTCTCACTCCTGCCGGTTAGTTGATGTATTTGAAGTTCTGTCCTCTTTGTGTATGCTTAATTTGTTTGCCTCCCTCGACACTCTACTTTCTCCATAAACAGTCTTAGCTCCTGGCTGGTCGGCTGCTTAATTCCATTTTGCACACCTGTGCCAAACTCCACTGCCGATGATTGCGTTTTAGTTACTTACTAAGGTAGTGTGTTCCTGAGTACTTTCCCTAAAGTTAATAGTCTGGTGTTGGAATTCCTTTATATAGTGTTGGGTTTCAGAGCGATATAGTTAAACTGTAGAAACAATTTCCATTACTTTACTCTTTGACAGTTCCCTCACCCCTTTGCCCTGAATACTGCTCCGTGCCCTTCAAAAAAGTGTAAATCAGGAATTGAATTAATGAAGCCATGTTCGCCAGCTAGGTTGAAGTTTGAATGTTGCTCAAGTCCTGATTATCCAGCAGAGTGTAGCATTCTTGGCAGAATTCTGGTTATTTTAATTTTTATAACAGTTTAAGTAGAGCCTGTAACCACGCTATAAAACCCGGAGAAATAAAGCCTTCAGCTGCCTCCACTCTCACCATGACACTGTACATCCAAGAATAGAGTTCAAAGTTCCATTTACCAAGCACATTACTAATTTGGGCAGATGAAGATAAATATAGAGGCGGCCACCCGCTATATGTTCACCTTTAATCAATATCTGCAAATCTCGTCTCTCAATTACTCTTGATTGAATGAACATGGTGGCTGATCCCTGGGGCCCAGACTGTGGAGCTCTCTAAAACCAGGCCATAGTGTCCAGCAGAAGCAAACTATGTACAAATATCTTCAATGCAAAGGAATGCCTGTTGAATGCCATCAGGAAATACTATTCTAATTTTCAAAGAAGCTGGAATAACCGTCAGAAATGTGTTAAGTTAAATGGATGGTAGGCAAACAAATATTTTTTCTAGAACTGAAATATACATAAAAATTAAATCTAAAATACCGGTGTGGAACTTGTTATCTATGGATTGTATCACTGATTTGCTTCAGAATAAATCTATTTTGGAAACTTGTAAAATAAAGTATATATAAAAGTAATTTAAAAGTAAAAATGTAAGGTGATGGGGTGAAGATTTGAGCAGACTTGTTGGATTTGGAGAAAAATATTCCTCCAGTCTACAGTTTCCACCCTTGTCCCAAGTCTTCCTGGTTCCTACTTCAATCCTCACACAGTATAGTATGAATTAAGAATTCACACTTACAGCTGGAAAAGTATTATTGGACATTTTAAAAATTAATTTTAACGCATGCTGAAAAATCGTGGACTTTCGCACTTGATCTAAAAGATCAAAATATTGTCTTAATTCTTGTCCTGGTCAACAAATTGAAATCCTCTTCTTTATAGTATGCCACAGTTCTACTTAATTGCATATTCGATTGAGAGTATTTCTTCATTTATACTACAGGGTTCCCTGACATTTATGATTTTCAGTCATGTTGAAAATCATTCCTGGATGTGTGGATAACCGTGCAGTCCATCTCTCCTCTCACTTGAGTGTCACCAACCCGTTAGGACTTGCGGAATAATGACAACCATGGTTTTCATCCTCTGCACCTCCATCATCTGTTCAGTATGGAGCCAGGTGGACTTTAGAAAACCATGACTGGTGGCAGTTCTTACGGTCTATCGGGAGAGTGATTTCTGACTGCTCTTCATTTCTGCATGCTAATCACTGCCCGCCCTCTACCCTCTTTTAAAGTGAACAGCTGTCTACGTTCAACCCTTGCCACTATTGTGGGCTTCATGTAGTCATTGAGCAGGGCAAGAAAAGATGTGGTGACAACCTGGGAGGGTGAGAGCAAGCACTGCTCTCAAAAGAGTTAAGTAAACAAAAATTGAATTTTGTGCACCAGAAATCGTCTCCTTTGTGTAGTATACAAGAATTCCAACAGGATTAATTGTTGTATATTCTTCACATGATGGGATTGGTTTGTTTCGTTTGGATGTCCTTATTGTTAATAAATGTATCATGAACACCTTTCATTAGGTAATCCTCATTAAATAGATTGTCACAATGTATGCATTACATAGGTTTGTACATGAAAATAATGTTTGTCCAATACAGGAAACGTCACAGGAATGAAAATAGCCTCAGTCCACGCCCGTCACCCAAACGGCGCCGTGACCAATCACCTGATAGTGATGCGTACAACAGCGGAGATGAGAAAAGTACGTATTTTCTGTAGCGAGTGGTGCATTGCTATTTTATTTAAAAAAATGTATACTGCAAAAGTCTACTGCATCGTATCAAGAATTAAATATAGGAGTTGAGAGAAAATGACAACTTTGCTTGGTTAACAGACTCATTTAAGCGGGTCAGAAAAAAGGTGGGGATCTTTTTATTGTTCTTGTCAGAAGTATAAGAATAGAAAGCTATGTAGGTGTGGCTGCATAAGGAGTGAAGGAGATTATCATAGTTGGAAATTACTATCACCAAATTTGCTGCTGTAAATTTAGAACAAAATGAAAGACTACACGATCTCACAAGACAATGATCAATCCAGAATGGTAACTTTGCTTCATCATTCTTACAATGTTTGTTTTTTGGAGTGCTTTGTGATATAAAATGAATACTTTTTTCTCTATAGATGAAAAGCACAGACTGTTAAGTCAAGTTGTCCGGCCTCCAGAATGCCGGTCTCTCAGCCCCCCTCATCTTACTGAAGACAGACCAACACGGTGGAAAGAGGAAGAGAGAAAACCTGAGAAAAAGGATATTTTAAAGCGCTTTGAAGAACAAGAGATCAAAGAGAGAGTTTGCAGTTCAGTAGAAAGGCAGAAAGAACATGTTGTGGAAGCAGCTGAGATTTCTAAGATCAAGGAATCCGAGTCTGCAGTTCGTATCAAGTCTGAGGAGCTGGATTCTTCTGAGAGATTGCATGAAGAAAGCAAAAAAAGATCTAAAGGACAGAAAAAAGCAATGAAAAAGAAAAAGGAGGAAGAAGTGCCCTTAGAAAAGCGAAGTCCTGAGTTGGTTACAGAAGAAGTGGAAGTGTTTTCACCTAAAAGGGGTCAGAAAAAGAAAAGTGCAGATAGGAAGCGTAAAAGGTCTAGAGGGGATTCTGATGTTTCAGATGAAGAAGTGACCCAGCACAGTAAGAAGAAGAAAGGCCCCCGGACACCACCTGTGACTGCAGCAGTTGTTGTAGCCCCAATACCTGCATTAGTAGTTGGACCAGCTGTAAGCATAATAAAAGAGGAGCCAGTTGAAGTTGTTCTTGAGAAAGCTGTAGTGGAAATTTCCCAAGAAAAGGAAACAAACTTCAGTGATTGGTCAGATGATGAGGTCCTCGAACGTGGAGAGATTATTGTTCCAGAACGAATACCTGAAGAATCTATTATGAAACCCACCCAAAATAAACTGGAAGTAGCAGAGCCGCCACCTACTGTTGTTGAAGAGTTGCCACCTCGGAAGCCTGCTGATCAGAAACGCAGCAGCAGCATTTGTAGCAATCAGAGCAGGACCTCAAGTCGCATGCGATCACCCTCAAATGAGTCTGCTCATCGCAGTGGCGATGATCAGACTGTCAGGAAAAAGACCATACATGGGAGCTCCAGGGACAGAGAACGAAATAGAAGCATGGAAAAAACAGGGGAACGCAAGTCCAGAATAGACCAGCTAAGAAGAGGGGAGCCAAGTCGTAGCACATCTTCAGGTAATTTCGATGAAACGATTTGTCTTCATTTTGGCAAACAAATCGTAATACCTTTTCTTGTTGTTTAATAAAAAAAACAAGCAGCCTATTGGAGTTGAAGATACATATTCTTTGAAAGTGTCTTATTGCAACACCAGCTGTCTACTTACTTGTGTTTTTGAACATTATTTGCAGAGAGATTTATTGGCTGGGGACATCTGCATACTACTGCCTTGATCTTCTTGACATCTGCAGCATTTGATACGGTGTCCTCTTCCATCCTTCTGAACATCTAATTTATTTCTGATACGTCACAATTCATTCATCTCTCACATTACCATTCTACCCCTTTGAAGCTAACATGTATGGTTCCCGAGGTCTTCACTAAGACCCATGCTGTTCAGTGTGTGCATGGCCCCCTTAACTGAGATCGTCCAGTCATATGGCTTCAGTATCCTCTCCATCCAGATCATAGTCTCTATCTCCAACAACCTGATGGAAACTGGTGTCAAGTTCCTCTCCTGTTTGTCGGACTTTGCCAACTGGATGTCAGCGAAATGTTTAATATTAATTGGAAACTAAACAAAGGTGCGCATGTTTGGTAATGCCTATCTAGTCCTCCTAATGGTGGCTGGCTCACTTTGGCAGTACTCCAGTACCTGCTGAAACACATACTTGAGTTTCTTTCGTGAAAAGAGACCTTAATATGATCGCTCAAGTGAACAACACACCTGCATCTTGTTTTGATTTTCTTTAAATCCGAAGCAAAGTATTCTCCTGTCTCTCTTTATCTGGTAGGGAAACACTGGTTCAAGCCCTGATCACCTTACAGTTTGAATGCAGGAGCTCCTCTTAACTGGTCATTCCCCAGTACCTGACTCATAGTCTGCAAGTGTTCCAGAAAATGACTGATCTTCTTGTCCTGAAACCTCTGGGCTTCTTCTCCTATGTCTAAACATCTTACAGTACTGCACTTATTCCTGATTCATAAACAAGCTTTATTCATGACCATGTGCTTTTCTTATTAAGTGCTATACAATGTGGGACCAGTCTGTCTTCACAAGGAACGCCCTTTGCACCTTTCTGCTCGCGATTTATGCTCACCCAGCCTCTATCTGGCTGATGCCCCATGTATTGTTCACACCAAAACTAGCGTGCGTGCTTACTTCTGGCTACAAAATATAGTAACTGGTCTACCTGCTTGCTAGAAGCGCTTGAAAACTGGTTATTTAAACATTTTCTTTTGACTTTGCTGCTGTGTCTGGGGCCTTGGACTTTTTTCACTTCCATGACACCCCTTATTGATAGTAGCTGTTGTCTTTCACATATCTCCATAACTAAACTTTTTAAAAATATATTTTCTGATAGACTATTGACTGCAGATTGCTCACCTTGTGAATTTCCCCAGGCACCAGACTGGATCCAGAAACTTTTGTAGCAATTCCCTTGCACTTCGACATGCGACTTTGTGCGACTCCATGTCGGATCCGTCTTGACCAGAACATGCAGTCTAATCCACTATGTAAGCACCCCCTACGTGTGCTGTCGGTTCCTTTCTTTCCATATCTGCTGACGTAGATCCAGAGCTCATGAATCCTCTCACTCCTGACAGATTTCTTTACTGAAATATCTTCCGTGTGCAGACGATGTCACCTCCTAAAACAACCGGGCTTAAGCCATGTCGTGACACTCACCAGCAGATGTCAGTGATGGACACCCAAAATGTCTGTCTGAATATAGGACGTTACATCGCGGTGTTTACATTGCGATACCTTTACAACGCAAGTCGTTACAACGACTTGCGTTGGAGGGCGCTGGACTTAGGAATAGTATGATTTACTATTCCAACTCCAGCCTACGTTACAGTAGGGAAGGTGTTGGAATAGTAAATCATACTATTCCTTAGCTTAGAGCGTCATCCAGCGCAAGTCATTGTAATGACTTGCGTTGTAATACCCGCATTGTAAAGGTATTGCGGTGTAAACACCGCGATGTAACCGATGTTTCCCGTCTGTCTATGGTGCCTCGGCTTTAAGCACAACTCTACGTTGTGTTAATGTTGCGCAGAAAGGCCATCCGCGACAAAGAAGCAAAACTAGCAGTCGCCGAACTTCTGAGGTTGTAAAAAGGGCTCACTGTCAAGGCAGCTCCCATAACCGGTCATCTTCTGGGTCATGGGACTCAGGTAAGGAAGGACTTTGAGAAAGTCCTAAAAAAACACCAGAAATCAGAGCATGGATATCCTTCATCCCACCACTCGGAGACAAAATTATTCCCCTAGCACCTCTAGGCCGCAGCCGTTCTCCTCCTGAGGAGCCAATCCTGATTGTAGTCCCGCTTCAGCCCAATTCCGAACAGTCGGTGCCTCCAAAGCAGCTCCAGCAGCCAAAGAAGGTCATGGACCACATTTTTGGTGCTACACCAGATTCCTTTGGAGAGCCTTTGGGCCCCACATCCGAGGGAGCCTCCAGGCAGGCTACCATCTGCAGATCCATTCATGACTTTGATAGCGCCACTCAACCTCGCTTTGAGGCTTACTTTGTTCCTGGGTTTGGCTCCACTGAACCCAGTCCCAATGCCATCTACGGCGACAAGCACGACACCGCGGCTGGCACCATGACCAACACCACCGGCGTACCGATAGATGCCCATCTCAGCATCACCGGTGATGCCTGAAGGGGAACAGATTGTACTGTTTGATTCAGAAACCCACGTTCTACCACGCAGGTAATATCCATTCTGAGCCAGATTATGCCCCACAGTACAAATTAGGCAATCTTGATGATGACAATGAACAATATGCCAAAGGCAATATATTTGATGACCTGCAGGATGCCAGTTGCCGAGACACCCTCCCAGACATTGGCATCTTGTCACCTAATCCTTCCATGGCTGCTGAAGAGTCTGCATCCTTCGCCAAAGTTAATTGAAGGGTGGCTTAGATGCTTGACTTCATACTGCCATCCCAGAGGTCAAGATTACAATCCTAACAGAAGTCCTTAACCCTGCACAGTTTTCTCAGGAGCCTCTGCTCCCCTTTAACGAGGCCTTAACTGACGTGCTGGTGGTCACCTGGTCTAAACCATGATCTTCCCATCAGTTTATAGGCAGGTGGCGAGGCAGCATAGACCGGCTCCCAGGGATCCAGACTTCCTCTTACAGCATCCCACCCTGGGTAGCCTTGTTGGCTAAACAAGCCGCCTGAACCCCAATGCATTCTCGAGCAACCCGCCTGACCGAGAATCAAAAAGAATGTAGACCTTCGCCAAACTGGTGTTCTCACTACCCAGCCTTGCTCAGGTTGGTAAACACCACATGCCTCCTGAGCTGATATTCATATGCTTTATGGTGCAGATTGACGGCTATCTTGCCAATGGTCACATATGATGACCGTCAAACCTTACGAAAGCTGATGTTTGAAGGACAGGATGCAGCAAAATGCTCTTATCAAGTTTGGTCTGGACACTACCGACTGTTTGGGAAGAGCAGTTCAGCGTTCTGCTTAGGTGCCACGCCTGGATCTGTTCCATGGGCCTTTCTACAGATGTTCAATAAAGTCTTATGGACATGCCATTTGATGGTTCTAGGGTGTTTGGAGCTAAGGCGAACTCTTCCCTTAGGAGGTTTAAAGAGAGCAAGGCCACTGCCCACTTTCTGAGCTTCGCTCCACCACCTCAGTAGTTTCCTCAGCAGCAGCGCCCCTCTTGATGCTTAGGTAGTGCTACCTTCAGAGGCAGAGCCGATACCTGCCGCTGCAGCTACTGGCCTCATATGCCTGTTGAGGCTGGGTATCAAGCTATGCAAACCCAGCCCCTCCCTCTGCAGCCGCCGCAAATCGGCTTTAACTTATCAGCAGTGCATGATTGGCCAGGGGGTCACATCACTTTCTACCATCTCTGCTGGAGGAGCATCACGTCTGATTAATGGGTGCTCCAGATCGTGCAGCTTGGATACTCCATACCACTCCTGTCCTGTCCCAGACTTGCCACCCGCACCACAACTCCTCACGGAGGACAAGTTGTCCATATTCTGTGGAGCAAGTTCAAGCTGTCTTGGCCAAGGGAGCAATGCAGAATGTGCCAGTATCCGAAATCTGGACTCCTGTTACTTTTTGCTGCTGAAAAAGGATGGCGGCCTCCGCCCTATCATAGACCATCGCTCTCTGACCTTCTTGTTCTGAAAGAACAAGTTCAAAATGCTCACACTAGCCCAGGTCCTGCCTGCCCTAGATCCAGGAGTCTGGATGGTGATATTGGACTTGGAAGATGCATGTTTTCCCATCCTCTTCCTTCGCTCCCACAGACGCAACGTGCATTTTCAAGTAGTCCAAGAGAACTTTAAGTTTACCATGCTCCTTTTTGCCCTTACCCAGTGCACCTCGGGTGTTCACAAAGGTGAATGGTGGTTGCAGCCTATCTCCGGAGGTTAGGAATGCCACTCTTCTCATATCTTGATGACTGGCTGCTGAAGGTGGGATTGTCTCAAACAGTTGTAAACCACCTCCAGATGATGGCCAACCTTTTGACATTTTTGGGGTTTTCCATCAACGAGCTGAAGACACACCTAACACCTTCACAACAGCGCCCATTCTATCCTGGTACAGTGCTTTTCTGAGCCATCCCTCTATCTTTGTGAGTACAGGACACTCAGGCTATGAACCCGATGTTTCAACCTGCAGCCTGGGTTTAGTGATATTGGCTTTGAAGTTGCTTGACCTCTTGGCCCCTGTATCCTGCATGTGGACCACAGCAGCTGACAAATGCAGACTTTGCAATGGGAACTGAATTCTCAGTGCGCTCAGCACTAGGCAATATATCAGAGACTATCCAGATGTTGAAGGAGACTGCGAAAGACTTCGACCGGTGGAAGATCCCTACCCCACCCAGAACTAACAGTTGTGACGGTCCACCATTATTGGATTGGGGAGGTCACCTGGGAGAGGTGGAGGTGAGAGGACTCTGATCTCTGGCGTAAGCTTGCCTCCACATCAATTTGTTGGAGTTGCGAGCTATTCGCATGGCACTCAAGATGTTCTTTCCGACTATCAAGATGGAATGGGTACAGGTGCTCACAGACAACACCACCACTATATGGTACTGCAACAAACATGGCAGTTTGGGGTTGTGGGCCCTGTGCCAGGAGGCCTTAGATCTGTGGAAGTGGCTAAACACTTGGGGCATATCCCTGACCGCACCATACCTGGCAGGATCTTTGAACGGCAGGGCAGACAAACTGGGCGTCTTCCACTAGTGTGGAGAACCTTGGCTCAATCTCTTCACCTCCGCAGAGAATGCACAGTGTCAAAGTTTTTGCATGTTAGATTTGCGAACGCTGTCCTCTTTAGCAGATGACATCCGCCTACACTGGATATCGGGACTTCTGTATGCTGTTTTGCCCCTTTCTTATCCTGGCCAGTGTACTGAAAAAAATCTGGAGAGACCGGGCCCAAATCATCCTAGTGGCTCTGGACTGGACGAGGAGAGAGTGGTACCCGGAACTTCTGGCCATGATTATCTGTCCTCCAATCTGGCTGCCCCTTCGGGAGAGCCTGCTGTTGCAGTAGCAGGGCCCTCCATGTGTGGAAATTGAGCTGCAACTGTTTATGGCTTTCGATCTTCTAACCAAAGTGGTTGGTATCATCTTGGCAGAGGCGCCCGTCAATCAGACAGATTTATGCATGACACTGGCAGTAGTTTATTGTCCGGTTCCCTTGCAAAGACATACAACCCCTGAAAAAACAGTTATCAGATGTTCTCCTGATCGGTTTGTCATTGGCCTAGAAAAGCGTTGCTGTGGCAACTGTTAAAGGTTACCTCTCTGCACTTTCGGCCTTCTTACGTTTACCTGACTAGCTGTCCCTTTTTAAGTCATCTGTTGCGATCCATTTTTTGAAGGGGCTGGTCAATATCTTCCTGCAAACTCCATTTGTCATGCCGCAGTGGGACCTTAATTTGGTACTCACCTACTTGATGTGCACTCACTTCAATACCATGTACAGTTGCTCTCTTCGTCTTCTTACCTTCAGCATTTCTCATTGCCATAACATTGGCCAGGTGAGTGAAGGAACTCAAGCCTTTGTCCCTGGGTTTCCCCATATACTTCTTTCTTTCCGGACAAATTAGTTTTCTGGACAAAAGCGGCATTCTTGCCCAAGGTAGTCCCGCCCTTCCACATAGGCAATCCATCGCCTTCCTTGCTTTCCATGAACTGCCTCACCCCTCCAAGGAGGAAAAATACCTCTTCACTGCCTGGATAGTAAACGGGCACTTATAAGTGAACATACCCAGAGATTACCTGCAGGATGACCAATTTTTCATTTGTTTCTTGGTAGCTAGGAAAGGCAAAGCTGTGAAAAGAGGACCATCTCAATTTGTATTGTACTATGCTCTATGGGCTAGCCAAGAAGCAGCCCCCAGAAGGCTTGCACACCCATTTCACCAGAACAAAGGCTATTACCACTGAGCTGGTGCTCGGTGTACAGTCATGAACATTTGCCTGGCGGCTTAGTGGGAATCCCTTCACAGGTCCCTGAAGCATTACCGCCTGGATAGCCAGGTGCCGGTAGATGGGCACTTTGCCCGATGTGACCTGCATGGTTTCTTGGTCTGAGCCATTCCACAAACCTACCACCTGGGAAGTATTGTTTTAGTGTCTATTCACAAAGTGAGGAAACGGCAGTTACAAGTCTCTATCAAAAGAACTTACCTTGGTAAGACCTTTTCTGCTAGAGAAACCCTGTCTAGAAACCCTATGTAACCGCAGATTCAGCAAGCCACCCTTCTGCCCCATGCTGTGCAATGGACTCGTACTTTCCATTAATAAGATTCTTGCCTAAAGTCTGCACACTGCCATACACTAAAGTTAGCGGCTCTGTGTTCGTCTTGGCAGACCAACATCAGAAAGAAACTGATGTCAACGTGAAGAGTTGGTGCATATGTAGTGGTCCCGAAACAGAGCAGCACGATGCCACATGTCAATTCTCGACGGAATTGCTACGAATGTTTCTGGATTTGGTCTGACGCCTGGGGAAATTCACAAGGTAAGGAATGTGTGGTTAGATAGTCCCTACCAGAAAAGGTGTTATCGAAGGTAAGTTACTTGTTGTTTTCTCACAGTTTTCAGTGGTCTTTAAAATAATAAGTGACTAAAATGAAAATTGAATGCCCTTATCAGGCTACGTACACTGCCAGATACCTTACTACAGTTTATTGGTTGATTCAGACTCGTGTTAACCATTTCACAACAAGTAAATGTAATAGGATCGGGCTTTTGCAGACTTCTTTCTCAAAACTGTATATAAATTGTTTTGTTAGACTTGATTTTTGCTGCACACCCACATTATAGGGCTTCCATTAAATGGATTTATTTAAAACATGATTTTTATTAGTATATGGTTTTAAAAAGCAAGTTATTAACCAGTTTCTCATTAAATGTATTATGTCGTTTCTAACAAACCGTGGTAGGGCAACTTGTAGATCCGTCCCACCTACAGAGTGATCTCAATTGTTTAGAATCTGCTGGAGAAACATAAAAATTGTTGCATAAACTAGACCTTCGAAACAAGTTAAAATGTCATTGTTAACTTGAGTCAGTTTAAAGTGTATGTGCCAAAGGTATTACCATAATATGTATATTAACCTTGTTAGTGAATCTGTCCTAGCCTTGTGCAAGTAGTATTTTCACTCCCAGGCCTATTTACTGTGTAATTGGTATTGGTTTTAAGGTACTACTAATTCTGCTACCAATGTAGATACTTATTTCTCAGAGCTCGTATCTTTCTGTATTTACTTTGTGAATGGATCCATATTCTCTACATGGACTACATCATTAATATTCATCCTATCCCACACCTGTATAGTCTCCCTTTTGGCATCTGGTGATGCTGCATTTTCACACAGGGCAGGTAGCATGATGTTTAAAACTCATGCCTGCGTGTTTGGTTCAGGTAAGCAGAACTCTGTTTTAACAGCTTTTATAGCACTTTCCGGTTCTGCTGCTACGTGGCATGGTACCCACACATTAATAATTAAAAAATCTTTATGGAGTAATATTCACCATTAGGTTAACTTTTTCCATATCCATTATAAGTATATTCAATTCATAAACAGCCCACAAATGTCCTGAATAATTTAGGAAAACAAATGATTGAATCGCGATTAAGGTCCCTCCTATAACACTGCACTACATTATAGGACTGTGGAGCAGCCTGTTGCCTTAAACTGACAGTGTGGGATTCTTCTAAATTGATTCTTTTTGTGGTGTACCTCCCATGTTTTGCAGCGTGAAATCTTTTCTGGTTTGACATGCTGTGCATTATTCCACCATCATGTGGTTTGGTCTGAAATTCTACAATATGGGTAATACAAGATGTATTATCTTCAAGTGCACCACATTTTTAAAATGTATTTCAAAATGGAATTTTTTTAAACAAAGTGTTCCAGGATCCCACACATAGGGAGAGGTATTCAGATTTTTTTTTTTTTACTTAATGAAAGTCCCCATGCTGGAAAAAAAGGGTTCCATTTGAGTAACTTTTCATTCTGCCTGGATTAGTGTCCTGTTTTTGAAACTTCCAGTGAGTCTGGAGAAATGGAAGACTGCAGTACAGGTAAACACAATGGAGATTAACTTTAATTTATTAAAATTAAGATTTTTTTGCAATGATAAAAGTGGAAAATTCCTGGTGGCTTGCGTCGTCCAATGTCCATCCTTGGTTGTAATATGGCATAATAGCTGCACATGGTCCGACTGTGATGGCCCATTGATTGAGCTGTAAAATTCTTTCTTTACTGCAGGGTTTCCTCTTTTCATGTGTGACGATGTGTGCCTTTTGTGGTATTAACATATTTGGGAATCCCCCTGTCTCTCCAAATCATAATTGCACAAAATCAGCTTGAATCAAGGTGTGCAATGATTTGAACATTCAAGATCTGGTTAGAGATAGCTGCTGTCAGTTTGTCTTGACAAATTTTAGTATGGTTAAAACCATCTATTACAACTGGATAAGTACTTTTTTTCTTCAAGGCAGCATTTTTAGTCAAAAGCAGTGATAGTTTTTTCTTTAGTATTAACTCTGTGGCTGTTGCTGGCAGAACAATTTCCTAATCCTGGTGATAAACTGCCACCCTTAGATGTGAATACTCAGAAGCGTGTCTAACATGTTGTCAAAATTACTTGTCCTAAAATTAAATCCGCGAGTCACAATGCACACAAGTAAACTATCTGCTGTCAGCCATTCTTGTGATGAAAAATAGTTTCTGCCAGACGATTCCCTCCCCCAAGTAATACGTTGTTTTAAGTTATAGTTAAGAACTAATCCTAAAGATTCTGACAACTTTTTATTGCTATTGAACTCTACCGAAATGTATATCTTTACTGTAGAATTTTCTCTTTTGTTAGTGTCTGTAAACCTGTTTTAGATTAAACCTTAAGTGGGAACAAGACCAGTACATTCATTTTCGACTGCAAAATAAACTTTTCTATGCCATCATCCAAAAGTAATGATGTTTGTAACATGCTACAAACTCTAAATGAATGATCCTATAACCATTTGTATTTTTCACAAAATCTTAGATCGTCAAGATTCAAGAAGCCACAGCTCAAGAAGAAGTTCTCCAGAGTCTGACCGCCAGGGCCATTCCAGATCTGGATCCTTCGACAGCCGAGAGAGGGTTCCAGAAAGAGATAGATATGACCACGACCGGGAAAGAGAACGTGACAGGAGAGATGGACGGCAGAGAGATTGGGACCGTGATACAGATAAAGACTGGCAAAGAAACAGGGATAGAGATCGAATGAGAGACAGAGAACGGGACCGAAGGAGAGATTTGGACAGGGATCGAGATAGAGATAGGGAACGACCTGCTCTTGAACTTGGTGATCGAGACAGAGAGAGAATTACAGATGTCCCCGCTCTCATGGATCTGAAACCTAAAGTTGATAGAGACCCAGAGAAAGTGGTGGTCTCTCGGGATCCTGATAATTTGGATAAAGACCGGACGAGTGTTGCTGTGGAGAATGTCCAGGATTTGAATAGCTCAAAGAAAGAGACCTTGGAAGGTATGCTTATTTTAAACATGTTAGTAGCATAGTTCATTAGGATTAAATGTCATGAAAATATTGTAACAGAATTCTGATATACTGTGTATCTTTTCCCAATATCGATGGTGACTCACATGAACACTGTAAAGAAAAGAAATATTCTTCCTTATGGAGATAAGATGGCAGCAATCAGTCGGAGGGCTGCAGTGTGGTATTGCTGGTCATTGTGCTCTGTTGATAACATTTCTGCCTCGCCCTCTCAGCTGTAATGTATACTGTTGCACCTTTTAACTACCTATTTCCTAAAGTGGCAGTAAAACATTTAACTGAAGCTTTGTACTGCACAGTGTTTGCCGGTTTGTGCAGATTTTGCATTCCCCGTTTCTGAGCACTTGGACACCTGGCAATACTAGTTCTAATGGCTATTTCCTCCAGAGGATTTTTTTTTTTTTTTTTAATAACGCAGCAGCAACAATGTATTCCATCCTTTGGGTTTGTGGAAAGGGCACAGTTCATTGTCCTCCCTATGGCATAGTTGGCTCAAAGAGAGTCCGCAAATTATTTAGCTGCAATGATAGTGTATCTAGATTGGATGGCAATACAGCATGTCAGCCCGTATCTGGACCATTGTCTGGTAAAGGAGAAATTGATTTTTTAATGTCCGAACAATATAAACAGTGTTTTATTTGCCTTGTCATTTGGGTTCACTGTTAATTTAAAGAATTCTTCTCCAACACCAATCCAGCAACACTCTTTTATAGACAGTGTGAAAGCAACCTTAGTCCCCACTCCATAGAGATTACTAAAATTATAGCACAGCAATCACCTTTATTAAGCGTCTCCGTGACAGTGAGAATTGATGATGTTCCTTGAATTGAGAGCATTGCCTATTTCTCACATCCCATGTTTTCCTACACAATATGCCAATTGAGACATGTTTATTGAATTAATAGACACAAGCACCATGAGATGAGAGGATATAGTGGTTGTCACTTGCATGGTTGTGAAGTTAAGATATTGAACAGCCCAGGATATGTTCCTAGGCAGACCTTTTGTCACCATTAGAATGGATGCCTTGCCCAAGGGAAATGCCATAATGTTGAGAGTCTAGGCCTCCCTCTCCACCTACAGTAGTCTGACTGGAATGCTAACCGTTTGTCCGCTTATGAACAATGATTAACTCCAGTAAATGCTGATGAAACACTGGGTGGCTGTGCTCCTTAGCTCTCCGAGCTACTATCCTGCATGAAATTGTTAGTTACATGTGAGCCAAGATACTTAGGAAAACAGTTAAGTGCCTTCAGACACCGGGTCCAAACTTGCCTTCTAGTTGTGAAGTGCAAAAGACAGCTGAACTAAGCAGAGTAAAATCTGCACCAATTTGCTCCTTAGACACCAACCACTGTACGAGCTACTGCACTGACAGCAGTCATTTGGTGCTGTTGTGAGTTGAAAACACTGTTTTGTTTTACACACAAATTAGAAATACTGATCTGGAATGCCAACATCATTGTTGGTTATACACTGGTAAACTGCCAACGCAATGCGCCCCTTGCAATTGCAAAGCTTGTGCTTTATGTGCTAGTTTGTGTGCTGACCTTGAACTTTGCATAAGAAATCAATACTCATTCATGTGGAGTAGAACGCAGACCGGAATCACTACATACTGCTTTGTGTAAATCATTGCCTAAACTAAAGTACTACTCCACTGTTGGAGCTACACAGGCAGTTATAGATCGGTAATAAACACTGTTGATTCCTATGTTTTGCTGAACTTTAGACAGACTGGGGAAGAGCTTCTTCTTCTGGTCGCTCTCATGATATTAACAGGGTTCTGTTTGCGGTAATTGTTGTGACTGCTTAAACTATTGAAGCTGCTGGGTGGCAGCAGTCCTCTAGGGGTACCCCATGTGAGTTAGGCTGCCTTGGTTTGCTGCCCTGGACTTTGGCTTATTACTCTGCCATGGATATCGGCATTCTTTTTCTTCCCCCTTTCTCGGTGCATCGGGATTTGCCATCTATGCTGCTCTGTGTAGTGATGGATTATTGATTTTCCTAGGAACTAGTTATTCACTTGTGGGCCTGCTGTTGAAATCCTGTTTACATTTTTGTGGTGCACATTCACCTCGTTTTGACCCCTACTACTCCATATGCATACAATGAAAGTTGATGTATGTAACCAACCACACCATAAAATACGTCTAGTACAATTTAGGAGAATTTCTAATCTAAATAAAAATGTGTTTAGGGATCTAGTGATTGATCCTTTTTTTTTTTTTTTTTTAATGCACATACTATTTGAGCATTTTCCTATCTCAAGCCAGGAATTACCTGTAAACAATTGAATATTGTATGTCTTAAAGAAAAAATCCTGGATAGGGGTTCTTTTCTATAGTCTGATTACACTTATTCTGCCCAGTGCTTCCTTTACCCAGTAGAGTGTATTTTGGCTGTGAATGTGAACCTGAATAGAAAGCAATAGATTTATTTAAGGCATTTAAACATCTGAGGATAAAAGTGTGTGAAATTTCTGCATCGAGATGGTTTCACAGCTTTTCTTCAAAGACGGTAAAAGAGAGGTCTATGAGGGTGATGAATTTTGAAGCATGCCAGGAGTCTGAGAAATAGACAAACGCTTACAGTGACATCAGAAAGCATCACCTCTTTGGCAATTCGGAATCTAAGTGCCACCAGAGAAGAGATACTAAGGAAAACAGGCAGGGAAGCACCTCCTGCCCTCAGTGGGTTTACTTCAAAATCACCAAATTATTCCTCAGTCTGCAGAGCATAATCACACTCCTCTTGATGTCAGGCCACCCATAAAACAACCCTCTGCTTCAGAGTCTTACAAGCTGCCACTCCAGCATAGTCGGAATTCCCACCTTGATGTGGGGAAATGTTCATACATCATGTGAATCTATAACTGAGTGATGGATAACCACCTTTATATTTAAGTACCCTATTTTTACCTGCAGATTCCTCACCGCCTGAATATCCCCAGGTGCCAGACTGGATCTTGAAACTTTGCAATTGCTCTCCAATGTCGGGAAGTGGTGCAGGCCACATCTCTGTATCAAATGCAGCATGGATGTGATGTCACTGGAGCCATATTGGGCACCGCATCACCCTGACGCCAGCTTATTTCCATGCTCTTCGACTCTGATCAAGGGCTGCTTTCCGTGATATCTTTTCATGAAATTTTCATTTTTGTGATATTTTTGCAGTGCTTTAGAGATGTCTCCTCCCTTACAAATCAGGGTTTACGCCATGCCGCTCCTGCCATGGACATGTGCCCATTTCTGATCCCCCACAAAGGTCTGTCTATGGTGTTTAGACAGAAGCACAACTCCAAATCATGTCAAAAATGTGCCCTCATGCACACTAAGGCAATAAACACATGGAAGGCGAAACTTTTTATGGCGGGCACGACAAGTACCTGGCCCAGCGCTGGTCGAAGTCGAGGAGGAGACCGTATGACTCCACTCCTCGAGATGACTCTCCTAGACATTCTCTTTTCTCAATCTGCAACAGAGTCTTCTTCGGAACCAGGGCTGGTGGATATTCCTTCACCCAAGGCCTCTTACCTGAAAGTACCAATCCCAGCACTGTCTCCTGCTGAACCCCCTTGCTGATTCTCATGCACTCCTCTGCCAACTTCCATGCCATTCTCCGCTCCAGCACCTTGTCCGGCATGCCTAGAGTAGCCGATGTCAATCCAGCACAGTTCCTGCATTAGGAATGCAGTGGTTACCTCTGGTGCACCTGCAGGCCTCATGGTTCCATTTGGGGTTCCAATTGGAATACTGTCAGCTGCTTCGTCCACAGCGCCATTTATTCCAATAGGCCAGCCACAGGCCACACCAAATGCACCAGCTGGAGCCACATCAGCACCATAGGTCCTGCCAGTGGTAGTACCACCCTCGTTGATGCCACTGCCTCTGAAGCAATCCCCACCAACAGCTCCCTCTCAAGGGCCTGCCTCAAAAACAAAAGCCATTCTCATGAGGTTAAAGTGGGCGGCACAGAGACTGACTGAGGAGGCCAGGTACAGGGATGAGATCCATCCTGGAACGACACCGACAGCAGTATTGTCTAACAGTGTGTAGGAGGCTGGCTTAGTATATGGTGTACACTCTAAGGAGTGATGCACCTTGCATTAATCCATGCAACCCTTAATGGTGATTTTAGTGGTGTTTGATAACCATAGAAAGTTCTCAAAGTGGTACCTGTGGAGAGAAGCCTTCAGGCTTATCTTGAAGGAGTGTAAAGCAGCTTGTTTTACCACACTTAATCGACAGTGTAGATTTGATGAAAAGGAACCACACAGTGTTTATAAAAATAAGTCTATTTATTATGCGACACAATCACTAACACATTGGTATATCTCCTAACTGGAGATATCAACAATACACACAAAAATACCTCGAAATACTCAGGTAAGTAGCACAATATACACTGGTCTCCAGAAGGAGACAAAACCATATACTAAAGTGGAATGCAAACTGCAGCGAGGAACGGGACTTGGACCAGAAGACTTAGAGGAGCTGGGGGACCAAGGAACCACCCAAGGTAAGTACCGAGGAACCCCACAGAGGGTGTGTGCTGAGTGGAAACACAGCTGCATACCCTATGGAAGTTAATGGAGAAGTCGCAGTTGCAGTTTTAATGAAGGTCCCTTCCCAGAGGACCCTGAAGAAACCCTTTGGAAGACAGAAGGTTGAAGAGCCACTCCACCCGTGGATGCCCCAGGAACCAGTTTACCTGCACCAGGGAAGCCTGGTGCATAGAAGTGCTGTCGGAACCTGCCGTAGATGGCAATGGAAGACTTCGAAGAAAATGCCTCTGGAGAAGCCTGTAAAGAAGTCTGTTTTAATCCAAGGGTGGATTCTTAAAGAGGAGAACCTGCAAGCAGAGGGGACAGAGTATATGCCATTCGGAGGTGACCAGGAGGCATGGAAACACAATGCCGACTGATGTCGGGAGGTTCAGGAGTGAAGACGATGACCATGTCACTACAGCTGTGAGGACCAGGCGATGCTGAGGAAGACCAGGAGCCGTGCACAAACTGTCCCACGTCGTATGTCGGTTAGGCCTGGGCGGAGTTTTACGCGGAACTCCGTTAAGTGACAAAAAGCTCAGCGGAGGTCTGCAAGCGGTGGAGTGCGGCGCAAACTACCGTTCGTGCTGATTTTCCTGTCGCTCGGGTTGAAATTCGACCTGAGTGACAGCTCGCGCTAGCCAACTTATCGCTGGCAATTGGGGAAAAAACTCCGCTGCGTGTAAGTGTTCAGCAGTCCGCGAGCTCCGCGGAGCACGAAGTGCAGAAAACTCCGCGAACGGAGCAGAGTTCACCGCCCAGGCCTAATGTCGGTGTCTAGGTCGTCGATGTCTAGCGGGAGCACCAACAAGCCTTGGTAGCTGCAACTGGCGTGGAAAGCGAAAAGAGGCAAACGTTGGGCCCAGCAAGGTCTAAGGGACTCGCCAAGTGCAGGAGAGTCAGAGCAGGCCCCAAACAAGCAGGGGAGCCCACCGAAGCAAAGGAAGGCCCTCAAGAGGACTCACAGGCCGAAGCACAGGAGTCGCAAGAGTACCTCAGGCAGCTCACCAAAGATGGAGTCCCATGGTGCAAGGGATGCAGTGAGGATGCTGATCTTCGAGGGAAGATTTGCTGGAGCTTCTTGTAGCCCGAAGATCTCTGGAGCGCAGAGCCAACAAGTCTTGGCAATGGCAAGTCAACAAGGTGGACAGGGGTTTGGTCCTAGCGGCTCCAACGAGGGATACTGTTCTCAAAATTGCAGAGAAGACAGGCCAGTCCTATTGAGAGCTGCAGAACCACCACCTGTGTTGCTGTCCCTCAGGAAGTCTGTAGGACAACAGGAGCTTTCTTGCAGTGCTTGCAGATGCAGGGGAGTGACTCCTTCACTCCAAGGGAGATTACTTCGGATGTTCTTTATGCCCACAGCTCTTCTGGACAACCTGGATGAAACACAGACGACGCAAAAGACATGAAGAATAGCGAAACCAGGAGCAGCAGGATTCTTCCTTGATGCAGTCTTGGTTCCAGTCGAAGTCCAGCGAAGTCCAAGTGTCCAGATGGTCGAAGAGTGTCTTGGTTTCAGAGGTGAGTCTTGTTCCACGAGGAATCTGAGGACCCACCCACAGGGGAGCCCTTAAGTACCCTAGGAAAAGGGTTGGAACGACTTGGGGGTCCCTCCCAGAGGAGAGGCTGGATACTCCTCTGTCCTTTGTCCAGTTTTGCGCCAGAGCAGAAACCAAGGGTTTCTGAACTAGCTCACACCAGAGTTTGCAAGGACGGCACCAAATGTGCCCTTAAATGCAGTCTGGTGATGCTGGAAAGTGCCCCCACCCCAGCCTAATACACAAAGTCCTGTCTGGGAGGTGGTCACACCTCCCTGTGACAGGAAACCTATTGTTCTACCTTCCCCTGCGCGAGCGCAGCTCAGCAGCAGGAGGACAGAATCTTACCTGTGGTCGACAGCAGCACTAGCTTGCTGGCAAACTCTGAAAGGTTGTTACCGTGAGTACAGTGGGGGGTCCCTTAAGGAGCCCCCCAGTACAATGGATCATGCTTCCAGCACCATCATCGGTGTTGGGCTAGGAGTCCAACATGTTTGATACCAATCATGATCAGGTTCGGTGTAGTCATTATATAATTAGACATCTTGTAATGACTGATGTCTACTATATATCTTAAAATGGCTAACTGCACTTACAAAGCCTGGAGAATGGACTCCGGGTTTTGTAGGGGTGTCCTGCTCATGTAGGGGCACCCTCACAGTTGTAACCAAGCACCCTGCCCTCAGGACTGAAAGGCCTACCATAATGGTGACTTATACGTTTTAAGTGCAGTAACCTCAGATATAAGGAAACCTACATCTGTCATAAAGGACCATTTCACACAGGCTGCAGTTGCAGGCCTGTAGTCAGAGTTTAAGGGACTGCCATGGGTGGCACAATACATGCTGCAGCCCATGGGAGACCCCTGGAGTACCTTTGCCCTGTGTACCTCAGTACCATATACTAGGGACTTATAAGGGTGCACAAGTAGCCAATTGTGGATGTACCAAAGTACTTACCAGATTCAATTTAGGGGAGAGAGCACAGATGCTGGGTTCCTGATTAGCAGGATCCCAGCAAATTAAGTCAAAAGCACACTGACACCAGGCAAAAAGTGAGGGTAACCATAATGGAAACATCCTACCTTATTACACAGTGGATGACATCATTGGGTCTAGTTCTAACCCGATTCAAATGCCAGAATTCATGCCACATGATGATGAAGATAGCAGCAAGGTGGTCAGTATGCTGCCTCCTGGAATCTTGGCTGCGGGAGACTTATTTGGTGCTCCAAAATGTCAATGACTTGGACACCTCCAGATATGGAAATGGAGTGGAGTGTAGTACAAGACTAGAGTCTTCTGAAGTAGCCTCTTCTCATGCAGACCTAAGAAAAGCAGCAAAGGGCACTAGTGTTACTACTCCCCGCAGTGGGAGAAAAATCAAATATTTTGTCTGAAATCTTGCAGCCCATTTTACCAACATATGAGCTGCTGCTTCCATTCAGTAACCTGTTACTGGAAATTATCTAGGCAGCTTGCCAACATCTGCCCCAGCAGTCAGACTTATGGCCTGTCACTATATGCCGGCTCAAGGAGACCCGCACTTTCTGTGCATACACCCTTTGTGTGAAAGTCAGGTGGTATAACCTTCCTGCTGCAATAAAAATGAGGTGCATTTCTAACTACACCTCCAAACTGGGAGTCCAAGAAGCTGGAGGCCATGGGAAAGAAGATGATTTCATATGGCAGTCTGAGTCTGCTTTCCATGTACGCCAGGTACACCTATTCTTTGTCTGAAATTGCACACATGATGGTGCCGAGCCTACTTGACCGATTAAAGGACAGCTTCTCTGTAGTGGTCAGGAATAGTGAAGGTGCCACTGGAGAGACCATTAGGGCATTCCTGAACACTGTGAACTCAGTGGCTATTGCTTTGGGAGGTTCAGTGACCCTAAGAAAACACACATGACTGAGGTCCTTTGGTTTTTCATGGCTGAGGTCCACTGTTTTTTCAGAAGATGTGCAAGATAAACTGATGGACATATCTTTCAACAACAATCATCTAATAGGGGACAAAGGCAACCAGGTTCTTGAAAAATTCATGAGTTCAATACAGGCTATGCAGTCCCACCCCTGCCCCCTCAAAATCCCTGGGACTTGCATCCCCTACCCAAGACTTTTATAGGCAATACAGGCTACTCAGAAGTCTGCTCTTCGGCAAGTGCTGCCCGCCCAGCCTGTCTAATAGCTTAACCAACAGCTTAGTCAGTTCCTTAGGCGATACAGAGGCAAAACCAAGGTAAGACTGGCCCAACAACCATCCTCATCGCCTGTGTTCTCTTCATCCTCCGGCTCCTCAGCCCACTCTAATTCTCCAGTACAAGGTAGCAGCACTGTCACAGCAAGAAGCAGTGGATTTGGTCCCCAAGCAGGAAATTGGGCAAGGGTGCTAATGTCAATACTTGTTGATTCCTGAGAATTACAGCAGTCTGCGTTTAATCCTGGACCTCAGGGTCATGGACTTAACCTGTGCAAGGAGATGTTCAGTTTGCTGCCAATTTCCGAAAGGAAGTGGTCATATAGGGGACGTAGTTACCCCACGAGTCAGTAGCCCATTGGCTACTACCCTACACTCCCCTGACATCCTTAAATTCAGTATTTAGGGAAGTCCCTGGCACCAGAGAAGCAGATCCTGACTATATAAGAAGCGAGAGGACACGAGCTGCAAAAGCTAAGAAGACTGAAGAGAGCACCTGCTTTTACCTCCGCCCCGCCGGCCTGTCTGCAGCCCTTGTCGAAAACTGCTCCAAAGTCAACTTGTCCTGCAGCTGTGGCACCAGAAACTTAGGAGGATTGCCTACCTTCTAAAAAGACTAATGACCTCCCGTGAACTGCGGACCTGTTGAGCAGAAACTCCAAAAAGAAGACTCTGAGGCCTCCGCAACTGCCAAAGCCCGACACCTGAAACAACCACTGCACCTGTCGCCTCCGGCCTGAGTTGATGTGGGCTAACGGTGCCAACAAGGTTCCCCAGCCCTCCAGAGCTCTAGTCCATCGTGGTTTCACTCCTCATGGGCTCCCCGACGACGCCTGCAGCCTCTGCATGCCGGCCCCCCTCTACCGCAACTGCTCCGGTAAAGAAAAACCCAACGTCTAAAGACACCTCTGCACCTGCCACCCCTGAAATGCATTGGGCTCCCGACGCTGATTTGCACCCTGCCGCCCTTGTGCCGCTGGTGGTGTACTGTTGGTGCTGCCTTGGACCTTTCCCACCACTTGCCTTAACTCCTGGAGATTGGTCCTGTTAGTCAATGTACTGTACCTGTTTGCAGAACTTGTTGTCCCTTCTATAGGATAACATTGCAGAACTCCGAAATTGCACTGTCCACTTTTTAAAGTGAAAGAAATTTATATTAAAAAAAGTTCTTACCTGAACGATTTGTTCGAGGCAGGTGTGCTGTAGATACACATGCTTTGCATACTCCTGCCATCTGGTGTTGGGTCTGGATGTTTGCAAGTTGTTCTTCTTCGAAGAAGTCTTTCCAGTCACGAGGTAAGGTGACTCCTCCTTTCGGTGATAGTGAGCATGGGCATCGAATCCATCGTTGGATTGTTTTCTTTCCGCCATCAGGTTCGGACGTGGTTTGTGGCGCTCCGGTTCGACACCGTTTTTCGGGGTCCTCTCGATGCACAACACACTGTACCCTTGTGGGTATTGTTTTGTATGCGTCCACCATTCTCAACATGTTGAAAAAATAGGAAAACACTCTATCTTCGGTATTGAAGACATCGTTGGCGGCCTTCTGGCCTAGCCACGTCGGTCGACTTACACTCCATTTCGTAGTATCCAGTCTTCTGCCGATGGAACGGACTCTGTTTCATTTTTGTCTTCGGTGCCACTCCAAGTACCCGAGCACCGACATGCCTAAAGCCTGCAACTAGTGCCTCTCACCGGAGCACAAAGAAGAGGATTGTGACTCTTGTCGATCGTTCCGGTCAAAAAGACTTTGTGGGACGGTCGGGCTCGACGAAGGGACATGCAGAGGCAGAACATCGAACACACCCTGATATCTTTGGAGATGATACCGAGCACGAGGAAATGGAGGCGTCGGCAGCAGAAGAGGAGAAGGCATTCTATATCCAATAATCAGATTCCAAACTATTAATCAAGCTCGAGTCTTAAGACATTCCAGCAGTACAGGGTGCCGTGAGTAACAAAGCTCCTTTGCCCCTCAAGATTTCTTCCACTAAACATAAGGCTTCTGGGCCACCACTGCCTTCTGGTCATGGTCGGCACCGAGACACTGCTTCCAACACCCTGCCCTCGGGCTCGGCACCGAAACAGACAGTCAAGCCTTCCGGCTCGGGACCGAGCTGAGAACAACTTCCTTCGACACCAGAATCTTCGGCTCCAAAGGAGAAACGAGCATTTGTAATGCAATAGTTCTCGCATTTGCTAGCGTTTAAGCTATTGACATTGAAAATGACAATGCCTTTTATTTGTGTTTTTTTTAATAACAAATTTTATTCAGTTTTGTAGCGGTACAACATAGGCCGGAGGCCGACACATCAATAAGAAACATTACTGTTTGTTGTAGCGTACCAAAGTGATAATATAAAGAGAGAACATATAACAACCATGGCTAATCTAGGCACCGGGACCGCCCCCTCCCCCCACTCCACACCTCTTAATCATTGATGCCAAATGTCCGCTGGATGGCTGTATCCAACTTCTGAGGGCTACACCATTACATAACTACTCTCGTTGTAGGAAAGTGTCTAGGGATTCCACCTCCGGCAATTCAATACCTCTGTACTCTGCTCATCTCTGCCAAATCTTTTGGTGTTTCTGTGGGCAACCCTGAGCCTGAAACACAGCTAACTCCATTCCCATGCACCTGTCTAGAGCTTTTTCCCACTTCCCAATGGGCGGCGGCGAACTACTCTTCCAGTACTGGGCGATATCCCTTTTGGCTAATGTAAGTCCAGTGAAAAGCAAGTGCTGTTTGTACTTGTTGCCTCCAATGCCATCTGTGCTATGTAGTAAAACGACTTTGGGATCAGACTGAATTCTCCATGAGAGCACTTTGCCCAGACAGGCCAGTGTTTTATCCCAGTAAGGCTGGAGGGTGGAGCAGTTCCATACTGTGTGCATGAAGGTGCCCGCCTCTCGTGCACATCTCAGACACCCCGGCGACGGTATTACCCCCATGCGCCAAAGGCGATGCTGAGTGTAGTAGGCTCTGTGTAAAAATGTAAATTGTATCAGGCGAAAACGGGACGCTATGGCTGCACCACGGGGGCTCGCCAGTACCTCTGTCCAATCATCGTCCGATAGGTTGGGTATGTCACTTACGCAGCTCTGTCGGAGTGCATCTAGTGTTGTGCTGTTGTACGTAACTATAGTTGGGTATATCTGTCTAATCTTATGGGCTCCTATATCCCCCATCAATAGTCACCCTTCTAGCGGGTGGAATTCCGGAAGCTCTGTCAATGTTGCGATATATGGGGATAAGGCATGTCGAAATTGAATGTATTTATAAAATTGATTATGATGAAGATGAAATTCTTCCTGCAATTGTTGGAAGGATTTTAGAACGGCCCCCTTCATGATGTCCCCAAGTGTGGATATGCCAAAGAGGTCCCATATACGGAACCGTGTCAGCGACGCCACTTGGCGAAGATTGGCTCCCTGCCGCAACGGAGTTGTCTGTGTTAAACGCCCTCCCCATCCCATCTGTCCGACCACGCGTCTCCATAGCTGGATAACAACTCTAGTGGCTGGAGTCAGGTGGTCTAAACAACAACGACTATACAGCATGTCGAGCAATGCGTGGCTCTCAAACATTATTCTTTCCACAGCATAGGCCGGGTCTGCTTGGGGATTATACCACCATTCATGTACGTTGAGGAAATGGGAGGCGGCATAATAAGCGGAGATGTCGGATGCTGCAATCCCGCCACAGTAGGTGGATTGAGTACACGTCTGTAGTGCGACGCATATAGCCCAACCACCCCACAAGAACGTATTGAGGAGTGAGTTAATTTGTTTGAACCATGAGGGGGAACGTCATACGGGTAATTTTGGAGCCGATACAAAATACGCGGTAGTGAGACCATCTTTAAAATCGCCGACCGGCCGTAAAGCGACAGTGGGAGAGGGGACTAGGCCTGCACCTCGTTTCTGATCTTGGGTATGAGGGGCTGTATGTTGTGGGCCCAGGACTTCGCTGGATCTGTTGATATAAACACTCCCAGGTTTGTAAAGCCGTCGGGTGCATGTGTCAGTTGCGTAGTCCACGTACTCCGCCCTGGTCTCTGCAAATCGGATCTAGAATGGATTTGGACGGATTTGTGCAAAGGACCGAAGTTTCTACAAACACCCTCAGGATCTGCAGTATCCGAGGGCCCGTATATCCTGGGTCGGTAAGGAAGAATAGGACATCGCCCGCATATAGTGTGATTCTATCTGATACCTCTTCGGACCACCGAAATCCGCAGACTAATAGGTCCAGTCGCACCCAGTTCGCCAGTGGCTCTATAGCGAGCGCGAATAGGAGCGGGGACAGAGGGCACCCCTGCCGCAGACCCCCTACTTATAGGAAATGGGTCCGACACGGCCCCGGCAACTCATACGGAAGCAGAAAGATCAGTGTATAAGATTATTTGTGTTTTTAAAAGGAACACATATATCAAAAGCATTGTTGTTTTTAATGCCAAGAGCTCAAACGCTCGCAAATGCAAGACCACTATAATGGTGGCCACGCCCCTTTTTTTAAGGCGCTGCTCGCATATTCAGGTTACCGTGAGCAGCGTCTCAACAAAGGGGCGTGGCCACCATTATAGTGAAAGCGCTTATGGTGCTTTAACCCAAAGTTTAAAAAAAATAAAAGTAATTACAAAAGCTTTGTAGCGCGGCCGCTAAAGTGAAAGCAGCCCACGATGTATATTAATTAAATATGCGCGGCCGCTATAAAGTGGACGGCGCTGTAATTTGAATAATAAAACTATATTACTATTTAAAACAAAGTGGGGGGGTGCTCCGATGCCGTGGGTGAAATAGGGGAAGAGCATTAAAGAAAATAGTGCTCGCCAACTTATAAAGCAGACCATGTAACAACCGAAGTAAAAGGCCCAGTCCTCGCAGGAGGTTACAAGTGAAGACCAGCCGGTACTAAGGAGGGACTAACAAGCCTATGTATGAATCAGAAGCCAGCATTTACGAAGGGCAATGACATAAGCCAATAACAAATATGGACGTAGAGTGGGAGGGGCTTCAAGAGCATACTCCAGTACAGCATGCCTTGCAGAGCGACAGCGCATGCGCGCTGCCCTTAGGCTCGACCGAAAAAGGACAAATCCAGCTCAGCTTCAAAAATTTCGGCATGAAAGTAAAAGATGCACATCATAAGCCTCTGGAACCGATCCTAGAGGTTATGCAAGGAAAGCTGGATCCTAAGCAGAAAAACATCTACATTAATCCAGACACTGGACACATATTAGCTAAACATGTTACACCTTCTAAAAGGAACATTCCTTCAGAGGATTTGTTACAAAATCCCTCTAAAGAAGGACATAGCTATAAGCCCTATTCACCCTGTTCATCAGACCCATTCACCATCTTCACCACCACCAGGCTCAAACCCTTTAGATGTCACACCACAGGGTTCACCGCGCAGACAGCCTAATATTGATTACACAGGTGATGATAGTCCACCACCTATAGATTCATGGAACGATTATAACATTGATCCTCCAATGGATAATGATCCTGACTTGTATCCTACAAAGCCATCACCTCCTGATGACAACACAGCATATAAAGAGTTGATTTCCAGAGCAGCATCATACCATGGGGTCACACTTCATAAAGAATCATTAGAGGAGGATATTCCATTTGAGACCTTAGGAACATCACATAGGACAACACCATCTTTACCTATGTTAAAGGGCATGATGCACCATGCTGATGAGATTTTTAAAGACCCTGTACGGGCTCATATTTTAACACCTAGGGTTGACAAGAAATACAAACCCCCCCCAACTGATCCGATTTTTATTAGAGGACAGTTGCCTTTAAATTCCCTAGTTGTGTCAAATGCTCGGAAAAGGGCAAATTCCTAAACTACAGCAGATGCACCACCTCCAGACAAGGAGTCTGAGCTAATAGATGCTTCAGGGAAACGGGTAGCTGCACAATCCGCCAACCATTGGCGGATAGCTAATACACAAGGCCTATTAGCTAGATATGACAGGGCCCACTGGGATGAAATGGAGCAGTTACTTCAATATCTCCCAGACGAACACAAGAAAAAAGGGCAAGAATTAGTGCAGGAGGGAAAACTGATATTTAATTTATCTATCAGATGTGCACTAGATGCTGCTGATACTGCAGCAAGAGGTATTAATGCTAGCATTAATTCTTAGAAGGCATGCATAGCTTAGAATCTCTGGTTTTAAACGAGAGGTTCAACAAACCATTCTTAATACCCCTTTGATAAACCAAATCTTTTTGGACCTCAAGTAGATGAGTCACTTGAGAAAATGAAAAAAGATACAGAAGTAGCAAAATCAATGGGAGCCCTTCAATCACCATCCAATAGAGGCTTCATTCGCCGCTCATTTTACAGAGGAGGATCCAAAGGTAAATCATACAGATCAAACACACAACCCTCGTCATCAAGAGGATTTTATAAAGGTGGTTATAGAGGAAACAACTTCAAGGGCAGAGGAAAAGGTACACCAACGCGTGCCTCTCCATCGCCCAATAAACAGTGACTTGCTCACAATTCCCCCTGACCATTTTACACCTGTCGAGGGAAGATTACAACAATTCTTTCCCATTTGGCAATCAGTAACATCGGACAAATGGGTATTAGACATTATCCAACATGGTTACTGCCTGGAACATACCAGCAATCCTCCCAATATTCCACCTCGTACTCACAGAATCTCGCTACAACACCAACAGATCCTCAAGCAAGAAGTAAAAGCTCTTCTAACAAAAGGAGCTATTGAACCAGTTTCTTTCCAACAACAATGATCAGAAGTTGAGAAAGTGCCCTTTTTAGGTCGAGCCTCGAGTAGCGCGCAAGTGCTGCTAGGCGAGACTTTATGTTAGGGGGCATTTCAAAGCTGACCAGACGCTCGTGCGTCATGGCCTTTTCCCTGCGGTTACGAGCGCGGCCGACATCTGTTTCCCATTATCGTGCCCACACGCGGGCGCGATAATTGGAAACAGATCGCTCGCTGTGGCGCGCGCGAACCACTCGCGTCGCCCCCCCGCTCGTGCCTTCAAATGCTTGTTGCGTTAGCTGCCATCTCCATGTAATTAGGTGTTATGCGCGCGCGCATTACAAACATTATGTATAGTCTCTCTTTGGTGCTGTCTGCCTTCACTTCATTCACACTGTTTACTCTGCTCCTTTACTTTGTTTGTAGGCTACCGCGAGCGCATAACTACACTGCACATTAAGCTTCATATTCACAGCGGCGCGCCTTTCCCCCAATGCGTTCAACTTTAATAATGTCAGCCACCACATTTATATAAGGCGGTTGAAGCATTTCTTTTGTAAATTGTTTTTATTACATTTTTTTACATACAGCACATATGGTGGTCGCGCTTCTTTATTATCGTGCGCACCACTAAAATGCGTGTCTTTTAAAGTGTATTTGTTTTTACAAAGTGCTGTGTGCAAAGCTTTAGTCATGGCGGCTGCATACCAATCTGCCTGATCATTTTCCATATACCCCGGTCACAGCTAATATAGAGGCGGTAACAGTGAGGAAACTAGCTATTGTATTCAAAATAACGGCTCTCTATCTACCTATCTTTTGCTACCAGCGACTATGTACCCATTATTTAAAATGTTGCTGCAAGCGATGCCGGCAGCATGCCGTTTACCTTATGTAAAAGCATGGAGAGTAACGGGGCATAAGCAGTGGCAAACCTGGCTGCTTTAAGAAGCCGCGGGGCAGAGACCGCACACGGGCACACTAGCTCCCTAATGCCAATGCTTCCTCTAACTTACACACTGCGACGCCAGGCGCGTTATGCCTTTGGGCTGCTCCCCTATTGCTGCCCCGCTATTGATACAGGACGGCTCCTTAGGAAGCGCTCAGTCACATATAATACCGGAACTAATTCATTTAGCAAGTACATGTACAACAACAACTCCCCCCATATAGTGTCCAAGGACACAGCCACAGTTTATCTGTGCTAAAGGTCCCAGTGGGCACCTAGGCTACATTACGGACACATGTATCCTGATTCACTTCGGGCATCGCAGTTGGTAAAAGTGGTATTCAGTGCTTCCAAATATTGCCTCTACAAACTATTGTATGCTACATAATATATTACGTTTAAATGTAAAACATTACTAGCAAAATGCATTGCTCCTTCTAACAATACAAGTTTTGTGACCTAAAAACTGTTTACAAATATTAATAACGCATTTGTTTATTCAAGTATGTTTACATATTTTATTACCTTAGCTTTTTACATTACTACCTAACTGCAATGCTCCTTGTTAAAATACAACATCTGAAAGAGACACGTTAGTGACAGATTCCTTACCTTAGAATATCCCCAGGCGTCAGGCTGGATCCGGAAAGTTTTTTGCGTAGCAGTACCCTTGCGCGTCGGTAGGCGGCGTCGTGCGGCTCCGCGTCCGGCGTCGTGATCGCCGGGATGACGTCACGGGCAGTACTTAGGCGCCGCCCCTGCGCGCTGATGTCAGTTCTTCTTTTTCCGCGCCAGCAAGCGCAGATCCGGGAAGAGCAGTGCCCTGGTCATTTTTTGACCAAACTTTTTGGTGAATTTTTCACTGTTTTTCTCAATTGACTTCAAGGTGTCGTAGGGATGCCCGGGTTTAAACGTTGCGGCGCCTGTGCTCGGATGATGTCCGTCACAGACCCGCATTGGGAGTGTCTCTTCTGCCTCGGCCGAGGCCACGACACGGAGTCTTGTACCGACTGCCAGGCCCTCAACCCGAAAGCTTTGCGAGAGCGGTCTCGAAAGCTCCTCGAGGCCCGGCATTCGGCTCCGCGGAAGCCCCGGTCGCGTGAGAGGTCCAGGGGTCGATCGCGGAGTCCACACCGGTCGTCGGCATCGAAGTCTTCTTCGTCCGGTAAGTCGAAACACAAAAAGTCCAAAAAGCATCATCGCTCTCGGACTTCGCCTCGCCGGTCTCGCGACTCGGCTGAGGCCCCTCCCGGCACCGTCCCCGCGGCCCCGGACATGCCTGTGGAGTCGCCCCCGCAATACCCGTCCTTCCCGGGTTCGGGGGCGGATCCGGCACAAGTGCAGGAATTCCTGTCGGCCATGGCCCGCCTCTTCGGGCCTCCAGGTCCCTCCGGTGCGCCTTCGGGCCCCGCGGGCCCTGATGGGGTTGCTCCCGCGTCGCCGACGGCTCCGGCCCCGCACGTGCCTCCAGCCTCGATCCCGGCTCCGGCTTCGACCCCGGCCTCGATCCCGGCTCCGCAACCCCCATCGACGCCGGTCGACCTAACGACACCTCCGCCGGCTCCGATGTCTCCGGTGCCGTTCTCGACGCCGCCTGGGGCTCCGGGCGGCGTCGTTCCCCAGTTCCTTCCGGCTCCGGACATGGACCCGGACCGACGTCGCTCGACGCCGGTTCCGGCGCCGATGAGACCTTGAGTCCCAAATGTCCCTCCTCCCCCTTATTTTGAACCTGAGGAGGACCAGGAGGACTGGGAGGGGTCTGATGACCCTCTGACACAAGTGTCAGTACGATGAGGACTGGACAGAGGGTCTAGGGGATGCCAGTGGTCTAGATACTTCCCCTGACACTGGCATGCTGTCTCCTCCCGTGGCTACGGAGGAGGGAGCCAATTTTGCAACGGTGTTGCGTAGGGCGGCTGGAGCCTTACATCTCCAACTCCCTACTGTGGCGGTCAAGACTAATCTCTTGACAGAGGTGCTTCAGCCGGCAGCCTCCTCTACGGAGACTGTGCTGCCGTTTAACGACGTCCTCACTGACGTTCTTTTGGGCGCCTGGTCCAAGCCCAACACAGTGGCTCCTGTGGATAGGAACGTGTCCCGACGCCATCGCCCAGCTCCGGGCGACCCCCTGTTTCTCTCTGTCCACCCCACCCCTGAGAGCTTGGTTGTCCAAGCCTCCGCTTCCCAAACCGCCTTCCCTACCGCCCCTCCGGATAGGGAATCCAAACGCCTGGATCAATTTGGGAAGAAGGGTTTTTCTTCCTCCAGTGCTGGCTTGCGGTCCATCAACACCGCTTGCCTTTTGGGCCGATATACCCACTCCTTGTGGGATTCGGTGGCGAATGTTTTGCCCCAGTGTTCTGAGGAGGTCCAGACACTGCTTTCCCGCGCCATTGCGGAAGGAAGGGATGCGGCCAAATACACAATACGATGTGGCCTTGATACCGCCGACTCGCTGGGCAGGTCTATTGCAACGACGGTGGCGCTACGACGCCACGCCTGGCTGAGAACCACTGGTTTTTCAGGGGATGTCCAGAATACTCTCATGGACATGCCCTTTGATGGAGTCGGTCTTTTGGGTCCAAAGCAGACCATGCGTTGGAGCGCTTTAAGGACTCACGGGCTACTGCAAAGTCCCTGGGCCTTTCTGCTACACGCCCTCCGCTGACTTCTGCTTTTCGCCCCTATCGTGGCCACGGTAGGGGCGCCCCTTCACGTCAGCAGCCCAGCCACCGGCCCGCGCAGCAGGCGTCTTCGCGTGGCCGAGGACATGGATTCCGCCGTGGCGGATCGGGCAACCAGCGTGCGGGTCAGGCCACCACCTCCAACCCGTCCGCGGCCTCCAAACCCTCCTAGTCCCTCCTTTCAGGTGCACAGTACGCCGGTAGGGGGCAGGGTCCGCCATCACCTTCCCCATTGGCGTACCATCACCTCGGACAGGTGGGTCTTGGACATTGTCCGAAGGGGCTACTCCCTCCCCTTGGAGTCCACCCCCCCAGCCATGCCACCTCAATTCCACCGCATGTCAGGGGATCACTTGGTACTTCTGCAGAAGGAAGTCACGGCCCTCTTGGCCAAGAGGGCCATCGAGCATGTTCCGACCCCAGAAGTAGGGCGTGGTTGCTACTCCCACTACTTCCTGGTGCCCAAAAAGGACAAGGAGGACATGCGTCCTATCTTGGACCTCCGGAACGTCAATCGCTTCTTCCGGAAGGAGAAGTTCAAGATGCTCACCCTAGCTCAGGTCTTGACTGCCCTCGACCCTGGAGACTGGTTGGTAGCGTTGGACTTGCAGGACGCATATTTCCACATCCCCGTCCTGCCGGCCCACCGGCGTTACCTTCGGTTCACGGTAGGCCCCGAGCATTTTTAGTTCACCGTGCTCCCCTTTGGCCTTACCAGTGCCCCTCGGGTGTTCACGAAAGTGTTGGCGGTGGTCGCAGCTCATCTGCGCCGGGCAGGGGTTTCAGTCTTCCCCTACCTCGACGACTGGCTGCTGAAGGCGGGCTCGTCCCAGGCAGTCGTCTCCCACCTCCAGACTACGGCCGAACTCCTGCACTCGCTGGGGTTCTCCATCAATGTGCCGAAGTCGCATCTGATTCCCTCTCCACAGCTCCTTTTCATCGGAGCAGTTCTGGACACAACGCAGTTTCAGGCCTATCCTCCCGAACGGCGAGTCCGGGATATTCAGGCTATGATTCCGATCTTTCAGCCTTTATCCTGGGTTTCGGTACGGATGACCCTGAGGCTGCTGGGCCTCATGGCCTCCTGCATCCTGCTGGTTGTAAGAAAGTGGCTCTGTATATACTGCACCCAAGTAAGGTTCAGTGTGCACAGAGTCCACAGTCCCCAGAGGTTTGGCAGAGGCTAAAGTTAGATATAACCTTACTCTCTAAAGTGGTAGCTTGGTCGAGCAGTAAGGCAGTATCAGAGGACAGTGTAAAGCATTTGTTGTACACACTCAGTCAGCAAATGAAGCCACACACTCAAGAACTGAACTCTAGGCCAATGGTTTGTATATAAAAATATAGTTGTTTTATTTTAGAACCAACAATGGGTGTCAAAATATACTTTCTCAGAATGAGATGCTTTAGTTAACTACTGTTCAATTGGCAATAGACTTTTGAATGCAATAGTTACAGTTGTTGCAATATGCAACACAATTTTAAAAAAATTTATACATTGAGCTCAATGGAAATTTCTGGTTAAATGCAATGGATTACTTTTTGGATTACTTTTTCTAACCACGGGACTGGATCTTGGATTCAGTCCCGGGACACTTCCTGTAAACAGGTGAGAAAAAGCGTTTTGGTTATGGTAGTGATTTTTGAGGAATATTACTGTATTTCAAAAGTTGACACTTAGAAACTTTTCTGGGTAAAATTACCAATGTTATCCTAGGGAAGGAAATACAGTTTGCAAGCAAAGTATGTTTACGTTACTTTTGTAATCCAGTGCTGGACTCCTAGGTTCAGCACTGGGACATTTACTTAAAACAGGTAAGTAATTACGTTTTTGTAGTTTGTACGATTTTTAAAGAATATTTGTATGATTCAGAAATCGACACTTAGAAACTTTTTCAACAAAAAGCAGGCAATGATATCCTATGAGAGGAATTTCCAGTTACTGGTAAGTACGGTAAAAATTACTTTTCATGGTCGGTACTGGACTAAAAGATGCAGTACTGAGGTCTCTCCTGATAGTAGGTGAGTAATTCGGAATTCGTTACTGTTGTGATTTTTAAGCAATATTTTGGTATTTCAAAAGTGGACACTTAGAAGAAATTTCACAGAAAACCAGTCAATGGATCCCTATGTAAGAAAATTCAATTCGCCGGTAAGTTACTTTTAACGTTACTTTTGTAATCCAGTGCTGGACTCCTAGGTTCAGCCCTGGGACATTTACTTAAAACAGGTAAGTAATTACGTTTTGGTAGTCTGTACGATTTTTAAAGAATATTCTTGTTTTCAAAAGTCGACACTTAGAAACTTTTTGGAAGAAAAAGTGTCCATGTTATCCTATGAGGAAAAATGAGTTATCGGTCTCGAGGTAAGTAATCGGTCTTTTGAGTTAGGGTTCTGGGGTTAGACTCAGGGGTCTCCCAGGGTCAGTGATGCACTGTTGTTGCACCCTCAGCGGCACTAGGGCGGCCGGGTGCAGAGTGTTGAGGCCCAATGTTATCCTATGGAGGATAGGGGGACTCCGGTTGGTGGCGGCTGGCAAGCAGGCCACGGGGTTGTGGGAGCAAAGCTCCTAGGGTTAAGCTCAGGGCACGTTGGGGACCAAGTTAGCACCAAAGAGGCACCCTCAGCGGCACTAGGGCGGCCGGGTGCAGAGTGCTGTTTTGAGGTCGGGTGCCCTGTTGATTTCAATGGAAATTTTCGGTTTTGGTTTTCAGCTGCAGGCTTGGTCCAGGAAGACTTCCAGGAGGAACCAACAGCTGGGCAGGTAAGTTGGAGGGCTCGGGGACGTAGGTGCACCTCGGGTTCCTTTCTCCAGGGCGCAGGGCGTCTGGATGCAGGGGTGTCTTTTGAGGTCGGATTTCACCTTACCGGGCCACTCGCGGTTGGGGGGTTCTCCGTGCAGAGGCTGCAGGCGACGTCGGGGAGTCCTGGAGGGGTCAACCCACGGTGGACTCGGACTCTGGAGAGCTGGGGGACCTCGCTGGGACCGGTGGGCCACTTGAACTCGGGCTGTAGGCGACGGGTGCAGTGGTGGTTCCAGGCGTCGGGTTTCTTTCTCCTCAGCAGGCTCGGAGTCTTTGTTTGGTGTTTCTTTTGAACAGAGCTGCTGTTCACAGGAGATCCGGTCTTTGTTGAAGGCAGTCAGTCCTCCCTGGGGTTCTGGAGGTCGCTGGCTGCAGGACAAGACTATTTTTGGCGCAGGATCTCTGGAAACTGCAGACGGGCCGGTAGGGCTGGGGCCAAGTCAGTTGTTCTCTGCAGTCTCCTCTGCTGGGCGTCTTCTTTCGTCCTTTTTCTTCTTAGGTTGCGGGAATCTAAGGAAGGAAGGTTCAGGGTGCCCCTAAATACTAGATTTAGGGGCGTTACAGGTAGGTAAAGGGCAGGGACCAATGGGTCCCTGCCCTGGGGTGGGTACACCCCTATCCTGCCACTCTCCTGTGGGAGGGGGCAGGAGCCTAGTCCTGATTGGGCAGGGCTCCCCATCTTCAAGATGGCGAGAGCCCGGAGATGTGCTTCACCTCGCCTCCCCCACCTGAGGGGTGGGGTTGGCAGAGGGTGGCACACCCCTTTCCTCCCTTGGTGTTTCCCTCCAGTCTTCCCACCAGGATGGGGGAGGAACCGGTGGGGACCAGTTGCTGAGTACAGCAAGTGGTCTGGGAAGCTCACAAGGCGGAATGCCTTTGAAGCTTCCCCCTGCCCATCCTGGGGGAGGGGCCTAGCACCTCACCCAGGACGTGCATTGTTGCAGGCCCGGGAGAGCGGATGGCTCTCTACCCAGGGGTCCAGCAACATGTCTGCTGTGTGGCAGCCTAGGCAGCCCCTCAGACAAGACGTGGATTGTAGGTTAGGTTCAGGGGGTAACTCTAAGTTGCCCTCTGACGTGCATTTTACAGTAAATCCCACACTGGCATCAGTGTGGGTTTACTGTGCTGAGGAGTTTGATACCAAACTTCTCAGTCTTCAGTGCAGCCATCATGGTGCTGTGGAGTACGTGCTGACGACCTCCCAGCACCATATACTCGGAATGGCAGCCCTGCACTTACAGTGCCCAGGAATGGGCCTGGGTACTGTAGGGGCACAGGGCTCATGCACCTGTGCCCTCACCACTGGCATAGGGCACCCAGCTAGAGGGGTGACTGAGGTATGCCAGTCGACATGGCACACAGGGATGTGTGCCATGTCGACTCTCTGTTTTGTTCTGCACCAAGACACTCAGCCTGCAAGGGCAGTGTGTGTGTGTCAGGGTACAGGGCCTCTAAGGGTGGCACAATAAGTGCTGCAGCCCTTAGGGGTCTTCTCTGGTCACAGTGCCCTGGGTACCTAGGGTACCATTTACCAGGGGCTTACCTGTGGCCAGAGATGCCAATTGGGTTTAGGCTGAGTACAGTTTTTAGGGAAGGAACACAGGCCCTGGGTACCTGATTGGCAGGGATCCAGGGCACACCAAGGAAAAGTGCATCAGTTATCAGGCAAAAAGTGGGGGGTTACTGCAACAGAAACCCACTTTCCTACACAAGCCCCCCCAGCCCAAAGGCCAGGAGACTCAGCCAACGCTGGGAGAGCCTGTCTAGTCTTTCAGGCGAGGAAGAGTTGGGGAAGTGGTTTGAAAGTTGCAGGGCCTACTCCGCCTTATATCCTTCTGTCCAGGTCAGTCCCTTTGGGGAGCTGGCCTACCTCATCAGTTTCAGGACCTAATTCCCAAAGCTCCTCTCCTTGCTCTTTAGTGTCTTCACCCCATCTTTTAAGTTTGGGTTCAGAGGTGCCCACCTCTGCAAAGTCTAACTTAGCCAGGGCAAAGCCCAGCTTACCCACAGAGGTCACCCACAGTTTGAGCAACCCCACCATGACCAATAGGGTCAGGGGGCCTAGCTTGTTATTTGGCAGGGGGTTAGGCCACCATGCCAAGGATAGGGCTGCCATGAAGGCTAACACCCAGCAGAGGCTGCTGACAGCTGTCAGTGCCCAGAACCACACCTCTAGCTCCTGTCTGGCAAGTGAAGGGGCTATCTTACAGGTCTCTTTGGGTCCTGGCTGTCTGCCTGTTGCTTTAGGGTGGGGGGTCACTAAACTTTGTAGTGAGCACCCTTCCTCCACCCTTTGTTCTGCCAGCTGAGGAGCCACCAACTCAGGCTGGACAGTTGCCTGACTAGTCAGGTCTTCTTGTTGGCTAGGGGGCTTTACCAGGGCCACTTCTGGAGTTTTCCCTCACTGGGATAGAATCTCCCTGGCCCTCTGGGACTGTGGCTAACAGTTGCCCACCTTTCCTACCCTGTTCCTTTTTACTCTTTTGGGGCTCAGCTGCACTGACTGCAGGTTGAGCCCCCAGGTTTCTTGGGTGAGGCCTGGCATTGGGCCAGTGCCTCTCTTTGGCTCAGGTCCACCTCTAAGTGGTCATTCCCCAGGAGACAATCAAGGGGGAGGTCTTTACTGACTACCACCTTTCTCCATCTAAGGGACCCAGCTATGACTAGGGGCACTACAGCCACAGGCCTAACAGTGACTCCCCCTGGGACAGCCCTTACTCTCCTTGATTCCCCTGGGACATACTGGTGTGGGAGTACCAACCTGTCATGCACCACAGTGTGACTGGCACAGGTATCTCTCAGGGCAGTGGCTGGGATTCCATTCACCAGTAGGCGGTGGAAGTGTCTACTCCCCTCTGGGATCTCCAGCTTACCTCTTGGGCCCATTTTCCAGTTGAAAGCTAGGAGGACTTCCTCATCTGAGGACCCTTCCTCCAGAGCTACACTGGCAACTCCTGGGGCTACACTAGTCACCCCTGGGGCTGTACTAGGGATCTTGTTTTTAGGACAGCTAGGGTCCTTGGTGTGGTGTCCTGACTTCTGACAGTTGTGACACCATATTCTGTTGGGATCCCAATTCTTACCTTGGTACCCTGGTTTAGTTTGTGAGGTGTCTTTGGGCCCACCCTCCTGGACAGGTTTTTGGGGGCTGCCTGGGACTCCTTACTTTTATCCTTAAGGGGTTCACTATCTTTCTTCTGGGGAGGCTTTGTGACCCCTTTCTTTTGGTCACCCCCAGTGGATGTCCTAGTTACCCTTGTTCTGACCCAGTGGTCTGCCTTCTTTCCCAATTCTTGGGGAGAAATTAGACCTAGGTCTACCAAATGCTGATGCAACTTTTCGTTTGTGCAATTACTTAGTATGTGTTCCTTCATAAACAAATTGTAAAGTCCAGGAAAATCCTGCACATTATGTCCAGCTAACCAACCATCCAGTGTCTTTACTGAGTAGTCTACGAAGTCAATCCAGGACTGGGTCTGGGTTTTGTGAGCCCCCTGAATCTAATTCTATACTCCTCAGTAGTGAGCCCAAATCCCTCAATCAGAGTATTCTTCATGAGGTCATAGGACCCTGCATCTGGCCCAGAGAGGGTCAGAAGCCTGTCTCTGCAGTTACCAGAGAACAGTTCCCACAGGAGTGCCCCCCAGAGAGGTTTCTTTACTTTTCTTATTTCACAAGCCCTCTCAAAGGCTGTGAACCATTTGGTGATGTCATCACCTTCCTCAAATTTAGGGACAATCCCTTTGGGGATTTTAGGATCAGAAGTTTCCTCCTATCCTTAGTTTTAGTATTGCTGCCACCATTGATGGGTGCTAAACCCATCTCCTGTCTTTCCTTCTCTAGAGCCAGGAGTCTGGTCTCTAGGTCCAGTCTTTTGGCCAACCTTGCTAAAAGGTGGTCCTCCTCACTAAGGCTATCCTCAGTGTCCTCTCTGGGACCTGAACCACCTAGGTGGCCCCTAGGTCCCCAGAGGTTTACTCTTGGAAATAAGGGTGCAGTGACCCTGTCTTCCCTAGGAAGTGGTGGAGGTGGGTTACCATCCCCATCCTCCTCACTCCTTTCCTCCTCTGCGTGGTCATCACCATGCTCAGAGGGGTGGGCCTTAGCATACTCAGCCAGGAGCTCCTGGAGCCCTTGTTTGGTTGGATGCTGGCCCATTGGTATATTTTTAAGTTTACATAAGGACCTTATCTCTTTGAAAGACAAATGAAGATAAGGGGTGAGGTCGAGCTCCTCAACCATGTCCTGTATGTCATTATTATTTTCACTAATAGCTGGGTTGTTTTCTTGAGACATTCTAACAAAAAGTTCTAACCCCTCTACCCTTGACTATAGTGACTTTTTATTTTCTACAATTTTAAAGGGACTTAAGCAAGGCCCTAACAAGACTTTTAGTAATTTGGTAAAAAATGCCAATTTGAAAAAATCTGAATTCTAAAGGCAATTTAAGAGTTCTGTCGTGTGATCAGATGGTAACCAAGTAGTCCAACAATGCAAGTTTGTATCCCACCGCTGATCCACCAATGTAAGAAAGTGGCTCTGTATATACTGCACCCAAGTAAGGTTCAGTGTGCACAGAGTCCACAGTCCCCAGAGGTTTGGCAGAGGCTAAAGTTAGATATAACCTTACTCTCTAAAGTGGTAGCTTGGTCGAGCAGTAAGGCAGTATCAGAAGGACAGTGTAAAGCATTTGTTGTACACACTCAGTCAGCAAATGAAGCCACACACTCAAGAACTGAACTCTAGGCCAATGGTTTGTATATAAAAATATAGTTGTTTTATTTTAGAACCAACAATGGGTGTCAAAATATACTTTCTCAGAATGAGATGCTTTAGTTAACTACTGTTCAATTGGCAATAGACTTTTGAATGCAATAGTTACAGTTGTTGCAATATGCAACACAATTTTAAAAAATTTATACATTGAGCTCAATGGAAATTTCTGGTTAAATGCAATGGATTACTTTTTGGATTACTTTTCTAACCACGGGACTGGATCTTGGATTCAGTCCCGGGACACTTCCTGTAAACAGGTGAGAAAAAGCGTTTTGGTTATGGTAGTGATTTTTGAGGAATATTACTGTATTTCAAAAGTTGACACTTAGAAACTTTTCTGGGTAAAATTACCAATGTTATCCTAGGGAAGGAAATACAGTTTGCAAGCAAAGTATGTTTACGTTACTTTTGTAATCCAGTGCTGGACTCCTAGGTTCAGCACTGGGACATTTACTTAAAACAGGTAAGTAATTACGTTTTTGTAGTTTGTACGATTTTTAAAGAATATTTGTATGATTCAGAAATCGACACTTAGAAACTTTTTCAACAAAAAGCAGGCAATGATATCCTATGAGAGGAATTTCCAGTTACTGGTAAGTACGGTAAAAATTACTTTTCATGGTCGGTACTGGACTAAAAGATGCAGTACTGAGGTCTCTCCTGATAGTAGGTGAGTAATTCGGAATTCGTTACTGTTGTGATTTTTAAGCAATATTTTGGTATTTCAAAAGTGGACACTTAGAAGAAATTTCACAGAAAACCAGTCAATGGATCCCTATGTAAGAAAATTCAATTCGCCGGTAAGTTACTTTTAACGTTACTTTTGTAATCCAGTGCTGGACTCCTAGGTTCAGCCCTGGGACATTTACTTAAAACAGGTAAGTAATTACGTTTTGGTAGTCTGTACGATTTTTAAAGAATATTCTTGTTTTCAAAAGTCGACACTTAGAAACTTTTTGGAAGAAAAAGTGTCCATGTTATCCTATGAGGAAAAATGAGTTATCGGTCTCGAGGTAAGTAATCGGTCTTTTGAGTTAGGGTTCTGGGGTTAGACTCAGGGGTCTCCCAGGGTCAGTGATGCACTGTTGTTGCACCCTCAGCGGCACTAGGGCGGCCGGGTGCAGAGTGTTGAGGCCCAATGTTATCCTATGGAGGATAGGGGGACTCCGGTTGGTGGCGGCTGGCAAGCAGGCCACGGGGTTGTGGGAGCAAAGCTCCTAGGGTTAAGCTCAGGGCACGTTGGGGACCAAGTTAGCACCAAAGAGGCACCCTCAGCGGCACTAGGGCGGCCGGGTGCAGAGTGCTGTTTTGAGGTCGGGTGCCCTGTTGATTTCAATGGAAATTTTCGGTTTTGGTTTTCAGCTGCAGGCTCGGTCCAGGAAGACTTCCAGGAGGAACCAACAGCTGGGCAGGTAAGTTGGAGGGCTCGGGGACGTAGGTGCACCTCGGGTTCCTTTCTCCAGGGCGCAGGGCGTCTGGATGCAGGGGTGTCTTTTGAGGTCGGATTTCACCTTACCGGGCCACTCGCGGTTGGGGGGTTCTCCGTGCAGAGGCTGCAGGCGACGTCGGGGAGTCCTGGAGGGGTCAACCCACGGTGGACTCGGACTCTGGAGAGCTGGGGGACCTCGCTGGGACCGGTGGGCCACTTGAACTCGGGCTGTAGGCGACGGGTGCAGTGGTGGTTCCAGGCGTCGGGTTTCTTTCTCCTCAGCAGGCTCGGAGTCTTTGTTTGGTGTTTCTTTTGAACAGAGCTGCTGTTCACAGGAGATCCGGTCTTTGTTGAAGGCAGTCAGTCCTCCCTGGGGTTCTGGAGGTCGCTGGCTGCAGGACAAGACTATTTTTGGCGCAGGATCTCTGGAAACTGCAGACGGGCCGGTAGGGCTGGGGCCAAGTCAGTTGTTCTCTGCAGTCTCCTCTGCTGGGCGTCTTCTTTCGTCCTTTTTCTTCTTAGGTTGCGGGAATCTAAGGAAGGAAGGTTCAGGGTGCCCCTAAATACTAGATTTAGGGGCGTTACAGGTAGGTAAAGGGCAGGGACCAATGGGTCCCTGCCCTGGGGTGGGTACACCCCCTATCCTGCCACTCTCCTGTGGGAGGGGGCAGGAGCCTAGTCCTGATTGGGCAGGGCTCCCCATCTTCAAGATGGCGAGAGCCCGGAGATGTGCTTCACCTCGCCTCCCCCACCTGAGGGGTGGGGTTGGCAGAGGGTGGCACACCCCTTTCCTCCCTTGGTGTTTCCCTCCAGTCTTCCCACCAGGATGGGGGAGGAACCGGTGGGGACCAGTTGCTGAGTACAGCAAGTGGTCTGGGAAGCTCACAAAGGCGGAATGCCTTTGAAGCTTCCCCCTGCCCATCCTGGGGGAGGGGCCTAGCACCTCACCCAGGACGTGCATTGTTGCAGGCCCGGGAGAGCGGATGGCTCTCTACCCAGGGGTCCAGCAACATGTCTGCTGTGTGGCAGCCTAGGCAGCCCCTCAGACAAGACGTGGATTGTAGGTTAGGTTCAGGGGGTAACTCTAAGTTGCCCTCTGACGTGCATTTTACAGTAAATCCCACACTGGCATCAGTGTGGGTTTACTGTGCTGAGGAGTTTGATACCAAACTTCTCAGTCTTCAGTGCAGCCATCATGGTGCTGTGGAGTACGTGCTGACGACCTCCCAGCACCATATACTCGGAATGGCAGCCCTGCACTTACAGTGCCCAGGAATGGGCCTGGGTACTGTAGGGGCACAGGGCTCATGCACCTGTGCCCTCACCACTGGCATAGGGCACCCAGCTAGAGGGGTGACTGAGGTATGCCAGGGCAGTGTGTTTGTGGGCATGGCACACAGGGATGTGTGCCATGTCGACTCTCTGTTTTGTTCTGCACCAAGACACTCAGCCTGCAAGGGCAGTGTGTGTGTGTCAGGGTACAGGGCCTCTAAGGGTGGCACAATAAGTGCTGCAGCCCTTAGGGGTCTTCTCTGGTCACAGTGCCCTGGGTACCTAGGGTACCATTTACCAGGGGCTTACCTGTGGCCAGAGATGCCAATTGGGTTTAGGCTGAGTACAGTTTTTAGGGAAGGAACACAGGCCCTGGGTACCTGATTGGCAGGGATCCAGGGCACACCAAGGAAAAGTGCATCAGTTATCAGGCAAAAAGTGGGGGGGTTACTGCAACAGAAACCCACTTTCCTACACTGGTCAATCATGCCAGATGGCATATGCGGGCTCTGCAGTGGGACCTGAAGTTCCAGTGGGCGCAGCACCAGGGCAACCTGTCCGATCACGTCCAGATCTCGGAGGGGACTGCAAAACAGTTGCAGTGGTGGCTCTCGAACCGGCAATGGGTCATGGGCAGATCCCTCTCCCTTCCCCAGCCAGAGCACACAGTTGTGACGAACGCGTCCCTTCTGGGATGGGGCGGTCACATGGGAGAGGCGGAGATCAGAGGCCTCTGGTCTCCGGCGGAGTCCCGGCTCCATATCAACATTCTGGAGCTCCGGGCGATCCGACTTGCACTCAAGGCATTCCTTCCCTCTGTCAAAGGGAAGGTAGTGCAGGTGTTCACAGACAACACCACCGCCATGTGGTACTGCAACAAACAGGGCGGGGTGGGGTCGTGGACCCTTTGTCAGGAGGCTCTGCGCCTCTGGACATGGCTGGAACATCAGGGCATGTTCCTGATGGTTCAACACCTGGCAGGTTCCCTGAACGCCAGGGCGGACGAACTCAGCCGCAGGTGCATGATGGATCACGAATGGCGTCTTCACTCGGAAGTGGCGCAAGGACTCTTTCTACAGTGGGGAGAGCCTTGGTTAGATCTATTCGCCACCGAAGAGTACGCGCAATGTCATCAGTTCTGCGCGTTGGAATTTCCAAGGCGGCAGTCGCTCGGCGACGCTTTTCGTCACGAGTGGAGTTGCGGTCTATTGTACGCCTTTCCGCCTATACCACTTCTACCCAGAGTGTTGAAGAAGATTCGGCACGACCGGGCCCAAGTCATTCTTGTGGCTCCGGACTGGGCTCGAAGAGTTTGGTATCCCGAGCTACTCAATATGAGCGTAGATCCCCCGATCCGTCTGCCTCTTCGGGAGGATCTTCTGTCGCAGCAGCAGGGGACGGTCCTCCACCCGAACCTGTCCAGCCTCCACCTGCTTGTGTGGAGATTGAGCGGCGGCAGTTGATTCCTTTCGACTTGCCTCCCGAAGTTTGTGATGTGATTCTGGCAGCCAGGCGTCCCTCCACTAAGGTGGTATACGCCTGCAGGTGGAACAAATTTGTGGCATGGTGCACAGCAAAGGCTGTGAATCCCCTTTCTGCCCCTCTTTCTGAGGTCCTTCTGTTCCTTCTCTCTCTGGCCCAACAGGGTTCTGCCCTGGGTACCATCAAGGGTTATCTTTGTGCTATCTCGGCCTTCCTCAGGCTCCCTGATCAGCCCTCCTTTTCAAGTCCCCTGTGGTTAACAGGTTCTTAAAAGGCATTACACACCTCTTCCCTCCTGTTCCGTTTGTAATGCCTCAGTGGGACTTGAACTTGGTTCTTACCTTTTTAATGTGCGCTCCCTTTGAGCCTCTACATAACTGTCCTCTTCGTCTTCTGACTCTGAAGACAGCCTTTCTGGTGGCCATCACCTCCGCTCGGCGGGTGAGTGAGCTCCAGGCTCTATCATGCAAACCTCCCTTTCTGTCTGACAATCCAGACAAGGTTGTTCTTAGGACGCGTCCGTCCTTCTTGCCAAAGGTGGTTACTGCCTTCCACATTGGGCAGACCATCACTTTGCCTACCTTCTTTCCCCCTCTGCATCCTTCCAGAGAGGAAGAGAGGCTCCACCGTCTGGACCCAAAACGTGCGCTCTCCTTCTATATCGACCGCACAAAACACTTCCGGGTGGATGACCAGCTCTTTGTTGGCTACGTGGGCGCCAAAAAGGTCGGGCGGTGCACAAGAGGACCATCTCCCACTGGGTTACCTTGTGCATCAAGACCTGCTATTCTTTGGCTAAGAAGGAGCCTCCTGTTGGGCTGCGTGCCCATTCCACCAGGGCAACGGCTGCTACCACGGCCTTGGGCCGTGGTGTTCCGCTGCCGGTTATCTGTCAGGCAGCTACGTGGGCCTCGCTGCACACGTTTACAAAGCATTACTGCCTTGACAGTCGGGTCCGGAGGGACGGCTTCTTTGGCCGTTCTGTCCTCCAGGACTTCCTTGTCTGATCTTTGTTCGCAGACCCACCACCGGGGTTGGTATTGCTGGGGTATCTATTCTAAGGTAAGGAATCTGTCACTAACGTGTCTCTTTCAGATGCACAAGTTACTAACTTGTGTAACGATATATCTGTAAGAGACAGTAGTTAGTGACAGATTCCTTACCGCCCCACCCATCCTCCCCGTTCTGCGAACTGATTTCTAGGGTTAAGGACATCCCTTTCAGGGCCCTAGTATTTTTCAGACACCTATGTCAGCTTCTTGCATGGCTCTGCGTTCCTGGCGCGGAAAGTCGTGTACAGAACTGACGTCAGCGCGCAGGGGCGGCGCCTAAGTACTGCCCGCGACGTCATCCCGGCGATCACGACGCCGCCTACCGACGCGCAAGGGTACTGCTACGCAAAAAACTTTCCAGATCCAGCCTGACGCCTGGGGATATTCTAAGGTAAGGAATCTGTCACTAACTACTGTCTCTTACAGATATATCGTTACACAAGTTAGTAACTTGTGCATTCCTGCCTCTTACAATGTTTACAAATATTAAAAAGCATTTGTTTAATTAACTATGTTTGCATGTTTTAAACATTAACTATTTAGCACAAATTTGCTGTTGGAAAAAAAAGTATAATACAAAAATGTTTCAATACTTTACAAAGGACTAAAAAAACTATTGCAGTGAAAATTAAAAAAGAATTACAATACAAAAGTGATATCGGTCATTTATTACACAAAATATTACAAACATACTGTATTATTACTATTATTTTTAAATAAAACAACAATAAGGCGAGACCAATTGGCATGGCCAATGCTTGTTTAGGTCTTGGCCTGCACCAGCGCTTGCGCTGGTCTGGCCGAGAGTTTTAGTAAGCGGGTTTTGGAAGTGCAAACCCACTGGCTTTCGGCTGGCGACCAGCTTGCGTTCACGATGGCGTGCACGCGCTCCATCCATTCCTCGCATCGCTGGCGAGGCGCCATCTGCCTTTCCTCCCCCTCTCCTCCTCCCCCTCCCTCACCAGAGAGCGCGTTTCCATTCCTCGCATCGCTGGCGAGGTGCCATCTGCCTTTCCTCCCCCTCCCTCACCAGAGAGCGCGTTTCTTGGCCGCGCGTCTTGTTTAGCTATTGTTTCGGGGCTACTTTTTTTTTTTTCTTCAGTGGGTGACCATCACGCCACACATTAGAAGCCCTGCAGATCGCTCTGCAGGGTCTTTTTGTTTTATTTTTTTGGGAAGCTTTTATATAGCGCGAAGTCAAACCGAAGGTATTGCAGCGCTTTTAAATCGGCAGCTCAGGCTGATGCTCCTCATCCTCTCCTGGTTCAAAACTGCCACTATTCACAAACGTGGGCCACTTTTTAGGGGTCTATTTTAAAATTATTTTGATTGCACGCATGCTTCTTACCGGACATTGATCCTGCACTCGGTGTGCATGCACTGTCTGGTGCTTTCTCAGAAGTATCTCCTATTGCATGTCTAGTTTGTGATACTTGTGGGTGCATATGTGCTGAGGGTCTGCAGCAGTCGCATTGCTTTGCACGGCCGGCTGCGTGGATCTCTCGCAGGCATCAGTGATTCCACTCCCCTGCTACGGTTGTGTTGGCAGGACCCAGGCCACCGGGGCCTTGAATCACTGTGCATGGCAGCGGCCGCCTGGCATTGCCAGGATCATTCATGTGTAGACAGTATGGCGATGTTACCGTACTGCTGGCTAAGCATCCGCCTTCAGCAACGTCTCCCATAGCTGGCGTGAAAGGCCACCTTTAAAGCAATTTGTTGACAAGGAAGGCTGCTGTACTGGCACCTTCAAAACGGCCAGAAATATTATTCAGAAAACTAGATTTAATCCACTAGATTTCTGAAGTCCTTATTGTAGTGCCAAAGCATGTGCAGCGTTTCTTGTCTTCCAAGAAACAGTGTTGATTGCCACCGGTGTGGGATGTGCTATGCTCTGCAGAAATTGTCAGCTATTATCTTTAAAACAAACTTATTCAGAGACGTAGCGATTCATGGCGCAGCAGGAGCAGGGTCACCCAGGCTCAGAGGCCTGAAGGGATACTGAACCCTGATAACGTTTATATTTTATTATCCAACCAACAGTAACACGCCCATTTTCTTGCCTTGCGCTGGGAACCATAGCACCTTTACAATATTTATTATTGTTTCATAGACCGCGCTGTAAAGGAAGCTTGCTATTTTTTTCAACAAAGTACTCTGCCTAAAACTTGCTTTTTTGTCATATGAACTCTTCACAAGAAGCCTACTGTTTTTTTATATGGAAAGATTAGTGCTCAATTTGTGCCGGTGTTTGCCGGTCCTTATCATGGGCACTTGTTTGTAAACACCTGCACTTATTTATGACAGTCCACTACATTGTGTCAGTGTCTGTCTTTTTAAGCAGAGATCATCATCAGCATGTTTAATGTACTTAAAAAAAACATAAAAGCAGTGGGTGGAGAACGTATTGACAGCATTAAAGTGATCTGGAAAAATCAAAATGTAACACTTTTATTGTTTGGTGGGCGGCATTTGGCAATGCTGTGAGGGACAGAGGGAAATGCCTAACATGGTGGTCTCCTAAGAAATACCTCGGGCCTGGTACGTACATTACTACAAATTAAGCACTGGAAACAATGTATAATTAACTTGCACCTGTATCAAGCAAGGTGCTATATAGGACAACTACTGCTGTTTACTACCACACAGTTTACAGGGAAAGCATGCAGTGTTGCGTAGTACGTTTGCTGCTATATTGTACAAATCACTGTAATGTAAGTTGACTGCTCTAAGAGGCAATGTAAATGGACCTGGGTGGTCTGTTGTTTAAAGTACTGTACTCGCAGCTTGTTGAGGGGTCTCAAAAGTTACTGTTCACGAAAATTCTGCTAGGACATACACGGTGCTGCATAGGGATGCATAAAGATTATATTATGCAGTGTGTCTCACTCTGATACACTGTAAAACCAAACTGGAAGCAATATCACAATACAAGGATCGAGAAGCTGCAAACGCTCATGCAGCAGTGAACAAACTCCAAAGCATACATCTGTAACCAAGCACAGAAAATAAAGTCTGTCAGATTTTAACGCACATAGCAGCAAGAAAAGAGGAGGTTACTTAATGGCTGCACTTGTATAAACTATATGTTGTCCTTTGTTTTTGTTTCTACATCGTGCCCAGGGAACAGGATTATGGAGTATATTATTTTACTTTGAAAGTATGTGCTAATATGAATAAGCAGTAAGAAGAGAGACTGTATAATATTCACAGCCTTTGTCTTTAATAAAATCAGGGCTCTCCTTCACCAACTGGCAAGGAGAGTCTGCAATTTTCACTCGAATGAGAACTTCAGAAACGTACAGTGGTTCAAAAAGAGAAGTTTTTCAACCAAATGGGAGCCCATGTCTGGCACAGCCCTGTCTTGAGCATTGTGTGCTTGTACTGTAGCATCCTCGCTAGGAGTGCTGTGGCTGGGAAGATATTTTAAGAAGCCTGCAATGGTGGCAGCTGCAACAAGATATAACAAGCATTGGCAAACCCAAAAAGTCTTGGCAATCCAAAAGCTATGGCAATGTAAATGTATTTGTGTACGGCTATGGGACTGTTCTTATTGATATACTCAAATGCATTAACATTGCCAATGCCTATAGCTTTCATATTGCCGAGACCTATTGACTTTGCCAATGCTTGTCTGCTTGGCTGTCCCCACCTTTTGCTTAACTGCTGATGTGCTTTGACTGAGTGTGCCCTGGTCTCCTGCCAACCAGGTACCTAGGGCCTATGTTCTTTCCCTAAAACTGCATTGAAAACAAAACCCAATTGGCATCTCTGGCCACAGGTCAGTCCCTGGTAAATGGTACCACAGGTACCCGGGGCACTGTGACCAGGGAAGGCCTCAAAAGGCTGCAGCGCTTATTGTGCCACCCTTAGAGGCCCTGTACCTTTGCACTCGCACACTGCCTTTGCAGGCTGTGTGTTTTGGTGCAGAACAAAGTGAAGAGTCGACATGGCACACATCCCTGTGTGCCATGCCTACAACCCACTGCCCTGGCATAGATCAGCCACCCCTCTAGCTGGGTGCACTATACCAGTGGTGAGGGTACAGGTGCATGAGCCCTGTACCCCTACAGTGCTGCCATTAAGGGTATATGGTGCTGGGAGTTTGTCATTACGAACTCCACAGAACCATAATGGCTGCACTGAAAACTGAGAAGTTTGGTATCAAACCTCTCAGCACATTAAACCCACACTGATGATAGTGTGGGATTTAATGAAAAATGCACACAGAGGGCATCTTAGAGATGCCCCCTGAAAAACGACCTAACACTAGTGTCCAGGCTGAGTGGCTGCTTTCAGCTGCCACCCCCAGATACGTTTCTGGACCCCTGGGTCGAGAGCCTGCTGCTCTCGGGAGCCTGAAACAATGCACATCCTGGGACGAGGTGCCAAGTCTCCATTACCCGGAAATCGAGACGTCACTATCGCCCGACTAACCAGGGAGCTGAGGTCTCCCTACCACACGGACGTACTCGTCCGCTCGTTTGGTGTTTTCTGTCCCTTGGAAACACCGGGGAAGGGCAACAATTTGCCTTCCCCTTCTATCCCTTCTTTTGAAGAACCCGTGTCTTTACTACTTTCGCCCGACAGACCAGGGAGCTGAGGTCTCCCTACCACATGGACATACACGTCCGTTCGTGTTTTCTGTTGACTTCGGAAACACCGGGGAAGGGCGACATTTTGCCTTCCCATTCTATCCCTTCTTTTGAAGAACCCGTGTCTTTCTTTTGATGAACCCGTGCTATTACCGGGTTGGAAGTATCACCGGTACTGCGCCCTGAAGAGTCACAAGTTAAGTTCTTCGTGACGAAACACGTGTCGGCTGGTTTTCTTTCTGTATTGACCTATAAAACTTGATATAACAAAATCTTCATTAAGATACTCCTGATGTCGACCTTAATAATTTCTGAACAGAAAGTACTTTGAAAAGTGGTTTTTACACTAAAACCAATACCCTAAAACGTGTGCACAGGGCTTGTTTCTAACTCCTCCCCCAGGATGGGCAGGGTCCATGAAGGGGAAGCTTCAAAGGCTTGCCGCCTTTGTGAGCTTCCCCAGGCCTTTTGCTGCCTTCAGCAACTGGTCCCCACCTGTTCTGACCCCCACTTTAGGCGGGAGAGCCAGCGGGAAAACCAAGTGAGGAAGGGAGGTGTGCCCACCTCTGCCAACTCCACCACTCAGGTGGGGGAGGCGAGGTGAAGCACAACTCTCAGTCCCCGCCATCTTGCAATTGGGGGGACCTAGCCAACCAGGGTGAGGCTTATGCCCCCCTCCCACTGGAGGGTGGCATAATAGAGGGTGTACCCACCCCAGGGAAGGGACCCATTGGTCCCAACCTTTTACCTACCTGTAACGCCCCTAAATCTAGTATTTAGGGGCACCCCTGAACCTTGCTTCTCTAGACAAGAAACCAGAAGAAGAAGAAAAGAAGAAGGACCGAACAGCCGTGCCGAAGCTAAGAGGAGGACGCCCACTGACTTTTCCCCAGCCCTACCGGCCTGTCCCCACCTCAAACCTGCAGAAGCGAAACTCCGGTGTGTCCCGCAGCCAGCAGCCTCAAGAACCCCAAGGACCTGCCCTGCCTTCAAAAGAAAAGACTCTGTCTCCCGTGAACACCGGATTTGTTCACCAACAGACTTCAGGTCCGGCAAAGTCCGCGAGTCTGCACCACTCTGCACATGACACCCACGGCCCAAGTTTGAGTGGCCCAACACCAAGAGGAGGTCTCCCCGGTGATACTGACCCAAGATCCGGTGACCCCTGACCTGCTTCAAGCCTCCAGCCGACGCCTGCAGCCTCAAACCGGAAGGTCCCCCCCCAACCGCGACCAGGAGCTGGTAAGAAGATCCAACCCTAAAAGGCACCCCTGCACCCGACGCCCCACGGCCTTGGGTGGCCCAACCGACGGTGCCTAACCAACACCCATCATCCCAACTTACCTCTCCAAGTGGTGGTCGCACCCAGAAGACCTTCGTCCCAGAGCCTTCGTCCCAGAGCCTGCAGTGTGTTTGCAAACAGGAGACTCCCCATTGAAAGCTACAGGGCGCCCGACGCCAAAACAGCACTCTGCATCCGGCCTCCCCAGTGCCGCTGAGGGTGCACCTTTTGTGCTGGCTTGAACCCCCATTTGCCCTGAGCTTAAGTCCAGGAGCTTTTCTCCCACAACCCAGTGGCCTGCTCGTCAGCAGCCACCAACCGGAGGCCCCCTATCCCCCATTGGATAACATTGGGCCTCAGCACTCTGCACCCGCCCACCCTAGTGCTGCTGAGGGTGTAACAAGAGTGCATCCTTGACCCTGGGGGACCCCTGAGTCTACCCCCAGAATACCAACTCTCACAACTGAATACTTACCTTTGAACCAATAACCCTATTTTCCTCCATAGGATAACATTGACGGTTTTTCTGTGAAAAGTTTTTAAGTGTGGAGTTGGAAAATGTAAGAAACCCTTTAAAACTGTAACTAAATAACAAAAACGCTTTTACTCACCTGTTTACAGGAAATGTCCCAGTGCAGTATCCAGGTATACTGCACTGTGTAAGAAAAGTAATCTGTAAAGTAATCTACTTGACATTCTACTAAAAAAGTCTGTGCTGTAGGAGGTTCAAAAGCCTGACTGAGGGGTCCGTAAGGGAATGGGCCTTCAGGTAAGAGGAAAGTTGTTTATTTACTAAAGTCTCAATGATTTTATTAAGGTAGGGAAGCAGTGATATGAGCCTGTAAATGGCGAGCTCAAGGGGTTCCGCATTAGGTTTCTTTGATTGGCATGATTTGTGCTGCTTTCCAGCTCGAAGGAAGGGTTTCAGAACTGAGAGAGAGATTAAACAAAGAAGTGATGATGGGGAGGAGTACAGTAGCAAGGGTCACCCTAATGTATGGAGGGGGGAGGGTCAGAAGGTGAGCCTGATTTAAACTTGCTCATCTGTATATCGTCTTGCTCTGAGGTGCTGGATTCATACTCCTCCAGAAAAGCAGAACTGTTACTGGCTAAAGAGATATATGGGGAGACTTAGATTTTTGAAGTTTTCTCCTTAGAATGTTCTGCGAGAGTGTCGCACAGAGACTGGGAGGCTGGGATAGTGGAAGCGCAGGTGATGGATTTGTTAAACTTTTTAAAAACCTTGTATAATTCCTTTCACGAGTTCCCGGTGTTATCAAACCTGTTAACTATGTGGGACCTATGAGCTTCTCAGATGGTTTTATGATAGATCCCTGGTGCCGATTTATAGGCAGTTTTGTCAGGGAGGGATTTTGTGGTGCGCCATCACCTCAAGCTTTCTTCAAGCCGATTTTTCCATTTTGAGATCCTCACAGGACTACGGACAGTGAGCTTTACTTCATTTCAGGTGGCTTAGTTCAAAGGGAGCATTATTATCCAAAGCCTGATGGAAGTAACTTTGAAAACTGTCAGGGCGATGTTGACCTCCGAGGTTCTAATAGTGTTGCGTAAAAAAAACAGGCAGGAAAGAGAAAGATGCCTTCCTCCAAGGCCGATTGTTCTAGGGTCCTCCATCTTGTGTCTAGTTGATTCTCCTTTAATATTTATATATTTAATATTTGAAAGCCACAGCGGCTCTGGGCTTTTCCATCAATCTTCCAAGTCGCACCTCAAGCCCTCTTAGAGTCTCCTGTTCATAGAGCCAGTACTGGGCCCAACATTTCTCAGGGCTTTACCTTCTCAAGGGAATTCAGGATATGATTCTGAAATTTCAGCAGGGAGCTCGAGTTCCAGTCCTGATGGTTTTCCGCCTGCTAGGTATGCTGGTTTTTGATGCACCCTCCTTGGTAGTCATGCATTCTGACACAGGGACAGCTGAGATCCATTTGCCTGCTTCTGGAGGTGGTGGACGTTACTTAGTCAGCTTGTCGCCTCTCGACAAAGTCTGTTTACCGTAGATGGTGGAACAGTTTTGTTTCTTGGTATGTAAATGTTGTGGGTCTTTAAAGGCACACCTTTCTGGTGCTGTATGTTTTTCTTTTTCATTATCCCAGCAAGGTCGAGCAGTGGGCTTAGTTAAAGGTCAAATTACAGCCTTATCAGTGGTCGGTTGTCTCACTGATCAATCTTCTCTGCTGAAGTCTCCTATTGTTTTGAGATTTCTGAATAACTTGCAAACCTGTTCGCACGTTGTCCTTTTGTTATGTCCAGGTGGGACCTTTATTTGGTTCTGGCATTGCTAATTGGGGGTGGGGGCTGTTTGAACCCTTACACAACTGCTAGTTGAGACTTGTGGCCCTCAACACTGGTTTTTGGTGAGCATCACCTGAGCGCAAAGAGTCGGTAGTTGCAATCTGTGTCCATCCACCCTTTCCCTGTTTCTGCCCAGACAAACTAGTTCTAAGAACTAAAACGGAAAGTGTTTAACCCACTCCATATTACATTTTTCTCTCTACCCCATCCCATGAAAGAGGAGAAGAGGTTACATCGGGACGAATGTTGTAAGGCAGTCAACTTCTACATTGATCGAGCAAGATCTGATTATAATCTCTTCCTTGGATACGTGGATAACAAGAAGGGCAAGGTGGTCAAGAAGAGGGCTTTGTCATGGTGGATCGTCCTCTTCATTAAAATCTGTTAGGCCCTTGCAATAACAGGTAGCCGTAAAGACAGGTCATGCTCATTTCATCCCACACGAAAGCATCAACCTTTGCACTGTTCAGGGGAGTTATAGTGGCAAATATTTGTCATGCATTGGCTTGGAATTCCCTTCACACATTTGCAAAACATTATTGCTTGGATTTGCAAGTGCGCAGAAATGGCCATGTCACTTACTCCATGATGCTGGATTTTCTGGTCTGACCACTCCTTCAGACCTACCACCCAGGAGGGGCTACTGCTGTGGTACCCTTTCAAAGTGAGGAATCTGTGGTTAAAACTATACATCAGAAGAAAGTTACTTACCTTCGATAACCTTTCTGGTGAACACTCCTTCTAATTCACCTATACCTCCCTCCTCCCCTTTCTGAAGGATGATCATAGACATCTGATAATTAATAGCTCTCCAAATCAGTATTGTTGCACTGCATACTCCTGTTTGATCTCAGCTGTACTCGTCGCTGCTTTATGGGCCCAGAAAAATTGATGCGCTGACCCCAGGAACCTGGGGTGGCTTTGGCTTCAGTTACTTGACATGCAGCAGGTGCAAGAGAGCTATTGCAGAGTTTACAGATCCAGTCTGGTGCCTGGGAATATTCAAACAGTGAGGACTCTGCTAGTAGCTAGAGTATCCACCAGAAGGAAAGTTACCAAAGGTAAATACCTTTTTCTTGTGCTGTGGTCTTTTGAATTAGTCTGTGCCATGCCACCAGAACTAATAGTGTACATGGTTCTGAACAGGCTTAGACATTATGGGGGATGGCTTGCGTGGTCTAACTTACATGTCATCCGTCCAGTTGGAGCACATGTTTGAGACCTCTGGTATTTTGCGCTCTATTTTCACAGGAGGCGGACAAGTTTCCGTATTCAGACTAAACCCTGAGACTTTGAGATTTGAAGACCATGGTCTCTTTCAGATGGTGTTTGATATGAGGAGAGGAGCATTGGGCTTCTTTACCAGGTGCCTAGACTCTATAAAGCTTCTTGAGCTCTGTTGCAACTAATGAATTTGAAAAAAACAAAATCTGTTGAGGGATGTATCTGACACAATTGTTATGTAAGATAAGAACCCTATTTTTTAATACTTTGAATATCTAGCTGTAGATTGTATTTTCCAATGATTATACATTGTTTTCTGTTACAGCAGAAGAGGATTCTAAGCTGGATGATGTGCAGTCATTGGGTTCTGGTGGTGGAGGAGAGTATGAGCCAATTAGTGATGATGAATTGGATGAGATACTAGCTGATGATGCTGAAAAAAGAGATGACCAACAGGATGACGAGAAAACTTCTGGTAAGAAAGTTAATTGGACTATTTGTTTGCTTTCACAGTTTAGATTTCTGTTTTTACGCTTGCCCTGGATACTCCACACACAGGTTCATGGTTGATAAAGTGAATGTGAAAATCTCATGGCACTTTAAAAACCTCATTATGAGCCGACCAGACGCGGCTGCTAGTATACCAGATGGTTGGAATTTGCAAATCTGGCGTGTAATACAGACTTAAATGTAGCTCCTCCAGGTTATCCAGCCCAGGATGGGAATTGACATGCTTACTCAGATATACCAGGCCAAAAAACGCATGCAGATCCCTGCACTGGGCCCTGTTCCGATCCTATTTACCACCTGCGCTGTGCAAGTTGTAAATTAGTTTGGGAGATCCATTGCAGGGCACGTGGGAACTGGAAGTAGTGGTTTGGGAGGGTGTTCGGAGAAGATTGTGACTTGGCTGGGGGGGGAGGAAGCGGCTGGTATCAGGTGGGTGCTGCGTTGTGCGGATGCCCAAAGCCCCTGCCCATGGTTTTACAGGTGTAAATTTGTTCCCAGTGTTCCTCACGTAGGATTAGCAGCTGTGGTGAAATCACACCTTGTAGTTCTGCATGAGGGAACCCCGGGCACCTATATGAAAATGCAGGGTTTTTCAGTGTGTTTCTCTGGTGTTAACTTAATTCTCTTTATAGGGAAAAAAGTTTAAAGAGGACACCTCCTGGTGCCTAGTGTAGATTGAGCAACTGCAGGTTAGGTGTCTTGAATGTCACAGCCTCGGATTTAGAAACATGCACTGATTCAGCATTGGTATGTTGTGCCTAAATGAGTATAAGTGCAAGTCTTTTGCATATATCTGCATTTGAAAACACAGTGCACTGTTTTGTTTTTTTTTAAAGTATTTTTATTAGATCTTTTGTTAGCAACGCCACAATCAAGAGGATACACCAAAGATAGCTTGGATACAAGAGAGCAGTTACACTTGGGATCACAAGATACATCGACTCAATTTGGGGCCGCAAACTTAACATTGATAGGCAGCATGTCCATAGTCTATTAGTGCATTAGTCATCACTCAACATGAGGCTGTATGTGTCTGAGCGTTTCAACGCGATACAAAAGGGGATGATGGACGGAACGTTTGAGCCAATCAAACACTCACCCCAGTCAACTGATCTGGGTTTAATCCATCATCATTCTTTAGCTCACTCCACCACCCCAGTTCAGACATGGCCATATGCAAATCAGTCTGACCCTGTGCCTCATGGGAACAGTCCAGCCCGAACTGCCAAGCCATGTCTTCCCTGGACCGGAAACAGCATCCTAGGACCGGCTTCTGGCATTTCAGCCGTCATCAGCCAGGCTTGCTTGAATCCAGTGGCAAAGTGAGCAAGGGACCCACGTCTGGGCATACCCCCGCCAACTTAGGGCGACCAAAGTTCGATACAAAGGGATGATGGATGGAACGTTTGAGCCAATCAAACACTCACTCCCAGTCAACTGATCTGGGTTTAATCCATCATCATTCTTTAGCTCACTCCACCACCCCAGTTCAGACATGGCCATATGCAAATCAGTCTGACCCTGTGCCTCATGGGAACAGTCCAGCCGAACTGCCAAGCCATGTCTTCCCTGGACCGGAAACAAGCATCCTAGGACCGGCTTCTGGCATTCAGCCGTCATCAGCCAGGCTTGCTTGAATCCAGTGGCAAAGTGAGCAAGGGACCCACGTCTGGGCATACCCCCGCCAACTCAGGGCGACCAAGCGATACAAAAGGGATGATGGACGAACGTTTGAGCCAATCAAACACTCACCCCCAGTCAACTGATCTGGGTTTAATCCATCATCATTCTTTAGCTCACTCCACCACCCCAGTTCAGACATGGCCATATGCAAATCAGTCTGACCCTGTGCCTCATGGGAACAGTCCAGCCCGAACTGCCAAGCCATGTCTTCCCTGGACCGGATCAAGCATCCTAGGACCGGTTTCTGGCATTCCAGCCGTCATCAGCCAGGCTTGCTTGAATCCAGTGGCAAAGTGAGCAAGGGACCCACGTCTGGGCATACCTGGCTGATGACGGCTGGAATGCCAGAAACCGGTCCTAGGATGCTTGTTTCCGGTCCAGGGAAGACATGGCTTGGCAGTTCGGGCTGGACTGTTCCCATGAGGCACAGGGTCAGACTGATTTGCATATGGCCATGCCTGAACTGGGGTGGTGGAGTGAGCTAAAGAATGATGATGGATTAAACCCAGATCAGTTGACTGGGGGTGAGTGTTTGATTGGCTCAAACGTTCCGTCCATCATCCCCTTTTGTATCGCTTTGTTCGCCCTAAGTTGGCGGGGGTATGCCCAGACGTGGGTCCCTTGCTCACTTTGCCACTGGATTCAAGCAAGCCTGGCTGATGACGGCTGGAATGCCAGAAACCGGTCCTAGGATGCTTGTTTCCGGTCCAGGAAGACATGGCTTGGCAGTTCGGGCTGGACTGTTCCCATGAGGCACAGGGTCAGACTGATTTGCATATGGCCATGTCTTAACTGGGGTGGTGGAGTGAGCTAAAGAATGATGATGGATTAAACCCAGATCAGTTGACTGGGGATGAGTGTTTGATTGGCTCAAACGTTCCGTCCATCATCCCCTTTGTATCGCTTTGTTCAGCCCTAAGTTGGCGGGGTATGCCCAGACGTGGGTCCCTTGCTCACTTTGCCACTGGATTCAAGCAAGCCTGGCTGAGACGGCTGGAATGCCAGAAACCGGTCCTAGGATGCTTGTTTCCGGTCCAGGGAAGACATGGCTTGGCAGTTCGGGCTGGACTGTTCCCATGAGGCACAGGGTCAGACTGATTTGCATATGGCCATGTCTGAACTGGGGTGGTGGAGTGAGCTAAAGAATGAAGATGGATTAAACCCAGATCAGTTGACTGGGGGTGAGTGTTTGATTGGCTCAAACGTTCCGTCCATCATCCCCTTTTGTATCGCTCTGAGCGTTTCAACACCACTCCCTAAGTCGATTCCATAGTGACCTAGTCGGGCCCCATATCTTGGTGAATTTCCTCAGGCACCCTCTGGCCTTAAATGTGACTTTTTCGGTGGCCATGTATAGATCCATCCCAGCTTTCAATTATTGGAGCGTGGGGGGGTCTAGGTACACCCCAGTGTTTAGCAATGTCTTTCTTAGCCACCACTAGTCCTAAATTCATATATAAAAGTTTTACCCCGGGAAGGTCTACTTCTGTGGGGATGCCCAGCAATATGTATTTGGGATCCATCGGTATTGTTTCACCCAGTTATCCCATTGAGTTCATCCACAATAGCGGTCCAGTACTGTTGGATACTAGGGCATTCCCATTTCGTGTGTATGTATGACCCATGCTCCGCCCCACAGCGAAGGCAACTAGGTGAATCCGTTCTACCAAAGCTATGAAGACTGGCCCTATCATAATAGAGTCTATGAAAGAATTTAAATTGGATCAGTCGAAGTCTCGCTTTAATTGCGACTTCCCTAGGGTGCATCAGGGCAGTATCCCAGTCCAGGTCATCAAATTTTCCCGCTTTGCTTTCCCAGCATTGTCTTAGTTTCGTCAGAGATTTAGGACTATTATTATTTTTTTTTTTAATTAATCTTTTTATTTCAAACATCAACAAGCAGTTACAATCACCGCATATGAGAATTCAATTACTGCACCAGATTGTGATTTTAACATTCTCGACACTCCTACATTAGCACAATTAATTTTTCGTCCAATCCACCCTCCGTAATCAATTCCCTCCAGCGTTTCCTCCACCCTCCTCTGAGGCTCTGGCGCCGTACATGGGTTGCCTCTATAGTTATTCCATTGGCTCCAGACCTTCCCCCATTTGCTTGGACATCCTCTATTAGTATACACCGCTTTCTCCGCCACCATGCACAAGTCAGAGATTTAGGACTATTATTAATAATCATTCTATCGATCCGTGACACCGCTTTTTCTGGGATCTTCCCCATAAGCAGTCTCCCTTCTAGAGGTGCGTACTCTGGTATTTTTTCAATGTCTAATTTCTCTGTCACCCAAGCATGGTATAGCTGTAGGTATTTGTAGTGCTGTGTCTTGCTTAGTTGATAAACTCCCTGAAGGGAACTGAAAGGAATTAGGGCGCCACCTTCTATTATGTCTCCCAGTTTAGAGATCCCCAGGGTATCCCAGGCCCTGAAACCCTGTAGTTTTCTGAATTCTTCAGGCATGTTCCTTCCCAGAGGGGGTAATCTGTCGTGTGATTTGTGTGTTGCAATTCATCCAACTTTCTGCCCCATCCACGCTTCTATCACTACCTGTGTTGCTGGTATCAGCTTCTTTAACCCATCCCGCCATAGAGATAGTGTATGTAAGTGTGGGCTTGGAATTTAGTCCATTCAAGGGCGTATGTTGGGTGATCTCCCTGCATGTGTCCCCATTCATTTATCACAATTAAGTGTGCCACCCAGTAATATGCCTTTGTTAGGTAATGCTATTCCCCCATTATACTGGTTCTCTTCCAGGGGATACTCAATAGGCATAGGCACTGAATAGTCCCGCCCTCGCGCGGACACCCTGGAGCACATACAAAAAAAAAAATATATATATATATATATACATATACATATTAATGTATGTTTAACCAAATCTAATGCAACATTCCGTCCATCATCTTGTGTGTTTTGCATTTTGCCCTAAGTGGGAAGGGTATGCCCAGACGTGGGTCCCGTGCTCACTACGCCACTGGAGTCAAGCTATCCTGGCTGATGAGGGCTGAAAGCCCGAAACCGGTCCTAGGATGCTTGATTCCGGTCCAGGGAAGACATGGCTTGGCAGTTCGGTCTGGACTGTTCCCATGAGGCACAGGGTCAAGACTAATTTGCATATGGCTATGTCTGAACTGGGGTGGCGTGGTGAAGCAAAATAACGATGGATTAAACCCAGATCTGTGACTGGGGGTGAATGTTTGCCAATGTGCAACATTCCGTCCATCATCTTGTGTGTTTTGCATTTAACCAAATCTAAAACCTAGACCTGTGAAAAATACATCAATATATATATACATATATTTATTTATATATCTATACACACATATATGCAGCCTAAACCACCAAATAGGCTAAAACTGCCAAAATTGCATTGTATTTTTCATTTAAAATAATACATATCTATTCAACATTTCTGTGACATAGAATAGTGTACTCTTCACTTGTTTCAGAATAGCCTTTATTTTCAAGGAAAAAGGCAAGGTAATAGAAGGCAGTTAGCCCAGAGGCTGCATATAGAAACACAACAGATTAAAACTGGTGCTGTGCCTTTAACACCTCCAAGACCTCCAGGCTCCCAACATGCCTCACAGGTGACAGTTAGGTCAGTTCTTTTTTCCGGCTCCTTCTGTGAGGATCCTGGAGCATTTAGCTCATTAGTTATTGACTTTGTCATTAATTGATATATTTGAAGATTAATTTTTTTGGCTTCATTTGACGTCTTTCATTGCAAGCTGTACTACTTTCACCTTTTTTCTGATTTCCTGATATTTTTTTAGTCAGAAATGCCAGCCCTGTTGTAGGACTTGGCCTTTTTGGCTAAAGTTCCCTAAAACGTTTTGCTTTCCCCCTAGACTGTTTTCCTGACATAGAGTGCCAATTTAGATGCTTTGGGTACTTTGCCACTGCTGATCAGTGTCAAAGTACAGTAGTTCCCTGTGTAAAGTGTAATGGTAATTGGTTGGCCATGATTGGTATGTTTGACTTACTAGTAGAGTCCCTAGTGATGTGCACTGTGTGTGCCAGGGCTAGTAATGCAAAGGGTGCGCGGAGAAGGGAACTCAGGCCTGCAGTGTAGGGCCTGCGCGCAGTTTGCTAAGTTAGCATGTTGTCCTGACAAGTGCAACCACTTGTCAGGCCTTACTTTCCCTTTGCGTACACAGTGGGCACCCCTGTGGTAGGTCCCAGGTAACCCCTGGGCAGGGTGCCGTGTAGGTAAAAGGCAGGACATATACTGAGGTGTGTGTTATGTCCTGACAGTGAAAAACACTCCATTTCGTTTTTCACTGGTGAAAGGCCATTCTGCCCATAGGACAGAATGGGGGAGGCTGGGTATTGTTTGTTAGCCTAGTTTCCCATAAGTTTAAGACGGAGAGGTGAAGTTTGGTATGTATGAACTCACAGCGTCATAACCCATCTTTCTATGAACGTGGTTGTGTCACTGTGTTCAGAAGCCGCTCTTTTAGAAAGAGGCTGAGTTTTGTGCTTTAGGCATTTCAGTGTGTTTCTGTTGAATGTGGATTGACTGTCTGGATCTGAGAGGGGAGGGGGTGAGATGGCACCAGGCTGACCTGCAGCTGGGGAGTATGCGAGGAGAAGCCCCGGGAGGTGAAGAGGCCTGGGTTGCGGCTATAAAACAATTGACCCATCTCCTGCTGAGTGATTAAGGATCCAGACCCCCAGTATCAAAGGGAGAAAGGTGACACTGGGAGGGAGACACCCAGAACTGATTTAGGCAGGGGTCAGGGACCCCTGAGCACAACGAACTTCAAAGACATTTAGGGGTATATATATATGAGAGCTGAAACCCCTGAACGTTGGAATGAAACAGAAATGGATTGAGACTGAAAAGGCTTGGACCCATTCTGTGGTAAAGAAGAACCTCTGCTAAAGAAGGAGCAGCTGAAGAGACTGCCGTGGAAAGACCAATCCTTGCTTCGTGATCTGGGGCTGGTCTGCAGTTTGCTGTTCTAACTAAGGGAGAGGCTGTTGGGACTGTGCTTGGAGGCGCTGGGTCCCCCTGCTTGAAGAAGACTGTGCTTTGTGCTGTGTCTTGTAACCCCAAGGGCCCGAGGTGAGCTGGCTCCCTGTTTGGAAACACAGGAACATAAAAGTTTCCGGAGAAGTTTCAAGCAACGCGGTGGGCTCGTGTTGTGGCAGCTTGAGACCCTCAGAAGGTGTGCCCTGTGATCTTGGACACACGGAGGAGAAGTGAGACTCTGACGCGCTGGGTGCGTGTCGTGGTGCACAGGAGGCGTTGGTGAAGAGCGCCTTGTGAAGTGTGCACCGGAGGTGAAGTGAGACTCGGACTCGCAGGGTGCGTGTCGGGGTGCACCGCAGGCGCTGGTGAAGAGTGCCTGGTGAGCGGGTGCACCGGAGGTGAAGAGAGTCTCGGACGCGCTGGGTGCGTGTCCCGGTGCACTGGAGGCGTTGGCGAGGAGCGCCTGGTCAACGCGTGCATCGGAAGTGGAGTGAGTCTCGGACGCGCATGGTGCGTGTCGGGGTGCCCAGGAGGCGTCGGTGAGGAGCGCCTGGTGAAGTGTGCACCGGAGGTGAAGTGAGACTCGGGCGCGCAGGGTGCATGTCGGGGTGCACCGCAGGCGCTGGTGAAGAGTGCCTGGTGAGCGGGTGCACCGGAGGTGAAGAGTCTCGGACGCGCTGGGTGCGTGTCCCGGTGCACTGGAGGCGTTGGCGAGGAGCGCCTGGTCAACGCGTGCATCGGAAGTGGAGTGAGTCTCGGACGCGCAGGGTGCGTGTCGGGGTGCACAGGAGGCGTCGGTGAGGAGCGCCTGGTGAAGTGTGCACCGGAGGTGAAGTGAGACTCGGACGCGCAGGGTGCGTGTCGGGGTGCACCGCAAGTGCTGGTGAAGAATGCCTGGTGAGCGGGTGCACCGGAGGTGAAGAGAGTCTCAGACGCGCTGGGTGCGTGTCCCGGTGCACTGGAGGCGTTGGCGAGGAGCGCCTGGTCAACGTGTGCATCGGAAGTGGAGTGAGTCTCGGACGCGCAGGGTGCGTGTCGGGGTGCACAGGAGGCGTCGGTGAGGAGCGCCTGGTGAAGTGTGCACCGGAGGTGAAGTGAGACTCGGACGCGCAGGGTGCGTGTCGGGGTGCACCGCAGGTGCTGGTGAAGAGTGCCTGGTGAGCGGGTGCACCGGAGGTGAAGAGAGTCTCAGACGCGCTGGGTGCGTGTCCCGGTGCACTGGAGGCGTTGGCGAGGAGCGCCTGGTCAACGTGTGCATCGGAAGTGGAGTGAGTCTCGGACGCGCAGGGTGCGTGTCGGGGTGCACAGGAGGCGTCGGTGAGGAGTGCCTGGTGAAGTGTGCACCGGAGGTGAAGTGAGTCTCGGACGCGCAGGGTGCGTGTCGGGGTGCCCCAAGGCGTTGGTGAAGAGCGCCTGGTGATCGAGTGCACCGGAGGAGAAGCGAGGCTCGGACACGGTGAGCGTGTCAAGGTGCGGCCGGAGGCGTTGGTGAAGAGCGCCTGGATATCGGGGCACCGGAATTGGAGTAAGTCTCAGTGAAGCAGTGTGCGTGCTTTGGTGCAATTTGTGACTGTGGAGGTGAACGGCTGATCATCGTGTGCACCAGAAGAAAGTGAGTCTCTGCAGCATGGTGTGCGTGTCTTGGTGCAAACTGAGACCGCTGGAAGGAGTGCCGGTTGAATGTGCACTCGGAGTCAATGTGAAGTCCCATCAGCGTTGTGTGTGTGGCTTCGTGCCAGAAGAGACCCGGAGGGTACGGTGGTGAACGTGCACCCGGAGTAACGTAATATCTGAAAGAGACACGTTAGTGACAGATTCCTTACCTTAGAATATCCCCAGGCGTCAGGCTGGATCCGGAAAGTTTTCTGCGTAGCAGTACCCTTGCGCGTCGGTAGGCGTCGTCGTGCGGCTCCGCGTCCGTCGTCGGCGTCGTGATCGCCGGGATGACGTCGCGGGCAGTACTTAGACGCCGCCCCTGCGCGCTGACGTCAGTTCTTCTTTTTCCGCGCCAGTAAGCGCAGATCCGGGAAGAGCAGTGCCCTAGTCACTTTTTGACTATTTTTTTGTGAATTTTTTCACTGTTTCTTCAACGAGTCTTCACGACTCCTAAGGTGTCGTAGGGATGCCCGGCTTTAAGCCCTGCGAGGAATGTGGTCGCATGATGTCGATCACGGACCCGCATCTCGAGTGTCTCTTCTGTCTCGGCCGAGACCACGACACGAAGTCGTGCCCTGACTGCCGGAAACTTAATCCGAAGGCTTTGCGAGAGCGGTCTCGAAAGCTCCTCGAAGTCCGGCAGTCGGCTCCGCGCCGCACCAAGCCCCCGGTCCCGGGAGAGGTCGAGGGGCCGGACGCGGAGTCCCCGCCGTTCGTCGGAATCCAAGTCTTCGCGCTCCTCCGGTAAGTCGAAGCACAAGAAGTCTAAGCGGCATCATCGCTCTAAGACTTCGCCTCGCCGGTCTCGCGACTCGGCTGAGGTCCCTGTCGGCACCGTCCCCGCGGCCCCGGGCGTGCCTGTCGAGTTACCCCCGCATTACCCGTCCTTCCCGGGTTCGGGGGCGACTCAGGCCCAAATACAGGAGTTCCTGTCGGCCATGGCCCGCCTCTTCGGGCCTCAAGGTCCCTCCGGTGCGCCTTCGGGCCCCGCGGGCCCTGATGGGGTTGCTTTGGCGTTGCCGTCGACTCCGGTCCCGGCGTCGCCTGTCCCACCGGCCTTCATCCCGGCCTCGGCTCCGGCTCCGGCCCCGATCCCGGCTCCGGTGGTGCCGCAACCCCCATCGACGCCGGTTGACTCTAACCACGCCTCCGCCGACGCCGATGTCCCCGGTGCCGTTCCTGACGCAGTCCGGGGCTCCGGACGGCGTCGTTCCCCGGCTCTCTCCGGCTCCGGACATGGAGCCGGACCGGACTGCCGCCCGACGCCGGTTCCGGCGCCGATGAGACCTTGGGTCCCTAATGTCCCTCCTCCTCCATATTATGAACCTGAGGAGGACCAGGAGAGCTGGGAGGGGTCTGAGGACCCTCTCACACAACAGTGCGAGTTTGACCCGGACTGGGTTGAAGAACTTGGGGATGCCAGTGGTCTGGACACCTCCCCTGACTCTGGCATGCTGTCTCCTCCCGTGGCTACGGAGGAGGGGGCTAATTTTGCAACGGTGTTGCGTAGAGGTGCTGGAGCCTTGAATCTCCAGTTGCCCACAGTGGCCGTCAAGACTAACCTCCCGACAGAAGTGCTTCAGCCGGCGGCCTCCTCTTCGGAGACTGTGCTGCCGTTCAATGATGCACTCACTGACGTTCTTTTGGGTGCCTGGTCCAAGCCCACCACAGGGGCTCCTGTGGATAGGAACGTGGCCCGACGCCATCGCCCTGCTCCGGGCGACCCCCTGTTTCTCTCCCAACACCCCACCCCTGAGAGCTTGGTTGTCCAAGCCTCTGCCTCCCAAACCGCCTTCCCTACCGCCCCTCCGGATAGGGAATCCAAGCGCCTGGATCACTTTGGGAAGAAGGCTTTCTCTTCCTCCAGTGCTGGCTTGCGGTCCGTTAACACCGCTTGCCTCTTGGGCCGATATACCCACTCTCTGTGGGACTCGGTGGCGACTGTTTTGCCGCAGTGTTCTGAGGAGGTCCAGACACTGCTTACCCGCGCCATTGCGGAAGGGCGAGATGCGGCTAAATACACCATACGTTGTGGCCTTGATACCGCCGACTCGCTGGGCAGATCGCTTGCAACGACGGTGGCGCTGCGTCGCCACGCCTGGCTGAGGACCACTGGTTTTTCGGGTGATGTCCAGAATACACTCATGGACATGCCCTTTGATGGAGTCGGTCTTTTTGGATCAAAAGCAGACCATGCGCTGGAGCGTTTCAAGGACTCGCGGGCTACTGCAAAGTCCCTGGGCCTTGCTGTTGTGCGCCCTCCGCTCACATCTGCTTTTCGCCCTTTCGTGGCCACGGGAGGGGCGCCCAGTCACGTCAGCAGCCCGGCCACCGGCCCGCGCAGCAAGCGCCTTCGCGTGGCCGAGGACGTGGATACCGCCGTGGCGGTTCGGGCAACCAGCGTGCGGGTCAGGCCACCACCTCCAACCCGTCCGCGGCCTCCAAGCCCTCCTAGTCCCTCCTTTCAGGTGCACGGCACACCAGTAGAGGGCAGGGTCCGCCATCACCTTCACCACTGGCATCCCATCACCTCGGACAGGTGGGTCTTGGACATTGTCCAAAGGGGCTACTCCCTCCCCTTCGAGACCACCCCCCCAGCCATGCCACCTCAATTCCACCGCATGTCAGGGGATCACTTGGTGCTTCTACAGAAAGAAGTCACGGCCCTCTTGGCCAAGAGGGCCGTCGAACATGTTCCGACCCCAGAAGTAGGACGTGGTTGCTACTCCCACTACTTTCTGGTGCCCAAAAAGGACAAGGAGGACATGCGTCCTATCTTGGACCTCCGGAACGTCAATCGCTTCCTCCGGAAGGAGAAGTTCAAGATGCTCACCTTAGCTCAGGTCTTGACTGCCCTCGACCCTGGAGACTGGTTGGTAGCGTTGGACTTGCAGGACGCTTATTTCCACATCCTTGTCCTGCCGGCCCTCCGGCGTTACCTACGGTTCACGGTAGGCCTCGAGCATTTTCAGTTCACCGTGCTCCCCTTTGGCCTTACCAGTGCCCCTCGGGTGTTCACGAAAGTGATGGCGGTGGTCGCAGCTCATCTGCGCCGAGCTGGGGTTTCAGTCTTCCCCTACCTCGATGACTGGCTGCTGAAGGCGGGCTCGTCCCAGGCAGTCGTCTCCCACCTCCAGACTACGGCCGAACTCCTGCATTCGCTGGGGTTCTCCATCAATGTGTCGAAGTCGCATCTGATTCCTTCTCCACAGCTCCTTTTCATCGGAGCAGTTCTGGACACGACGCAGTTTCGGGCCTATCGTCCCGAACGGCGAGTCCGGGATATTCAGGCTATGATTCCGATCTTTCAGCCTTTATCCTGGGTTTCGGTACGGATGACCCTGAGGCTGCTGGGCCTCATGGCCTCCTGCATCCTGCTGGTCAATCATGCCAGGTGGCATATGCGGGCCCTGCAGTGGGACCTGAAGTTCTAGAGGGGGCAGCACCAGGGCAACCTGTCCGATCACGTCCAGATCTCGGAGGGGACTGCAAAACAGTTGCAGTGGTGGCTCACGGACCGGCAATGGGTCATGGGCAGATCCCTCTCCCTTCCCCAGCCAGAGCACACTGTTGTGACGGACCCGTCCCTTCTGGGATGGGGCGGTCACATGGGAGAGGCGGAGATCAGAGGCCTCTGGTCTCCGGCGGAGTCCCGGCTCCATATCAACCTTCTGGAGCTCCGGGCGATCCGACTTGCACTCAAGGCATTCCTTCCCTCTGTCAAAGGGAAGGTAGTGCAGGTGTTCACAGACAACACCACCGCCATGTGGTACTGCAACAAACAAGGCGGGGTGGGGTCGTGGACCCTTTGTCGGGAGGCTCTGCGCCTCTGGACATGGCTGGAACATCCGGGCATGTTCCTGATGGTTCAACACCTGGCAGGTTCCCTGAACGCCAGGCCGGACAAACTCAGCCGCAGGTGCATGATGGATCACGAATGGCGTCTTCACTCGGAAGTGGCGCAAGGACTCTTTCTACAGTGGGGAGAGCCTTGGTTGGATCTATTCGCCACCGAAGAGAACGCGCAATGTCATCAGTTCTGCGCGTTGGAATTTCCAAGGCGGCACTCCGCTCGGCGACGCTTCGTCGCGAGTGGAGTTGCGGTCTGTTGTACGCCTTTCCGCCTATACCACTTCTACCCAGAGTGTTGAAGAAGATTCGGCACGACCGGGCCCAAGTCATTCTTGTGGCTCCGGACTGGGTTCGAAGAGTTTGGTATCCCGAGCTACTCAGTATGAGCGTAGATCCCCCGATCCGTCTGCCTCTTTGGGAGGATCTTCTGTCGCAGCAGCAGGGGACGGTCCTCCACCCGAACCTGTCCAGCCTCCACCTGCTTGCGTGGAGATTGAGCGGCGGCAGTTGATTCCTTTCGACTTGCCTCCCGAAGTTTGTGATGTAATTCTGGCAGCCAGGCGTCCCTCCACTAAGGTGGTATACGCCTGCAGGTGGAACAAATTTGTGGCATGGTGCACAGCAAAGGCTGTGAACCCCCTTTCTGCCCCTCTTTCTGAGGTCCTTCTGTTCCTTCTTTCTCTGGCCCAACAGGGTTCTGCCCTGGGTACCATCAAGGGTTATCTCTGTGCAATCTCGGCCTTCCTCAGGCTCCCTGATCAGCCCTCCCTTTTCAAGTCCCCTGTTGTTAACAGGTTCTTAAAAGGCATTACACACCTCTTCCCTCCTGTTCCGTTTGTGATGCCTCAGTGGGACTTGAACTTGGTTCTTACCTTTTTAATGTGCCCTCCCTTTGGGCCTCTACATAACTGTCCTCTTCGTCTTCTGACTCTGAAGACTGCCTTTCTGGTGGCCATCACCTCCGCTCGGCGGGTGAGTGAGCTCCAGGCTCTATCATGCAAACCTCCCTTTCTGTCTGACAATCCAGACAAGGTTGTTCTTAGGACGCGTCCGTCCTTCTTGCCAAAGGTGGTTACTGCCTTCCACATTGGGCAGACCATCACTTTGCCTACCTTCTTTCCCCCTCTGCATCCTTCCAGAGAGGAAGAGAGGCTCCACCGTCTGGACCCAAAACGTGCGCTCTCCTTCTATATCGACCGCACAAAACACTTCCGGGTGGATGACCAGCTCTTTGTTGGCTACGTGGGCGCCAAAAAAGGTCGGGCGGTGCACAAGAGAACCATCTCCCGCTGGGTTACCTTGTGCATCAAGGCCTGCTACTCTTTGGCTAAAAAGGAGCCTCCTGTTGGGCTGCGTGCCCATTCCACCAGGGCAACGTCTGCTACCACGGCTTTAGGCCGCGGTGTTCCGCTGCAGGGTATCTGTCAGGCAGCTACGTGGGCCTCGCTGCACACGTTTACCAAGCATTACTGCCTTGACAGTCAGGTCCGGAGGGACGGCTTCTTTGGCCGTTCTGTCCTCCGGGACTTCCTTGTCTGATCTTTGTTCGCAGACCCACCACCGGGGTTGGTATTGCTGGGGTATCTATTCTAAGGTAAGGAATCTGTCACTAACGTGTCTCTTTCAGATGCACAAGTTACTAACTTGTGTAACGATATATCTGTAAGAGACAGTAGTTAGTGACAGATTCCTTACCGCCCCACCCATCCTCCCCGTTCTGCGAACTGATTTCTAGGGTTAAGGACATCCCTTTCAGGGCCCTCGTATTTTTTCAGACACCACTGTCGGCTTCTTGCATGGCTCTGCGTTCCTGGCGCGGAAAGTCGTGTACAGAACCGACGTCAGCGCGCAGGGGCGGCGTCTAAGTACTGCCCGCGACGTCATCCCGGCGATCACGACGCCGACGACGGACGCGCAAGGGTACTGCTACGCAGAAAACTTTCCGGATCCAGCCTGACGCCTGGGGATATTCTAAGGTAAGGAATCTGTCACTAACTACTCTCTCTTACAGATATATCGTTACACAAGTTAGTAACTTGTGCCTCAGGGGCGTGGAGTACGTGTGCCCTGTGCCCGCCTGAGACCTTCCTAACAGTCGCGGCCCGGACCGGCAACCCCGGAGGAGCTGAGCTGCCAGGCCGAGCCGCTGAGGCCCATTGAGAAAGTTCTGCACGAAAGGCCTAGTTCATTGAAGGAGGAGAGGAGAGTGGGGTCGCGCCCCCCAGGTAACGTGGATCAATGCCTGGGCGGGGTGCGGGCTCGGAGGGACACTCTCTCGGCCTCTCAGTCCTTCTGACGACGTGAGCCTTTGCTTCGGCTCAGATTGGGGCCCGTACTGACCAACGAGTGGTGGTACTGGGGCCCGAGTGGGAAGTTGTACTTTATTTCATCGTGAATACGTGTGGGGGGGCAACTGTTATCGAAGAGGCTGACTGTCGTAATACACATTGCCAATATTGCTGCTAACGAACTGCCGGACTGTCTTATGACGCCTGACATTATTTCCGCCTAACGAAGTACACGATTGTAGCGCTACGCATTGCATTATTTCTCCCTTGCAAAGTACAGGATTGTAGTGGCCCGCATTGCATTATTTCGTCATTGCAACGTACAGGATTGTAGCTACGCATTGCATTATTCCTTAATTGCAAAGTACGTGATTGGGGTGTGACGCATTATTCCTTCATTGCGCAGTACATGATTATAGCGGTACGCATTGCATAATTTCTCCCATTGCAGGTACCGAAGTGTATCGTTACGCATTGTATTATTTCTCCTGTGCCCGGCACAGGATTGTATTGTTACGCAGAGCACTATTGTTTGTCCATTGCAACGTGTGTGATTCTAGCATTACAATCAGCATAGCGTTTGGAAAGCGGTGGTTGGGATTTGAACCTACCAGCCAGCCGGAACGAATATTACCCTTTATTATATGTTGGCTTTTGTAACGTGTGGTCTGATCGTATATCTTTCTATATAAAGTTTATACTTGTTTTATCAAACTCGTGTGGAGTCCATTTGTGGTGTCACCAGGGGGTTGCTGTGGGCGTGGTTGCACATACTGTACACTCGTGCCTTGGAGATAGGCCTGGCTGCTCGTGCCAAGCTACTAAGGGGGTGAGCAGGGCTATCTCAAACGGTGTCCTTACTTGGCCTAACGTTGAGCTGGGAGTCCCGGATAGCGCATTTGTGACAGTGACGCGTGACGGGGACTCCATCTTCCAACACCTGTTTAACAAGTGTCCTTCGTGTGGGAAGAAAATGGCTAAATCCGACACACTCTGTCTGCATTGCGTGTTTGCCATCCTCACACAAACGAGACAAGTGTTATTACTGCCAGCAGTTTTTCAGAAGGATTCTTCGGGACAGGGAAAGGATAAAACTGCATGCCATGCAGGAGAGAGGATAATGATCTACAAGTGGGCTGGAAGGTAACAAACAGCCTTTTAAAGAGCCCTCCTCTCAAGTGTGGTCTGAGCATAGAAAAAGGGGTGAAAAAAGAAGACGCTGGTCTGCTTCGCTGTCGACGGAGAGAAGATCAGCGTTGAACATACCTCTATACTTACCGTCGGCTTTCAAATCGTCGACAGGATGACCTTTGCCGTGGTCGACGTCGAAAGAACAGTCGCAGACGACATGGTCGACCCCAGGCCCTTCAACCAAGGCACCAAGTAAGTCTAAGTCTAGACTTCAAGCAGCGTCGACAACTCAGCGACCGACGTCGACTGTTCCATGTCGACGGCCCAGGTCAGGTTCCCCTCCAACGGTGGAGCACAGGCGCTCAATGTCAAAGTCATCCCCATTGCACAGACGTGGGAGGTCGCCATCAAGGTCTCCGCCGCCGCCGCCGAACATTCTTCCACCAACGGCGAGTCATAGACATTCAGCACCGAGAACCACGCCTCCATCTAGGCGCGCACGCTTGACGTCACCATCACCGACATCGCGGCGAAGACTATCGACATCGAGAAGATCGACGTTGAGGCTGTTGTCCTCTAACATGCCTCCACCAGCAAAGAGACCGAGAATAGCTGGTTCGGCTGTACTGACGTCGAGAGCTCCTTCGGTGTTGAGGGAGATTCAAGTGGTGGAATCTCAGGGTCCGATGCCGAGACAGTCGACGTCAAAGAGGACATCATCTTTTCCGGGATTTAGAATTGTGCAGATCACGCCGGAGGGATCTCCGGCTCGAGAACAGCAAACGCCGCTGATTAATCTTTCACCGAGGTGGCTGAGAGGTGTGAAAGAGTGGAGAGTGCAAAGGCGCAGTCCAGGTTTGGACTACTCCCAAACATATTCCCCCTCTTGAACATCCGCTACAGGGGTGCGTCCACCTACACCTGACACAAGGTCCCCTCGGGGATCTCCACGATGACGACAATCTCCTTCTCCAAGGAGACATCGGTCTGGAACACCTCATAGGCGGTCTCCTACCAGATCTCGCCACTCCCAATCCTCAAGGCCTCGGGAGCGTAGTCACAGATCTCCATCCTGGTCTACAAACACATCCAGAACCACGGTGGAAAACTATTCCCCTTCTTTGTCTGCCACTCCTCCTTCCAGAGTGTCGCCAGTGGACGATATCATCACATTCAGTGAGGTTCTATGTAAGAGGGCTGCAAAGCTAAACATCGAGATGCCGTCTACAACCACCTCTGCTTCAGTCATCTTTGAAACCCTCCATCATAAGTTGTCCGCTAGATCTTTACTTCCCTTGGTACCTGGACTACTGGAACTGGCTTTTCATACATTTCTCACTCCTGCTTCAATAGGATCAGTGCCAGCGTGCGTTATCAAAAAGTACAGAGCCCTAGACCAGGATCCACTTTTCCTGATGCCCGACCCTCCACCGGACTCAGTCATAGTGGTGGCAGCAAGAAGGGTGCACACAGGGGCGTCCTCCTCCACAGTCCCACCTGACAAAGACAGCAAGTTAATGGACTGCCCTGGGAGGAGGATGTGTAGCACCTCGCCCTTCTATATGAAAGTCTCTAGCGCCTCTGCACTCCTGAGAAGATATGGCTGATCACTATGGGACTCCCTCTCAAGATTCACGGACAAACTGCTAAAAGATCAGCAGGATTTCCAGGAGATCCTACAGGAAGGAGGTTTCGTAGCGAACTAGGTCATAAGTGCAGAAGCCAATGCGTCAGATCTGGCGGCTCATGGCGATTCTCATGGCATCCGCGCTAGGCGCTACTCTTGGCTGAGACTCTCAGATCTAAAACCTGAGGCCCAACACAGGATTCTGACTCTGCCCTTCAACGCAACTTCGCTCTTCAGCACTCATACCGACAATGAGATGTCCAGAATGAAATCTCAGCTTGACACCCTGTAGGCAGCTGGCCTGGAGAAACATATGGATTTCAGATGCAGATACCGTCCTTATGACCGTCGCCAATTCCAACAGAGGGTTCAACCCCTCACAGGTTGTCGCTACAACACCGTTCTAGATCTCACGATCATCAGCGCCGACCAGGACGGGGACGAGGGGCCTTCAGGCAATCAACTTCCTCTGCTAAGCAGCTGATCAAACAGTGGGAGGTTGCTTCTCCCAGCTCTGTTCCCTACTTCGGTAGGTAGAAGTATCATGACTCATCTGGACTAGTGGCACAAAATTGGGTGCTCGATATTTTGCAGAATGGATACTCAATCAGATTCAAGTCCCCTCCACTGACAATCCCGCCTCGGAGATCATCAGTCCATCAGCAAAGGCTACCTTGGGTGGAGCTATCCATCCTGTTACAAAAACAGGCAATCGAAAATGTTCCCTGGCTCCAACATCGGCAAGGGATTTACTCCTGTAACTTCCTGGTTCTAAAGAAAGGCCCAACCAGGGAGTACAGGCCTATACTCGATCTCAAACTCTTAATCAAGTTTATCCTCAAAGAAAGATTCAGGATGTTGGCACTACACCAAATTTTTCCTCAAATCCATCAAGGAGACTGGATGTGCTCCACAGACCTTCAGGACGCTTACTTTCATGTCCTGATTTCCCGAAAACAACGGACATTTCTACAGTTCCAGGTAGCGTCAGAGCATTTCCAGTACAAAGTCCTTCCTTTCAGACTCAAGTCAGCCCCCTGGCACGCTCTCAAAATGCATCGCAGTGGCAGCGGCTTTTCTACGAAAGCAAAACAGTTTTGTCTATCCATATCCAGATGACTGGCTGCTCAAGAGTGTGTCTCCCAGTCTTCTGCAAGAACACCTACAATCCTGCATTAGGTGTTAAATCAGTTGGGTCTGTGCATCAACTACAGGAAGTCCATCATCAATCCAATTCAGAGAATTCACTACCTGGGCCCGACTCTAGACTCCGCAAGCACAAGAGTGGGTCCTTCGGAGGAGAGGTTATCCTCAATCATCTGCAAATCTCACACTCTCCTCCACACACCTCGTCCCACGGCCAGACAAGTATCCTCTCTGCTGGGCTCTATTGCTTCCTGCATCTTCATCGTTCCCAATGCCAGACTGCAAATGAGACCGTTGCAGCAGGCATTAGAGGATCAGTGGTCTCGGATCTCCAATCGCTTGGAGGACACCATAATTCTTCCTCAGACAGTCAAAGACTCCCTGAGATGGTGGATGCAGAGTCATTATTTGTTGAAAGGAGTCCCGTTCCACCAGGAACTTCCCAAACAAACACTTGTCACAGACGTGTCCCCCCAAGGATGGGGAGCCCACATGTTATGTTAAAAGTACTTATTAAGCGCGCGTACACCAAGCTGTTTCATGGCGCTGAGAATAATAGAGGAGGCGGCATCAACAGGACAGTTGGCTTACTCATATGCCTGAGAAAACAGCCTGGTCTTGAGTTGTTTTCTGAACTGAACATACGATGGTGCAGACCTCAATTCCACAGGAAGCGAGTTCCAAAATTGTGGAGCCAAGACCGCGAATCTGAGACCCCCGTGTTTTTTACGTTTGAATGCTGGAGTAGTCAGTAAGTTAAGATGAGAAGAACGCAGTTCCCGGGAAGGGATGCAACGCTGAATCCTTGAAGAGAGAAATGCTGGGCCAGTCCCAGCAAGGGCTTTAAAGATGGTACAGCCCAGCTTAAAGGCACAGCGTTTAGCCACCGGGAGCCAATGGAGACTCTTCAACAGGGGACTTACATGATGGTGTCTGGGTTGACGATAGATTAGCCTGGCCGCTTGGTTAAAACTGCAGGCGGTGTAGTTGATTTGCTGGGATGCCAACGTATAGTGAGTGAGTTGGCGTAATCCATTCGAGAGATTACCAAGGCCAGAATGACCAGGGTCAAGGCCTCAGTGGTCAAGAATCTACTGATCTTCCGGATTCTACGTAGATGGAAAAAGCAAGCAGAGACCACTGAGCCAATCTGGGCTTTCATGGACAGATCGTTACTAATTATGATTCCTAAACTCTTGACGGAGCCTGCTGGGCGTGGAGGACTGACCAAAGGTGGAGGCCAAAAATTGGAATTCCACGGGTTAGCAGTTCCTCCTGTGAGTATCAGCTCAGTTTTATCGGATTTAGTTTCAGTTGATTTGCGTACATCCATTCGCTGATGAAGCTCATAGTAGATTGGAAATTGAGCACTGAGGAGGTGGAAGAATCGGTCAAACACCAGCTGGAGGTCGTCAGCGTAGTTAAAATTTTCGACAATTCTTGTACGCAGAGACCAAATCAAGGGTAGCAAATACAAATTAAAAAGAAGGGGCAAGAGGGAAGAGCCCTGAGGAACTCCACAAGTCAATTTCATTTTTTTAGAGGAGAAATTGGCGACGCGGACTGCTTGAGATCTATTACTGAGCATGGGCCTCTACAGGTTCAGGGGATGTGGTCCGAAACGGAGAGAAGTTACCACATCAATATGTTGGAACTAAGAGCTGTACACCTGGTGCTCAAATTGTTCTTTCTCTCCATAAAGGCACGCTCCCTGTTGGTTCAGACGGACAATACCACAACTATGTACTACCTGAACAAACAGGGAGGAACTAGATCAAGACCTCTGCCGCAGAAGGCCCAAACGATTTGGAAGTGACTACTGGCGAGAAAGCTGACCATATCGGCGATTCACCTCCTAGGTGCTCTCAACATGCACGAGGATGCACTAAGTCGCAACTTCTTCAAAGCGCACGACTGGGTGCTAAACGACGAGGTAGCAGAAGACATTTTTCAAAGATGGGGTTCTCCAGACATCGATCTCTTTGCGGATGCAACAAACTCAAAATGCCACGCCTTCGCATCCATGTACCCCCAACCAGGCTCCAGAGGGAATGCACTTTTGATAGACTGGTCAGAGACATTACTCTACCGCCTTTCCACCAATTCCGCTCATACCACTGGTGATCAACAAACTCTACAGATCCAGGACCAAGATGATCCTGATCGCACCAGAGTGGTCTCGCCACTGGTGGTATCTGGACCTTCTTCACCTGTCCAAGACACCACACGGGAGGTTATCATGCCGTCCGGATCTGCTAACCAAGTTCGGAGGGAAGGTGTTACACCCCAACCTTCCATCTCTGAGATTAAAGGGCATGACTTCTGGGTTCCTCCAATACGGACATCTAGGTCTCTCGCCAGACTGTGCATATTCTGAAAGAGGCGAGGAGACCATCTACGAGGAAGTCATACGCTTCTCAAATAGAAGCACTTCTACCTGTGGTGTACAGCCAATGGCCCTAGTCCCATTCTTGGACAGGAACAGGTTATTCTCCCATACGTTTTGTACTTGGCTAAATCAGGTCTACAGTTTACTTCTATTAAATTACACTTGGTGGCAATTACAGCTTATAGAAAGTCACCCACGCAGGTTTCTTTCTTTCAGATGCCAGTAGTTAGGGACTTTCTTTAAGGGCTGAAAAAGGTCTACCCTCCGATTAGGTTTCCTTCTCCTTCCTGGGAACTTAATGTAGTCCTTTCTAAATTAATGGGCCCTTCCGTCGAGCCCATTCACAGGGCATCATTGCAGCATCTGACGTGGAAGGCCACTTTCTTAGTGGCAATTGCCTGTGCTCGCAGAGTGAGTGAGATCCAGGCGCTATGTTCTAAAGAGCCTTCTCTCATTTTCCATGTTAACAGAGTGGTTCTGAGAAACCACCCTAGTTTCCTGCCTAAGGTTGTCTCGGATTTTCATATCTGAAAGAGACACGTTAGTGACAGATTCCTTACCTTAGAATATCCCCAGGCGTCAGGCTGGATCCGGAAAGTTTTTTGCGTAGCAGTACCCTTGCGCGTCGGTAGGCGGCGTCGTGCGGCTCCGTGTCCGTCGTCGGCGTCGTGATCGCCGGGATGACGTCGCGGGCAGTACTTAGGCGCCTCCCCTGCGCGCTTTCGTCAGTTCTTCTTTTTCCGCGCCAGCAAGCGCAGATCCGGGAAGAGCAGTGCCCTGGTCATTTTTTGACCATACTTTTTGGTGAATTTTTTCACTGTTTTTCTCTTCAAGGTGTCGTAGGGATGCCCGGTTTCAAACGTTGCGGCGCCTGTGCTCGGATGATGTCCGTCACCGACCCGCATTGGGAGTGTCTCTTCTGCCTCGGCCGAGGCCACGACAAGGAGTCTTGTACCGACTGCCAGGCCCTCAACCCGAAAGCTTTGCGAGAGCGGTCTCGAAAGCTCCTCGAGGCCCGGCATTCGGCTCCGCGGAAGCCCCGGTCGCGTGAGAGGTCCAGGGGTCGATCGCGGAGTCCACACCGGTCGTCGGCATCGAAGTCTTCTTCGTCCGGTAAGTCGAAACATAAAAAGTCCAAAAGCATCATCGCTCTAGGACTTCGCCTCGCCGGTCTCGCGACTCGACTGAGGCCCCTCCCGGCACCGTCCCCGCCCCGCGGCCCCGGACATGCCTGTGGAGTCGCCCCCGCAATACCCGCCCTTCCCGGGTTCGAGGGCGGATCCGGCCAAAGTGCAGGAATTCCTGTCGGCCATGGCCCGCCTCTTCGGGCCTCCGGTGCGCCTTCGGGCCCCGCGGGCCCCGATGGGGTTGCTCCGGCGTCGCCGACGGCTCCGTCGTCGCCCGTGCCTCCAGCCTCGATCCCGGCTCTGGCTTCGGCCCCGGCCTCGATCCCGGCTCCACAACCCCCATCGACGCCGGTCGACCTAACGACACCTCCGCCGGCGCCGATGTCTCCGGTGCCGTTCTCGACGCCGCCTGGGGCTCCGGGCGGCGTCCCCCAGTTCCTTCCGGCTCCGGACATGGACCCGGACACCCCTCCCCTAACGCTACTGACCATTGGTTGGTAGCGTTGGACTTGCAGGACGCATATTTCCACATCCCCGTCCTGCCGGCCCACCGGCGTTACCTTCGGTTCACGGTAGGCCTCGAGCATTTTCAGTTCACCGTGCTCCCCTTTGGCCTTACCAGTGCCCCTCGGGTGTTCACGAAAGTGATGGCGGTGGTCGCAGCTCATCTGCGCCGGGCAGGGGTTTCAGTCTTCCCCTACCTCGACGACTGGCTGCTGAAGGCAGGCTCGTCCCAGGCAGTCGTCTCCCACCTCCAGACTACGGTCGAACTCCTGCACTCGCTGGGGTTCTCCATCAATGTGCCGAAGTCGCATCTGATTCCTTCTCCACAGCTCCTTTTCATCGGAGCAGTTCTGGACACGACGCAGTTTCGGGCCTATCCTCCCGAACGGCGAGTCCGGGATATTCAGGCTATGATTCCGATCTTTCAGCCTTTATCCTGGGTTTCGGTACGGATGACCCTGAGGCTGCTGGGCCTCATGGCCTCCTGCATCCTGCTGGTCAATCATGCCAGATGGCATATGCGGGCTCTGCAGTGGGACCTGAAGTTCCAGTGGGCGCAGCACCAGGGCAACCTGTCCGATCACGTCCAGATCTCGGAGGGACTGCAAAACAGTTGCAGTGGTGGCTCTCGAACCGGCAATGGGTCATGGGCAGATCCCTCTCCCTTCCCCAGCCAGAGCACACAGTTGTGACGGACGCGTCCCTTCTGGGATGGGGTGGTCACATGGGAGAGGCGGAGATCAGAGGCCTCTGGTCTCCGGCGGAGTCCCGGCTCCATATCAACCTTCTGGAGCTCCGGGCGATCCGACTTGCACTCAAGGCATTCCTTCCCTCTGTCAAAGGGAAGGTAGTGCAGGTGTTCACAGACAACACCACCGCCATGTGGTACTGCAACAAACAAGGCGGGGTGGGGTCGTGGACCCTTTGTCAGGAGGCTCTGCGCCTCTGGACATGGCTGGAACATCAGGGCATGTTCCTGATGGTTCAACACCTGGCAGGTTCCCTGAACGCCAGGGCGGACAAACTCAGCCGCAGGTGCATGATGGATCACGAATGGCGTCTTCACTTGGAAGTGGCGCAAGGACTCTTTCTACAGTGGGGAGAGCCTTGGTTAGATCTATTCGCCACCGAAGAGAACGCGCAATGTCATCCCGGCGATAACGACGCCGACGACGGACGCGGAGCCGCACGACGCCGCCTACCGACGCGCAAGGGTACTGCTACGCAAAAAACTTTCCGGATCCAGCCTGACGCCTGGGGATATTCTAAGGTAAGGAATCTGTCACTAACTACTGTCTCTTACAGATATATCGTTACACAAGTTAGTAACTTGTGCATTAATCAGTGAAATACTCTCCCCACCTTTTTTCTGAACCCTACCACCCCGCTTGAGAGTGCGTTGCATTCTCTTGAGTTAAAAAGGATTCTAAAATTCTATCTGGATAAAACTAAGAGCATAAAGTCTGATTGTCTCTTTGTGAATTATGGTCTGATGCGCACTGGTCTCCCTTCTTCTAAGCAGCTCTAGATGGATAGTGTCCTGTATTACCTTATCTTATCAGTTAGCTAGCAAGCAACTCCCTGGCAAACCAAAGGCTCATTCCACTAGAGGGAAGGCCTCCACTACGGCCCTTCTCAGGAAATGTGCCCATTGCAGAGATATGTTAGGCTGCTACATAGCGATCGGTACATACCTTTGCTCGCCACTACTGCTAGATTCTGATACTCAGGCTGATGCTCAGTTTGGACAAGCTTCCTTGAAGAATTTGTTTGGTTAACCTGTTGTTCAGAGTGTGCTAGCTATACTGGTGTTTGTCTGCAGGATTCTGGGGGATGGGCTTGCTACTCTATTCAGTGCTTATGACTATTAATGGGTAACCCCCTAGAAGAGAAGGATAAGTTACTTAACTGTAATCCTAGTTCTCTTCTAGGGGTGTACTCATCAAAGTCATAAGCAACCCTCCCACCTCCCCGGACTAATACCATTAATAGCAGCACTCTGTCTCCTTATTATCACTACACAGTGTAAGATGCCGTAAAAAAGACCTGACTTAACTGTCACCTGTGAGGCATCATGGGAACCTTGGAGGTCTTAAAGGCATGGCGCCAGTTTTAATCTGGTTTGTTTCTATATGCAGCCTCTGGGCTAACTGCCTGCTATTACCTTGCCTTTTTCCTTGAAAATAAAGGCTATGTTGAAACGAGTAAAGAGTACACGTTTCTATGTCACAGAAATGTTGAATAGATGTGTATTATTTTAAAAGAAAAATACAATGCAATTTTGTCAGTTTTAGCCTATTTGGTGGTTTAGGCTGCACATATATATATCTGTGTGTGTATATATATATATATATATATATCTATGTATATACATATAGGTATATATATTGATGTATGTTTCACAGGACTAGGTTTAGATCTGGTGAAATATACATTTATTCTCTCTCTCTCTCTCTCTCTCTCTCTCTCTCTCTCTCTCTCTCTCTCTCTCTCTCTCTCTCTCTCTCTCTCTCTCTCTCTCTCTCTCTCTCTCTCTCTCTCTCTCTCTCTCTCTCTCTCTCTCTCTCTCTCTCTCTCTCTCTCTCTCTCTCTCTCTTTCTTTCTTTCTTTCTTTCTTTTATATAGGATTACAGGTAAGTAACTTATCCTTCCAAAGGAACGTCCTGACCTCTCCTTCAATTTTAGCAAATATTTCTTCCAGCACTTTATGGTAGGTATTTTGAAATGCGTACAGAAGTTTTGGCAGAGTTATCATTTTAAACATTTCTGCTTTGCCCAAGATCGTCAGTGACTTCCATCTCTCTACATCTTCATGGAACTCTTTCAGTATTCTGCAGATGTTAAATTCTAGGTTGTCATCTCTGTTTGTGGCCACATATACACAGAGGTAGCAAAACCCCTAGTGTCCACCCGCAGTTGTCTCGGGATATCCTGGGGTCCAATCGTCTACCCGCTGGAGATAAGCTAAACTTATTCCAATTGATCTTGTAGCCTGCGTGTGCACCGTATGTATCAAATATGTGGAAGAGCTTAGGGAGCATCTGCAAGGGGTTCGTTACATACCAAAAATGTTATCAACGTATAGGGACATTTGTTCCTGTCCCAAGTTGTCTTCGTTTATTCAGAAGCCTGTGAGGTCAGGGTGGGTACGTATAATGCATGCAAGTGGTTCCAGCACTAGGGCAAATAATAGCGGGGACAGAGGACATCCCTGGCGGGTGCCCCTCTCAATAAGGAATTCTGATGATAGTTCGCCATGCACCCGGGCAACTGGATCCATGGATAGCACGGCTATCCAAGCTCGCAATTTAGGGCCAAACCCGTATTTCACTAGGACATGTTTTAAGAATGCCCAGTGGACCACATCAAATGCCTTCTCTTCATCTAAGGACAATGGCATATGAGGGTCCTCCCTATTTTGGATAGTTTCAAGCCAGTAATATAGCCTACGGAGGTTGAACCTTGTTGACCTCTTGGGCATGAAGCCAGACTGGTCATAGTGAATTAGGGTGGTGATCACCTTCAAAGGTCTTGTGGCCAGGATGGAAGCTAACATTTTTGTCTCCGTATTCAAGAGGGAAATCGGGCGGTAGGAGCTGCTTTCTGTCTTGGGCTTCCTTGGTTTATGTATAACCATTGTCGTGGCGTTTCGGAGGTCATGTAAAAGGGTCCCCTCTCTTTGCGCCTCAATGTGTAGACTGAGGAGGTGTGGTCTCAATAGCCCAGCATTTTTCTTAGAGTTCTGCTGGTATACCGTTGGGGCCAGGGGTCTTTCTGGGTTTTAGGTTTCCTATAGCTGTCTGCTCGTCTTCAAAGTGTGATATCTTCCAGAGCCTGGTTGTCCTCCATCATAAGAGAGGGGATGAGTATCTCCTTCAGCTAGGTGTCTATATGTGAGTCGTCTGCCAATAGTTGCGCCCTGTAGAAGGCTGCAAAGTACCTGGCAAACTCCTGTGTGATTTCCCCCACCGTGACGCATGTTTCTCCTTTTCCATCGGTTATGGTATCTACCCATCGTGCCTCCATCTCTCTTTTGCTCAACCATGCCAGTAGTCTACCAGCTTTATCACTGGCATCTAGACATCTTTGTGTCGCTAGGATAGTGGCCTTAGCCTCTTGGTGTGTGAAAGCCTGATATTCTCTGCAGAGTGCTTCTATAGTGTGTAATTAAGGGGTCTGTGGATGGCCCCTGTTGACCCTCAAGTAGCATCAGTCTTCTTTCCAGCTCAATAATGTCGCTGGATTCCCTCCCCTTTTTATGTGCGATTATGTTTTGCGCTCTATCTCGCTAGACCCCCTTGTAGGCCTCCCATAGCGTAACCGCCGAGGACACAGAGTCTTTGTTTTCTTCAAAGTATAATTCTGTATCTACTTTTATCTCCCAGGCCACCCAGTCATCCAGCAGTTCCCATGTATTGAGACTCCACCCTTTCCCTTTTTTACGTACGCTTTCTCCCAAGGGTAATCAATAGTGAGTGATCGGAGAGACCTCGGACCAGGTTCTCTGCCTTCACTAGCTCCTCTACCTCCCCTGCTGGGGCAAGACTATAGTTTATCCTAGAGAACACTTTATGCACCGCCGAGTAGCAAGAATAGTTTTCGGCCCCCAGATGTCAACATCGCCACAGGTCTGACAGTCCCAGGGTCCTCATAAATTGTGCCAGTGTTGTGTTTTCCCTTGTAACCTGACCTGAGCTAGTGCGATCTAGAGGGGGTTCCGCCACATCATTAATGTCTCCCCCCACGATGTGTTGGTGTGATCCTGCCTCTAATCATATTTCTGCCAGTTTGTCTAGCGTTCTTTTCTGATATCTTGGGTGTGGGGACATAAATGCTAACTAGTGTTATGTCTCTTATTCTCCATATCCCCTTGAACGCTATGAATGTGCCATTAGGATCTACCCAGGTCTTTTCCACCCTAAATGGTGGGGTTTTCTTAATCCGTATCGCTACACCTCGGGAGCCTGACGTGAAGCCTGCATATGCCAGTGTGTTGCAGGCCTCTCTACCAAGGAACCCGCAATTTGTGCCCCGCATATGTGTCTACTGTAGGAGGAGTGTGTTGGGCTTCAACCATTTGATATATGTGGCCGCCGCCACCAATCCCCTTTTAACCCTAATTTCCTGCCCATTAACGTTCCAGGACAGTATTGAGTATTGAACCAATTCCAGTATGTCAGCTCTGTTCATGTGGATTGTATACAAGTGTTCGCCACCAGTGATCAGACTTCCCCATTACCGTGTCGATGTGCCTATTAGCGTTGCTCTCCTTGTGCTATTGATCCATCCCCTCTACCCAACTATTAAAATCACCACACAACCCCCCGCTCTCACTTCCCCCTCACACACTGTTTTCCGTCAACATGACAACGGTGTCACAGGTAAGTTAAAGAGGCCTGTCGCCCACCCTTTCCCTAGATCTAAAGGAACCCCTCCCTCCTATCTTTACACTACAACAATCTCCCACCTTGGTTAACCTGTGGGAAAAGAAAAACAAATAGTGAAGTTAAGGTAACTGTAATATGTCTATATATATATGGACAGTGGCAGAAAAGTGAAGCAATGCCATTGTCTCTGCCAACTCTCCCTCTGGCCCATATGTCCGGTTAGTTTGCTCATTCAACTCGATTTATGTCCGTTGTAGTCTCAGAAGTCTTATCAAGCAACTGTTCTGCCTCCATGTTAGCTATAGATTACAACATCTGGTGTTCTGTATCTGAAAGAGACACGTTAGTGACAGATTCCTTACCTTAGAATATCCCCAGGCGTCAGGCTGGATCCGGAAAGTTTTTGCGTAGCAGTACCCTTGCGCGTCGGTAGGCGGCGTCGTGCGGCTCCGCGTCCGTCGTCGGTGTCGTGATCGCCGGGATGACGTCGCGGGCAGTACTTAGACGCCGCCCCTGCGCGCTGACGTCAGTTCTTCTTTTTCCGCGCCAGTAAGCGCAGATCCGGGAAGAGCAGTGCCCTAGTCAATTTTTGACTAACTTTTTTGTGAATTTTTTCACTGTTTCTTTTTCGAGTCTTCACGACTCCTAGGTGTCGTAGGGATGCCCGGCTTCAAGCCGTGCGGCGCCTGTGGTCGCATGATGTCGATCACGGACCCGCATCTGGAGTGTCTCTTCTGTCTTGGCCGAGACCACGACACAAAGTCGTGCCCTGACTGCCGGAAACTTCACCCGAAGGCTTTGCGAGAGCGGTCTCGAAAGCTACTCGAGGACCGGCAGTCGGCTCCGCGCCGCACCAAGCCCCGGGAGAGGTCGAGGGGCCGGTCGCGGAGTCCCCGCCGGTCGTCGGAGTCCAAGTCTTCGCGCTCCTCGGGTAAGTCGAAGCACAAAAAGTCTAAGAAGCATCATCGCTCTAAGACTTCGCCTCGCCGGTCTCGCGACTCGGCTGAGTCCCCAGTCGGCACCGTCCCCGCGGCCCCGGACATGCCTGTAGAGCCGCCCCCGCATTACCCGTCCTTTCCGGGTTCGGGGGCGACTCCGGCCGAAATATAGGAATTCCTGTCGGCCATGGCCCGCCTCTTCGGGCCTTCAGGTCCCTCCGGTGCACCTTCGGGCCCCGCGGGCCCTGATGGGGTTGCCCCGGCGCCGCCGTCGACTCCGGTCCCGGCGCCGCCTGTCCCACCAGCCTTCATCCCGGCCTCGGCTCCGGCCCCGATCCCGGCTCCGGTGGTACCGCAACCCCCATCGACGCCGGTTGACCTAACCACGCCTCCGCCGACGCCGACGTCCCCGGTGCCGTTCCTGACGCCGTCCGGGGCTCCGGACGGCGTCGGTCCCCGGCTCTCTCCAGCTCTGGACATGGAGCCGGACCGACGTCGCTCGACCCCGGCTCCGGCGCCGATGAGACCTTGGGTCCCAAATGTCCCTCCTCCTCCATATTTTGAACAAGAGGAGGACCAGGAGAGCTGGGAGGGGTCTGAGGACCCTCTCACACAACAGTGTGAGTATGATCCGGACTGGGCTGAGGAACTTGGGGATGCCAGTGGTCTAGACACCTCCCCTGACACTGGCATGCTGTCTCCTCCCGTGGCTACGGAGGAGGGAGCTAATTTTGCAACAGTGTTGCGTAGAGCAGCTGGAGCCTTACATCTCCAATTGCCTACTGTGGCCGTCAGGACTAACCTCCTGACAGAAGTGCTTCAGCCGGTGGCTTCCTCCTCGGAGACTGTCCTGCCGTTTAATGATGAACTCACTGACGTTCTTTTGGGTGCCTGGTCCAAACCCACCACAGGGGCTCCTGTGGATAGGAACGTGGCCCGACGCCATCGCCCTGCTCCGGGCGACCCCTTGTTTCTCTTCCAACATCCCACCCCCGAGAGCTTGGTTGTCCAAGCCTCTGCCTCCCAAACCGCCTTCCCTACCGCCCCTCCGGATAGGGAATCCAAACGCCTGGACCAATTTGGGAAGAAGGCTTTTTCTTCCTCCAGTGCTGGCTTGCGGTCCGTGAACACCGCTTGCCTTTTGGGCCGATATACCCACTCCCTGTGGGATTCGGTGGCGGCTGTTTTGCCGCAGTGTTCTGAGGAGGTCCAGACACTGCTTACCCGCGCCATTGCGGAAGGGCGAGATGCGGCTAAATACACCATACGTTGTGGCCTTGATACGGCCGACTCGCTGGGCAGATCGCGTGCAACGACGGTGGCGCTACGTCGCCACATCTGGCTGAGAACAACTGGTTTCTCGGGTGATGTCCAGAATACACTCATGGACATGCCCTTTGATGGAGTCGGTCTTTTTGGTTCAAAGGCAGACCATGCGCTGGAGCGTTTTAAGGACTCACGGGCTACTGCCAAGTCCCTGGGCCTTTCTGTTGTACGCCCTCCGCTCACCTCTGCTTTTCGCCCCTTTCGTGGCCACGGAAGGGGCGCCCAGTCACGTCAGCTGCCCAGCCACCGGCCCGCGCAGCAAGCGTCTTCGCGTGGCCGAGGACGTGGATACCGCCGTGGCGGTTCGGGCAACCAGCGTGCGGGTCAGGCCACCACCTCCAACCCGTCCGCGGCCTCCAAGCCCTCCTAGTCCCTCCTTTCCGGTGCACAGCATGCCAGTAGGGGGCAGGGTCCGCCATCACCTTCACCACTGGCGTCCCATCACCTCAGACAGGTGGGTCTTGGACATTGTCCGAAGGGGCTACTCCCTCCCCTTCGAGACCAACCCCCAGCCATGCCACCTCAATTCCACCGCATGTCAGGGGATCACTTGGTACTTCTGCAGAAGGAAGTCACGGCCCTCTTGGCCAAGAGGGCCATCGAGCATGTTCCGACCCCAGAAGTAGGACGTGGTTGCTACTCCCACTACTTCCTGGTGCCCAAAAAGGACAAGGAGACATGCGTCCTATCTTGGACCTCCGGAACGTCAATCGCTTCCTCCGGAAGGAGAAGTTCAAGATGCTCACCCTAGCTCAGGTCTTGACTGCCCTCGACCCTGGAGACTGGTTGGTAGCGTTGGACTTGCAGGATGCTTATTTTCACATCCCCGTCCTGCCGGCCCACCGGCGTTACCTGGGGTTCACGGTAGGCCTCGAGCATTTTCAGTTCACCGTGCTCCCCTTTGGCCTTACAAGTGCCCCTCGGGTGTTCACGAAAGTGATGGCGGTGGTCGCAGCTCATCTGCACCGGGCAGGGGTTCCAGTCTTCCCCTACCTCGACGACTGGCTGCTGAAGGCGGGCTCGACCCAGGCAGTCGTCTCCCACCTCCAGACTACGGCCGAACTCCTGCACTCGCTGGGGTTCTCCATCAATGTGCCGAAGTCGCATCTGATTCCTTCTCCACAGCTCCTTTTCATCGGAGCAGTTCTGGACACGACGCAGTTTCGGGCCTATCCTCCCGAACGGCGAGTCCGGGATATTCAGGCTATGATTCCGATCTTTCAGCCTTTATCCTGGGTTTCGGTACGGATGACCCTGAGGCTGCTGGGCCTCATGGCCTCCTGCATCCTGCTGGTCAATCATGCCAGATGGCATATGCGGGCTCTGCAGTGGGACCTGAAGTTCCAGTGGGCGCAGCACCAGGGCAACCTGTCCGATCACGTCCAGATCTCGGAGGGGACTGCAAAACAGTTGCAGTGGTGGCTCTCGAACCAGCAATGGGTCATGGGCAGATCCCTCTCCCTTCCCCAGCCAGAGCACACAGTTGTGTCGGACGCGTCCCTTCTGGGATGGGGCGGTCACATGGGAGAGGCGGAGATCAGAGGCCTCTGGTCTCTGGCGGAGTCCCGGCTCCATATCAACCTTCTGGAGCTCTGGGCGATCCGACTTGCACTCAAGGCATTCCTTCCCTCTGTCAAAGGGAAGGTAGTGCAGGTGTTCACAGACAACACCACCGCCATGTGGTATTGCAACAAACAAGGCGGGGTGGGGTCGTGGACCCTTTGTCAGGAGGCTCTGCGCCTCTGGACATGGCTGGAACATCAGGGCATGTTCCTGATGGTTCAACACCTGGCAGGTTCCCTGAACGCCAGGGCGGACGAACTCAGCCGCAGGTGCATGATGGATCACGAATGGCGTCTTCACTCGGAAGTGGCGCAAGGACTCTTTCTACAGTGGGGAGAGCCTTGGTTAGATCTATTCGCCACCGAAGAGAACGCGCAATGTCATCAGTTCTGCGCGTTGGAATTTCCAAGGCGGCACTCGCTCGGCGACGCTTTTCGTCGCGAGTGGAGTTGCGGTCTGTTGTACGCCTTTCCGCCTATACCACTTCTACCCAGAGTGTTGAAGAAGATTCGGCACGACCGGGCCCAAGTCATTCTTGTGGCTCCGGACTGGGCTCGAAGAGTTTGGTATCCCGAGCTACTCAGTATGAGTGTAGATCCCCCGATCCGTCTGCCTCTTCGGGAGGATCTTCTGTCGCAGCAGCAGGGGACGGTCCTCCACCCGAACCTGTCCAGCCTCCACCTGCTTGCGTGGAGATTGAGCGGCGGCAGTTGATTCCTTTCGACTTGCCTCCCGAAGTTTGTGATGTGATTCTGGCAGCCAGGCGTCCCTCCACTAAGGTGGTATACGCCTGCAGGTGGAACAAGTTTGTGGCATGGTGCACAGCAAAGGCTGTGAATCCCCTTTCTGAGGTTCTTCTGTTCCTTCTTTCCCTGGCCCAACAGGGTTCTGCCCTGGGTACCATCAAGGGCTATCTTTGTGCCATCTCAGCCTTCCTCACGCTTCCTGATCAGCCCTCCCTTTTCAAGTCCCCTGTTGTTAACAGGTTTCTAAAAGGCATTACACACCTCTTCCCTCCTGTTCCGTTTGTAATGCCTCAGTGGGACTTGAACTTGGTTCTTACCTTTCTTATGTGCGCTCCCTTTGAGCCTCTACATAACTGTCCTCTTCGTCTTCTCACTCTGAAGACGGCCTTTCTGGTGGCCATCACCTCCGCTCGGCGGGTGAGTGAGCTCCAGGCTCTTTCATGCAAACCTCCCTTTCTGTCTGTCCATCCAGACAAGGTTGTTCTTAGGACGCGCCCGTCCTTCTTGCCAAAGGTGGTTACTGCCTTCCACATTGGGCAGACCATCACTTTGCCCACCTTCTTTCCGCCTCCGCATCCTTCCAGAGAGGGAGAGGCTCCACCGTCTGGACCCAAAACGTGCGCTTTCTTTTTATATCAACCGCACACAACACTTCCGGCTGGATGACCAGCTCTTTGTTGGCTACGTGGGCGCCAAGAAAGGTCGGGCGGTGCACAAGAGAACCATCTCCCGCTGGGTAACCTTGTGTATCAATGCCTGCTATTCTTTGGCTAAGAAGGAGCCTCCTGTTGGGCTGCGTGCCCATTCCACCAGGGCAACGGCTGCTACCACGGCTTTAGGCCGCGGTGTTCCGCTGCAGGATATCTGTCAGGCAGCTACGTGGGCCTCGCTGCACACGTTTACGAAGCATTACTGCCCTGACAGTCAGGTCCGGAGGGACGGCTTCTTTGGCCGTTCTGTCCTCCGGGACTTCCTTGTCTGATCTTTGTTCGCTGACCCACCACCGGGCTTGGTATTGCTGGGGTATCTATTCTAAGGTAAGGAATCTGTCACTAACGTGTCTCTTTCAGATGCACAAGTTACTAACTTGTGTAACGATATATCTGTAAGAGACAGTAGTTAGTGACAGATTCCTACCGCCCACCCATCCTCCCCGTTCTGCGAACTGATTTCTAGGGTTAAGGACATCCCTTTCAGGGCCCTAGTATTTTTCAGACACCTATGTCAGCTTCTTGCATGGCTCTGCGTTCCTGGCGCGGAAAGTCGTGTACAGAACTGACGTCAGCGCGCAGGGGCGGCGTCTAAGTACTGCCCGCGACCGGCGATCACGACGACGGACGCGGAGCCGCACGACGCCGCCTACCGACGCGCAAGGGTACTGCTACGCAAAAACTTTCCGGATCCAGCCTGACGCTTGGGGATATTCTAAGGTAAGGAATCTGTCACTAACTACTGTCTCTTACAGATATATCGTTACAGAAGTTAATAACTTGTGCTTCGGAGACCGTAGAGTGAACTGCGTCGGATTAGTCTGAACGATTGCCCAGCCAACACGTGTTTCGTCTGGGGAATACCCCAAGACTTCTTCAGGGCTTGATGGCAAATGAAAAGTCGTGGTAGATCTCTCTGCCGGTTATACCTCCACTCCTTGGATGTGCCTGGGTGAAAGGCAGGAAGCTCCAGCTGAAAGCCCGGTTTCAACTCCTCGGTCGTCAGAACGTGCAGCGCACTCGCTGCAACAAGCCACAAAGTACAGATAGCATTCTTCGGCTCCTCCTGCCCGAACCACAACCGGGCTTTCAGCTGGAGCTTCCTGCCTTTCACCCAGGCACATCCAAGGAGTGGAGGTATAACCGGCAGAGAGATCTACCACGACTTTTCATTTGCCATCAAGCCCTGAAGAAGTCTTGGGGTATTGCCCAGACAAAACACGCGTTGACTGGGCAATCGTTCAGAATTAAAAAGAACAAACATTACTCCTGAGAGTTCTTCTTGATGTGAAAATTTACTGTGTAACACTGTAACACCAACTTGTGAGAAGTTTTGATACAGAGAAATTGCTCTGCATACACCGTTGACGTGTGCACAGGCCCATTGTTGTTTTGTTGACCTTGTGTCGGTTTTCAGGGGTTCAGGGTTAGCCCCCACCTGTGGCACTGTCACATATTCATTGTAGCTACATACCTACGCACACCCGTAGCAGGCGCATCGCATACGCTGAAACCCTGTCCTTTGTAATTGCGTCGGATAAGTCTGTAGTGGTGTCGCCCTTGCGTTTCTCACGTGATTCTTTTCTCGTTCTCCCTATCGCGTCGCCCTCTGTGTCTGAAGATAGTGCGGGCGTGGTGAAACGTTGTTTAGACTGGAGGAGGGGGTAGACTTCTTTTTATTACTGGCTGAGACCACACATCTCCCTCCATTCCTTATCTGTGGTTTGGGGCACGCACATTAGTGCAAGGCACTGTGGTGTTTGACTCTGCTCGATCTCTCCAGTGGTGGAGGACAACGCTCCTCAATCCAGGTCCAGGCCTCCGGCGTGTAGAAAAAGGTGGTGTTACCCTGAAACATTACCTTGAGCTTGGCAGGGAACAGGAGCATGTACTGTATGTTCATCGCGTGGAGTTTTGTTTTGACAGTCAAAGGTGCACATTTGTTCCTGCACCTCATGGGAGTAATCAGGAAAGATTATTTTGGCCTGCTCATAGCAAATTTCTCCCATTCTCCTGACTTCTCTCAGGATCACGTCTCTAGCGTTATAGTCGAGGAAACGTGCAATTAGGGGGCGGCTTAGGGTTAAGGGGCATGTGTGCTCTCTCAATCCCAAAACAAGTGGAGAACCGTACAGCGGGTCGCAAAATCGCTCAGCCACTAAGCCCACCGCCCCTTCGGGAAAGCTGATGAAGCACAGGTTGTTTCTTTGTGTGCGGTTTTCAGCATCATCCACCATCCAGGCCACGTCCTTCAGGGTGGTTCGTAAGTCTGTGACCTCTTTACGTAGGGTGTTTGTCGCATCTTCAACTGTAGATATTCTGCCCTCTACCTGTGTCACCATCTCGGAAACTTTCTGGAGGTCTTGTCGCAGTAGGGTAACCTCCGAACGTACTTCACCAATGCGCCCCTCAAGGGTCTCCCTCAAGATGTGGATTGCTTGGAGGAGTGCTGCGTTATCTGGTAGCTGAGACACCTCATTTGCAATCGCCACTGCTTTTGTATACCTGTCCATCTTGTCTTGTTTCTGCTGTCTGGATTCTTTATCCTTAGCCGTGGTGCATTTGTATAGGACCCGGGCAGTTGCGCTATGACTCACTGCATTCGGCAGGCAGCACTTGCAATCATATCAGGGGCTAAAAGAGATGGTGACTTATCTGACTTCTCTGGATTTTCAGGGAGCAGTAGTCCAGTTCCTTTACCAGGTGGAATTCAAAGCATAAGGCTATTACTGTCTCTTTTTTATGTGGGGGAGACTAGATTGCATGCCATAGTTTTACAAGCACTGCTTGGTGTGCCTATTGTCTGTATTCGTTTGGGCCCACAAGTGAGGCTGAAGGAGGAGTTTAACATGTTTCCTGAAGGTAGCAGTGGACTCCAATCCTTGCAGAGCTTCTCATGATGACTCCGGGTCTTCAGTGGTGGGCAATATGTTGAAAAGATAATCTTTCCGATTGCTGAGCTGTCAGTCGCAGTTGTTCACAGATCCATCTGATACATTGACCTTCTCATACAAAGAATTTGTGTGAGTTTCATATGGTCAGGCAGTGAATCCTTACTGCATATAAGTCCTTTGAAGCTTTTTCCATTCTGGCATTAGTACCATTCCTAGAGCAAGGGCAAAGGAATATGTTTTGTTGTTGATGATTATTCATCCATTCATCATATAAGCATGTGGTGTGAGTTTCAGTAAACTCAACAAAAACCTAACGAAAGTGTGGCTTAATGCAATTCCTCTGGGCTTTTTCATGATTTTGAGGCACATGACTTGTTATTCATTTGCAGCTCTGTAGATTGAGGCAACCTCTGTGCAAATCTTCAGGAGGTTAAATGTGTTTGTTGTACAATCAGTCAGGGATGGCATTACTCTTCACTGGGCTATGTTCTTCCGCCACAGTGGGTTGCTGAGCACTCCTCTACACTGGGTTGTTCAGCTCTCCTCCATACTGGGTTGTTCAGCTTTCCTCCACACTGGGTTGCTGAGCTAACCTTGACAATGGGTTGTTGAGGTCTCTTGATCATTCAGGACAAGTATTCCCCAGCGACAGTTTTATTTTTCCCAGCCTAAAACGGGACAGTCACGAGCAGAGGTTCAGCATTTTATGAATACTTTGTATATGTTACTGTACAAATTCCTTGTCCCAGATTCCTTCCAGGTATGCCTCTGGTGCTTGAGGTCAGAGCACGACTCCAGGGCCTGCAGTGACGGCTCCCAGATGAGCCCGAAGGTCATATGGTATCGTGAAGTTGTGCTCATAAACAACAAGTACTTGTACTTGTAACAATGCGCACAATATTACAAATGACAGTTGTCACATTATACTTTTCGAAATTACTTCATTTAAACTTTTTCACATCAATGTCATCATGTAGTCATTAACATATCACATCGAATTTATATTGTTTTACAAATGGGTTTTACATGATGCTCATTAAATTTATGTACATAGTTCAAATTAAACATCCACAAGTGCTTGCTTGCGACATCTGTGTGTTCACACTCTTCTTGCCCGCCCAATGCATTTCGGGACTTATGTCCCTTCATCAGGGGCCAGTCTGTTAAGATGAACAATGACAACGTACAGGATATTACAAATAGCCATGTTGTTCTGCCACTCTAAAAACATGATGTAGACAAGAGGCGACTGCCATAGATGACCCGATATGTGATCGTGCTCGTGTTGCAATACAAAATAGGTCCAAAATACCTCAACCCTTTGGTGCGTCACCATGTGTTCCATTTATTTCCTATGAGTTACTAGTTGGAAAGACTCCTGTTCAAAACATGCAGGGAGTTCCCTCGTGTATTACAAAAACATGCCGTGTCACCCTACACAATCGTCATTACAATTACTGACTTGCATAACAGAAATCTTCATATGACTACCAGATTCCACTGGAACACGTCTCCAAATCACCAATCTGTATATATAAAAAAAATTCCATGCCTCATGAACAACTGATGAACCCGTGCTGCACGGTCTATCACCCTGTTTTATACAATAAACACTGACATGTTCTCTCTGTTTTTAAACAAGTGCCTGACTGCACAAAGTCCATACAACACCATTCACTGCCATGAGGAAAACAGAGAAAAACTTTGTTTTACCTCATTAACCACTGCTCATATAGCTGGATTGAACTGTTATTCTCCTGTATTGGGGTATCTTTCATAGACTCACATGCTTGAATCATTCCCCGTCGTCAAAGTGGGAGTCCCACGGTACATAGAATAGCAATAGAGCAATGAGCAAATAGTCTAACATTAAAGTTAATAGAGAAAAAACCATTCACTTTAATAGCTCGTCCTAGTCATTAGATATGGTCCAAACTCCAGCCAATCAGGCGACAGCACCCTCTAGAACCATCTCCACAGAGGCTCCAGGCTCTCAGATTTTCTACCACACGTCGTGTGAAGGGAGTCTCCCTGAGCTCTGCTCAGTACCTCAACTTTTTCTTCAGATTTTGTTCTCTGAACATGTCTACTTCTAAGAGATCTCTATTCAGACACTGTGAATCTTGTGGAAAGCTATGACTTCACTTGGATGATCCCCCATAAAAAATGTATCTACTGCCTTCACCCAGATCATCAGGTGAGAGATTGCAAGATCTGTAGAACATTTTCTCAGAAGACCTTAAGAGACAGGGAAGGACGTCTTCTTCTGTGGCTACAGAAGCTCAAGACTAAAGACAATCCCTTATCTGATGAGGAGAGTGATTCCTCTCTCAGAACAACAGCCTCTAAAAAGAGAGCAAGTGAAGCGGAGTTGGTATCTCCTAAGGCTACTAAGGTGTTGAAAAAACATCTTCACACCTCTAAACAAGAGGATCAACCTTCATCCTCAAAAAAGGCACCTGCACCTCCTAAGGGTCATTCTGTGCCCTCTGCGCCTCCAAAATCCTCCTCAAAATCTAAGCAGGCGTCTAAGTCTCCTCCTGAGACACTTTTACCTCACAAAAAAGACGACTCGTCGACGATTCCTTTGTCGATGAGAACATCCGTCGCCACGACGACGACATCTATTTTTTCTTCTCTTCAGCCCAAGACGATTGTCGTCGACGTTTGTACCGGTGAAGGTGAGTCCTCTTACGTCGACGGTGTCCTTGTCATCGTCGTCGACGAAGAAGCGGCCCTTGTCAGGACCCTCGTCGACGGAAGCTTCATCGTCGCCGAGACTGTCGACGGGTCTGAAGAATAAATCTCCTTCGTCGACGGTAGCTTCGTCGACGGTAGCTTCGTCGACGGTAGCTTCGTCGACGGTAGCTTCGTCGACGGTAGCTTCGTCGACGGTAGCCTCCGTCGACGGTAGCCTCCGTCGACGGTAGCCTCCGTCGACGGTAGCTTCGTCGGCGGTAGCCGCGTCGACGGCAGCTTTGTCGGCGGCGGCCTCGTCGATGGTGCCGAAGTTTTCCGATGCAGATCTTCGTCGACGCAGTTCGTCAACGGCCATAACGTCGACTGAAGAACCATTGATGAAATCTTCAACTTTGATGTCTGTAGTACCCTTAACATCTTCATCAATGCTTGTACCATCATCGGTGTTAGCGGATGCTTCAGGGCTTCCGAAGAGAAAGAATTCCCAAGACATTCTTTTACCGGTACATACCTCTCCAAGTAAGGTATCTCCTTGTCCTCCTGAGGAGATTTTTGACTATGGAGCTGATGAAGAGGATTCAGAGGATGATGAGAGGTTTCGTGCTGCTCGAAGTCCTTCCGAACTTCTTATTAAGTGCCAGGATGATGATGATGATGACTATTACGATTATTACTCTGAGGCTACTACTCAGGAAAGACAAGCAAATCAGACCGTGCAAATGCCGATGTCTCTTATCTCAAATTTACACCACATGGTAGAGGATTACTACCGCAGGTTTCCTCCCTCGGAGCCGGCATCTTCCTTTCCACAGACACCTATTCCGCAACATTCCTTGCTCATCAGATCGCCCCCTCCAGTTTCTCCTGTGGCCACAGTGTCACAACATCCGGAGGAGACTCACACTACGGATGAAGAAAGGGAAGAGGGAGAGTTGGATGAAGGATCCCTTCCTAACGAATGGGATGATTACCAAATCCAGACACCATCACCTTCCACTCCACCTCCTATAGACTCACCACCTGCAGATATTGGAGGTTTCCATATTCTGATGGAAAGGGCGGCGAAGAGGTTTCAACTTCCTATGGTCACCAAACAGGATGACTGTTTCTTATACGATTTTAAGGAACAAACAAGGAAACAGGTCCGCGCTATCCCTATTATTGACTTCATATGGCAAGAAGGATTAAAGGTCATGAAGACCCCAGCCTCAATTCCTGCAGTATTGCCAAAATTAGATAAAAAATATAAGGCTCCAGATAACTCTCCTCCCTGTCTTATTGGACAACCTAAACCTGACTCGGTTATATCCCAGGCGGCACAACGTCGTGCCAGGAATCCTTCATCTCCGTTATCGGCTCCTCCTGATAAAGATGGAAGACGTCTCGATTCTATTGGCAAGAAGTTTTCCACCATGGCGGCAACAACTGTCAGAGCGGCTATTCACTCGCTATTTTAGGCAGATACGACAGGCAAATGTGGTCGGACATTTCGCCCTTTATAGAGCTGTTGCCTGAGGAATCTAGGGCCGAAGCATTACAAATTCTACAGGAGGGAGAGAGGATCTCGGCTGAGATCATTGATTGCGCAGTGGATATCTCTTCCACAGGATTTCGCCAGCTGGCTGGGGCTGCGGTCCTGAGGCGTCAGGGCTGGTTGAGGGCTACTTCTTTTAGACAAGAAGTTCAAACAAAGGTGATTGACATGCCTTACGATGGTGAATCTCTGTTTGGCCAACATATTGATGAAGCCCTCCAGGCAATAAAGAAAGGTACGGACACAGCAAAGGCTCTCGGCACTCTGCAATTTTGAAAGCAGCCCTTTCGTGGTGCAAGAGGTCGTGGTTCATCATCCTTTCGAGGAGGATACAACCAATATAGACAATATCAAACTTACCAAGGACAACCAAGATGCACATCGTTGCAGCAGCAACAGTCATTTAAGCAACCACCGGCTGCATCCTACAAACATTACAGGGGTAAAACCACCTACAGGGGCAGAGATAACTCCAAGAAACAGTGACAACTGCCCACTGCCAACCACTTTTCCCATCAATCCGATAAAAGTTGGAGGAAGAATCTCCCATTTCTTCTCCAAATGGTCTGCAATAACTACGGACAGATGGGTTTTAGACATAATTTCCAAAGGTCACACTTTGGAATTTGTGAAGATTCCTCCAAATTATCCTCCCAGAGGTCCTCCTCCTGCCCATTTAAAAGAACTTTTGTCCCAAATAAAAACAATGTTGAAGAAAGGAGCGATCGAAGTGGTACCAAATTTTCAAAGGGGAACAGGTTTTTACTTGAGGTTCTTCCTGATAAAATAGAAATCGGGGGAGTGGCGCCCCATTCTAGACCTTTGTTCCCTCAACAAATTCCTAAAGAAACAATCCTTCCGAATGTTGTCTCTTCAGGAAGTGCTTCAGTTGATAAGTCAGGAGGATTTCATGACAACCCTGGACCTTCAGGATGCTTATTTTCATGTCCCTATCCTTCCCAGACACAGAAAATTCCTGCGCTTCAGAGTGCTGGCAGAGATTTCCAATTCAAAGTCCTGCCCTTTGGCCTTTGTTCAGCGCCCCGAGTGTACACCAAGGTCTTGGCACCGGTGGCAGCTCATCTTCGTCAAGATGGAGTCCAAATATTTCCTTACCTGGACGACTGCCTCATGAAGGCGAAATCGTTTTCAGTCACAAGCAGCCACACTCAGAGATGTCTTTCTCCGTTCCAATCCCTGGGCCTATCGATAAATCTAACAAAATCTCAGTTAACCCCTTCAAAGGTAAAGACGTTCTTAGGGGCAACCCTAGACACTCAACAAGCAAAGGCCTTTGTCTCACAAGAAAGGCAACAAAAGATTTACAAGTTGGCAGGTCTATTACTTGTAAAAAAGTCCATTTCTGTCCAAAGGTTCAAGTCGCTTCTGGGAATATTGTCCTCCTGCATTCCCCTGATTCCCAACTGTCGTCTGCGAATGAGACCCTTGCAAGAGGAGCTGGACAAACAATGGTTGCAGGTCTCGGGATCCTTCGACGATGTCATCAGAATAACATCTCAAATAAAAAAGGCGTTACTATGGTGGACTCACATCCCAAACATATCAGCAGGCCTATCGTTTGTAGTGGACGCACCAAGTTTCATACTGACAACAGATGCATCCCTCGAGGGGTGGGGAGCACATCTACAAGGACTGACAGTAAAAGGAAAATGGGACAGTCAGCAAAGCGCTTTGCATATAAACCTATTAGAGTTGTTGGCGATATTCCTGGCTCTGAAATCCTTTCGCTCCATAATACAAGGAGCTTCAGTATTGATTCGGACAGACAACACAACGAGCATGCATTATTTAAACAAGCAAGGGGGCACAAAATCAACCTTGTTATCCCGCCAAGCTCAACAAATATGGGACTGGGCTATACAACATCAGATAACATTGACGGCAGTACATGTTCCAGGAGTGACCAACATCCTAGCGGACTCTCTGAGCAAGTCAATTACATCCAACCACGAATGGGAGCTTCATCAACCAACGTTAGATCACATAATTCGGTTGTGGGGCAAACCGAGTCTGGATCTATTTGCGACCAACTTGAACCGCAAATGCCCATTCTTCGCAAGTTGACTTCCCCAACAGGGATCGTGCGGGAATGCGTTTTCGATAAATTGGTTAAAAATTTATGCTTACGCTTTTCCTCCGATTCCTTTAGTTCCAAGGGTGTTTCGGAAGATGAGGAAAGAACCCTTCTGAATACTTCTCATAGCCCCCAGATGGCCTCGCCAGTGCTGGTTCACAGAGCTCCTACTCCTGTTGGAGTGCAAACCCATACTGTTGCACCCATTGCAGAACTTGCTGACAATGAACTATGGCCAAGTCTGCCATCCGGATCCAACATCTCTGCGATTAGCAGCCTGGCGCCTGAATACTACGAGTTTGCCGACTTAGTTATACCTGATTTTTGTCGGGAGGTTCTTGATAACGCCAGAGCGCCCTCCACCATAAAGACTTATAAACTCAAGTGGAAGAGATTCTGTCATTGGTGTGAAACTTCCAAGGTGCACCCTGTTCATTCTACACCAGAGCATCTACTGCTTTTTTTCTTACAACTGGCAAAATCTGGCCTCTCTCACTCTACAATTAAGGTTTTCCTTGCCGCAATTTCCAGATTTCGACGACAAAATGGATCACAATCTCTTTGGTCTTCAAGAATTTTAAAACAGTTTCTCAAGGGATTATTTAGAATGTTTCCACCAATTAGGCGCCCACCTCTGCCTTGGCATCTGAACATTGTGTTGGCACAACTCATGAAAACTCCGTTTGAGCCCATCCATAGGGCTGATCTTAAATTAATTTCATGGAAAACATCACTTCTTTTGGCTCTTACTTCGGCTAGACGAGTAAGCGGCATACATGCTTTCACAACTCAACACCCTTTTCTCCAATTTACTAAGGACTCTGTTGTGCTTCGTACAAATCCCGCCGTTATTCCTAAAGTACCATCGGATTTCCACCTAAATGAGCCAGTCATTTTGAAGACTTTCTTCCCTAATCCTCAGTCACCAGCGGAAAGGGCTTTACATTCTCTGGATGTTAAGAGATGTTTAAAGTTTTATTTACAAAAGACAGCCTGTATCCGTAAAGCTGATCAGCTTTTTGTAGCCTATGAAAGATAAGGAAAGGGCATCCAGTGACTTAACAGACTAATGCACGTTGGATCTCATGTGCAATTCAATTTTGCCATCAGCAAGCTGGCAAGCCTCTGCATGCAACGGTTAAAGCGCATTCTACGAGAGCAGTCTTATCTACAGCTCTCTTTGCCGGTGTGCCTATTCAACAAATTTGCAGAGCAGCAACTTGGTCCAGCAGGCACACCTTTACCAAGCACTACTGTCTTGAAGCTGCCAGTAATGCTGATACAGCAGTGGGACAAGCAGTGCTACGTAATCTCTTTATGTAAGTTGAGCCTCTTTTCTTCCCACCTCCTTTAAAGTTTAAGATTTCTATTTAAAAAATGGATGTATGTGTATATATGTATATGTATATATGTATATGTATGTATATATGTATATGTATGTGTATGTATGTATGTGTATATATATATCCAACTCGATTGCTTTGCCTTCCTCAACCTCCTTGTGGCGATAAAGAAAGCACGAACTCCTCTGCAATAAGGCGAAATTCTTCTTTATTTCTCACAGGTAAGTCATAACGCGTTTAGGCCGGTAAAACGGCCTTGATCACATATATACTGAAAGAGACACGTTAGTGACAGATTCCTTACCTTAGAATATCCCCAGGCGTCAGGCTGGATCTGGAAAGTTTTGCGTAGCAGTACCCCTGCGTGTCGGTAGGCGGCGTCGTGCGGCTCCGCGTCCGTCGTCGGCGTCGTGATCGCCGGGATGACGTCGCGGCCAGTACTTAGACGCCGCCCATGCGCGCTGGCGTCAGTATTTTCTTTTTCCGCGCCAGTAAGCGCAGATCCGGATTGAGCAGTGCCCCAGTCATTTTTTGGACTTAATATTTTTGAGACTTTTTGTCCAAGTTTTTTGAGTTTTTTCGACTCCAAAGGTGTCAGTAGGGATGCCCGGCTTCAAGCCATGCGAGGTCTGTAATCGCATGATGTCGATTACGGATCCGCACCGTGAGTGTCTCTTCTGCCTGGGGCGTGGCCATGACCACCAGTCGTGCCCCGAGTGTTGGTCCCTCGCTCCGAAGGCTTTGCGAGAGCGGTCTCGAAAGCTCCTCGAGGTCCGGCACTCGGCTCCTCGCCGCTCGAGATCCCGGTCCCGTGAGAGGTCGAGGGGCCGGTCGCGGAGCCGTCGTCATTCGTCGGGGTCAAAGTCTTCGTCCTCAGGTAAGGCGAAGCACAAGAGGTCTAAGAAGCGTCGCTCTAAGACCTCCCTCGCCGGTCTCGCGACCCGGCCGAGGGTCCAGACGGTGCCGCCCCCGCGGCTCCGGGGGTGCCCGCGCAGCCGACGCCGGCCTACCCGCCTGCTCCGGGTCCGACGTCGCCTCCGGCCGAGATACAGGAGTTCCTGTCGGCCATGGCCCGCCTCTTCAGGCCTAAGGGTTCCCCCGGTGCGCCTTCGGGCCCCGCGGGCCCCATTGGGAGTCCTCCCTCGGCGTCTCCGGCGCAGCAGGACCCCCTCGGATCCAGGCGTGGATCCCGGTCGATGCCGGTTGACCTAACGACACCTCCACCGGCGCCGACCTCACCGGTACCGTTCACGGCGCCGTCCGAGGCCCCGGACGGTGCCGTCCCCAGGTTCTCCCCGGCACCGGACACGGAGCCGGATCCACGTCGCTCGACGCCGATGGAACCTTTTGTTCCTTGTGTCCCTCCTTACTTTTCACCTGTTTTGGAGGACGAGGAGGACTGGGAGGGGTCGGAAGACCCTCTCACAGCTCAATGTGAGCCTTATCAGGACTGGGCTGAGGAACTGGGGGATGCCAGTGGTCTGGACACCTCTCCTGACCTTGGCATGCTGTCTCCTCCTTCCATGGCTATGGAGGAGGGAGCAAGTTATGCAACGGTGTTGCGTAGGGCGGCTAAGGCCCTGCGCCTCGAGCTCCCTACGGTGGCTGTCAGGACTAACCTCCTGACGGAAGTGCTTCAGCCGGCGGCTACCTCTTCGGAGCCACTGCTGCCGTTCAACGACGCACTTTCGGACGTTCTTTTGGGCACCTGGTCCAGGCCCACCACAAGGGCTCCTGTGGACAGGAACGTAGCCCGACGCCATCGCCCGGCCCCGGGCGACCCTCTGTTTCTCTCCCAACACCCCACCCCCGAGAGCTTGGTTGTCCAAGCCTCTGCCTCCCAGAGCGCCTTCCCTACCGCTCCGCCGGATAGGGAATCCAAAAAACTGGACCAATTTGTGAAGGTTTTTTCTTCCTCCAGTGCTGGCTTGCGGTCCGTGAACACCGCTTGCCTTTTGGGCCGTTACTCCCACTCTCTGTGGGATTCGGTGGCGCAAGTGCTGCCCAAGTGTCCTGAGGAGGTCCAGGCACTTCTCTCCCGTGCTGTTGCGGAAGGGAGAGATGCAGCGAAGTTCACCATCAGATGTGGCCTAGATACCGCTGACTCGCTAGGCAGATCGCTTGCTACGACAGTGGCGCTTCGCCGTCACGCCTGGCTGAGGACCACTGGTTTCTCGGGCGATGTCCAAAACACCCTTATGGACATGCCCTTTGATGGTATCCGCCTGTTTGGCAATAAGGTTTGGAGCGCTTTAAAGGCTCGCGGGCTACGGCCAAGTCCTTGGGCCTCTCCGCCTTGCGCCCTCCGCAGCAGTCTGCTTTTTGCCCCTTTCGTGGCCACGGAAGGGGCGCCCAGTCACGTCCACTGCCCAGCCACCGGCCCGCGCAGCGAACGCCTTCGCGCGGCCGAGGACGTGGCTCCCGCCGGGTCGGGTAACCAGCGAGCAGGTCAGGCCACCACCTCCGCCCCGTCCGCGGCCTCCAAACCCTCCTAGTCCGTCCTTTCCGGTCCACAGCACGCCAGTGGGGGCAGGGTCCGCCATCACCTTCCCCACTGGCGCACCATCACATCGGACAGGTGGGTTTTGGACATTGTCCGAAGGGGCTACTCCCTCCCCTTCGAGACTGCCCCTCCAGCCATGCCACCTCAGCACCACCGCATGTCAAGGGACCATTTGGCACTTCTTCGACAGGAAGTTGCGGCCCTCTTGGCCAAGGGGGCCATCGAGCGCGTTCCGACCCCAATGAGGCTTCGCTCAGCAGACTACAAGTAGTCCAGAATACGGCAGCGCGATTGGTCCTCAATGCCCCCCCAGGACTCACTCCCGCCCTCTGCTTCTGCAACTTCATTGGCTTCCTGTCCGTCAACGGATAAGATTTAAAGTCTGTTGCATAATACACAAGGCACTGTTCGATCTGGGCCCTTCTTACCTCTCAGAGAAATTTACTCCGTATTTACCTTCGAGATCTTTGCGCTCAGGTTCCAAACATCTTCTGGTGGTACCTCGAGTCAGAAAGGCTAGACTGGGAGGTAAGGCCCTCTCACATCTTGGTCCGCGTTACTGGAATGAACTTCCATTACTCCTGAGACAATGTACAGACTATTTGCATTTCAGGAAGCTGCTTAAGACCACCCTTTTCTGTCTTTGATTCTTTTGTCTTTGTCTCTGATTTAATTAAATCCGCATTCCATCCATGCCGCCTGCCCAAAGCGCAGAGATACCCCTTCGGGGGTCGATTCAGGCGCTATACAAATAAATAAATAAAGTAGGGCGTGGTTGTTATTTCCACTACTTTCTGGTGCCCAAAAAGGACAAGGAGGACATGCGTCCTATCTTGGACCTCCGGAACGTCAATCGCTTCCTCCGGAAGGAGAAGTTCAAGATGCTCACCCTAGCTCAGGTCTTGACTGCCCTCGACCCTGGAGACTGGATGGTAGCGTTGGACTTGCAGGACGCATATTTTCACATCCCCGTCCTGCCAGCCCACCGGCGTTACCTGCGGTTCACGGTAGGCCTCGAGCACTTTCAGTTCACCGTGCTTCCCTTTGGCCTTACCAGCGCCCCTCGGGTGTTCACGAAAGTGATGGCTGTGGTCGCAGCTCATCTGCGCCGGTCAGGGGTTCCAGTCTTCCCCTACCTCGACGACTGGTTGTTGAAGGCGGGCTCGTCCCAGGCAGTCGTCTCCCACCTCCAGACTACGGCCGGACTCCTGCACTCGCTGGGGTTCTCCATCAATGTGCCGAGTCGCACCTGGTTCCTTCTCCACAGCTCCTTTTCATCGGAGCGGTTCTGGACACAACGCAGTTTCGGGCCTATCCTCCCGAACGGCAAGTCCAGGATATTCAGGCTATGATTCCGATCTTTCAGCCTCTATCCTGGGTTTCGGTACGGATGACCCTGAGGCTGCTGGGCCTCATGGCCTCCTGCATCCTGCTGGTCGATCATGCCAGATGGCATATGCGGGCTCTGCAGTGGGACCTGAAGTTCCAGTGGGCGCAGCATCAGGGGAACCTGTCCGATTACGTCCAGATCTCGGAGGGAACTGCACAACAGTTACAGTGGTGGCTCTCGAACCGGCAATGGGTCACAGGCAGATCCCTCTCCCTTCCCTAGCCAGAGCACACAGTTGTGACAGATGCGTCCCTTCTGGGATGGGGCGGTCACATGGGAGAGGCGGAGATCAGAGGCCTCTGGTCTCCGGCGGAGTCCCGGCTCCATATCAACCTTCTGGAGCTCCGGGCGATCCGACTTGCACTGAAGGCATTCCTTCCCTCTGTCAAGGGGAAGGTGGTGCAGGTGTTCACAGACAACACCACCGCCATGTGGTACTGCAACAAACAAGGCGGGGTGGGGTCGTGGACCCTTTGTCAGGAGGCTCTGCGTCTCTGGACATGGCTGGAACATCAGGGCATATTCCAGATGGTTCAACACCTGGCAGGTTCCTTGAACGCCAGGGCGGACGAACTCAGCCGCAGGTGCATGATGGATCACGAATGGCGTCTTCACTCGGAGGTGGCGCAAGGACTCTTTCTACAGTGGGGAGAGTCTTGGTTAGATCTATTCGCCACCGAAGAGAGCGCGCAATGTCAGCAATTCTGCGCGTTGGAATTTCCAAGGCGGCACTCGCTCGGCGACGCTTTTCGTCGCGAGTGGAGTTGCGATCTGTTGTACGCCTTTCCGCTTATACCACTTCTACCCAGAGTGTTGAAGAAGATTCGGCGCGACCGGGCCCAAGTCATTCTTGTGGCTCCGGACTGGGCTCGAAGAGTTTGGTATCCCGAGCTACTCAGTATGAGCATCGATCCCCCGATCCGTCTGCCTCTTCGGGAGGATCTTCTGTCGCAGCAGCATGGGACGGTCCTCCACCCGAACCTGTCCAGTCTCCACCTCCTTGCATGGAGATTGAGCAGCGGCAGTTGATTCCTTTCGACTTGCCTCCCGAAGTTTGTGATGTGATTCTGGCAGCCAGGCGTCCCTCCACTAAGGTGGTATACGCCTGCAGGTGGAACAAGTTTGTGGCATGGTGCACAGCAAAGGCTGTGAATCCCCTTTCTGCTCCTCTTTCTGAGGTTCTACTGTTCCTTCTTTCTCTGGCCCAACAGGGTTCTGCCCTGGGTACCATCAAGGGCTACGTTTGTGCAATCTCGGCCTTCCGCAGGCTTCCTGATCAGCCCTCCCTTTTCAAGTCCCCTGTTGTTAACAGGTTTCTTAAAGGCATTACACACCTTTTCCCTCCTGTTCCGTTTGTTATGCCTCAGTGGGACTTGAACTTGATTCTTACCTTTTTAATGTGCACTCCCTTTGAGCCTCTCCATAACTGTCCTCTTCGTCTTCTCACTCTGAAGACAGCCTTTCTGGTGGCTATCACCTCCGCTCGGCGGGTGAGTGAGCTCCAGGCTTTCTTGCAAGCCCCCCTTTCTGTCTGTCCATCCAGACAAGGTTGTTCTTAGGAAGCGTCCGTCCTTCTTGCCAAAGGTGGTTACTGCCTTCCACATTGGGCAGACCATCACTTTGCCCACCTTCTTTCCGCCTCCGCATCCTTCCAGAGAGGAAGAGAGGCTCCACCGTCTGGACCCAAACGTGCGATTTCTTTCTATCTGAACAGCACACAACAGTTCCGGGTGGACGACCAGCTCTTTGTTGGCTACGTGGGCGCCAAAAAAGTTCGGGCGGTACACAAGCGGACCATCTCCCGCTGGGTTGTTTTGTGTATCAAAGCCTGCTATTCTTTGGCTAAGAAGGAGCCCCCTGTTGGGCTACGTGCCCATTCCACCAGGGCGACAGCCGCCACCACGGCTTTGGGACGTGGTGTCCCATTGCAGGACATTTGTCAGGCAGCTACGTGGGCCTCGCTGCACACGTTTACCAAGCATTACTGCCAAGTCCGGAGAGAGAGCTTTTTTGGCCGCTCTGTTCTCCGAGACTTCCTCGTCTGATCTTTGTTCGCAGACCCACCACCGGGGTTGGTATTGCTGGGGTATCTATTCTAAGGTAAGGAATCTGTCACTAACGTGTCTCTTTCAGATGCACAAGTTACTAACTTGTGTAACGATATATCTGTAAGAGACAGTAGTTAGTGACAGATTCCTACCGCCCCACCCATCCTCCCCGTTCTGCGAACTGATTTCTAGGGTTAAGGTCATCCCTTTCAGGGCCCTAGTTTTCAGACACCAGTGTCAGTTTCTTGCATGGCTCTGCGTTTCTGGCGCGGAAAGTAGTGTACAGAACGGACGCCAGCGCGCATGGGCGGCGTCTAAGTACTGGCCGCGACGTCATCCCGGCGATGCCGACGACGGACGCGGAGCCGCACGACGCCGCCTACCGACGCGCAGGGGTACTGCCACGCAAAACTTTCCGGATCCAGCCTGACGCCTGGGGATATTCTAAGGTAAGGAATCTGTCACTAACTACTGTCTCTTACAGATATATCGTTACACAAGTTAGTAACTTGTGCATATAGATAAATAGTGATTCTGAAGTATGTCTTATTGGGTAGCATACATTTCCGCTTTCGTACACTGTTTACGATAAATCTTTTGGTATGACAGTCTCATACTTCTGTGATAACTGCTATCTACTCTGATTCAAGCATGTGAATCTATGAAAGATACCCCAATACTGGAGAAGAAAATAAGTTACCTGTAAACTGTGGTTCTCCAGTATTGGTATCTTTCATAGATTCACATGTGACCCACCCACCTCCCCATAGAGGCTCCCCTGCTCTATTGTAGGTTTATACCACACTTGTCACCCGAAAATCTGAAAGCCTGGAGCCTCTGTGGAGATGGTTCTAGAGGGTGCTGTCGCCTGATTGGCTGGAGTTTGGACCATTTCTAATGACTAGGACGAGCTATTAAAGTGAATGGTTTTTTCTCTATTAACTTTAATGTTAGAGTATTTGCTCATTGCTCTATTGCTATTCTATGTACTGTGGGACTCCCACTTCGACGACGGGGAATGATTCAAGCATGTGAATCTATGAAAGATACCAATACTGGAGAACCACAGTTTACAGGTAAGTAACTTATTTTCCTCTCCTACACTCTATTCACCTTTCCTCACCTTCTAATTCAACGATGCGTGGTTTCATTACACTCTCGATCCGTTCCGATATGACTGCAGACGCCCAGATTAGATTCGATGCCTTCCATCCCGCTCAACTAAATGTATAACCAATGTGATAGACCTAGAAGAAGGACTACCACGTGACTGTAGTCCCAAAACCCTAATGCCACGGCCATCTTAAAACCTGAAATTACAGGTGCTCGTGGGCCAAAGAAAACATGAAACAACTGTTCTCTGCTCAAATACTAGAACATGAAAAAAAGAACGGTGATGCTCAAGGGTGCATGTTAGATAAAAACGCCAGTCTATATCTCAATAATGCATTTCCTCTCGGTAAACCTAATATTCTAAATGCTACATGATGTATAATAGGGTGGTAGTCTTCATGGCATACAATGGAAACAACTCATGGTGAACCATCTCCAATGTGCATGCTGGGTAAACGCTGATCTACATCGCAATACTAGGTTCCTGGTCATAACCCTTCTGTTCATGCTGTTTAATGTGGAATAACATGGTGATAATCACAATGTTCAAAGAAAGCAACTCATATCGACCTTCTCATTTAAACCCTTAGGAATTTCGGAATCAAGTCTCTTGATCCAATAAATTTCTCTTTGTAATAATGATCTTGTTAGATCCTTCCCTGGTGTAGGTGCTAAGGTTTCAACTACCTGAAAACGTAACTGACAGATGGAACGTTTGGCAGTTACCCAATGCTCTGCCAGACTGGATGTTTTGTTTTGTGTGCGAATGGTGCTCTTGTGCTTTGATATACGCACTTTTATCTTCCTTTCTGTCTTCCCAATGGACAACAGTCCGCATGGACATTTTATACTATAAATCAAATTCTTGGAATTACAATCAGATGTATGCGCGAGTTCAAATTTAGCACCAGATCTAGGATGAATGATGTATTTCCCTGTTATCACATTGTTGCAATGTACACACTGTTGACAACTACTTGTACCTCTGGGTTCTATTATTGGGGTGGTTTTGGATGACATAAGTAACTCTTTGAAATTTTTCAATCTGCTGTATGCGTGTAATGGTGTGAGATTAAAGATACGTTTAAAGTCTGGTTCATTCTGTAGAAGATCCCAACTCCTGTTGATAATCCTTTTCAGGACTCCCGAACTGGTTGAAAATTTGGAGACAAACACCTGACGTTGTTCCTGTGTTTTGGATTTTTTTCTCAGTAATCTTTGGCGATCCTCTTGATTCGTTCTTTGAATAGCTCTCTCAACTATCTCTCTCGGGTATCCCCTTTCCAAATATTTTTGTTTCTGTATATTGACATGTTTGTCAAAAATCTCTTGCTGTGAACAAATCCGTTTCATTCTCAAAAACTGCGAGTAGGGTAAATTTTGAATCAAAGTAGGTGAATGAAAACTCGTGTACAAAAGAGCATTGTTTCTGTCTGTAGGCTTGTAAACTTGTGTCATCAGTCCTGATTCTGTTTTGCTGATTGAAACATCCAGAAATTAGATATTGGATACCTCTATAGTATGGGTGAATTGTATGCGTGAATCATATGTGTTGAGCTGTCTTATTTTCAATTCTAGTTTCTCTGCTGCATCAGTCCACACAAGAAAAATGTCATCAATGACTCAGATTGTTCTTCCACTCCATGTCTTTGACTATGTGATCATCTTCAAATTTGGCCGTAAAAGTATTCTCGTAGGCCGGTGCTCCCGCGAAGCCCATTGATGTTCCCGTCAGTTGTAAAAAAAAAAAAACTCTCCTGCCAGTTAAAATAGCTGTGGTGTAAACAAAAGTGTAAAAGCTCTAGTACAAATACTTTGTCCGCTCTAATTCTGGGTTGTTGTAGTAGAGCCCACTCTACAGCTTCCATTCCTTCCTGGTGTGGTATTGATGTATATAATGATTTTACATCTATGGTACAGAAGATGAAGTCAACTTCTGGATTACTAGTTAACTGCTGTAACTTGACTAAAAAATCTGTGGTGTCTCTTACATACGAAGTCCATCCCTGGACAAACGGTTGCAAAAAATGATCCAGATATTTGCCTATTGGTTCAAATAGAGTACTGCAGCCTGTCACTAAAGGACGGAAGGGAGGGTCTTCCACACTCTTGTGAATTTTTGGCAACATGTACAAGCGCGTTCATCGCGGATTACAGACTGTCAGAAATGCTTTAGTTGTTGCTGTAATCCATCCCATTTCTAACGCTTATCAAGAATTATATTGAGCTTATGAATCAATTTCTGAGTCGGATCCTGTTCTAACTCCAAATATGTGGGCGAATCAGAAACGTGTTCGTGGACTTTGGAACTGTAAAACTCAGTGTCCATTACGACCAGAGCACCACCCTTATCAGCATTTTGAAATGTGATGTTGGGATTCTTAGATGGAGACTTCAAGATGTCCCTTTCGAAATTGGTCAGATTCAGTCTTTTCTTACGATTAAAGTCAACTTTTTGCATGTCTTGTTTAACCAAAACCTCATATGCATCCAGCATTTTATGCGAAACGGGGGCTTGAAAAGGGCTCTTAGTCTTGAACTCCAAAAATTCAGTTTCTTAAAACTCCTCTTTCGGAGGAAGGATGTTTGAGAAAAAATGTCTCAATCTGAGTTTACGTATAAATCTGAAAAAAGCAATTTCACACTCAAGCTCATTAGAATTGTAAGTGGGCACAAAGCCAATCCCTTTATTCAGGACTCTCTCCTGTTGTGCAGTCAAAATAGTAGATAAAATGTTCACAACTAGACTTTGTTCTGACTTCTCGTGAATTTTCGATCCTTTTATTTTTCCTCGCCGAGTTTTGACAAATTTGAATTTGTTCTTGAACCTTATGGTCCTGGTGGTTGGGTAATGTCTGCAACCTGTGATAAACAGACTTTGTTCCAGCTGTTTGGGATATTGTTTCCCCGTGTTCAATGGTTCTTTGTGGCTGTTCTGTAATGGTTCCACTCAGTTGAACTGGTACTCGATTGATATCTGTTTCACTCTCTGAGACTACACTCTCCTCAGATGATGTGGTTGTTGTTTTCTTGAACGTGGAACGTCTCTGGGTGTACACCTCTGCCCATGTGTAAACTTCGTTCAATTTGTAGTCTAGTGAAGTTGTGCGCCATGAAACACCACTAGGCGCTGCACCATGACCAATCAACATCGAATGTAAGGTCCTGTTACTGAAATCGTTTCTGTAGCGGATTTTCATCATGGTCGAGGCCCTCGGGTAAGTCAAAGAAGAAACACAAGAAATCCAAATGGCATGCGGCTCCTCCCTTCCAATCTGGATCTCCAGAGAAGGCTCAAGACCATCACTCTGCCACTTGTTCTTGATCCTACACTCCTGAGAAGCCAATTCCAAGTCTGGCCCTGATGCAGCCTGACTCTGTTTCCATCTATAACATTGCAGCGAGTTGAGACCTTCATTTTCAGCACACTTCTGGCTCCCTTTGTTGTGCCTGTGTGCCCCAAGATTTTGTAGGGGCCACCAGTTCGACTTCCGTCGGCTGGTTTTCCCTTGGCGTCGTCTGTGCCTCTTGACGTGTCCGGTTCAATAACAGCATTGGTGCTGACTTCGATCCCAGTGGCACACTTTGCATTGGTTCCTTCGACATAGACGCTGGAGAAGGATCATCTCACGACAGATCCGCATCCGAATCCAACTCTAAAATGTCTTGGACAGTGCTGCACTTAAAACCCACCTGAACACAGCCTATTAGTAATCCTTCTGATTCCGACACACTACCTATACCTTGCAGCCACACACATACACCACATTAACTTTTTGGTTCAGACTCAAATCAAAGTCAGAATTACTGTGATGATGGGGGTGAATTTGCACCACAATATGATGAAGACAGTTGGTATGAGGAATGGTTTAGACACGTCCCCAGACACTGAATTTTTCTCTCTTCCTTGTCCTGCCCATAATGTGAGCACAAATTTTGCTGTTGTGATTAGAAGAGTGGCAGAGGTTTGTGACGTGCAGCTCCCCACTAAGGAGGTTAAAACCAATGTTCTAATGGAGAAGATCCTTCAGCCTGGCCAGGCTCCTACTTAAACCTCTCCTGCTATTTAATGAGACTTACAAAAACACTCTTAAGCACATTTTCTAGTTCTCCAGTCATCAGGCAGGCCCATTGTCGCCATAGACCAGCTCAAGGTGACACTGAATTTCCCATGCAGCATCCAACGCCAGATAGCTTAGTGGTTTAGGCGTCCACCAGTAAAGTGAGCCCTAATGCCTTCCCTCCGGCTCCACATAACCACAAATTCAGATATTTAGAAACCTTTTCCAAACACTAGGCCAAATAGTGGGTTCCAGCCTTGGAAGCCGTAAGTAGGTGTTAATCCAGCTACTTCCTTGTGCCAAAGAAGTGACTAAAAAACTCTGCAGCGCTATGTTCCGCAGGTTCTGCAAGTGGCAGAGTACATTAGGTCATGCCATGTGCACTGATTTTTAGCGCCAGGTGTATGTCCCGTGCTGGAAAATCTGCACGAAAAGCACCAGGTGCAGCGCAAGGTGGCGCTGTTTCTTTCTGCCGCTCGAGTAGTTGTTCTACCTGAGTGGCAGCTTCTTCAACGCAAATGGAAGGTTTCTCAATGGGAGCGGTCGCAACCACCCACGTTGAGAAATCTCACTTTGAGGTGGTTTAGTGTTGGATTTCACTCGCTCGTGAACTTAACGTTGGCGAGCGCAAGTGAGGGAAAGACTCCGCTCCACGATTCGGAACTCCGCGTACTCTGCTGAGTGTGGAAAACGCTGCAAACTCCGCGAGCGGAGCTCACTGCCCAGACCTACCAAGCACATGATTTCTTCTGCTAGCCTTGCCCTACATTCATTAACTCCCATCTGTCTACTTGGTGGCTGCAACCATGCACTATAGGACATGGTTTTCCAGAGATTACCAGCGGTCCTAGACCACCTATGGGCATCTTTAGCCCAAATAATTCAGGACGGTCGGGATGCAGCAAAATTTGTTATCCGGTCTGACCTAAGCATGACAGATTGCTTGGGTTGTATAATTGGTACAGATGTGGTGCTTCAGTGGCACGTATAGTTGAGGCCTACGTGCTTCTCAGCGGATGTCCAGGCATCCTTAATGGTTATGGCATTTGATGGTTTTCTCCTCTTTGGTCAGAAGGGGGATTCTGCCCTAGAACAATTTGAGAGGCGTGCCGCAGCACACTCCTTGGGTCTCTCGACCCGCCAGACAGTTTCCCTTAACAATTTTGCCCATGTTCTGGTTTTGCCAGGGGCTTGGCAAACCTTCAACCTCCGATCCCACCAGATGCACAGCAAGCTTCCCAGCCCTTTTTGAGGTAGAGGCTGCAGCTCCCAGAGGCCACGCTTAGGACATCAGGGACAAAACGTACCTCAGTCGTCCGCCCCTCCAGAAACCACAACTTCAAAACCGCTTTAGTGCGTCCAGTTCTGCAGACAGTCACCCTGTAGAAGGCAAGATCTGTCATTTTCTCCAGGGGTCCCCCATATTCATTGGGCAGCATCGTCACATTTCTCTCTGCCCTGCCGCACATTCCACCCTTATTATGGCAGCTTACAGAGAACCATATGTCTGCTTTGCAGCAGGAAATGCAGGTGTTTTTGGCCATACAGGCCAAATCGAGGGTTCCGGCCCCGGAAGCAGGAAGTAGGTGTTAATCCAGCTACTTCCCTGTGCCAAAGAAGGATGAAGGCCTTTGTCCAGTTTTAGCTAATGACCCTCTCAACACCTTCATGCGAGAGGACAAATTCAAGATGCTCATGCTAGCCCAGGTTATGTCTGCCCTGGATACTGGATGATCGTTTTCGACCTGCTGGACACTTATTTCTATATTCCCGTCCTGCAGGCGTGATCTGCGGTTCACAGTGGGCCAGGAGCATTTGCAATTTGCGGTCTCACTTTTGTTTTACCAGTGCCCTTCAGGCGTTCATGAAAGTGATGGTGGTCGCAGCACACCTCGGAGAGGGACTGTTCCTGTTTTCACCTGCCTCTGCAATTGGATGTTTAAAACTGGCTCGTCCCAGGCAGTCCTAGACCACCTCCAAACACCGGTGAACCTTCTGACGTGCAAAGTCACTCCTGACTCCTTTGCCGACGTTCCCATTCATCAGAGCCATCCAGGATTCAGTGTGATTAAGTGCCTTTCCCCCGGAGCGGACAGCCCAGGGCATTCAGGCTATGATCCTGACGTTTCAGCTACAGTCCTGTATCTCGGTGAGGATTACTTCGAGGCTCCTGGGTCTGTTGGCCCCCTGCATCCTGCTGATCTAAAATGCTAGGTGGCACATGAGGCTCTGCAATGAGATCTGAAGTCACCTGCACCGTGGGAACCTATCGGAGTCTGTCCCGGTTTCGGAGGAGACTGCAGTAGACCTGCAGTGGTGGCTGCTCTGCAATGATTGGGCTAGCAGCAGACCCTTCTTGTCCCACCCAGAGCTCACTGTGTTGATGAATGTATCTGAAAGAGACACGTTAGTGACAGATTCCTTACCTTAGAATATCCCCAGGCGTCAGGCTGGATCCGGAAAGTTTTTGCGTAGCAGTACCCTTGCGCGTCGGTAGGCGGCGTCGTGCGGCTCCGCGTCCATCGTCGGCGTCGTGATCGCCGGGATGACGTCGCGGGCAGTACTTAGACGCCGCCCCTGCGCGCTGACGTCAGTTCTTCTTTTCCGCGCCAGCAAGCGCAGATCCGGGAAGAGCAGTGCCCTAGTCATTTTTTGACTAACTTTTTTGGTGAATTTTTTCACTGTTTCTTTCGAATCGACTCCAAGGTGTCGTAGGGATGCCCGGCTTTAAACGTTGCGACGCCTGTGCTCGGATGATGTCCATCACAGACCCGCATCTGGAGTGTCTCTTCTACCTCGGCCGAGGCCACGACACGAAGTCGTGTTCCGACTGCCGGGCCCTCAACCCGAAAGCTTTGCGAGAGCGGTCTCAAACTCCTCGAGGCCCGGCAGTCTGCTCCGCGCCGGACATGCCTGTGGAGTCGCCCCCGCAATACCCGTCCTTCCCGGGTTCGGGGGCGGATCCGGCCCAAGTACAGGAATTCCTGTCGGCCATGGCCCGCCTCTTCGGGCCTCAAGGTCCCTCCGGTGCGCCTTCGGGCCCCGCGGGCCCTGATGGGGTTGCTCCGGCGTCGCCGCCGACTCCGGTCCCGGCGTCGCTCGTGCCTCCAGCCTCGGTCCCGGCTCCGGCTTCGGCCCCGGCCTCGATCCCGGCTCCGGTGGTACCGCAACCCCCATCGACGCCGGTCGACCTGACCACGCCTCCGCCGGCGTCGATGTCTCCGGTGCCGTTCCTGACGCCGCCCGGGGCTCCGGGCGGCGTCGTCCCCATGTACTCTCCGGCTCCGGACATGGAGCCGGACCGACGTCGCTCAACGCCGGTTCCGGCGCCGATGGGGCCTTGGGTCCCAAATGTCCCTCCTCCTCCTTATTTTGAACCGGAGGAGGACCAGGAGGACTGGGAGGGGTCTGAGGACCCTCTGGCACAGCAGTGTCAGTATGATGAGGACTGGGCAGAGGAACTAGGGGATGCCAGTGGTCTAGATACTTCCCCTGACACTGGCATGCTGTCTCCTCCCGTGGCTACGGAGGAGGGAGCCAATTTTGCAACGGTGTTGCGTAGGGCAGCTGGAGCCTTACATCTCCGACTCCCTACGGTGACGGTCAAGACTAATCTCTTGACAGAAGTGCTTCAGCCGGCAGCCTCCTCCTTGGAGACTGTGCTGCCGTTTAACGATGCACTAACTGACGTTCTTTTGGGCGCCTGGTCCAAGCCCAACACAGGGGCTCCTGTGGATAGGAACGTGTCCCGACGCCATCGCCCAGCTCCGGGCGACCCCTTGTTTCTCTCTGTCCACCCCACTCCTGAGAGCTTGGTTGTCCAAGCCTCCGCTTTCCCAAACCGCCTTCCCTACCGCCCCTCCGGATAGGGAATCCAAACGCCTGGATCAATTTGGGAAGAAGGGTTTTTCTTCCTCCAGTGCTGGCTTGCGGTCCATCAACACCGCTTGTCTTTTGGGCCGATATACCCACTCCTTGTGGGATTCGGTGGCGACTGTTTTGCCCCAGTGTTCTGAGGAGGTCCAGACACTGCTTACCCGCGCCATTGCGAAAGGAAGGGATGCGGCCAAATACACCATACGATGTGGCCTTGATACCGCCGACTCGCTGGGCAGATCTATTGCAACGACGGTGGCGCTGCGTCGCCACGCCTGGCTGAGAACCACTGGTTTTTCAGGGGATGTCCAGAATACTCTCATGGACATGCCCTTTGATGGAGTCGGTCTTTTTGGTTCCAAAGCAGACCATGCGTTGGAGCGTTTTAAGGACTCATGGGCTACTGCCAAGTCCCTGGGCCTTTCTGCTACACGCCCTCCGCTACCTTCTGCTTTTCGCCCCTATCGTGGCCACAGAAGGGGCGCCCAGTCACGTCAGCAGCCCAGCCACCGGCCCGCGCAACAGGCGTCTTCGCGTGGCCGAGGACGTGGATACCGCCGTGGCGGTTCGGGCAACCAGCGTGCGGGTCAGGCCACCACCTCCAACCCGTCCGCGGCCTCCAAGCCCTCCTAGTCCCTCCTTTCAGGTGCACAGCACGCCAGTAGGGGGCAGGGTCCGCCATCACCTTCACCACTGGCGTCCCATCACCTCGGACAGGTGGGTCTTGGACATTGTCCGAAGGGGCTACTCCCTCCCCTTCGAGACCACCCCCCAGCCATGCCACCTCAATTCCACCGCATGTCCGGGGATCACTTGGTACTTCTGCAGAAGGAAGTCACGGCCCTCTTGGCCAAGAGGGCCATCGAGCATGTTCCGACCCCAGAAGTAGGACGTGGTTGCTACTCCCACTACTTCCTGGTGCCCAAAAAGGACAAGGAGGACATGCGTCCTATCTTGGACCTCCGGAACGTCAATCGCTTCCTCCGGAAGGAGAAGTTCAAGATGCTCACCCTAGCTCAGGTCTTGACTGCCCTCGACCCTGGAGACTGGTTGGTAGCGTTGGACTTGCAGGACGCCTATTTCCACATCCCCGTCCTGCCGGCCCACCGGCGTTACCTTCGGTTCACGGTAGGCCTCGAGCATTTTCAGTTCACCGTGCTCACCTTTGGCCTTACCAGTGCCCCTCGGGTGTTCACGAAAGTGATGGCGGTGGTCGCAGCTCATCTGCGCCGGGCAGGGGTTTGTCTTCCCCAACCTCGACGACTGGCTGCTGAAGGCGGGCTCGTCCCAGGCAGTCGTCTCCCACCTCCAGACTACGGCCGAACTCCTGCACTCGCTGGGGTTCTCCATCAATGTGCCGAAGTCGCATCTGATTCCTTCTCCACAGCTCCTTTTCATCGGAGCAGTTCTGGACACGACGCAGTTTCGGGCCTATCCTCCCGAACGGCGAGTCCGGGATATTCAGGCTATGATTCCGATCTTTCAGCCTTTATCCTGGGTTTCGGTACGGATGACCCTGAGGCTGCTGGGCCTCATGGCCTCCTGCATCCTGCTGGTCAATCATGCCAGATGGCATATGCGGGCTCTGCAGTGGGACCTGAAGTTCCAGTGGGCGCAGCACCAGGGCAACCTGTCCGATCACGTCCAGATCTCGGAAGGGACTGCAAAACAGTTGCAGTGGTGGCTCTCGAACCGGCAATGGGTCATGGGCAGATCCCTCTCCCTTCCCCAGCCAGAGCACACAGTTGTGACGGACGCGTCCCTTCTGGGATGGGGCGGTCACATGGGAGAGGCGGAGATCAGAGGCCTCTGGTCTCCGGCGGAGTCCCGGCTCCATATCAACCTTCTGGAGCTCCGGGCGATCCGACTTGCACTCAAGAAATGAAATTTGTACTTGTAAAGCGCACTTATACCCCCAAAGAGGTGTCCTGGCGCTGTACGCATACCGCTGTGGAACCCTTCCTGGCTTTTCCCTGTGAAATGTCCACTCCTGGGCACCCCCAGGGTGAAGCCAGGCATCCCAGCGCTGTTGGGGCCGTTGTGGAGATTAAGCAAGCTATTGCCCAGAGTTGCAGAGTGGGACCCATGATTAGAATAGGCACCGAGGCGAGAATTATCAGGTCCGAGGAAATTGAGCCCAAGACCCGCCGAGGCGGGAATTGAACCCTGGTCCTGGGCCAGATCTCTGCATCAGGGTCTGCCACTCTAACCATTGAGCCACACTTCTCCAAGGCATTCCTTCCCTCTGTCAAAGGGAAGGTAGTGCAGGTGTTCAGACAACACCACCGCCATGTGGTACTGCAACAAACAAGGCGGGGTGGGGTCGTGGACCCTTTGTCAGGAGGCTCTGCGCCTCTGGACATGGCTGGAACATCAGGGCATGTTCCTGATGGTTCAACACCTGGCAGGTTCCCTGAACGCCAGGGCGGACAAACTCAGCCGCAGGTGCATGATGGATCACGAATGGCGTCTTCACTTGGAAGTGGCGCAAGGACTCTTTCTACAGTGGGGAGAGCCTTGGTTAGATCTATTCGCCACCGAAGAGAACGCGCAATGTCATCAGTTCTGCGCGTTGGAATTTCCAAGGCGGCACTCGCTCGGCGACGCTTTTCGTCACGAGTGGAGTTGCGGTCTATTGTACGCCTTTCCGCCTATACCACTTCTACCCAGAGTGTTGAAGAAGATTCGGCACGACCGGGCCCAAGTCATTCTTGTGGCTCCGGACTGGGCTCGAAGAGTTTGGTATCCCGAGCTACTCAGTATGAGCGTAGATCCCCCGATCCGTCTGCCTCTTCGGGAGGATCTTCTGTCGCAGCAGCAGGGGACGGTCCTCCACCCGAACCTGTCCAGTCTACACCTGCTTGCGTGGAGATTGAGCGGCGGCAGTTGATTCCTTTCGACTTGCCTCCTGAAGTTTGTGATGTGATTCTGGCAGCCAGGCGTCCCTCCACTAAGGTGGTATACGCCTGCAGGTGGAACAAATTTGTGGCATGGTGCACAGCAAAGGCTGTGAATCCCCTTTCTGCCCCTCTTTCTGAGGTCCTTCTGTTCCTTCTTTCTCTGGCCCAACAGGGTTCTGCCCTGGGTACCATCAAGGGTTATCTTTGTGCTATCTCGGCCTTCCTCAGGCTCCCTGATCAGCCCTCCTTTTCAAGTCCCCTGTGGTTAACAGGTTCTTAAAAGGCATTACACACCTCTTCCCTCCTGTTCCGTTTGTAATGCCTCAGTGGGACTTGAACTTGGTTCTTACCTTGTTAATGTGCGCTCCCTTTGAGCCTCTACATAACTGTCCTCTTCGTCTTCTGACTCTGAAGACAGCCTTTCTGGTGGCCATCACCTCCGCTCGGCGGGTGAGTGAGCTCCAGGCTCTATCTTGCAAACCTCCCTTTCTGTCTGTTCATCCAGACAAGGTTGTTCTTCGGACGCGTCCGTCCTTCTTGCCAAAGGTGGTTACTGCCTTCCACATTGGGCAGACCATCACTTTGCCTACCTTCTTTCCGCCTACGCATCCTTCCAGAGAGGAAGAGAGGCTCCACCGTCTGGACCCAAAACGTGCGCTCTCCTTCTATATCGACCGCACAAAACACTTCCGGGTGGATGACCAGCTCTTTGTTGGCTACGTGGGCGCCAAAAAGGTCGGGCGGTGCACAAACGAACCATCTCCCGCTGGGTTACCTTGTGCATCAAGACCTGCTATTCTTTGGCTAAGAAGGAGCCTCCTGTTGGGCTGCGTGCCCATTCCACCAGGGCAACGGCTGCTACCACGGCCTTGGGCCGCGGTGTTCCGCTGCCGGTTATCTGTCAGGCAGCTACGTGGGCCTCGCTGCACACGTTTACAAAGCATTACTGCCTTGACAGTCAGGTCCGGAGGGACGGCTTCTTTGGCCGTTCTGTCCTCCAGGACTTCCTTGTCTGATCTTTGTTCGCAGACCCACCACCGGGGTTGGTATTGCTGGGGTATCTATTCTAAGGTAAGGAATCTGTCACTAACGTGTCTCTTTCAGATGCACAAGTTACTAACTTGTGTAACGATAAGTCTGTAAGAGACAGTAGTTGGTGACAGATTCCTTACCGCTCCACCCATCCTCCCCGTTCTGCCAACTGATTTCTAGGGTTAAGGACATCCCTTTCAGGGCCCTAGTATTTTTCAGACACCTATGTCGGCTTCTTGCATGGCTCTGCGTTCCTGGCGCGGAAAGTCGTGTACAGAACTGACGTGAGCGCGCAGGGGCGGCGTCTAAGTACTGCCCGCGACGTCATCCCGGCGATCACGACGACGGACGCGGAGCCGCACGACGCCGCCTACCGACGCGCAAGGGTACTGCTACGCAAAAACTTTCCGGATCCAGCCTGACGCCTGGGGATATTCTAAGGTAAGGAATCTGTCACTAACTACTGTCTCTTACAGATATATCGTTACACAAGTTAGTAACTTGTGCATCACTTCTCGGTTGGGGAGGCCATTTAGGAGAGGTGGAGATTAGAGGACTCTGCCTCTGATGGAATCCTTACTCCACATAAATCTGTTGGAGTTGCAGGAGATTCGATTGGCATTGAAGGCCTTCCTGCCTTCTATCATAGGGAGGCTGGTTTAGGTTCTCACAGACACCATCGCTATGTGGTACTGCAACAAGCTGGGCAGCGTAGTGTCTTAGTTCTTGTGTCAGGAAGCTCTATGCCTCTGGGGCTGGCTGAATTGCCAGAATATTACAAGAGACAGTGGTCCCTACCAAAGGAACATAATGTTATAGGCACAGAACTACAATTAGAGCTGTGTTGGTATTCATCCAAATGAAAGAATTGTGTTTATTTAAACATTCAATAAATACAGAAAGAACCAATTTAAATACAATCCAGTGGGTAAAAGTGGAGGGGTATGGAAATCACCAGATTTCCAGACCTCAGGCATTCGCTTCCAAAGTGACTTTCAACTATACATATTTACAACAGTCACAGTGGGAGAAACTTCTCGTGCTCCACATAAATCATCATAAAATTGGAGTCAAGGTGTGGGTGTCGACGACGTTTTGATCCCAACTTAAAATTGGGGGATCATCATCAGGACAAGGAGATCTATATGCCTGAGAGAGAGCCTGAGTAGGATTACACGGGAGTGGAAGTAATTTCTGTGTAGGAAGTGTAAGAAAGTGGCTCTGTATATACTGTTCCCAAATAGGTACAGTGTGCACAGAGTCCACAGTCCCCAGAGGTTTGGCAGAGGCTAAAGTTAGATATAACCTTACTCTCTAAAGTGGTAGCTTGGTCGAGCAGTAAGGCAGTATCAGAGGTCAGTGTAAAGCATTTGTTGTACACACTCAGTCAGCAAATGGTCTCACACACTCAAGAACTGAACTCTAGGCCAATGGTTTTGTATCAAAATATATAGTTGTTTTATTTTAGAACCAACAATAGGTATCAAAATATACTTTCTCAGAATGAGTTACTTTAGTTAAATACTTTTCAATAGGCAATAGACTTTTGAACACAGTAGTTACAGTTGTTGCATTAGGCAACACAATTTCAAACACAATAATACATTGAGCTCAATGGGAATTTCTAGTTAAATGCAATAGATTACTTTTTGGATTACTTTTCTTACCACAGGACTGGATCCTAGATTCAGTCCTGGGACATCTCCTGTAAACAGTTGAAAGAATGTGTTTTTGTTATACAGGCGATTTTTAACGAATATTTGTAAGTTTGCAAAATCGACACACAAAAACTTTTTCAGCAAAAACCAGGCAATGTTATCCTATGGAAGGAAATTCAAGTTACCGGTAAGTACAGTTAATGTTACTTTTCAGGGTCAGTGCTGGGCACCAAGATCCAGCACTGGGATCTCTCCTAATAACAGGTGAGTAAATTCGTTTTCGTAATTCGGCTGAATTTAGATGAATATTTTCAGTTTTCAAAAGTCGACACTTAGAAACTTTTTGGAAGAAAAAGTGTCAATGTTATCCTATGAGGAAAAATGAGTTATCGGTTTTGAGGTAAGTAATCGGTCTTTTGAGTTGGGTTTCTGGGGTTAGACTCAGGGATCTCCCAGGGTCAGTGATGCACTGTTGTGGCACCCTCAGCGGCACTAGGGCGGCCGGGTGCAGAGTGTTGAGGCCCAATGTTATCCTATGGAGGATAGGGGGACTCCGGTTGGTGGCTGCTGGCAAGCAGGCCACAGGGTTGTGGGAGCAAAGCTCCTAGGGTTAAGCTCAGGGCACGTTGGGGACCAAGTTAGCACCCTCAGCGGCACTAGGGCGGCCGGGTGCAGGGTGCTGTTTTGAGGTCGGGTGCCCTGTTGATTTCAATGGGGATTTTCGGTTTTGGTTTTCAGCTGCAGGCTAGGTCCAGGAAGACTTCCAGGAGGAACCAACAGCTGGGCAGGTAAGTTGGAGGGCTCGGGGACATAGGTGCACATCTGGTTCTCTTCTCCAGGGCGCAGGGCGGCTGGATGCAGGGGTGTCTTTTGAGGTCGGTTTTCACCTTACCGGGCCACTCGCGGTTGGGGGGGGGTCTCCGTGCAGAGGCTGCAGGCGACGTCGGGGAGTCCTGGAGGGGTCAACCCACAGTGGACTCGGACTCTGGAGCGCTGGGGGACCTCGCTGGCACCGGTGGGCCACTTGAACTCGGGCTGTAGGCGAAAGGGTGCAGTGGTGGTTCCAGGCGTCGGGTTTCTTTTTCCTCAGCAGGCTCGGAGTCTTTGTTTGGTGTTTCTTTTGAACAGAGCTGCTGTTCACAGGAGATCCGGTCTCTGTTGAAGGCTAGCCAGTCCTCCCCGGGGTTCTGGAGGTCGCTGGCTGCAGGACAAGGTGATTTTTGGCGCAGGATCTCTGGAAACTGCAGACGGGCCGGTAGGGCTGGGGCCAAGTCAGTTGTTCTCTGCAGTCTCCTCTGCTGGACGTCTTCTTTCTTCCTTTTCTTCTTAGGTTGCGGGAATCTGAGGAAGGAAGGTTCAGGGTGCCCCTAAATACTACATTTAGGGGCGTTACAGGTAGGTAAAGGGCAGGGACCAATGGGTCCCTTCCCTGGGGTGGGTACACCCCCTATCCTGCCCCTCTCCTGTGGGAGGGGGGCAGTAGCCTAGTCCTGATTGGGCAGGGCTCCCCATCTTCAAGATGGCGAGAGCCCGGAGGTGTGCTTCACCTCGCCTCCCCCACCTGAGGGGTGGGGTTGGCAGAGGCTGGCACATCCCCTTTCCTCCCTTGGGGTTTCCCGCTAGTCTTCCCGCCAGAGAGGGGGTCAGAACCGGTGGGGGCCAGTTGCTGAGTACAGCAAGTGGCCTGGAGAAGCTCACAGAGGCGGCATGCCTTTGAAGCTTCCCCTGCCCATCCTGGGGGAGGAGACCTAGCACCTCGCCCAGGATGTGCATTGTTGCAGGCCCAGGAGAGCGGATGGCTCTCCACCCAGGGGTCCAGCAACATGTCTGCTGTGTGGCAGCCGGGGCAGCCCCTCAGACAAGACGTGGATTGTAGGTTAGGTTCAGGGGTCAACTCTAAGTTGCCCTCTGTCGTTCATTTTACATTAAATCCCACACTGGCATCAGTGTGGGTTTAATGTGCTGAGAAGTTTGATACCAAACTTCTCAGTCTTCAGTGTAGCCATTATGGTGCTGTGGAGTTCGTAATGACAACCTCCCAGCACCATATACTCTTAATGGCATCACTGCACTTACAGTGCCCAGGAATGGCCCTGGGTACTGTAGGGGCACAGGGCTCATGCACCTGTGCCCACACCACTGGCATAGTGCACCCAGCTAGAGGGGTGACTGAGGTATTCCAGGGCAGTGTGTTTGTGGACATGGCACACAGGGATGTGTGCCATGTCGACTCTCTGTTTAGATCTGCACCAAGACACTCAGCCTGCAAAGGCAGGGTGTGTGTGTCAGGGTACAGGGCCTCTAAGGGTGGCACAATAAGTGCTGCAGCCCATAGGGGCCTTCTCTGGTCACAGTGCCCTGGGTACCTAGGGTACCATTTACCAGGGGCTTACCTATGGCCAAAGATGCCAATTGGGTTTAGGCTTTAGTACAGTTTTTAGGGAAGGAACACAGGCCCTGGGTACCTGATTGGCAGGGACCCAGGGCACACCAAGGAAAAGTGCATCAGTTATCAGGCAAAAAGTGGGGGGGTTACTGCAACAGAAACCCACTTTCCTACAGGAAGGTCCTCCGGTTGGTGATAAATGGCCAGCGCATATGTCGGACGAATACGAGGATCGGTAAGCGGGTCAGGATGCAAGGTCCTGCCCGTGGAACCCTGGGGCCCGCGTTCGAATTAAGCGGCTGAATGGGAACCTGATAGTTGCTGTTAATTCGTGAGAATCGGAATCTGGAACTCGGGGAACGGGAGCTGGGGCATTTCCCTGGTTGTGAACCACCTGGGTCTCTAGAAACACTAGGGTGGGCGACCTCAGATGATGATGCTTAATGGATCATGAATGTCACACCGAAAGATGGCTCTGGGCTGATTTCAGCAATGGGAAGAAGCCTGGCTTGTTCTATTGAGATGTCCTCGCCATTTTCTGTAACACCTGTGCTCTTCATTAGCCTCAATGCTGCAAGGTGTCATGGAGACATCCAAGCATTAGCTGTCTTTCAGTATGGACACTGCAGGTGCTTTGCTGTATTCATTGACCAGTGCAGTAGTTGTGTTAGGAAAAGTCTGTATGTGCACCCCTAGCTTTTCGGAAACGTTTTTATAATTTAAGAACTGGGGCCCTTATTTGATGAGGCTAGCTGGCAGCATGGCTGACAAAGCCTTGGAGCTCTAAACAGAGCAGGGAGTTTGCTAAATCCCTTAGATTGCAACCTTTCCTTGCTTGTTCCACCAGCATTGCAGAATATGCAGGGGTTAAGGGAGCCATTTTCTAGGCAAAGGTCCTGCCAGTGCTGCATAGATGCTTCTGATTGATACTTATAACCACAGATTACTCACCATAAGAGTATCCCCAGGCTGTATGCAGAGAATTTTCTCAGCAGTGTTCCTACACACCAGTAGATTACTCCATCTGCCTCCGCGATGACCTAGTACAACCTCAGCAAGTCACCGAGCAAAGCTGCATATAAGCGCCATCCTTGCATGCTGATGTCAGGTCCTTTGTTTCCATGCCCATTAATGGGGATATAGAGTTGCCCTTCCAACTTTGGCGGTTTTCAGGCAACTTCCAAATACCATCAGATAGTGTGCCAATCTGTCTTCCCTGAAAATGACTGAATTCAAGCAGTGCCTAGACTCCAGGAAGCAGACCGTGGAACTGCTCGATGTAGGACTATGGTGATTAGGCTCCGGTCACAACTCAGTCATGTGATGAACTTGCCCTTATGCACCCGAAGATGATCTGGGAGATGAAACTCCACATCGCCAAACATGAGGTTGCAGTCAAAATATAGATCTTGCTCCTGCTCCAAATCTTGGCCATTCATGATAGGAGTCTGTCTGCCATGAAATCCTGTTCTCGCTCAGTCTTCCGATAAATCAAGGATACACCAAAAGAGTTTGAGGCAAAGTGTGATACCATTTCACCCCTCGGAATCAGGAAAGAAAATGCAAGGGTGTCAATCGAAAGATCATGCCACCAAGTGTCTTCTGACTACAGTCGGGTGTCGCAGTTGGTCCCAACCTACCTTGAATTCAACGGGCCATCCTAGACCCTGCTGCAAATTGCTGTTTTCAAGGAGACCGTGCTGTACATCTTTAAGATGTTTTTGGAGCATCACATACGACCTACCATCCCGCCTCTACTCGATCTTTTAGTGTTAGAGTAAAAAGGGCAGGGATTACTTAAATCATTTGGTTACTGTATCTATTTCCTCAGAAGGCCCTCACTGAGTTCTAGGTTTTTTTCACCACTGGGAACTCTTAGACATGTGCAGGCTGTCACTGGGTTCCCCATGGTGAAATTCTACCTATATATTTTTCTACAGGAATTTTTATTCTCTTGTCTATCTTCTTTTAGGAAAGCCACTCTTTCTCCAACTCTACTATACCCCCTGGGAAGAGTGTCTGACAACTCAGGCAGCGTGTATAAGGTTAGACTGCGACCTGGAAATGAAGCTGTGTCTGGCTTGCATGGCTTGTCTCTGTTTGCCCACTCTTTTTTGTGTTTTTATTTGTAGGGGTTACCGCCCCAAACCACAAATGACCAATTTTTTAAAGACTTTCCCCCACATAAACTATACAGATGCTCTCAGAGTGAATATGCCACCAGTAGTGGTGCTTTCACTTTACAAGAAGTCCTCTTTGCCAAACTGAACACTTTGAAGTAATCTCCGTCTCTGGTCGTCAAAGAGGTTATCAAATTAGTGCCTTCCGCAGGAATGCAGCTTGGATTCTACACCACCTATTTTGGGGTCCCAGAAATGAGTTGTCACTAGCTAGTACTTGAGTATTGTCATATAGTCCCTGAAAAATGTCAGGTTAGCTACGGTGGCCCATGTTTTACAGTTACATGACTGGCTGGTATGTCCCACCACCATTGCTTTTAGAGATTAAGTCTCAATCTATTAAAGAGAAAGTGATATTGTGAATGTAATTAGGGGTAGGCCCACAGCTGTAGGGATACCGGCTTTATTAATAATACTTTGGGCGGATCCCTCTTTTTGGAATAATTTAATTTGTACCTTTCTAATATTCTTTGATGTACTTTTATCCTTTCTTGCTATCTCACACGTGAGCACTTATTTCTCACCCTTTTTCTTTCCTTTGTAAATAACCGTGCAATATAGCATATTTCATGTATGTTTTCCATGTTTTGGATATAAAAAATAAATTGATGGTTGTAAATTAATTCATTATTGGTGACTATTGAATTGTTTGTTGGATGTGTTTGTACTGAATTCCTTAAATATACTTACTGATTGAAGTATATTCAGGTGTGTCAGGGACCAACTGTTTTCCTTACTGATAGACACCCAGGTCCCTTGACACTTAAACTGGGTTACCCCATTTTTTATAATGGCTGGTATGTCTGGGCTGGGAGACAACCATCTCAACGCATGCGTTACAACGCATGCGTTAACATCGCGTGCCGTCACAACGCACGCCACGGTACGACGCGTGCGTTCACTACGCGCGCCATTACATCGCATGCGCTTTGACAACGCATGCTTTTAGAGCGCATGGGATATGATGGACGGGTCGTGCGCGGGGACGGGCTCCGGGAAGGTCGTGCGGCGGGACACAGACGACGGGGAGACAACGCTGGAACCACAACGAGAGACAGGTAAGGACTCGTAGTGTTTTAGGCTTTAGGGTAGTTGATAGGGAGTGTAGTGGGGGATAGTGTTTTAGGGCATAGGGTTGAGGAAGTACTATATGGTCGTGTTTTAGGCTTTAGGGCTTAGGGTTGAGGATGTAGTATATGGTACTGTTTTAGGGTTTAGGGATTAGGGCTTAGGGTTAATACTAGTGTTGGGTACTGTTTGGCTTTCGGTGTTAGGGCTTAGGGCTTAGGGTTAATAGTAGTGTAGGGTACTGTTTTTGGCTTTCGGTGTTAGGGCTTAGGGCTCAGGGTTAATAGTAGTGTAGGGTACTGTTTTTGGCTTTCGGTGTTAGGGCTTAGGGTTGAGGTCGCAGTCTAGGGTCGTTTTATAGGCTTTAGTGTATAGGGCTTATGGTTAAGGGTAGTGTCAGGGGGCGTAGTGTGTTTGGTAGGTTGCTATATTAGTGTTACGGGGGCCGTTAGGGAGAAGTTTGCGAGGTAATAGAATGCGTGGTATTTGTGTGCGTTGGGAAGGCATTTTGCATGCATGTGAAGGGAAAATGCGATGTAATGGTTTGCGTGGTGAATGCATGCGGTGTAACGGTGCATGCGATGTAAAAAATGCGATGTCATGGCATGCGTTGTTTTGGTTTGCGTTGTATGAACATACATCCGTCTGGGCTTCTAGGTCACTTACTTCCTTGTACACAGACGATGCGATCATCAGTACTTTCTGTGCCTAAAGTGGGCGAGATGCACTATCAGTCTGCATCTCTCACGTTTCACATCTCTGTGACATGGATCACTTAAAAAATAGGGCTGAGTTCAGAAGTGTGATTAATGTGGGACAATGTTTACAAATGTTATTGAATACAGACAACGTCATCTCTTTGGTGGAGCTCACCTTATTTGCACAGCCCGCTCCTGTGAGTCTCAAGCGATAAAACTCATTTCCCCCACGTCAGACTTGTGTTTGCGGATTTATGCACATATTTTCCTGATTTTCTACAATTGCAAGTGCAATATATTCAGATATTCATTTTGTGAAACAGAGTGGTAATATCTGAGCAGATTTGCACTTTTGCCTAATTTAACGTGCACAAAATGGTACTTAACGCTTGCCATTGATTGCATATCGCTAGCCATTTCCAAAAGGTAAGTGGGCTGTTTCAGAATCCCTCATGCATAGCTAGTCTGTGGTATGGGGTAACTCTTGTCAGAGTACCATTCTTATTCTGACTTTTTAACCACTTCTTTTTATGAACGTTGTTTTAAGACTCAGTGCTATATTTAGCCCACGTTTTCCTTTATAACTTTTTTCTTTTTTTTGCAGATCCTCTTGATGTAATTGATGTTGACTGGTCTAGTCTCATGCCAAAACAACCAAAAGAACCCAGAGAACCAGGAGCTGCACTCTTAAAATTTACTCCAGGTGCAGTTTTGCTGAGAGTTGGTATTTCAAAACGACTGGCAGGTCCTGATCTTTTCACAAAAGTTAAAGAAACCTGTCAGAAATCATTGGAAAAGCCTAAAGGTAAATACATTTTATTAAGCTGTCCATTGGGCACTCACTGTGATTTAGTGTGGTGTATTCACAGCAACAAACTGTTAAAGAGTGAGGAGTTTGTTTTCCAGTAAGGGAGGTTCTGATGTCAGTATCTGAGGATTCAGTGTTAGACGCATGCCTGACACGTTTGACAGTTGGGGGTGAGGGGCATCAAGAGGCTGAATGTGAGCTGCTTGCAGTCAGAAATCAGAAGACAAGTCTGCACTTCTTTGTTTGAGTCCAGGTGACCAGACTGACTGCTTTTCTTCCCCAAGGCATGTATGTTCTAGAGTTTGGCTGACAACACCAGGCTTGTCATTTGGCAAAGAATGTCCAAACAGCTGGCGTAGCCCTTTTCTTTGAGCAGTAAGTGGTGGTAGTTGTATGGAGCTGGCTCTTTATATGGTGGACCCAAATGAGGTACGTTATGTAAAGAATCCAGGCAAACCCCTATTGGTTTACAGAGTCACAAATCATAACCCAAATGCTCTCTTGTGTGGTAGTGTGGGCGAGCAGTTAGGCTTACCAGAGGGTATTGCTTAGCATTTATTGTACTCGGAGGCAATAAATGAGATACATGCTCACGAATAAATCCGAGACCAATTTAGGAAAATAACTCATATTTTTATGTCAATTTTGATACCAAGAACTTCGTTAACTACTTTTTTAAATATGACTTTTTACAGGTAAGTAAATAGTTCAGTTCAATGCATCTTTTTGCAGCAATGCTTCCATTTGGGAGAAAAGGCATATGTTGTACAATTATTTGCGATGGGTTTCTTGGGGTCTCCTTTGGGACATAGGGTCGTAGGGGGCCAAGGTCCAAAGTACCACCAGCAGTTACTAGTTACCTGCCCTGGGGCGTCCGGGTGCAGAGGTGCTGGTCAGGTTGGTAGCTGTGCGTGCTACACCTGTGGACAGAAGGGGTCCACCTAGAAACAGACTGCAGAGTGGGACTTCGGGACAAGTCCAGGAGCTCCCAATGGGTGGCTTGGGTCAGAAGAGTCTTGGGAACAAGGGGGCACAGCCGGTTCGTCGGTACCCGGCCTGGGGTGCTCGGATGCAGAGTGGAAATGTCGGCTGGGCACTCCGTGTCCTAGGGCTGTGTGGTTGTCGGTCTCACCGGTTGAAGAGGCAAAATCAGGACAGCTGTGCCAATCTGCAGTTGGGGTCTCTGCGGTGCTGATGTCCCTCAATGACTGCTCGGTCTCGGTGCAGTTGGAGTCCGGACTGGACTCTCGCAGTCTCTGTTTGTTGCAAGGGGTCCGGTACCCTGGGTATTGGTAATGTGCAGCTCCGGTCGGTCCTGATCTCCTCTCTCTTCGTGGGGGGGACAAATCTGACTGCCAGGAGCACAGTATTCTCTTCCTGGAGGGCGAGGGCTGCTGCATCGGGCTGGCCGGGGAGCGGCAACTCAGTAGACAAGACTTTGCTTTTCGGTGCCTACGGACTGTAGGGGAGTAGCTCCTCTACCTCAAGGAAGATTGCTGCCAATTTGCAAAGGGCTGGAAGTCTACCGAGGTTCTTGGAAGCTCGTCAGCAGCAGGATGACTCGCTGGTCACGATTGTCGACACTTGGTGCCGGCAAGCATGGTTTTGTGCCACATGTCCACAGCAGTCTTCAGTTCTCCCTTTTCTCGTAGCACTTCCATGTCCTCTCTTCGTGATCCGTCGAATCTTATTCCCGGTGACGGGTTTGCCACCTAAAAATTCAATTTAGGGGCATTACGGGGCGTGACAGGTAGTAGCCAAAAGGCTACTTACCTTTAGGGTGTCTACACAGTCTATATGACCAATTGCTGTGGGAAGTGGGCATAACCCTGACCCAGAGAGCCTAATTCCGCCAAAACTAGGATGGTGGAATTCTAACAGTTGTGTTCACTTCAGGTAGCCCACCTTAGGGGTGGTACTAGCCTAAGAAGGGGTCACTCCTCCTGACTAGCTAATTTTCCTCCCTGCCCTGGTGCCAAATGGGCCCGGGGTGGCATTTCCCTTGTCTGGGGAAGCTTTGGTCGCATATCCAAGGCGGCAGAGGCCTTTAAAGCCTCCTGCCTTGATATGCTGATTACTTAGCCATCTTGCTTGGAGGAGGTGACAACACCTCTGGGCCAGAGCAGGCATTGTTTCTGCCCTCAGAGAAGGTAGGCTCTCACCTGCAGGGGGTCAGAAACCTGTTTGTGGTAACAGGCCGGTCTGCACCAATCAGTCATTACACAGGTAGTCTAACCCCCCCTATAGCAGACTCCGACTTTCCAGAAATATTTCAAGATTTCAACATCTTGGAAAAAAGGACCTGAGCCTCCTCAACTGCCATAAACACATGAAATTGACCAGTAACAAGGACCTTCAGCTTAGATTGCTGAACTAATGAGGCTTGCGCCACCAACGGTTTAAATTCCTGAACCAGTCCTTGAAAAGTTTAATAAATGTCATGCGGCAGTTATTGATAGGTCTGAAAACACCCTCATCTGCATATTGTCCGCCAGCAGAAACATTTTTTTTAATTGCTGCAGTCAAAATTTGCTCTCTTATCCTGAGAAGTTGACCAAGATTGTACGCGGATATTTCATGTCCGTTGGCCGATGTGCAGGACCCGTGTGTCCTCATGATCGTTAAATCAGCTGGAGAATCCGGTAGAATATACTTTGTAATCAGAGAATCAATCAGTTGGGATACATTATTCACAGGCTGTTGAGACTCACTCCCCTCTGAGATACCAGTGAACCGGAGATTTGAGCGCTTTGTATGATTCTCCATGTCTTCAAGCTTATTTTCTAGGTAGCGAACCACCATTTGCTCTGTCGAGACATCCTTGTTAATAGAAAGCAGTATGTCCTCCAAGTCGGCGATTCTTTGTTCTGCTTCTTACAACCTCTGTAGCATTTGTGTAAGGCTCTGCTAAATTTTCGACAGTCTCTGGTTTAACATTTCACTCTCCTGGGCCTGCTGTTGCTTTAGCTCACGGATTTCTGTCAGAATTGTTTCAAACAGAGTTTTAATGTTTCTGACTGTAACAAAGAGGCCAAATCATTACTTTCTTTACTGCATTTGACAGACTTTAGCAGAGGAGAGCCTCCTTGGTCCTCACTACCCAAGGAGCTATCTCCCAGACTTGTAGTTTCAGCCTGAGCTGCCACTTCCCTGGAACAGGCTGCCATTTGGCTGGCAGAGTCTCCCACTTGTGGTTCTTCCTCTATTGTCACACTTCTATCTTGCTGGCTGGCATTAATTGTGTTGATTTGTTCCCCTTCCCTATGTTGCTGTGTTGAGTTTCTTCTCTTTGTTGAGCTGACTGGTTACCGACTTGTGGAACACAGGGTAGTCTTTGATCTTCACTGCTATGCTTGGACTTGAAACTAGGTGGGGCCTAAATCGCCATCACTGTTTGACTGACATTTTCCTCAAAACTCTTCGTTATGTCCTTCCGTCGGGTCAAAATTAAACTGAGTTTCTAGCACTGGGCTCGCAGCAGGGGAGATTAGAGATACATTAACCTTGGCCTGATCGAACTGGTCTTGAATGCCCTCGTGGCTACGGGATGGGCATTCCTCCGCCAGTACATCTACAATGGTGTCCTTCTGCCCTGCTTTTCTTCTCACTGTTGTGGCCGAACGACCCTGTGCAGCCCGTTGCTTCAATTTCTGGGATTTTGGTGTATTATGGGCTGTGGCTGCGGATTTAGAATGAAGTTGCCTCATATTAGAGACTGCTTGCGTGCCAGAGCCAAATCCCACTAAATCCCTTGGAAGCAGCCCTCTGCCATGACTCCTCGAGCTAAGAGCAGCAGCTTTTCTCCCACGCCCGCTGGTCCATTTTCCCTGTCACTTGAACCGTTTTTAGGCTGTTGCTGTGGCTCAGGCTCAATCCCAGGTCCGCTGGGACTCAAAGATGCCAAAACCCCCCAAAGGTTGGCCTCCACACGTCCATTGCACTGTTGCCTGTCTGATCTCAAGCAGGCGAGGGAGCGGTCTGAGTGCATGAGGGGGAGAGGTCGCAAACAAATGCTAGCAGCAGACCATGTGGGCTACGCCTGCTACCCCCCACACTGGTGAATGTCCGAGATCTAATTCACACCCTACCACGTGCCCAACAGAAAACTGTTTTCAGTACATTGGATCACCCTGGGTACCTTGAGTCAGCTTAAACATGGAGGTAGAACGTTTGGGCTCCAGTGACTCAGACGATGCGGTGTGGTAAACTCTCATCTAAGAGCAAGCCTAACTACTTGCGGTTCATAAAATGCTTCAAAACTGAACTGTTCTGTACTGCATACAACTGAACATATACCATACTAAAAGTAACAATTAAAGAAAACTAGATTGGGGCGCCCATTTCACTATTTTGATTTCAACTCTTTAGCATGGTGTGCAGTGCACTATAAAAGCCCCCAGTAACATAATACCTAAATGCAATCAGGATGACAAGATTGTTTACCGGCTCTGGCCTTTTCATGTTTTGAGAGTGAAGGTGTCCTCTCTTTGTAAGATGGTGATAGAATTTCATTTAAACAAATCTATTGACAAGTATGTTCAGTTAACAACCTTCTTCCTGCAGAATCAGTCATCTAGTGGTGAAGAGGCTGCACTTACTGGATCCACCGAGCACGGTCTGTTATTACCTTTACATAACTGATGGCTATAACATAAACAACCTTTGGTTGCCATGAAAGTACATCCAAAGGTTTGGTTGTAACCAGTGCTACAGAAGATACCGAACATATTGGTGTTTGAGGCATGTGAGCTGTAGATCACATGCTTTGCATACTTCTGCCATCTAGTATTGGGTCCGGATGTTTGCAAGTTGTTTTTCTTCGAAGAACTCTTTCCAGTCACGAGGTAAGGTGACTCTTCCTTTCGACTCATCGACTCCATGTTTTTCCGCCATTGGGTTCGGACGTGTATTATTGCGCTCCGTTTCGGAATCTGTCCTCAGGTTCCCCTCGATGTGCAATCCACTCTACCTTCAACAATATTGTTTTCGAACGCGTTCCCTTTTCTCCGCGGTTCGACTCGGCATCAAGAAATCTCAAATTTCGATTGCGGTTTTCGCTGGCCGCCTTCCAGCCTATCCACGTCGGTACGGCACCTGGTCGATGGAACGGACTCCGTTCAAATTCTGCCCCCTGTGCCACGCGAAGTATCCGTGTACGGACCTACATCAGGTGTGTAACTTGTGCTTGTCCCCGAGCACAAAGAACAAGACTGTGACGCGTGTCGATCCTTCAGATTGAAAACTCTCCGTGATCGTCAGGCTCTACGTCGAGAGATGCAGTGGCAGCAGTTGGACGACACACCGGATCTCTTCGGCGAAGACTCCGAACAAGAGGAAGTCTGAGCGGCCAAAAAAGAACACGCTTCAGCGGCATTGTACTCTGAGGCAGAGTTGCAGATTGTTCTCGAAGATGACGATGTGCCGCAGGGACAAGGGGACGTAAGTACAGAAGACCCTTCACCCCCCCCCCCCCATCCACCGTCCCTAGAAAATCTAAGGCTTCTGCACCACCTCTGCTTTCTGGCCAAGGTTGGCACTGACAAGAGGTTTATAACACTCCGCCCTCCGGCTCGGCACCGAAACACTCTGACAAGCCTTCTGACTCTGGACCGAGTCGGCCAAAACCCACTTCCGAGCCAAAACGTTCGGGCTCTAAACATAAAATAAACTCGGAGCCGAAACCTTTGACACCGAAACCAAGGAAACATTCCTCGGAGCCGAAATCTTCGGCATCAAAAGGACATTCCAGCTCGGCACCGAAAGCTTCCAGTTGCCAGTACCGCAATCGGATCCAAGCATGGACATTGTACCACCCAAATCAGATCCGAAACAGAAAAAGCTCTATATTAATCCGGATACTGGACATATTCACGCTAAACCGCCATCCAAACACAAGCTACTGGATGACGACCGCTCTAAAATTCCATTGAAGAAGAAAAATGTGGGGAGTAGTCCTTTCCACACACTACCTTCTCCTCCTCCTCCCTCTCCGCCACAATTTGATCCATTACACCTAGGCAATCTCCTCTACCTCACCCTGATGCAGAAGACACTGATGATGATGACACACAATCGCCAATAGGTCCTTGAACTAATTATAGCATTGATCCTCCACAGGATACAGACCCAGATCTTTACCCTGCCAGACCATCTCCACTGGATGACAATCTATCATATCAGGAGCTCATTCTAAGAGCTGCACACTACCATGGGGTAGAGCTCCATAAAGAGTCCTTAGAGGAGGATTTCCTCTTTGAAACTCTAGCAACACATAAATCCACTACCTATGCTTAAAGGTATGTTTCAGGCACACAGACGACATCTTTAAAGACCCTGTACGTGCTAGGATCCTCACTCCTAGAGTGGATAAAAAATACAAACCTTCCCCAACAGACCCTATTTTTATTAAGGGTCAGTTGCCACTGGACTCTGTGGTGGTATCCAATGCTGGAAAGCAAGCTAATTCTCAAGCATCTGGCGATGCTCCTCCCCCAGATAAGGAGTCAAAACTAATTGATGCTTCTGGCAAACGTGTAGCTGCGCAAGCAGCTAATCATTGGCGTATTGCTAACACCCAAGATCTCCTTGCAAGATACGATAGAGCCCACTGGGACGAAATAGAACAACTTCTACAGTTTCTCCCAGATGAACATAAGTCCAAAGCACAAGACTTAGTTCAGGAAGGTAAACTCATTTCCAACACCTCCATTAGATGCGCTGTAGATGCGGCCGATACTGCAGCTAGAGGAATAAATACAAGCATCCTACTCCGGAGACATGCCTGGCTACATGTCTCAGGGTTTAAACCTGAAGTACAGCAATCTATTCTAAAAATACCCTTTGACAAAAAACATCTTTTTGTCCCTGAAGTTGATCAAGCGCTCGAAAAGATGAAAATAGATACAGATGTGGCAAAATCCATGGGAGCGCTTCAGTCTCCTTCTAACAGGGGTTTCTTTTGGTGCTCTTTTTACAGAGGAGGGTCCAAATCCACAGGGACACTCCAAAACACTTCATCTTACAAAAACACTTCTCAATCATCCTTAACAGAAGGTTTTTTCAGAGGAGGCCTTAGCAAAAATAGGGGACCCCCTCTATTGGAGTAATTTAAGGTCAGGGAGAAGAGGGGAAAGAAAGAAACACTATCTGAAAAAAGCTCCTCGTGACCTATATTGCTTTCACAAATTGAATATCAATTCAGCATGGGCTAACACACTATAGCATAACTATACCACCATTTAAAGAAAAAGGAAAAAAGTTTTTTTATTTGATTTCATCATTGTTTATTTCATTTTTTTAAATATATCAAAATCTTTTATACTTTTTTCTTATTTGCTTGAATATAAAAGTGTAAATATAAACATATAAAAGGATTTTTGCAGTTATTACATACAATATAAAATTCAAAACAATTCATTTATTAACCCCTGAGTAGACAAAGAAAAACCCTTTTAATTTCTTCATTCATACAGACATTCAAACTCATACATACTCATACTCTATTCACAAATACATAGATCAAGGGAACGGGAGATAAGGAATAACACAGTCTCCACGACCATTAAAGGTGACTGCAACCAGCAGGATCTAAACAACATAGGACCTATGTTGTTTAGATCCTGCTGGTTGCAGTCACCTTTAATGGTCGTGGAGACTGTTATTCCTTATCTCCCGTTCCCTTGATCTATGTATTTGTGACTAGAGTATGAGTATGTATGAGTTTGAATGTCTGTATGAATGAAGAAATTAAAAAGGGTTTTTCTTTGTCTACTCAGGGGTTAATAAATGAATTGTTTTGAATTTTATATTGTATGTAATAACTGCAAAAAATCCTTTTATATGTTTATATTTACACTTTTATATTCAAGCAAATAAGAAAAAAGTATAAAAGATTTTGATATATTTAAAAAAATGAAATAAACAATGATGAAATCAAATAAAAAACTTTTTTCCTTTTTTCTTTAAATGGTGGTATTGTTATGCTATAGTGTGTTAGCCCATGCTGAATTGATATTCAATTTGTGAAAGCAATATAGGTCACGAGGGAGCTTTTTTCAGATAGTTTTTCAGAGGAGGCTACAGGGGAAGCAGTCCAAGGGGCAGAGGTAAAAACACCACCAAATTCCCCTTCCCCAAATAAGCAGCGACTTCCCCACACTTCCCTCCGACTATTACACACCTGTCGGAGGAAGACTTCAACACTTTCTCCCCATTTGGGAATCAATAACAACGACAAATGGGTGATTGGAATTATCCAACATGGTTATTGCCTCGAGCTTACCAACAACCCTCCAAACATTCCACCTCAATATCACAAATTGTCAACAGACCACGAGCACTTGCTTCAACAAGAAGTGCAATCTCTATTACTAAAAGGGGCTATAGAAACCAGTCCCACTTCAGTACCAAGGGTCAGGGGTTTATTCCCTTTACTTTCTAATTGCAAAAAAGGACGGCTCATTGAGACCTATTCTAGATCTCAGAGAGTTAAACAAATACATACTGTCAGAGCACTTTCACATGGTTACTCTGCAACAGGTACTTCCTCTTTTGCAGCAAGGCGACTTTGTCTACTTTGGATCTAAAAGACACCTACTTTCACATTCCAATTCATCCAGCTCATCGCAAATACCTCAGATTTGTGATAGCAGGCAAACATTACCAGTTCAAGGTACTTCCATTTGGCGTCACCACAGCCCCCAGAGTGTTCACCAAATGTCTCGCAGTTGTAGCTGCTCATCTCGGAAGACAGTGTATCCATGTCTTTCCTTACCTAAACAACTGGCTTATCAAAGCGAGCACTTTCCAGAACTGTATACTACACACTCAGGCAACAGTACACCTACTTCATTAGTTAGGTTTCACAATCGATGCACAAAAATCTCATCTGTGCCTTGCGCAAGTGCACTCTTATGTAGCAGCTTCCCTCAACACTCTCAAAGCTCTAGCCTCTCCCAATGTAGCCAGGATTCACAATATTCAGGCCACAATACAACAATTTCAACCCAATCAAACATTACCAGCCAGAGTTTTTATGCAGCTGCTGGGGATGATGGCATCCTGCATTGCAATCATACCTCACGCAAGGCTTCACATGCGTCCTCTGCAGGAATGTCTAGTGCGTCAGTGGAATCAGTCACAGGGTCCATTAACTGATCTAGTGTTGGTAGACGGCCGCACCCATCGCTCTCTGCAGTGCTGGAACCCTCAAAACTTAACAAAAGGGCAGCCCTTCATAGACACAATTTATCCCTAAAGTAGTTTCTGCCTTTCATATCAATCAATCAGTTGAGTTACATGTGTTCTTTCCTCAACCTGATTCTGTAGCAGAGCGAGCTCTACACACACTTGATGTTAGACAAGCTATACTATATTATGTAGAAAGAACCAAAGAATTTAGAAAAACAAAGCAACTATTGGTTGCTTTTTCTCCACCACACAAAGGCAATCACATATCTAAGTCAGGTATTGCAAGATGGATTGTAAAATGTATCCAAACAGGTTATGCCAAAGCAAAAAGAACTTTAAACATATCCCCTAGAGCACATTCCACTCGTAAAATAGGTGCTACTATGGCCTTAGGGAATATTCCCCTAGCTGACATCTGTAAGGCAGCAACATGGTCTACACCGCACACATTCACCAAACACTATTGTGTAGATGTGTTTGCCAGACAACAAGCAAATGTAGGCCAAGCAGTACTTAAAACACTGCTTCAAACAACTACAACCACTACAGGTTAGCCACCGCTTTGGGAGTATACTACTATGTAGTCTTTGCAAAGCATGTGATCTACAGCTCACATGCCTCGAACAGAAAATGTTACTTACCCAGTAAGCATCTGTTCTTGGCATGTAGAGCTGTAGATTTACATGAGCCCACCCGCCTCCCCGTTCTCCTGTAATGGTTGTAGTACTCAATTTACATGCATACGCATGGACATCTCTATTCTACACTCACTAACTCCATTCTCACCCTCTGCTGGCTCCATTCTCACCCTCTGCTGGAAAACAATCTAACAATGGAGTCGATGCCCATGCGCACTATCACCGAAAGGAGGAGTCACCTTACCTCATGACTGGAAAGACTTCTTTTAAGAAAAACAACTTGCAAACATCCGGACCCAACACTAGATGGCAGGAGTGTGCAAAGCATGTGAATCTACAGCTCTACATGCTAAGAACAGATACTTACTGGGCAAGTAACATTTTCCTTTCCTAGTATTCTCTTTATTAAATCCAAATTAATCCTTTAGGGTGATGCCATTCCCCCATCCATTCGATTTACCTGTTGACAGAATCCATCTAGTTCTGAGCAAAAGTTGCCAATCCATCTACAGGTACAATAGGCCTGTATTGCTATTTAATGCTGCCTAGGAGTCCCAAGTTCAATATATGAAATCAAGTCCTACAAGAAACATGTACAGTGGGTCACCAAAGTCAGTGGGCTACTGACACCAAAAGCTATAATTTCTTTTATGAATCATTTACATAAATATACATATCAGGAGCAGCAAAACTATGAATCCAAGAGCAAACATTTTGGCTTTGTGACTTGCATATATCCATGCAGTTTTCCTATTTCTTCAACTAATTCAGTTTCATTTTGTAGTCAAATTATAGCTGACCGCCTTAAAGTATAATAATACGAGTACAAAAATGGGCAAAGTTGCTTCATATTGCTGATTGGCGATGTTTAAGAAAGCTTGCTGTTCTGCAAAAAGCTAAATCCGGAGAACTACAGTTACATTTTAGTGGTGTATTCATTTCAGGAACAATATATTTAAACACAATCTGAATCCAGTTCAAATTACTAGGGGGACGGGGGTATTGGAGGTAAAAGTGATTTTCCTCCAACCAGAGCACCACGTATATCTTTAATGTTATCTATACAAATTTGGTATTCCATAGGTCAGTTTATAGGTATATTCCAAGAACTAGCCTAAATTCTAACTGTGACATTGATCAGACACACAGTTTTAACAATTAAGAGAAATTCATTTGTAGAAACGTCAAACATCAATGTGATATTTTGTACTTCATATTAAACTCAATTTTCACAGTGCCTGACCCAAGTCACAAATGGACCTGCTATCTTAATAAATATTACAGAGATATTTCTTAGATATTAACTCATAGAAAATAATTCCATGCCCCATATTTCCTTGAAAGTCAAAAAGAGTACCACAGTCGTATTGCAACAGACCCTTGATTGACTCTTTATTGGTGTTATATTTACACCCTCATTTAATTCATTGTATCCTGAATGTTTGAAGCAATCAACTTGTCTTAATACTGGGAATGAGTTATCAGTTCCCCTTAAGAAATAACAGACTGGGTCCCTATCGCTGTACTGCATTTCTTTTTGCAGCATCTCTGTAAAATGTGTCCACAAAATACTTCTTAATTAGATTAAAGTTCAACCCAACTTCATTGCTTCAAATTTGCATCACTCCAAAGAAAAATAATTTTGACTTACCTCTGTACTTCAGGCACCTTGCTTTGTATTAATAAATAGGTAGCATGGAGTTGGACTTAATCAACAGAAGCAGTAACCTAGAAGGATGGTACTGGTAGGGGAAAGATGTGTAGGATTAAAGGAAAAAGCTGTTATGAACATGAAGAATTAACGTTGAAAAATAAAATCCAACAGACCTATCTTTGCAGAACATAAGTAATGTATTTTTTTCATGAACTTGTATTGTGGCAGGATCTCTGTTACAGTTCATGTTGACAGTCAATTATGGCACATTAATTGATAATTAATTCTCAAAGTGAAAGTATGGCCTTAGGAAATCATATGTTTTACAAAAGAGATGTTTTAAAAAAGATTTTAATCTTACCTAGAAGTATTGAACCAAAAATGATTTCCTAGAATGAATTCCTTTTTGGAGAACTGGTTTTACAGTTAACTAACTTTTTCTTGATCTTTTTAATAGCCTGTACATTAGAACTGTGAAAAATAAGGACGTGATTTAAAGTTCAGCAGACAAGGTACTCTGTCACAAACATGAGGAGTACCCTGCCTGCTCGCCCTACTTAGAGCCCAGTGGACCATCAACTTTCCATCCGTGTTGCCCCCATTGGCTCTGTGGACGGAAAGCATACTTTAAAGGCCTAATGGAGTGCTGACTTCGATGTGAGGGCATCCCACTATTCTCCTATTTACCTGCCAATGACCAGCTCCTGTGCTTGCCAGTTAGTTTTCCTTCATTTCTATTGGCTGAAGCATATTTTCCTGCATTTACCAATGCTTGTTCCTCCTCTTCTTCTTCTCTTATCAGTCTCCCGTAGCCAAAACAGTGTTAACATCCACTTTGGTGGAACTATTTTTCCATAATGTTTTGCCTCTTTCTGCTTTTTCTGTTGCAACAGATTTATATAGGTAACTTATCACCTGCAGAGAGGTTCGAGTCTTGGCATGGGCTCAACATCCTGTGATTCTGGCCAAATAACGTAATCTTCCCGTGTCTACCAAAAAAAAATGAATGTATCCTTGTTTAACGTAACTTGTACTCATGTAAAGCGCAGCACTACCTTCGGGTCGAATTCAACCAGGATCCCCCAGCTCTGGAGTCAGCAGCTGTGGCCGCTGCGCCACATTCTCTCCACTCCCGAAATACTTGTTTTTATTATTTCTGCTTCCCAATGTCATCGTTGCTGTTTAGCCACTTGCTTGACCGTCCCCTCGCTCTTCTCCTGTGTCGTTGCTCGCCTGTTAATGCCCCGTCCCCCACGTCGTCGCTCAGCAGTTGTTGTTGGGTGCCCTGTCCTCCTCATAGTCGCTTGCTTATTTTATTTGCCCCGTCCCTACTGTAGAAAAGCTTGACCTTTCTGGCTGGATTAACGGAGCGTGATTTTTATTTAATGCAGCCGTGAAAGATTCAAAGAAAAACAACCAGATGTACTTTTGAGTTTTTATCCACTAATCGCTTTACTGCTGCCCTAAGGAATAGACATTAGCTTACTATTCAAGTCAGTATAAGGTGATGATCTGAAAGAGACACGTTAGTGACAGATTCCTTACCTTAGAATATCCCCAGGCGTTAGGCTGGATCCGGAAAGTTTTTGCGTAGCAGTATCCTTGCGCGTCGGTAGGCGACGTCGTGCGGCTCCGCGTCCGTCGTCGGCGTCGGGATTGCCGGGATGACGTCGCGGGCAGTACTTAGACGCCGCCCCTGCGCGCTGACGTCAGTTCTTTATTTTTCCGCGACAGTAAGCGCAGATCCGGGAAGAGCAGTGCCCTATTCATTTTTTGACTAAGTTTTTTTGGGTGATTTTTTCACTGTTTTCTCGAGTTTCTCGACTCCGAAGGTGTCGGTAGGGATGCCCGGCTTCAAGCCATGTGACGCCTGTGGTCGAATGATGTCGATCACAGACCCGCATCAGGAATGTCTCTACTGCCTCGACCACGACACGAAGTCGTGCCCCGACTGCCGGGCCTTGCATCCGAAGGCTTTGCGAGAGCGGTCTCGAAAGCTCCTCGAGGTCCGGCAGTCGGCTCCGCGCCAAGCCCCGGTCACGCGAGAGGTCGAGGGGCGGGTCGCGGAGTCCTCATCGGTCGTCGGGGTCCAAGTCTTCGCACTCCTCCGGTAAGTCGAACCATAAGAAGTGGAAGAAGCGTCATCGCTCGACGACTTCCCCTCGCCGGTCTCGCGACTCGGCTGAGTGTCCTGTCTGCACCGTCCCCGCGGCTCCGGGAGTGCCTGTGGAGCCGCCCCCGCATTACCCGTCCTTCCCGGGTTCGGGGGCGACTCCGGCCGAGATACAGGAGTTCCTGTCGGCCATGGCCCGCATCTTCGGGCCTCAAGGTCCCCCCGGTGCGCCTTCGGGCCCCGCGGGCCCTGATGGGGTTTCTCCGGCGCCGCCGGTGACTCCGGTCCCGGCGCCGCCTGTCACACCAGCCTCGGTCCCGGCCTCGACCCCGGCTCCGGTGCTGCCACAACCCCGATCGACGCCGGTTGACCTGACGACACCTCCACCGGCGCCGATCTCTCCGGTGCCGTTCCCGACGCCGCCCGGGGCTCCGGGCGGCGTCGTTCCCCGGTTCTCTCCGGATCCGGACACGGCGCCGGACCGGCGTCACTCGACGCCGGCTCCGACGACGATGAGACCTTGGGTCCCACCTGTCCCTCCTCCTTATTTTGAACCAGAATTGGAGGACGAAGAGAACTGGGAGGGGTCTGATGACCCTCTCACACAGCAGTGTGAGTTTGATCAGGACTGGGCTGAGGAGCTTGGGGATGCCAGTGGTCTGGACACCTCCCCTGACTCTGGCATGCTGTCTCCTCCTTCCGTGGCAACGGAGGAGGGAGCAAACTTTGCAACGGTGTTGCGTAGAGCAGCTGCGGCCTTACACCTCCAGTTGCCTACTGTGGCTGTCAGGACTAACATCCTGACAGAAGTGCTTCAGCCGGCGGCTACCTCCTCGGAGCCACTGCTGCCGTTTAACGAGGCGCTTTCAGACGTTCTTTTGGGCACCTGGTCCAAGCCCACCACAGGGGCTCCTGTGGATAGGAACGTGGCCCGACGCCATCGCCGTGCTCCGGGCGACCCCCTGTTCCTCTCCCAACACCCCACCCCTGAGAGCTTGGTGGTCCAAGCCTCTGCTTCCCAAAGCGCCTTCCCTACCGCTCCCCCGGATAGGGAATCCAAACGCCTGGATCAATTTGGGAAGAAAGTCTTTTCTTCCTCCAGTGCTGGCTTGCGGTCCGTCAATACCACTTGCCTCTTGGGCCGATATTCCCACTCCTTGTGGGACTCGGTGGCGCAAGTTCTGCCCCAGTGTCCTGAGGAGGTCCAGACACTGCTTACCGGCACCATTGCGGAGGGAAGAGATGCGGCAAAGTACACCATCAGATGTGGCCTTGATACCGCCGACTCACTAGGCAGATCGCTTGCCAGGACAGTGGCGCTGCGCCGTCACGCCTGGCTGAGAACCACTGGTTTCTCGGGTGATGTCCAAAACACTCTTATGGACATGCCCTTTGATGGGGTCGGTCTTTTTGGGAACAAGGCAGACCATGTGCTGGAGCGTTTTAAGGACTCGCGGGCTACGGCCAAGTCCCTGGGCCTTTCTGCTGTACGCCCTCCGCAGCCATCTGCTTTTCGCCCCTTTCGGGGCCACGGAAGGGGCGCACAGTCACGTCCGCTGCCCAGCCACCGGCCCGCGCAGCAACCGTCTTCGCGTGGCCGACGACGTGGCTCCCGCCGTGGCGGGTCAGGCAACCAGCGTGCGGGTCAGGCCACCAACCCCGCCCCGTCCGCGTCCTCCAAGCCCTCCTAGTCCTTCCTTTCAGGTGCACAGCACGCCAGTAGGGGGCAGGGTCCGCCATCACCTTCACCACTGGCGTGCCATCACCTCGGACAGGTGGGTCTTGGACATTGTCCGAAGGGGCTACTCCCTCCCCTTCTAGACCATCCCCCCAGCCATGCCACCTCAATTCCACCGCATGTCAGGGGATCACTTGGTGCTTCTTCAGAAGGAAGTTGCGGCCCTCTTGGCCAAGAGGGCCATCCAGCGCGTTCCGACCCCAGAAGTAGGACGTGGTTGCTACTCCCACTACTTTCTGGTCCCCAAAAAGGACAAGGAGGACATGCGTCCTATCTTGGACCTCCGGAACGTCAATCGCTTCCTCCGGAAGGAGAAGTTCAAGATGCTCATCCTAGCTCAGGTCTTGACTGCTCTCGACCCTGGAGACTGGATGGTAGCGTTGGACTTGCAGGACGCATATTTCCACATCCCCGTCCTGCCGGCCCACCGGCGTTACCTGCGGTTCACGGTAGGCCTCGAGCATTTTCAGTTCACCGTGCTCCCTTTTGGCCTTACCAGCGCCCCTCGGGTGTTCACGAAAGTGATGGCGGTGGTCGCAGCTCAGCTGCGCCGGGCAGGGGTTCCAGTCTTCCCCTACCTCGACGACTGGCTGCTAAAGGCGGGCTCGTCCCAGGCAGTCGTCTCCCACCTCCAGACTACGGCCGAACTCCTGCACTCGCTGGGGTTCTCCATCATCGTGCCGAAGTCGCACCTGATTCCTTCTCCACAGCTCCTTTTCATCGGAGCAGTTCTGGACACGACGCAGTTTTGGGTCTATCCTCCCGAACGGCGAGTCCGGGATATTCAGGCTATGATTCCGATCTTTCGGCCTCTATCCTGGGTTTCGGTACGGATGACCCTGAGGCTGCTGGGCCTCATGGCCTCCTGCATCCTGCTGGTCGATCATGCCAGATGGCATATGCGGGCTCTGCAGTGGGACCTGAAGTTCCAGTGGGCGCAGCACCAGGGCAACCTGTCCGATCACGTCCAGATCTCGGAGGGGACTGCACAACAGTTGCAGTGGTGGCTCTCGAACCGGCAATGGGTCATGGGCAGATCCCTCTCCCTTCCCCAGCCAGAGCACACAGTTGTGACGGACGCGTCCCTTCTGGGATGGGGCGGTCACATGGGAGAGGCGGAGATCAGAGGCCTCTGGTCTCCGGCGGAGTCCCGGCTTCATATCAACCTTCTGGAGCTCCGGGCGATCCGACTTGCACTCAAGGCATTCCTTCCCTCTGTCAAAGGGAAGGTAGTGCAGGTGTTCACAGACAACACCACCGCCATGTGGTACTGCAACAAACAGGGCGGGGTGGGGTCGTGGACCCTATGTCAGGAGGCTCTGCGCCTCTGGACATGGCTGGAACTTCAGGGCATATTCCTGATGGTTCAACACCTGGCAGGTTCCCTGAACGCCAGGACGGACGAACTCAGCCGCAGGTGCATGATGGATCACGAATGGCGTCTTCACTCGGAGGTGGCGCAAGGTCTCTTTCAGCAGTGGGGAGAGCCTTGGTTAGATCTGTTCGCCACCGAAGAGAACGCGCAATGTCAGCAGTTCTGCGCGTTGGAATTTCCAAGGCGGCACTCGCTCGGCGACGCATTTCGTCGCGAGTGGAGTTGCGGTCTGTTGTACGCCTTTCCGCCTATACCACTTCTACCCAGAGTGTTGAAGAAGATTCGGCGCGACCGGGCCCCAAGTCATCCTTGTGGCTCCGGACTGGGCTCGAAGAGTTTGGTATCCCGAGCTACTCAGTATGAGCGTCGATCCCCCGATCCGTCTGCCTCTTCGGGAGGATCTTCTGTCGCAGCAGCAGGGGACGGTCCTCCACCCGAACCTGTCCAGTCTACACCTGCTTGCGTGGAGATTGAGAGGCGGCAGTTGATTCCTTTCGACTTGCCCCCCGAAGTTTGTGATGTAATTCTGGCAGCCAGGCGTCCCTCCGCTAAGGTGGTATACGCCTGCAGGTGGAACAAGTTTGTGGCATGGTGCACAGCAAAGGCTGTGAATCCCCTTTCTGCCCCTCTTTCTGAGGTTCTTCTGTTCCTTCTTTCTCTGGCCCAACAGGGTTCTGCCCTGGGTACCATCAAGGGCTATCTTTGTGCAATCTCGGCCTTCCTCAGGCTTCCTGATCAGCCCTCTCTTTTTAAGTCCCCTGTTGTTAACAGGTTTCTTAAAGGCATTACACACCTCTTTCCTCCTGTTCCGTTTATAATGCCTCAGTGGGACTTAAATTTGGTTCTTACTTTCTTAATGTGCGCTCCCTTTGAGCCTCTGCATAACTGTCCTCTTCGTCTTCTTACTCTGAAGACAGCCTTTCTGGTGGCCATCACCTCCGCTCGGCGGGTGAGTGAGCTCCAGGCTCTTTCATGCAAACCCCCCTTTCGGTCTGTCCATCCAGACAAGGTTGTTCTTAGGACGCGTTCCGGGTGGATGACCAGCTCTTTGTTGGCTACGTGGGCGCCAAAAAAGGTCGGGCGGTACACAAGAGGACCATCTCCCGCTGGGTCATCTTGTGTATCAAGGCCTGTTATTCTTTGGCTAAGAAGGAGCCTCCTGTTGGGCTGCGTGCCCATTCCACCAGGGCAACGGCTGCTACCACGGCTTTGGGCCGCGGTGTTCCGTTACAGGATATATGTCAGGCAGCTACGTGGGCCTCGCTGCACACGTTTACCAAACATTACTGCCTTGACAGCCAGGTCCGGAGGGACGGCTTCTTTGGCCGTTCTGTCCTCCGGGACTTCCTTGTCTGAATCTGTTCGCAGACCCACCACCGGGGTTGGTATTGCTGGGGTATCTATTCTAAGGTAAGGAATCTGTCACTAACGTGTCTCTTTCAGATGCACAAGTTACTAACTTGTTTAACGATATATCTGTAAGAGACAGTAGTTAGTGACAGAATCCTTACCGCCCCACCCATCCTCCCAGTTCTGCGAACTGATTTCTAGGGTTAAGGACATCCCTTTCAGGGCCCTAGTATTTTTCAGACACCTATGTCAGCTTCTTGCATGGCTCTGCGTTCCTGGCGCGGAAAGTCGTGTACAGAACTGACGTCAGCGCGCAGGGGCAGCGTCTAAGTACTGCCCGCGACGTCATCCCGGCAATCCCGACGACGGACGCGGAGCCGCACGACGCCGCCTACCGACGCGCAAGGGTACTGCTACGCAAAACTTTCGGATCAGCCTGACGCCTGGGGATATTCTAAGGTAAGGAATCTGTCACTAACTACTGTCTCTTACAGATATATCGTTACACAAGTTAGTAACTTGTGCTTTGTGTGTGATTTGTATTATCTGAAAGAGACACGTTAGTGATAGATTCCTTACCTTAGAATATCCCCAGGCGTCAGGCTGGATCCGGAAAGTTTTGCGTAGCAGTACCCTTGCGCGTCGGTAGGCGGCGTCGTGCGGCTCCGCGTCCGTCGTCGGCGTCGTGATCGCCGGGATGACGTCGCGGGCAGTACTTAGACGCCGCCCCTGCGCGCTGACGTCAGTTCTTCTTTTTCCGCGCCAGCAAGCGCAGATCCGGGAAAGCAGTGCCCTGGTCAATTTTTGACCATACTTTTTGGTGATTTTTTCACTGTTTTTTCCATCTTTAAGGTGTCGTAGGGATGCCCGGCTTCAAGCGATGCGGCGCCTGTGCGCGGATGATGTCCGTCACCGACCCGCATTGGGAGTGTCTCTTCTGCCTCGGCCGAGGCCACGACACCGAGTCTTGTCCCGAATGCCAGGCCCTCAACCCGAAAGCTTTGCGAGAGCGGTCTCGAAAGCTCCTCGAGGCCCGGCATTCGGCTCCACGGAGGCCCCGGTCGCGTGAGAGGTCCAGGGGTCGCTCGCGGAGTGCACACCGGTCGTCGGCGTCGAAGTCTTCTTCGTCCGGTAAGTCTAAGCACAAGAAGTCCAAGAAGCATCGTCGCTCTCGGACTTCGCCTCGCCGGTCTCGCGACTCGGCTGAGGCCCCTCCCGGCACCGTCCCCGCCCCGCGGCCCCGGACTTGCCTGTGGAGTCGCCCCGTCATACCCGCCCTTCCCGGGTTCGGGGGCGGATCCGGCCAAGGTACAGGAGTTCCTGTCGGCCATGGCCCGCCTCTTCGGGCCTTCAGGCCCCTCCGGTGCGCCTTCGGGCCCCGCGGGCCCTGATGGGGTTGCTCCGGCGCCGCCGGCGGCTCCGGCCCCGGCGTCGCCCGGGACTCCAGCCTCGATCCCGGCTCCGGCTTCGGCCCCGGCCTCGATCCCGGCTCCACAACCCCCATCGACGCCGGTCGACCTCACGACACCTCCGCCGGCGCCGATGTCTCCGGTGCCGTTCTCGACGCCGCCCTGGGCTCCGGGCGGCGTCGTCCCCAGTTCCTTCCGGCTCCGGACATGGACCCGGAGCGACGTCGCTCGACGCCGGCTCCGGCGCCGATGGGCCCTTGGGTCCCAAATGTCCCTCCTCCTCCTTATTTTGAACCAGAGGAGGACCAGGAGGACTGGGAGGGGTCTGATGACCCTCTGACTCGCAACTGTCAGTATGATGAGGACTGGACAGAGAGTCTAGGGGAGGCCAGTGGTCTGGATACTTCTCCTGACACTGGCATGCTGTCTCCTCCCGTGGCTACGGAGGAGGGGGCCAATTTTGGTACGGTGTTGCGTAGGGCTGCTGGGGCCTTACGTCTCCAGCTCCCTACTTTGACGGTCAAGCCTAACATCTTGACAGAGGTGCTTCAGCCGGCAGCCTCCTCTGCGGAGACTGTGCTGCCGTTTAACGACGCCCTCACAGACGTTCTTTTGGGCGCCTGGTCCAAGCCCAACACAGGGGCTCCTGTGGATCGGAACGTGTCACGACGCCATCGCCCCGCTCCGGGCGACCCCCTGTTTCTTTCTGTCCACCCCACTCCTGAGAGCTTGGTTGTCCAAGCCTCCGCTTCCCAAACCGCCTTCCCTACCGCTCCTCCGGATAGGGAATCCAAACGCCTGGATCAGTTTGGGAAGAAAGGTTTTTCTTCCTCCAGTGCTGGCTTGCGGTCCGTTAACACCGCTTGTCTTTTGGGCCGCTATACCCACTCTCTGTGGGATTCGGTGGCGGATGTTTTGCCCCAGTGCCCTGAGGAGGTCCAGGCACTGCTTTCCCGCGCCATTGCGGAAGGAAGGGATGCGGCCAAATACACTATCCGTTGTGGCCTTGACACCGCCGACTCGCTGGGCAGGTCGATTGCAACGACGGTGGCGCTCCGCCGCCACGCCTGGCTGAGAACCACTGGTTTTTCAGGGGATGTCCAGAATACTCTCATGGACATGCCCTTTGATGGAGTCGGTCTTTTGGGTCCAAAGCAGACCATGCGTTGGAGCGCTTTAAGGACTCACGGGCTACTGCCAAGTCCCTGGGCCTTTCTGCTACACGCCCTCCGCTGCCTTCTGCTTTTCGCCCCTATCGTGGCCACGGTAGGGGCGCCCCTTCACGTCAGCAGCCCAGCCACCGGCCCGCGCAGCAGGCGTCTTCGCGTGGCCGAGGACGTGGATTCCGCCGTGGCGGATCGGGCAACCAGCGTGCGGGTCAGGCCACCACCTCCAACCCGTCCGCGGCCTCCAAGCCCTCCTAGTCCCTCCTTTCAGGTGCACGGCACGCCAGTAGGGGGCAGGGTCCGCCATCACCTTCCCCACTGGCGCACCATCACCTCGGACAGGTGGGTCTTGGACATTGTCCGAAGGGGCTACTCCCTCCCCTTCGAGACCACCCCCCAGCCATGCCACCTCAACTCCACCGCATGTCAGGGGATCACTTGGTGCTTCTACAGAAGGAAGTCACGGCCCTCTTGACCAAGAGGGCCATCGAGCATGTTCCGACCCCAGAAGTAGGGCGTGGTTGCTACTCCCACTACTTTCTGGTGCCCAAAAAGGACAAGGAGGACATGCGTCCTATCTTGGACCTCCGGAACGTCAATCGCTTCCTCCGGAAGGAGAAGTTCAAGATGCTCACCCTAGCTCAGGTCTTGACTGCCCTCGACCCTGGAGACTGGTTGGTAGCGTTGGACTTGCAGGACGCATATTTCCACATCCCCGTCCTGCCGGCCCACCGGCGTTACCTTCGGTTCACGGTAGGCCACGAGCATTTTCAGTTCACCGTGCTCCCCTTTGGCCTTACAAGTGCCCCTCGGGTGTTCACGAAAGTGATGGCGGTGGTCGCGGCTCATCTGCGCCGGGCAGGGGTTTCAGTCTTCCCCTACCTCGACGACTGGCTGCTGAAGGCGGGCTCGTCCCAGGCAGTCGTCTCCCACCTCCAGACTACGGCCGAACTCCTGCACTCGCTGGGGTTCTCCATCAATGTGCCGAAGTCGCATCTGATTCCTTCTCCACAGCTCCTTTTCATCGGAGCAGTTCTGGACACGACGCAGTTTCGGGCCTATCCTCCCGAACGGCGAGTCCGGGATATTCAGGCTATGATTCCGATCTTTCGGCCTTTATCCTGGGTTTCGGTAAGGATGACCCTGAGGCTGCTGGGCCTCATGGCCTCCTGCATCCTGCTGGTCAATCATGCCAGATGGCATATGCGGGCTCTGCAGTGGGACCTGAAGTTCCAGTGGGCGCAGCACCAGGGCAACCTGTCCGATCACGTCCAGATCTCGGAGGGGACTGCAAAACAGTTGCAGTGGTGGCTCTCGAACCGGCAATGGGTCATGGGCAGATCCCTCTCCCTTCCCCAGCCAGAGCATACAGTTGTGACGGACGCGTCCCTTCTGGGATGGGGCGGTCACATGGGAGAGGCGGAGATCAGAGGCCTCTGGTCTCCGGCGGAGTCCCGGCTCCATATCAACCTTCTGGAGCTCCGGGCGATCCGGCTTGCACTCAAGGCATTCCTTCCCTCTGTCAAAGGGAAGGTAGTGCAGGTGTTCACAGACAACACCACCGCCATGTGGTACTGCAACAAACAGGGCGGGGTGGGGTCTTGGACCCTTTGTCAGGAGGCTCTGCGCCTCTGGACATGGCTGGAACATCAGGGCATGTTCCTGATGGTTCAACACCTGGCAGGTTCTCTGAACGCCAGGGCGGACGAACTCAGCCGCAGGTGCATGATGGATCACGAATGGCGTCTTCACTCGGAAGTGGCGCAAGGACTCTTTCTACAGTGGGGAGAGCCTTGGTTCGATCTATTCGCCACCGAAGAGAACGCGCAATGTCATCAGTTCTGCGCGTTGGAATTTCCAAGGCGTCACTTGCTCGGCGACGCTTTTCGTCGCGAGTGGAGTTGCGGTCTGTTGTACGCCTTTCCGCCTATACCACTTCTACCCAGAGTGTTGAAGAAGATTCGGCACGACCGGGCCCAAGTCATTCTTGTGGCTCCGGACTGGGCTCGAAGAGTTTGGTATCCCGAGCTACTCAATATGAGCATAGATCCCCCGATCCGTCTGCCTCTTCGGGAGGATCTTCTGTCGCAGCAGCAGGGGACGGTCCTCCACCCGAACCTGTCCAGTCTACACCTGCTTGCGTGGAGATTGAGCGGCGGCAGTTGATTCCTTTCGACTTGCCTCCCGAAGTTTGTGATGTGATTCTGGCAGCCAGGCGTCCCTCCACTAAGGTGGTATACGCCTGCAGGTGGAACAAATTTGTGGCATGGTGCACAGCAAAGGCTGTGGATCCCCTTTCTGCCCCTCTTTCTGAGGTCCTTCTGTTCCTTCTCTCTCTGGCCCAACAGGGTTCTGCCCTGGGTACCATCAAGGGTTATCTTTGTGCTATCTCGGCCTTCCTCAGGCTCCCTGATCAGCCCTCCCTTTTCAAGTCCCCTGTTGTTAACAGGTTCTTAAAAGGCATTACTCACCTCTTCCCTCCTGTTCCGTTTGTAATGCCTCAGTGGGACTTGAACTTGGTTCTTACCTTTTAATGTGCGCTCCCTTTGAGCCTCTGCATAACTGTCCTCTTCGTCTTCTGACTCTAAAGGCAGCCTTTCTGGTGGCCATCACCTCCGCTCGGCGGGTGAGTGAGCTCCAGGCTCTTTCTTGCAAACCTCCCTTTCTGTCTGTTCATCCAGACAAGGTTGTTCTTCGGACGCGTCCGTCCTTCTTGCCAAAGGTGGTTACTGCTTTCCACATTGGGCAGACCATCACTTTGCCCACCTTCTTTCCGCCTCCGCATCCTTCCAGAGAGGAAGAGAGGCTCCACCGTCTGGACCCAAAACGTGCGCTCTCCTTCTATATCGACCGCACAAAACACTTCCGGGTGGATGACCAGCTCTTTGTTGGCTACGTGGGCGCCAAAAAGGTCGGGCGGTGCACAAGAGGACCATCTCCCGCTGGGTTACCTTGTGCATCAAGACCTGCTATTCTTTGGCTAAGAAGGAGCCTCCTGTTGGGCTGCGTGCCCATTCCACCAGGGCAACGGCTGCTACCACGGCCTTGGGCCGCGGTGTTCCGCTGCCGGTTATCTGTCAGGCAGCTACGTGGGCCTCGCTGCACACGTTTACTAAGCATTACTGCCTTGACAGTCAGGTCCGGAGGGACGGCTTCTTTGGCCGTTCTGTCCTCCAGGACTTCCTTGTCTGATCTTTGTTCGCAGACCCACCACCGGGGTTGGTATTGCTGGGGTATCTATTCTAAGGTAAGGAATCTATCACTAACGTGTCTCTTTCAGATGCACAAGTTACTAACTTGTGTAACGATATATCTGTAAGAGACAGTAGTTAGTGATAGATTCCTTACCGCCCCACCCATCCTCCCCGTTCTGCGAACTGATTTCTAGGGTTAAGGACATCCCTTTCAGGGCCCTAGTATTTTTCAGACACCTGTGTCAGCTTCTTGCATGGCTCTGCGTTCCTGGCGCGGAAAGTCGTGTACAGAACTGACGTCAGCGCGCAGGGGCGGCGTCTAAGTACTGCCCGCGACGTCATCCCGGCGATCACGACGCCGACGACGGACGCGGAGCCGCACGACGCCGCCTACCGACGCGCAAGGGTACTGCTACGCAAAACTTTCCGGATCCAGCCTGACGCCTGGGGATATTCTAAGGTAAGGAATCTATCACTAACTACTGTCTCTTACAGATATATCGTTACACAAGTTAGTAACTTGTGCTTCAACCTTCTAAATATTTGTATATTCATTAGATGCAGAGAGCTTATTTGAACATGAGTTGGGAGCCCTGAACATGGCTGCACTACAGCGGAAAGAACAAAGAGCTGGCCTCCTCAGCAATCTAGGACCATGTTGTAAAGCACTATGCTCAAGAAGGGACTTTGCAATTCGTAAACAGTTAGTAAAAAATGAGAAGGTAAGTGCCTATATTATTAAAACAGTATAAGGATAGTGGAAGAGTTGCACTTATATAAACATTTTTTTTGCCTTTCTGCTTGTTTACTTGTAAAAATAAGATGGATACTGAAATACCCACCAGTAAATATACAGTACATTATATAGTGCATTAGAATGATAATTTGATTAAACTAATTTACATCCTTTTATTTTTTTTTAGAGCTCATTTAAATGTATTAAGTAGATCTTTCCCACATTTCACTTTCAAATGGCACAACAGTATTGTCTGACAGCCAGCAGGACCTATTTTTTTGTTTGATACAACCAGCCGCGCTATTCTACAGAGAAGAAAATAATTTAATTTTAAAGCATTATGCGTATGTCGTGTTTAAAAGTCTCTTACCTCCATGATCAGAGTGATCATTATGTGAAAAATGTTGAGCTAATGATTGTGTTGGGTTGTGATCAAATTGTATGCTAATTCTGCTACTAAAATATGTTTTAATGAGCTCTGTGATATCTGGTAATTAAACTATGTAATTTACTGTATGGCTAAACTACACTTACTACTGCATGAAAGATGATTTCCTAAGGGAAACTTAAAACCACTGATTCTTCACACAAAAATCTCCAGGAGCCAGATTAAATCTGCGGCATTTTATCCAGCAATGCTCCCACGTACCAATAGGTATCTCTCGTGCACCAATAAGTTGCGCCATGTGACTCCTTAACCCCGGAAATGGCCGAGCTGTATATAAGTGCCACCCCTGCGTCCTGCCATCAGTTCCTTTCTTTCCACCCCTATTGATGAGAATCCGGAGCTCTGCTCCCAAATGTGTCCGTTTTTCAACGTCTTCCTAATTATTTCAGACAGTGTGCCAGGAACAATGTCGTACCTGAAAACGGGATGCAATATCGTACTTGGTATGCAGGGTCCAGATGTCTGTCATGAATCTGCACAATGTGCATCTTTGTGCATATCATCACAGGACTCAGTTGTGCGATGATATGCTGCTTTCTGCATCCGAAGGTGATTCGGGCTTGGAAGACAAAATTCTACATCGCAGAACATACGTTTTGCAGCATAGACGTCTTCTAGATTCACATACTGTGCATATTCCGCCATCTAGTGGTTGGAGTCGGAAAGTGCTTTGCTTTTTTTTTCTTTTTTTCTCTTGGATGGTTGTGAAACCTGATCCCCTTGGTTAGGCTACAACCCCCCCTTGTGTGTGTGCAAGCTCTCAGATTATTTTTTCCGCCATGGAGATCGGAGGTGCACGGAAGACGTCTGAGAAAACACAGCAGCAGACGCAGGCAAGAAGGAAAACCCACCGGAAACTCCGGAGAGAGAGGTGGTACCAAGGAAGGTTGCATGAGGGGAAAAATCTTCGAGCAAACAAGCCTTTTTTGGCGCTGCTCACTTGGTTCCTCTTGCACCACAGCGAGTACTTTTTTCCCAAAGAATACAGTCTCCAGGTATTTGGGGGGTTTTCTGCGAGGAGCTGATGCTTCATCAGAAAGCAAGGTAAGAATTTGCTCTTTTATATATAATATATGAGCAAAGCACGGATAAATTGCCCCAGGTACTAGCAAGAAAACTTGAAATAAAGCAGCACTGCCGCTTTTTTCATTACAAGGTTGGAAGAATCCAACACATCTACCATGCAGCGCGTAACGAAATGTGTCAATGTGCTGTTAATACACTATGTGTGCGTTTCTTTAAGTTTTTTTAGACGTATTTACATAGTTTGGTACTACGTTAAAAACGCACAACACATCTACCATGCTGCGCCTCTAGGCAATGTATCCATGTACTGTTTATACACTACTTATGTGTTTTTTCAGTTATTCCAAACCTACTTTCATAGTTGTTGTACTACGTTTGAAATGCACAGCAGTGCCTCTACCATAAAGCACAGTGCACAACAATGCTAGGAACAGATTATTCCCAAATCCTTTCCGTTCCTAACATGGCTAGGGCTCAAATATGCCCGATAGGCTTACAAGGGGTAAACTAAAACAAAGAAAAACAGGGGATTTTTTCTTTACTTTATTTTGAAGAATTTTTAAGAATATTCAGGCCTACGCAGGAGGGTTAACTCCCAAAAATGTTTTCCCATATCAACGGAGAAAACAGGCAATAAGCCATCAAATATCAAGACTCACGGCAGAACAAGCCCTGGATTCATCGCAAACAGTAAATATTTGGGCACAACATTTCTAACACGGCACCAGATGCAGCTCACGTCTGCAAAGGGTTTCCAGGCAAACGGACGGAAGGGTCATGAAACCCCCGCCCCCCACTCCACTTCTAAAGAGGACACAAGGAATTCTTCGGGTGGAACAAAAGGACCCCATAAAACTTGTGCTTATCTCGAGGAAGCGCATTCCTCAAAAGCTCTCTGAAAACTGGCAGAAACGCAGGAATGAGGCCCCAGCAACAACACAGGTTGTTTGTGGGCTGTTACCAGAGCTCTCATCGATATTAAAGCACGCACTAACAAAGGGGGAAAAATGCAACAGTTGGCCTTCTCTATAGCAATCCAAACATACAATTTCACTGAAAGGCATTTAAAGTTCATAGAACAACAGATCACAACTAGTCTATGCTGGTGCCTCAAACACGCACTAACACGTGTGCGAGTGCTACATTTACCGCAGCTTAAAAGTAAAGCAACTGTCTTACAACCATTTCACATAGGTAATAAACAAACAAAGGTACAAAACAAGTACGATATTTAGGCAAGCAACTTAGTTTCAATAGATCGCAAAATATTTATTAACAGCTGATGCAATATAACACATGGCATACACAGTTAAAGAACGTATGGCCCAAAATAACACACTATTACAGGTACTATGTCAATATTTACCAGTTACTGCAGCAACTTCAACAGATTTAATAAACTTGCTGCATAGCATTGCAACATGCACTGTAACAAAGGTACATCGAAAGGTACAAATAAGCGCAAGATTGCAGCATTACCTACTGAGCCTCTGCAATCTCTAAGGTGGCGATGGTAGTTTAATATTAAACCAAAACGAAGACAGAGCACAAACCAATAGTAAAGACTGACCACAAACAGTCAGTAGTGTTTTTTAATAGAAAAAGAATATAATATGCACCGAAACAATCAAATTAGCAAGAGCATAAAAGTGCTAACGTACTAACCTGTTACGGGAGATGGACCTTTCACGCATGTAGATGTTGGGGTGGGTCGGAGAATAAACGGTGGAACGGTGAACAGGGGGTTAGATATTCCGTCTAACATAACGGAGATCCCACAACATTGACCACGTCCAGTTTTAACGAATGAAGAGGGAGCACTAAGAACAGATACAGATTTGTGTGCGACTGTTGCGTCAATTTTGAAGAAATAAAGACGGCCTTTTGCGACCTTTTGACCTACCCGATACTTTGTAGAGGTCTCGGTATTTATGGACAAGCGGCAAATTTACTATATTTTGAAGTACGTTGTTTGAGCCCTCTTTCCTGTTGGATTTCAGGACTATATGATTAAAAAATTTTAAGCCTTGAGAAAGTCGATCTGCGACGAAACACGTGTCGGCTGTTATTTTATGACAACTACGTGGCAACATTGTAAAATATGATTAAGCACTTTTATGCTCTTGCTAATTTGATTGTTTCGTTGCATATTATATTCGTTTTCTATTAAAAAACACTACTGACTGTTTGTGGTCAGTCTTTACTATTGGTTTGTGCTCTGTCTTCGTTTTGGTTTAATGTGAAGTGCATTGAGGGAATTTTTCCTCACTGCACTGAGTAGCACTGGAGACGGCACAGTGTTGACATAGAGCACACCAAGACATATTATATTTGACTTTTTTGCAAACTATAACAGAGGTGCTGACTATTCTGTTGAGATAACCACTGCTGTCGTTCATTTCTAGTAGTTTAATATTATATGCTAACCTGCTTATACCAACAAAACCAGGTACACTGGATCAAGGACAAATGCGAGTTTGGCTCATACCCAAAATCACATGGCCTAGGCCTACACATAGACAAGTACATAGGGCCTTGCACATTTCCCTTCAAAACTACCCCCATAATGGACGAGGTAAACACAACATTTATATTTATTCTGCACCAAAAAATAAGGAAAGTATGTCGTGTTTCCAGCTCAAATATTTGAATACATCCCCAAATAACAGCGCACAATAAATTAACCCATCAAGGTATAGGTATATATATATAGGTATATGCATATGTGTGCATACCATGTATAGCTACATATTTCATTGTATTCAGATATATACATATATGTATACATATAACTAGAAGGGAGACACACCATCAAGTACATATGTACAGGTGTAAATATATATACACTGTATATATATATATATATATGTACATTTACGCTCCCTTTAACATTAACACACCGCATTATGCCAGTGTTAAAGGGAGTACGGGGTGTTTTTTCTACAGAGCACATAACGGCCTCTTTTTAAACCCAGTCACACAAGACTTTAAACGCATACCAACTCCCTCCACCATGCATCACTTCGGTGCTTCCCAACCCTGTTTTGCAACAGGCATAATTCCGCAGACCGCCCCAAGAGGGGGTCTGCACATAGAAGCACTATACACGCTTCTTGCATACACCGGTCAACTTCAAATAAGGGAATAGGTTTTCACTCTAAAGAACTTACTATTCCCTAAATAACAAATGCATATCTGAAAACGCTACACAGCTTCCTGTACATAAAACAGCACATATGTATAACACAAGAAGGTGTTTACCACAACAACAGAGGCAAGTTAGTTTCATCGCACACACGTTTATTGGGCATGGCGACCCTAAAAGGTAAGAGTCCGCTCCTACCACGGAGACTGATCTCCACACCATAAGGGAGCCGGCAACTCTTCAAGGGGAGTTGACCGCGACTTCCAAATCTACCACATAAGGCCGGCAATTCAGGTTGACCGCGATGTTACGGGACACCGTAAGGGAACCAGCAACTCTTCTATAGGAGTTGACCACAAGTTCCAAGGGTATCCCATATGGCCGGCTACTGCGGTAGACCGCGACCATTAAATTCGCCACATAAAGTGGGGGGTTAACACCCTACCACCACATAAAACACCTATGCACAATAAAAGTAAAATATTCATCACCTTAAAACATGCATAGATATACTGTATAACAAAGCAGGTTAACGGGCACAAAAATAAGGCCCATACCTTACATCTGGTCCACCAGATAGGGCCGCCTACTCAACAAGATGTATTCCTGACAATACAAAAATAACACAGCCCTTTACCAGGTCGTTTTTCACTTACAACAGCTTTTAACCTGGATAAAGGCAGATTGAAAACTTTACTTTAAAAAGCTGCCTTACTAAGTTATAAAGGGTGCACAAGGTCTGCACACAGCACATTCATTTGTTACTGTATCTCTCCCTTACATATTATCACATGGGTGCTCAATACCAATAAGGATATGCATTACCCACGAAAAGATGGGAGCCCATTCTCAAATTGTTGGCCACGTGCCCACTGCGCACACTACACATTAAGGGCCGTAACCCAGATTCAAAGGCCACGGGCCACTTATGTCCCATGGATACAGAAGGAGCACACCCTTCAACCACAAACCAGGGCTATCCTCCTACGTCCAAGATACCTCCAAACCCACAGAAGGAATAAAACGGAGGTGACACCAAAGCAAGCATACACGTATGTAAGCATACCCACAGCACACATACATATGTACATGCCTATACATGTACATGTCAACAACTTTGGTATACAAGGTGGGTTCAGTACTTCACATAAGGGAAAATATACAGGCATATGTAGGCCTGTATATAGGTGTGTGTGTGTGTGTATATATATATATATATATAGGTTTGTATGTGTATATATATATATATATATATATAGGTTTGTGTATGTATATATAGGTTTGTATATATTTATAGATATATGTAGTTTAGTTATACGTAGGTTTATAAGGTACAAACTAAAGTGCCCCACTAGCTACCTACACTGCCTTACTATACAAACGCGCTCGGCATATAACAAGGTAAAGCCTTCTTTCCTCTCCCCTCAATTGCTCATAAGGACATGGACAGAGCACATACTCGTATGATACCGTCCACGTTCAGCAATACCATAAACCGGGATGGATAACAGCTGACTTCAACACGTCAGCAGCATACGCTTAGCGTTTCATGTCGATACCCAAATCAAGTATCAAACAAGGGATACTTACACACTTAAAGCAACCAGACACCCCAAACAACCCTTAAGTTATATCTACACAAGGCATTAAAGCCTGCCCATTGCATCCAAAAGAAAAAAAAACAATTTCAAGCAAACAGGAGCTAGTGGTTGGTAAAAACCATATTAAATATAAAGATAAATGGGCCTACAAAACTTTGTTTCAAGATACAAACGGTTAACCGCTAACGGACAACCGTAATAGAGGGATTTTTTTCGGTGTCACATCTATAAATAGTTACCACACTCGCAAATGCAAATATGCATAAGAGTGTATTTATGGGTATACTCTTCTACAGTAGAGCTATTTGGATACCTACTATGTACACACAACAGGAGGACACATATTCTCTCAAAAAGAACAAGTGGTACACAACACCATTTTGGTTTCTTATTATCCAGTGGAGATTAACTACACTTCACTCCCTCCTCCACTATCGCTAAATATCGCTACACAATCTATGCACAGTATGTGAATCTAGAAGACGTCTATGCTGCAAAACGAAACTAGTTACTTACCTGTAAGAATACTTTTGCAGCATAGACTCCTCTAGATTCACATAGGACCCTCCCTCCTTCCCTGAGAAAGAGTAAAAAGTAGCAAAACTGGAAAATAAGAAAAGAAAAAGGAGAAAAAAAAGGGACAAAGGAGACTCAGAACATAGTCCCTAAATAAACATGGTACATAATTACTAATAAGGGCTAACAAATAGCAAAAGGCTATACGTCTCCTCTTACAGTAGTACATACGTACTATATAAGAACTAAACAATAGCAAATGTGCTACATCTGGATAACAAGGTGACCTGTTTAAAAACAGTCACAACCAGCTATCTACATAGCTCATAAACAAACGAATAAATAGCATATTGTAAAAAGCATAACACATAAGTGACTATGCTTATCATACTAATCCAAAGGAAATGTATACAGCAACGTTGTTAAAAAACAAACAACAAGTATAGCTGAAAATAAATAAAGAAATATATTAAATAAATATATATCTATAGGGGAATAGATATATATTTATATATGTATATACATTAATAAATCACCTTTTAAAGGTTAACTAGTGTCCCTGCACTCTCAGCTCAATAAACACATACAAGCAAAATTATACTAATTCAACATGCAGACACAATCTCAAAGCAAAAGAAGGGAAAAAATAATCAGAGCTTGCACACGTACAAGGGGGGGTTGTACATCAGGTTTCACAACCATCCAAGAGAGAAAAAAAAATAGCAAGGCACTTTCCGACTCCAACCACTACATGGCGGAATATGCACAGTATATGAATCTAGAAGAGGCTATGCTGCAAAACTATTCTTACATTTAAGTAACTAGTTTAGATTTTGCTCCCACTCCAGTCACATGCGATTCACTGTCCCAATGAAGGAATCGGTCCAACGAGAAGTCCTATTCCCTCTTGAAGTCTTCTGGGAAGTCCAATTCTAAATCGAGCGAGGAGGCACTTGGGTGCCCACCAAAGGGTCACAAGCCTCAAGTGTCTTTGGACTCCAATCCGGTCCTGTAGTGGGTCCTGGCATGCCCTGAGTTCCCCAGGTCGTTGTCTGCATTCAAGAAGACCATACCGCGACCTTTTCAGGCATTTTTGGCTCTTTCTGACACGCCTTCAAACCCCACAGAACAGTGCAGTTTTCTTGTTGGACTCCTGCTGGAGGGCCCTCCCTCTGCACCAGTTGACCCCCCTGGCACCCTTTCCTGGGTTTGTAAAAACACCGGCTTATGCTTTCACTCTGCCTCAGACCCATGGCGTTCCCTTCTGTCAACTATGTTAGTGCCGGACCGCGGCCCAATTCCAATGCCAGTAACTGATCCCAACCCGATGTCTGCCCACTCCAGGCCTGTATCGTACTACAAGATTACAAAAGCGCAACCAGTCAGGTTGCAACCAGATATTCATCTGTGATCTTTGGCTCAAAGCCAGTACTATTAAGACACTAGAGACCTTATTTGGACTTGATGCATTTCAGGATATGCAAAATGTCCCCCTGACACTGATGATGAAGAGGAGGTAGACCACCTGATTCCCCCTCACTATACTGAACATGGACTCAACCCGGATTTATAAAATGCAGCTGGATAAGTCTCCATAAAATAAGCTAGACTGTGCTCCTAGGACACCAATGGAAGAAAGTGCCCTTATTGCCATAGTTGGGCGAAGGGCAAAGGAGGCACTAGACTTAGTCGCATACTGTTGAAACGAATTGTTTTTACTGAGATTCATCACTCAGGTGCAGCTTCTGTTGAGTCAATTGCCTTTACCGATTTAGCTTTTTATTATACAAGGCATCCTATTCCTGAAAGTGTGGTAGTACAGTCACTCCTAATGCCTTTCCAACCAACTCTCCGGATAGAGAGTTGAAACTTATAGATGCCTTTGGAAAGAGAATGTTCTCTACCACTAGTTTAGCCCTACAATTCTTGAACACTGTGCCTTTTGGGCAGGATCACGCATGCCTTATGTTGCATGGCCAGCAGACTTTATTGGAGCAGGTTGATTTCTCCTCTGCCTCTTACTACCCTGCTGCACTGCCTGCCAAGCTGCTTTAACTTGCTTTCACAGTCGCTCACTCGGCTGGTATTCAGCACCATATGGCATTTCCTCCCTGGCTGAATATCCATCACGTCAGACAGATGAGATTTACAAATCATTCCAAGGGGCTACGTCCTACCATTTATTCCCTGCCCCATTATTCACCCACATCAGAGCACCTCTTATTATATCATTCCGCAATCCTACTGCAAAAAGTCAACCTTTTTCTGCCAAGGTGCCGTTGAGTGAGAGCCTGCTTCGGAGAGTGTACACAGGGTGCCAATCACCCTATTTCCTCATATTGAAGAAGGATTAGGGACATAGGCCTATACTGGACTTACGTCCACTGAATGTCTTTCTACAGAAGGACAAATTCAAGATGATCACTGTTTCCCAGATTTATTCTGCTCTAGAGACTGGATGGTGTCTGTAGGAAGCGGACTCTTTATATAGTGGACCAAAACGAGGTACACTGTGTGAAGTCAGGCAACCCTCACTGGTTTGCAGAGGCAAAAATGATAACACTAAATGCTCTCTTTTGTGGTAGTGTGGGTGAGCAGTTTAGGCTTATCAGAGGGTAGCGCTGAGGATTTGTTGTACTCACAGAGGCAAATTGTTGAGACGCACTCAACAATAAATCCAAGACCAATTTTGAAAAATACATCGTATTTTTATATAAATTCTGACACCAAGAACTTTATCAAGTAAGCACTTTTTTAAATATTGATTTTCACAGCTAAGTAAAATGTTCACTTAAATGCGTCTTAACGCAGCAGTGTTTTCCTATGAGGAAAAAGGCATATGTTGCATACAGTTATTTATGGTTGGTTTCCGGGGATCTTCTTTGGGACTTAGTGTTGTAAGGGGCCAAGGTCCATAGTACCACCAGCAGTTACTCGTTACCTGCCCTGGGGCGTCCGGGTGCAGAGGTGCTGGTCGGGTTGGTAGCTTTGCGCACTATGTTGGTGGATAGAAGGGGGCCACCTTGAAACGGGCTGCAGAGGGGGGCTTGGGGACAAGTCGAGGAGCTCCCAACGGGGTGCTTGGGTCAATAGGGTCCTGGGAGCAAGGGGGAACAGCTGGTTCATCGATATCCGGGCTGGGGTCTCGGGTGCAGAGTAGATAAATCAGCTGGGCCTCGTGGTTGTCAGTCTCGCCAGTTGAGTGTGCAGAAATCAGGACAGCTGGGCCACTCTGGAAGTGGGTCTCTGTAGCGCTGATGTCCCTCAATGGCTGCTCGGTCACATTGCTGTTAGAGTCCCAAATAGGCCTTGGTTGCTGCAAGGGGTCAGGTACCTCGGGTATTGGTGCTGTGCTGCTGCTACAACTGACTGGCCAGGGAGCTGCAACACAGTAAACCGTACTCCTCTTCTTTGGGGCCTGCCGGCTGCAGGGGAGTAGCTCCTCTACTCCAAGGGAGATTGCTGGCAGTTTGCGAAGGGCTGGCAGTCTCCCCGGGGGTTCTTGGTAGTTGCTCCGCTGCAAGGTGAGTCACTCGGTCATGATTGTCGAGACTGGTGCAGGCAGACAGTTTTGTGCCAAAAGTCCACAGCAGTCTTCAGTTCTCATTGTCTCGCGGCAGTTCTTTGTCCTCTTATTCTAGATCCATCGAATCTCAGTTCCTGACATCAGGGGTGCCTCATACATACTTAGTTTAGGGGCATTAAGGGGCGTGACAGGCAGTAACCAATGGGCCATTTACCTTTAGGGACGACTACACCCCCATATAGCCACTTCTTGTGGGAAGGGGGCATATCCCTGACCCAGTGAACCTAATTCCACCAAAAACCAAGATGGTGGAATTCTTGTTTTCGTGTTCACCTCAGGTAGCCCACCTTAAGGGTGGAACTAGCCTGATGGGAACACACCTCCTGACTAGCAGATTTTCCCACATGCCTGTTGCCAAATGGGCCCGGGGCAAGGAGTGGCATTTCCCCGGTCTGTGGGAAGCCTGGGTCACATATCAAAGGCAGCAGAGGCCTTTGAAGCCTCCTGCATTGGGGTGTAGGGCCTGCTGTAGGGGTGACTTACTTACATTGCATATAGTGTCTGTCGGCATGGCACACAGGAGGTGTCATTTCGTTTCTTCACTTTTCTCTGCACCATGTCACGCAGTCTACAATGGCAGTTTCCATGAGTGTGCCGAGGGGACCCTTAGGGTAGCGCAATACATGCTGCAGCCCCTAGGGACCCTCTGTAGACCCCGTGCCATAGGTATCAGGTGTACCATTTACTAGGGACTTACTAAAGGCATTGCCAATTGGGGGAACAATGTAGATTTTTAACAGCCTGGTGGGCAGAAAATCTGGATTCTATTAAAGACCCGGAGGCTAATAATATGCAAATCTCATTTTATTGCCCGCTAACAGCAGCAACAAAAGAAAGAATTTAGAACTTTTAAAACATTCCAGTCACGTATATAGTACAGTATGATGCAGCCATCCTCCTTCTTCCAGCGCTGCGAACAAGATAAATCCAAATGTTGAACTAAACTCAAAAGGTGAATGCTCCCCAAAGGTTACACCAGATATTAGTATCCATACCCCTCTTAATCTGAAAGAAAATACAAATAACATGCAATCATTCCACCCGGGTAGGAATATATATATACGATGGGATAATTTTAGCCTCCGTGTCTTTAATGAAATCCAGATTTTCTGCCCACCAGGCTGTGAAAAATCTACATTTTATGTCAGGACATGGAGGCTAAAATTATGCAAGTTTAAAGTGTTGCTAACACATTATCGATTGCATTTGCAAGCAGTCTAAAATAGGAACTTTTAAACATGTTCTCATTGGACCAATCTGCAGCTCTTAGGATGTCTTGCAAGCCACCTCCCAAGGCGAAAGCTTTCAAGGCTGACACACCCCTAAGGGAATCCGCTCCAAAGTTAGAGACATCCACACACATCTTTTACCCATCTTGCTAAGGTGGGGGGAGACATTGCTCTGTGAGGCCATCAGTGTAATATCAACAAATGTGCAACACCATTTCTCAAACGTGCCGTTCTTTTCACGCACTCTTTCAAACACTTAACCACACAAAGCCTTCTATTCCCCTCTAAGTAAGGATAGTAAATAGTGGTAGTCAAAGTTTTTGTTCTTCTTTTAATGTAAAATCAGACCCCCCTCAGGTTGATATGCTTTGCTGGTAACATCCAAAGCTCTTGCATCCAAAGCCTGCCTAAATGACACCAGACAGAGTAAAACTGTCAATTTGTAAGAAATATGTATAAACGATAGAGGTCTCACCCCAATTCGCTAAAGCCTGTAAAACATCCTCAACATCCCAGAAGGAAGTATACTTTGCTGTTGGTGGGTTTAGAACTTGCATGCTAAGCATGATTTTCCACGTCAATAAGTTATGGCCAACATATATGCCATCCACCAGACAGTGCCCAGCTGCTATAGCTGATCTATAGACGTTTACTGTTCTGTATGACAAACTTGATCTAACCAACTCTGTTAAGTAGTTAATTACATGCACTAAATCAGTTGAAACTGGATTGAAACCCTGTCGAACAAACCCATTTGTTCCAAGCCGGTCGATATGGTTTCCTTGTTCCAGAAGCCCATGACTCTGATATGAGCTGGTAAGCGTCTGCCGAAAGCCCTGGGATTTCCCACTGCCTCCTGTAATCTTCCAAGCCATCAGCAAGGAATATACCTTCTTCACGAGAGGATGAAATTCTCCCTCTGGCACTAGGATTACAGCCTTGAAAGTCAGTATCAGGATAGGAAAATCTATTGTAATTTCCAAAATTATCAGAAACCAAGCCTGAGATCTCCGAAGTGGGGTTATCACTACTACAGTTTCCCTGCATCTGTGCATTTGCAGGAGGACTTTTGGTAGAATGGCAAATGGCAGGAAGGCATAGGGTGTTAGACACTTCCACTCCTGCTGAAAAGCATCTCCTCCACAAGCCTGCAGGTCTGGTATCCAGCTGTAGAATTTCATCAACTGCGTGTACAACCTGTCCACAAAGAGGTCCACTCCGAAGGGACCCTACCACTCCTGAATACTGAGAAAGACCTTTCTGTTCAATCTCCAGTTGCTGGAATCCCTGAAGTTCCATGAAAGCCAGTTTGCTACACCATTGCTTAACCCAGGAATATGTTCTGCTACAACAGATATTCCTCTGCTCAAACAGCCTCAAAAATCCCTCGCTAAGTCTGCAAGACCCTTGGAATGAGGTCCGCCCATCTTGCTGACATACCTCACTGCTGAAACGTCTATACGGAGTATCATCCAGCATCTCATCATTCCCTGAGTAAAACGGTGTACCCCAAATGAACCTGCTAACAGTTCTAAGCAGTTGATGTGTAACTTTCTCTCTTGAGCTGTCCAGTGACCCACGGTGGAAGAGCTCCCACATCTCGCTCCCCATCCTTCTAAACGCTCATCAGATTCTATCACCAATTCTGGTTCCTCCCCGAAGATGGCCCTCCTGTTCCATGCTTCTGCATTCCTGAGCCACAACAAAAGCTCCTTCATTGACTCCTGATCTAAAAGACCGCATTTGTGAACACGGCCGATTGGTTCGTTAGCACCTTGTTTTGAGTCTTTGGAGGGCCCGGTAGTCTAGGGGGCCTGGGAATATTACCTGAATCGTGGAAGATAAAAGGCCAGGAGTCCTTGCTAAGACCCTTAACGATATCTCCTCTTTCCTTAATACCTTCCTCAACTTTGCACAACTTTTTAAACTTCTTTTGGTAGTCTGAGTTCTGCTCCAACTGTGTCTACAATAAAGCCCAGAATCTGTATGTCCTGGCCCGGTACTAAGCAATATTTTTTCTGGTTTATTATAAAACCTAGCTTCTCTAGTAACTGAATCGTTCATTTGGTGTGTTTCAACACTTGTTCTTTGGACTGCCCCATTATTAGAATATCATCCAGGTAAATTATCAGTCTTACTCCCCTCGCCCGGAGCCAAGACGTTACCGGGCGTAGGACTTTGGTAAAGCACCAAGGTGCTGAGGAAAGACCGAAGGGAAGCTGCAAAACTCCCAAAGCTTGCCCTTTCAAGTGAAGAGGACGTACTTCTGATGTGGAGGCCAAATCTGAATAGTTAAATATGCGTCCTTGAGATCTAGTCTACCCCAGAGCTGGAGGACTCCCGGATAGCCCCTTTTGCCAGTAAATCTTCTACTTCCTGTGTCACCAGTTTTGAATCTTCTTGAGAGAATATTATTTCCCTGGGAGTTTTCATCTGAACTGGAGAATCTATAAACTCCAGCTTGTATCCTGCAACACCATTATCCAATTCCCACAAAATGGGACCAACATGCCCCCCCATCCTTGCAGGGGTATCTAAAAGGTCTCTCAAAGATTTTGCCTGTGGAAAATCCTCTTTGCCTCCGGTCTCCTCTGGAGGCCCTGTTGCAGAATCTCTGCCTCTGGGGGGTAGAAACTCAGTTAGGACCAAAGCTAAATTGGTTGAACCTGTTGCCACCTCCCATAAAGGGTCTGTTTGAAGGCTGACCTCAGCCGAGGAACCAACCCCTCGTTCTTCCGGCCCTGCCAAAAACCTTTTCCTGAAATACTATTTTAATATCCTTCTGGGATTTTTGTATCGAGCTAAAACTCCTACGTACTTAGCCATGTCTTTAATGAAGTCATCCCCAAAGAGATGGCCTTGGGAAGAAGGGCCCCCTTCCTTACTTGCTAACTCGATCAGTTTGGGGTCTATTTTAAGGAGGATGCTTAAAATAGGGTTGTGTTTGAATTTCCCAGGAGGCAGAAAACTCTTTGAGCCCACTGCGGCAATTCTTTGAGGTCAACCAGTGCCTCATTAAGGATGGCGACCTCAGCCATTTTGCAAATCTTGGTCAGAGGTCCAACAATATCTAGTATGCGATTTTGGCACAAATTCAAGCCCCTATCAAGTCCTTTTCTTGGGTCTTTTCTCCCTTTATTAATAAAGGCTACCACCTTGGAGTCCAATTCGGGGGTCAATGTGATTTTGTCAGGGATGGAGGGGCAAGGGCACTCTGATCTAAGGTGAGATTTCACCTCTTTGGAGATCTCCGTTCTCAACAAATAAGTAATAAGTAATGCATTCAGCAACATGCTGTGAAGGTGACCATTCAGGTGACAAGGGGTGTTTAATCAGAAGGGATTGAACATATCCTCACCCAGTGGGTCAACAATGCCCATCTTAGAGCCTGAGGCCTTGGATGCCTCCTCTGCAGTCCCTTTTCTCCTGACCGTGATGTTTTTGTGGTCTGAATCAAATTCAGATGAGCAAGAAAGGCCAATCTCCGGTTCGTAAACCTCATCATCACTATCAATGGATATAGGGACAATTGGGCCTTTTCCTTGCCCATCCGCAGTGTCAGTAACACTGAATCCATCTCCGGCTCTCTCCGGTATCAAATCCTCCTTTGTTACCTTCAACTTCTTTGTCTTTTTAGGTGGATTGTCACCTGCAGCTCTTTTTCCTCTGGGTTTTATCCACCCATCTTGAGCATTGGGGGCTGATCAAAGGTTTCCAAACCCTTCTCTTTCCTTGTAATGATCTGTAGCTTCCTATTGATGGTTTCACCCAGAGACCTCATCAATTTTCCTATTGCCCTATTTACCATCTCCGCTAACTTTCTTTCAGTTCCGTCCTCTAATTGTTCCTCAGACATTTTGCTTTACTGAGGTATCAAATATAACAGGGATACTAGGGTTAACCTGCAGCTGATCAAACACGAAGTGTAAGATTGCCTTAATAAGGAAGTCACTGCCTAAAGAAGGAAATCACAACAGGTTAATGAGGGACAGCCTTGCATGAAAAGCGATGTTGTAAATGAGGGTACAGGAAACAAATAAGAGAGGTAGGTATATATATATATATATATATATATATATATATATATATATGTATATATGTATATATGTATATATGTATATATGTATATATGTATGTATGTATGTATGTATGTATGTATATATGTATGTATGTATATATGTATATATGTATATATATATGTATATATGTATATATACACATATACACATATACACATATATATATATATATACACATATATATATATATATATATATACACATATACACATATACATACATACATACATACATACATACATACATACATACATACATACACACACTCCTAATCCCCATAAGGTAATGATAAATAAACAACAGAAGGAGTCTACCCTCCAGGTTGGAGAAGTCTGTTCGTTCAGCACAGAGGATGCGCAAAGAAATAAAATCCTTTTTAGAAAGGATTTTATTTCTTTGCGCATCCTCTGTGCTGAACGAACAGACTTCTCTAACCTGGAGGGTAGACTCCTTCTGTTGTTTATTTGTAAATGAGGGTACTACAACTGCCAACGGTCTTTGCAACCGTTATTAAGTTTGTCCAAAGTTTAAAAGGGCTGCTCTTATTAAGGGAAATAACACTTCCCTAACAGCGAAAATGGTGGTCGGCTCCTACGCGTGGTGCTTCGTCAGCCGCCAATGACCATTCCTTTAATTCTTACTAAACAGAAAGCACAGTTACTGAGTTTGGTATGACGGAAAAGAAGGAGCGACGTACCGAAGTGCTCCAGAACAAAGAAGAATGGTGCAGGCGCCTACTGACAAGCACGGCGCACGCGGGGAGTGAAGGAGGTCTTGCTTGTCGCATAAATTTTGCGGCCCGCACGGAGGAACTTGGAGAATTCCTCCTGGGCCGCACATGGATGTCCTGCTGTGGCGGGGAAAAGCTGGTGCATGTCCTGGAGCCTGCCTACTCGGGAGTGGGAGGCGCATGAAGACGCAAGCGCAGCCCACTCAGTTTGCATCATTCAAAATACCCAAGCAATTGCCTCTCCTAGAAAGGACTAGGGTAAGGCGGCGTAACTAATACCAGAAGATGTATATAAAGAGTTATAAGAGAAAACAAGCCATTACGTTATGAAACGGATCTTAAATTAAGCAGAGAATCAAAGTCAATTCAAATGAAACATATGGTAGCACCCCAAGTCATAATATGTCTCTAAATATGCCCTCACAAGGAAGGCTTCCCTAAACCACATCTAAACAGCGAAATCTAGCACATAAAGTGATAAAACTGAGTGTGTACTTATCTTGTGAGCAGCAGCAACAAAAGAAGGAAGATGGCTGCATGTTACTGTACTATATACTTGACGGGAATGTTTTAAAAGTTCTAAATTCTTTCTATTGTTTGCATAATTTTAGCCTTTGTGTCCTGCTATAAAATTGTACTGTTTTAGGGAAAGAAATCTGGCACTGGGGACCTGGATAGCAGGAACCCAGTGCACATCTGTCAAAATTGCATCAATTACCAGGCAAAAAGTGGGGGTGAGCATGTCAAATAGAGGAACTTATCTAGTGTCCCTGGACTTGCAGGGCCTGCAATACCACATGCGTTATCTGTGGGTCATTGTTGGATCAGCATACTTCCAATTTGCCTTTTTCCCCTTCAGCCTCACCTCTGCCCTTGGGTTCACAAAAGTGATGGCACTGGTCACTGCCCTCCTTTGAGGATCAAGGATCCTTGTGTTCCCGAACCTCAATGACTGACTGCTAAATGCCGGCTCACTGTGTGTCGTAGACCATCTCCGGACGACAGGGGAACTCCTATTATCTTTTAGGGTTTTTGATTGATCAAAAGTCCTGTGTGTGCGCCCACACAAAAGATTCCTTTTATTAGGGTTGTTATAGGCACAGTGGCGTATAAGGCCTTTCCACTGCTGCAGCGAGTTTGGAACATTCTGGATATGATCCTGATAGTTTTGACTCAGTCCTGGATCTCCGCAAGTGTAGCTCTGAGGCTTCTTTGACTCCTAGCCTTGTGCATACTATTCATTCTGAATACCAGATGGCATATGCAGGCCTTGTGGTGGAGCCTCAGATTTTAGTGGGCCCAACCTCAGTACTGACTCTCCAAATCATCGGAAGGATCTCTGTATTTAAGGTGGGGTCATCACATTACCAGTTTGCGCTCCTTCCTTTCGGCCTTACTTCTGCACCTCAGGTCTTCACAAAGGTTATGGCGGTGGTGGCAGCTCATCTCAGAAGGTCGGGGATTCTGGTCTTTCCCTATCTTGACGACTGGCTGCTCAAAGCAAAGTCATCCGAGATGGTGCTGCATCATTGCCGGTAACAGCATAACTGTTGTTCAAGTAGGGGTTTTAGATAAATGAACCCAAATCTCACCTGGTGCCCTCTCAGCGCAACCTGTTCATTGGGGCAGTACTGGACACTACTGTAAGTCGTGCCTTTCCACCTCCAAGAGGATTCAAGACATGCAGGGTATGATTCCACTTTTTCAGAATGGAGCAGCTGTTCCAGTCCTGAAGGTCTTGTGCCTGCTCGGTCTGTTTGCTTCCTGCATACTGTTGGTCAACCCTGCACGCTGGCATATGAGGGACCTCAAGCGGTGCCTCCGCAAGCAGTGGTTTCAACACAATGGAGATCTCGAGGAAGTGGTCAGAATCTCCAGAGACACTGCAGCGGACCTGCTATGGTGGAGTGGTCCAGGCAACCTGTCTCAAGATAACCCGTTTCACCCTGCTTCTCTGGTGGCCACAGTGATAACGGATGCCTCCACTCTAGGATGGGGAGCTCATCTGGGAGATCTGGAGGTCAAAGGTCTTTGATCTCCAGAGGAAAGACTGTTTCACATCAATCTTCTAGAATTGCAGGCGATGCGTGCCTTCCTTCCCTTTGCGGTAAGTCGGTTCAGGTCCTAACAGACAACACTACTGCGATGTGGTAGATCAACAAACTGGGAGGCGTAGGGTCGTATCTTCTCTGCAGAGAGGCTCTCGACTCTGGTTCTGGGCTCAGGACCATCAGATTTGCGTAATCGCAAATCATCTGGCCGGTGAACTGAATGTGCGGGCGGACAGTCTGTCAGCAGTATTTGGCGATCACGAGTGGCGTCTCTATCCGGAGGTGGTCCTTCACATTTTCAGGATGTGGGGGTTCTCTAGTTGAACCTATTTACCACTCACGAGAACGTGCACTTCCCGTCATCCTGCAGTCTCCAGTATCCGACGCAGTGAGCGTTGGGGGACGCATTTCAGTTAGATTGGGGCTCACAGCTTTACGCATTTTCCCCAATACCCTTGATTCCTCGAGTTTTGGGGAAGATTTGCCAAGACCGGGCCAATTCATATTGATCGCCCCGGATTGGCCGCGAAGGGTGTGGTACACAGACCTCCTTTACCTCTTATTGCACCATCCGCTCTGTCTCCCTCTCAGGGCAGACCTCCTCTCTTAATCAGTGGCAGGTTCTACACCCCCATCTCCAGAGCCTGCACCTTCATGCGGGCAACCTGAGTTGTCTATGATGAGAAATTTCCAGATCTGAAAGAGACAATTAGTTATAGATTCCTTACCTTAGAATTACCCCCAGGCGCCAGACTGGATCCGGAGAATTTTTTCGTCAGCAGTACCCCTGCGCGTCAAAAGGTGGCGTCGGTCGGCTCCGCATTTGTCGTTGGCGTTGTGGTTGCCGGGATGACGTCGCGGTATCTACTTAGACGCCGCCCTCGCGCGCTGACGTCCGTTCTTTCTCTTTCCGCACCAGCCAGCGCAGATCCGGATAGAGCGGTACCTCCAGTCACTTTTTAACTGACTTTTTGACGACTTTTGTCAACACCGTTTCTGGGTCTTTCGACTCCTGGTGCACTTTAGGGATGCCCGGTTTCAAGGCTTGCGGTTCCGGCCGAAAACTGATGTCGGTGACTGATCCGCACAGCACGTCCCTGTGGTGCCTGGAACGCGACCACGATCCCAAGTCGTGTTCCGACTGCCGGACCAGGAATCCAAAGTTTTTGCGGGAGCAGTCCCGAAAGCTTCTCGAAGCCCGGCAGTCCGCTCCGCACCGTTCGAGGTCCCGGTCGCGGAGTCACCACCACCACCACTCGTCTTCGAAGTCTTCGCACTCCACAGGTAAGTCGCAGCACAAGAAGAAGTTGAAGAAGCATCGTCGCTCTTCAATTACTCCCCGTCCGTCGGCCAACTCCGCGACGAGGGATGCGAGTGGTGCCCCTCCCGCGGCTCCGCATGCGGAGCCTCGAAGAGTCGGCTCAGTTTCCCTCCCCTTCCGGGACCCGGAGCAACCCCTGCCCAGCTTCAAAGTTTTTACAAAGCGATGCATGCCATCTTTGGGCAGCCCGACTCCGCTGGCGCGCCTTCGGGCCCATCAGACTCGGCTGGGGGCCCTGGGCCTTCGACGCCGGCAGCTTCGGCCTCGGCACTGCAGGGTCCCCTTGGATCCACGCCTGGATCCGGATCGGCGCCAGTTGACCTCATAACACTTCCACCGGCGCCGATTCCACCGGCACCACGCCCGCAGCCAACGCCGGTTGTGTCCCCAGCCGGCGTCGACCCCGGTCTCCACCCCGACGTGAACACAGAGCCGGACCAGCATCGACCAATGCCAGATCCGGGGCCGATGGGTACTTTTGTACCCCTGTTCCACCCTGGTTCTTTCAGGCCAGATTGGCAACCAGAGGAGGGTGAGGAGGACTGGGAGGGGTCTGGAGACCCTTTAACTGACCAGTTGGAGTATGCTCCAGACTGGAGAGAGGAGTTGGGGGATGCCAGTGGTCTGGATACCTCCCCAGACCTTGGCATGTTGTCTCCTCCTACCATGGCTACGGAGGAGGGAGCTTCTTACGCAGTGGTGTTGCGAAGGGCATCCGAGGCTCTCAACCTCGAGCTACCCACGGTGGCGGTCAGGACTAACCACCTGAAAGAGGTGCTTCAACTGGCAGCGACCTCTTCGGAGCCCCTGCTACCGTTTAATGAAGCCCTAACGGGCATCCTTTTGGGCACCTGGTCCAGGCCCAACACTGGGGCTCCTGTGGATAGGATGATCGGCAGACGCCACCGCCGGGCTCCGGGCGACCCCTCTTTCCTCTCCCAACACCCTACCCCTGATAGCTTGGTGGTCCAAGCCTCGACGTCCAAAGGCACATTCCCTAACGCTCCACCTGATAGGGAATCCAAAAAGCTGGATCATCTTGGGAAGAAGATGTTTTCTTCCTCCAGCTTGGGACTGCGGTCAGTAAACACTGCATGTCTGTTGGGCCGTTAAACCCACTTTGTGTGGGATGCGGTGGCGCAGTTGCTGCCCCAGTGCCTGAAGGAGGCCCGGGCCATGCTCTCCCGTGCAGTCTCCGAGGGGAGAGACGCAGCTAAGTTTACCATACGATGTGGGCTGGACACCGCCGACTCGCTAGGCAGGACGATTTCAACGTCGGTAGCCCTTCGATGCTACACCTGGCTGAGGTCGACTGGTTTTTCCGGGGATGTCCAGGCTACCCTGATGGACATGCCCTTTGATGGCCGTCGCCTGTTTGGCGACAAAGCGGACAACGCGCTAGAGCGCTTCAAGGACTCTCGGGCTACGGCCAAGTCCTTGGGCCTCTCTACCACCAGCCCAGCGCAGTCTGCTTTTCGCCTCTTTCGTGGCTATGGAAGGGGTGCCCTGCCACGTTCCGCCTGTGGATTTGGGGGTCTCCTTGGAAGACCACCCAAAGGTGCAGGGTCCACCCTTCGTCCACGGGTCCGGGATACAAACTGAGACCAACACTGGAGCGCCGAGAGAAAGGATATTTATTACAATCTCATGAGATGGAGAGAGAGAGCATCAGCAACAGACACCCGCAGCTTGTCTGAGGAGGCAATCTGCCAAGCACTTTGGTTCCACGTCTTATATACCCTTCATCCCCACCCCAGGCGTGTATAGTAAAGAAAGAACACCATGATTATGAAAAGGGGGGATGTATACAGAAAACGATGAACACCATAATTATACAAAGGGAGACGTGTACAGTAAAACAATGAACACCATAATTATACAGGCAGAGGTCAATCTGATAAGTTAGCAGATGGTCACTGTTGGGCCCCTGCAGGGCGTAGGTGAAGCTCTTAATTACACAACAAGCAGAGGTCAATCTGATAAGCTAGGAGATGGTCACTGTTGGGCCCCTGCAGGGTGTAGGTGAAGCTCTTAATTACACAACAAGCAGAGGACAATCTGATAAGTCCGAAGATGGTAGCTGTCAAGCCCTGTAGGGCGAAGGGCAGGGTGAGGGCAGTAAGCGCAGGTGAACAGTCCTGTTAAACTGGGGTTTAGCAAGAGTTCAGTCAGGTTGTGGCAAACAAGGGCATGGGCAGTCCTGCTCGACTAGTTTTAGCATGAGTCCAGGCAGGTCGCGGCAGGTCAAGTCAGAAACAGGGCGTTGGTGGCAGTGCAGAGGTGAGGTGAATCAAGATGTGAAGCCACAGAGCATTTGTGACCCCTGTAGAGAGGTCGCAATGGAGGATGAGGCGCAAAATGGCTGAGCTAATGGCAAGACAACAGACATACTTTTCCACAGTCCCTCCTTTTGCCATAAGCGAAATCATTTTTAGTCAATTGCAATGTCCATCAATAGCTGTATCTCACGTTCAATCATTATTTTATTGTTCTCGACATGAGTATTTATAGGGACTGGCTTGATAGCACTTGCGCAGAGGCCGCAAAGTGGGGGACCACATTGAATGCAAAGACAGCAAAGAAAATCAATACAAGAGGTATCAGGACGATCATTAGGACTTTCCATCCCCAAGTCAGTAGAAGTTGCCACAACCAGGGGCCAAGGGACCATGAGCCGGTATCTTGATGAAGATCAGAGGTGATTCGATGAAGCGTGGAAATATCTTCATAGACAGATGAGGAATGATCTGGGATGTACACACAGCATCTGGTACCGATGATGCGGCACGCTCCTCCGCGGTCAGCAAGGATGACGTCAAGGACCATGCGGTTTTGTAAAACGACGAGGGGTACCGCTTGGAGCTCTGCTGTGTTGTTGGCCAGAATACCAGCTATGATGTTGACAGTTGCTTCCATGACCCTGATGAGGTGGCGAATGTCTCTGCTGTTTTCCATCGGTCCCCAGAAGGGAAGGATGCCTTTCATGGCATCTAGGAACAGTTGAGAGGTAGTGTCTGCTTGGTCGACCACTTCGTTGCTGCGGCGGACGCGATGATGAAGAGGAGGAGCAATATAGGCAGGAGGAAGGAGAAACGCTATATAACATGTGCCTCCCCAGTTTTTGTGAAGCCAGGTGTATGCTTTTGTCCCACACACGAAATAAGTGTTTGGGGAAGCAACAAGCGGTGGTGGAAATGTCATGTTCAGAGTTGCTGTTATGGCACAAGAGCTGTCCCCAACGTACTCAGTACCTAAGCCTTTGATGCATATAAGTCCAGGAATGCGAACAACTGATAGGGGCAATGTTCGTTTGGCGGGGCCTTCTTTTGAAGCTAGAAAAGCGAAGACGGTCAGTGGTGTTGAAGATCAGTATTTCCTCTTGCTCATCTTCTGATATTTTCATGGGACTGTTAGTTGGACAGAAAGGGTTGATGGTGTTGCCTGTCTTGTTCCACCATAATTCATCCCGGAATTGCTGGAGAATGGTATTAGCGATGTTGCCAGTCTGCTGGGCATCCATGATGAGCATCATCCAGGCAAGGCAAGAGGCATGTACAGAGTAGGGGTAAGGAAAAAGCGATATTGGGTTTTCCGTGGATTGAGGCAGAAGACCACAGACCCAACAGTTTGTTTTGTTCAGGACCATATTATGCTGATGCAACATTTGAATAAAAGTGTTGTTCCAAAAGTCTTGTCTTCTGTGTTGGAGATAAGGGGGCAAGGACACCTGCGAGTGTTCAGTAGATGTGGCATCAGTCGGCAATATGGTACCTTTCACCGGCGCTTTTTCTTCCATGATCCAGAAGATGATGGTAAAAATGATCGTGAGGCAGAGAAATACTGTTAGCACTATTGACCTTCGATTATACAGTCTGTTATGAAATGCCTTCTTCTGGTCTGCGATTTTAGGCATAGTCGATCTTCTTTTGGGCTCTACAGCTGTCAGAGAGGGAGACTGGTCGCCGGTAGCTGGTGGTTGCTTCACTGGCTAGGCTTCTCAATACCCCACTATAAGGAGTATCGATCCACCCCACCAGACTGTACTACCGCCCTGCGACATTTGGCTCAGCCCTCCTGTCCAGTCGCTGGAGCTCCAGAGGTTGTGCGAGGACGGAGGTTGTATCTCTCTTTGGCTGGTACTGTGTTGTCTTCAAACAGTTCAAGCTCTGGTTCTTGGAGGCCGTACACTGAGTGGTCGTGCGTCAGCACTTCCTTGTAGGTGGCCGGCCCCGTGGATCGGTTGGGCAATGCTTCCTGAACCTGCTGATTAATAGAAGACAAAGTTTGTGTAAGTACAGACAAGTAGTCGCTCAGCAATTCACAAGGAGAATCCGACAAGGTGGTAGCCGGAGGGGCACCCCAGATGTTCATTGGGCGGCCAAAAATTACCTCGTATGGGGTCAACGAGGTGCGGGAGTGTGGGACAGACCTTATTGATAGGAGTGCTAGTGGTAATGCATCGGGCCATCTAAGCCCCGTAGTCTCCACTATTTTGGCTAGTTTTGATTTGATGGTAGCATTGTATCTTTCCACCAAGCCTGCTGACTGGGGGTGGAAGACTGCGTGGAATTTTTGTTTGACCCCTAGTCCAGTTAATGTGTCCAACTACCTCTCCAATGAAGTGGCTCCCGCTGTCACTCCAGAGTACTGGCTGTCGGTATAGATGGTGACAGCGAGATCCTGGCTAAGGGTACACACGCGGGTGAGGTATGCGTGCAGTCTCAACAATGGTGTTGGTAGTAGTGACGGCATAGGCAGCAGATGTGGTACCATCTGAATCAGGCGTGCCCAGTACTGGCGCAGAGCAAAGAGCGTGACGCAAGTCTTCAAAGGCTTGGTCATGTTCATGTGTCCAAGGGAGGGGTGTGGGTGTGTCTTTTGTAAGTAAAGCAAGGAGTGGCTTAACTATGAGGGAAAAATTCGGAATCCATTGACGACAAAAAGAAGTGAGGCCAATGAATGCACGAACATCTCTTTGGGTAGTAGGAGAAGAAAGGCGTAGTATTGTTTGGATGCGGTCAGGTGTGAGGGTACGTCCCTCCTTAGACAGCAGATGGCCGAGGTAGGTCACCTGCTGTCTACAATACTGTAACTTATTCTTGGACACCTTATGGCCCTGTGACGCCAGAAAGTGTAAAGTAGTAAGTGATGCGGTGCGGGCCAGGGCCGGAGTGTCCGCAGCCAAAAGAATGTCATCGACATACTGAATGAGGACAGTGCCGGGTGGTAACTGTATCTGGTCGAGCTGTTGTTTAAGGGCTTGGCTGTATATAGCACAGCTCTACATAGCCAGGCAATTTATACACCTAAAAAATAATGTCTTAAATATTTAATTTAGGAAACATATATGTTTATGCTCCCAGTAGACTTGCTAGATTTAAGTTTGTTAAACAGAATTTTTAGTTGAGGTGCAGCCTTTTCTTTTTTATCTACTGTGATGTTTCACGCAAGAATTGTTAGGTTATTCTGAGGAATAGCGTCGAAATGCAAACCTGAAACTCATGCTAATTTTCTTTAGTGTAAAAGGAACAGTTGCGACAAGATAGGAAGAGGAAACAACTTCCGCCATTCTGCTAGAGCACACATCACTACTGTACCTTGTCAACTGTTTCGCTCGTCACTTCTAGTGTCCGCTGCGATCAGTCAACTTGCCCCCTCTCCCCCTAATTCTTACTAAAAGATGCTTCAATCACACTCTAAAAGTTTAGCAATATTGCCTTTTTTTTATTTTTTTTTATTCCAAGAAATACAACTGATCCTTGATTGTACGAGAGCTCTACATCGCAGTGCCTACATGCATTTCCGGTTTTATTTCTGTCGCTCGACAGTGGCAGGGAGAAAGTTGTTTTCGTATCATCAGCTTGCACATCACAATTTGAAGTAAATAAATTAATTCAACCTAAAACACACGGGCTGGTAAAGGAGACGGTTGAAGCAAATGGATCAAGATGTTTAAAAGTAAAGGAACAGGTAGGACGAGCAAACTGTCGGTAGAGGCCAGTAAGAACAACTGTTTCAGGGAAAAGAAATTAATAACTCCAAGCCATTACTATTGGGACAAAACCAGAACAAGGCCTCCATGTTGGGATGCAAAATGACAAGTTTTTGAATTCAGACCATCCAATCTGTCTCAGGAACATTTCGCATTCCTACAGCGTGGTTTTAGGGGTTTAGCCAAATAGCCACATTAAAAAAATCATGACTGCTTTGTATTGGGTTGTAATATTTAGTATTTTCAGGTGTAGTTTCCATGGGTTCACAGCACAAATAACTCTTGGGTTAGTAAATGGCACAGTTATTATTTGGAGTGTAAGCAATAGTGGGCCTGATTCCAGAAACCTTTTCCAAGCATATATCAGTGGAAAGAGTGGGCACTTCTGCAGGCAGAACCCGTCCCTTTGAAATGTCGGATCGGTGTAGGTGTTCATGCCGAGCTTTTAATTAAACCTGTGGAAGTGTTACCCCGGGTGCAAATGTTTCAGGCGGGATATGGTCCTGGGAAGGCAGGGCATGCACCTGAGGCGAACACCGAAGTTTCAACTTCGTGGTTACTCAAAAACTTCTGCAATGCCTCCCTTACACCAATCGGTACTTCCAAATTTACACCTAAATAGCCCATGTGCATGTGGTGCAGTAAATGTGGAGAAACGCGAGCGACACCATAATTTCCTAGAACGTGAGAACAGGGACGTCTTAAATCTATTCTCCTGTTCAAGAAAAGGACTAATTGTGAAATTTTAAATGGGGAAGTGTTTGCACTTGGCCTGTGTGCCAGGCTGCGCTGTGTTTGCTGCCTGGCTGTACCAAGTACATAATACAATAACTGTATGAAAACAAAGTCAGTCCCTAAGGCTTACTCATCATGTAATTCGTTTTACATTCTCCTTTCTACTCCACACTCGTCCTAGGTTGTATCTAATGTTCTTGGTTTTCTGTTCTCCCAACAACTGCAGTGTGTTTGGCTGTGCCTCATTTGCTTTACCGTCTGTTATCCTCACATTTGCAGTAGGCTTCGTTGTGTCTTTTATTTGCCTTCTACCCTCGCCAACAGCTGCAGTTTGTTTAGCTTCTTGGCACTGTGTCCCTAATTAACTACAGGTTGCATTTTGCTGATGCATTGTGTGACCACGAGGTGCAGTTTAAGTTTGACAGGATTGGGGAAATTGGTAATTCTCACATTAGCTTTCGTTATTTACAGCTAAAGCGATTTTAACCCCTATTACAGAAGGGAAAGTGCAAGTTATATAATACCTTAGCCTAGGATTATAGTCCAGTTATTACTGATTATCTGCGCTGAATTGCTGGACCGGTGCTCTCCTCAAAACATGTTTGCAGAGGTAAGAAATGAAAGTATACTGAAAAAGATATACAACGTGGAATTGCATGTCAATATCCATGTTAATGTGATACAATGGTCAATATTCATTACATGGAATGGAATGGTGTTCATTAAAAACCCGGTACGCTTGTGCACGATGAAAATACAGAAGATATCACTTGCCTTCCTTGTTGTGGGAGGCCTGTCTTTAAAAAAATATAATATTATGCTACAATCCTTTCCTGAAAGACTTCGCAATTATTACACGTCTTTCAAGGGCTCGGTCTCTCTAGACAAATGTAAATTCCCTATAATTTGTACCTAAGGTACAGTTTCCTGTAAATTGTAATTCGGAGTTTGTCCATAATACTTTGCATAATGTTTGTTCAGAATAAAAGTCAGTCACACTTCCATATTCAAAGCAACGTATTTTAAAAGATTTGTTTGAAATACTGTATACTAAAATAGAATTTAGACATGCTACGCTCCTCTCCTCTTCACCTACTTTTAAAAACAAACATTTTTAATCACACCCAAGGCTTTTCCTGCTTTCACCCTCTGCCAATTTCTTTCCCTGATACTTGTTTCCTTAGTGATTGTATATTTTACCCCTTCTCCTTTAAGTACATTTGTATTTGACTCTTCAGCTACTCTCTACTTTTTGTGCATTAACTGTTTGTCTGAAAAGTAAAGAATAAATACTCTTTAAACTCTCCAAAAAATGAATTGATTATGGTTGTCCGTGGTTTTCACGCAAAAGTCGATTTTGCAGGTGCTTTTGAAGATCGGCATATATCAACATAGATTTCATGCGTTCATTTATTTAATCTTACTCCACCACAGCAGCTTCAGTGCAGTCATCAGCTTAACCATATACAGGCGTAGCAGATTAGTACACTTGTCTTTCTATCTGCATAGAACACAGCACATTAATCCCTTTAGCCATGTCCTATCCTAACAGTTACTCATCGAGATGACTTTTGAGCATTGAGACTATGACGTGGCTAAAGATAATTGTTATTAATTTGATGAAATGCATATATCCATATGAGAGTTTTCCATGTCATTGCTTGAAAGCACGTCGTATGGAAAAAGGAATAGTTTCAGCGCTGACAATGAGTTATATATTATGGGAGCAATACCATATCTTATGTACATATCCTTACTCGGGATACCTTCCGGGGAGCCGGCTGACTATCTTCCAGCACCCTTGATGGAGATGAGCAACAAAAATACCATTGTGCAAACTTACTAAACACAGGTATGTTTTTCTATATTATTTTACCAAAAACGTCTCTACAAGTTTCTAAACCGGACAAAAAGTCCACATTACCCGTTTACCTTCACTTTTTGCAAAGAGTGAACAGAAACCAGATAACCAAACAAACCAAACAAACAAAAGGTATCGCCAACAGGCGATCCTACCAGAATCCTTTGTCTCGTTCTCCAGGCGGTCTCTTTACTGCAAAGCTCGTCCAAGTCTATCGGGGGCCCCAGTCAGGACCGGTGCCACTTGCGGGGGTCTTTTCAGATGCAGCGAAGGTCGGGTGGTGGCTACGAAGACGAGGGTCTCTTTCGCGTAGGTATACTCCACCACCGTCGGTTCAAACTTCCTCGTAGGGACCCCTCGACCGGGCAGCCGCGTCACTGATGGGGCCTCACGTTTGGGCGCCAATTGTGGATTTGGGGGTCTCCTTGGAAGACCACCCAAAGGTGCAGGGTCCACCCTTCGTCCACGGGTCCGGGATACAAACTGAGACCAACACTGGAGCGCCGAGAGAAAGGATATTTATTACAATCTCATGAGATGGAGAGAGAGAGCGCATCAGCAACAGACACCACAGCTTGTCTGAGGAGGCAATCTGCCAAGCACTTTGGTTCCACGTCTTATATACCCTTCATCCCCACCCCAGGCGTCTATAGTAAAGAAAGAACACCATGATTATGAAAAGGGGGGGATGTATACAGAAAACGATGAACACCATAATTATACAAAGGGAGACGTACAGTAAAACAATGAACACCATAATTATACAGGCAGAGGTCAATCTGATAAGTTAGCAGATGGTCACTGTTGGGCCCCTGCAGGGCGTAGGTGAAGCTCTTAATTACACAACAAGCAGAGGTCAATCTGATAAGCTAGCAGATGGTCACTGTTGGGCCCCTGCAGGGTGTAGGTGAAGCTCTTAATTACACAACAAGCAGAGGACAATCTGATAAGTCCGAAGATGGTAGCTGTCAAGCCCTGTAGGGCGAAGGGCAGGGTGAGGGCAGTAAGCGCAGGTGAACAGTCCTGTTAAACTGGGGTTTAGCAAGAGTTCAGTCAGATTGTGGCAAACAAGGGCATGGGCAGTCCTGCTCGACTAGTTTTAGCATGAGTCCAGGCAGGTCAGAAACAGGGCGTTGGTGGCAGTGCAGAGGTGAGGTGAATCAAGATGTGAAGCCACAGAGCATTTGTGACCACTGTAGAGAGGTCGCAATGGAGGATGAGGCGCAAAATGGTTGAGCTAATGGCAAGACAACAGACATACTTTTCCACATGCCCAGAGCCACAGGCCGGCTCAAGCTGCTCGGCCCCAGCGCGGCCGAGGACGTGGGACCCACCATCGTGGGTCTGGGCGCCAGCAAGCCGGCTAGTCCACCAGTGCCCCATCTGCAGCAGCCTCCAAACCCTCCTAGTCCGACCTTTCAGGGCCACTGATTGCCAGTGGGCGGCAGGATTCGCCATCGCCTCCCCCACTGGCGCACCATCACGTCGGACATGTGGGTTTTGTAGGTAGTCCGAAGGGGCTACTCCCTCCCCTTCAAGACTACCCCTCCATCCATGCCACCTCAGTACCCTCGCATGTCGGAGGATCATTTGGCCCTTCTCCAACAGGAAGTTACGGCTCTCTTGGCCAAGGGAGCAATCAAGCGAGTTCCTGCCCCAGAAGTAGGTCGTGGTTGCTATTGCCCCCTCTTTCTGGTACCCAAGAAGGACAAAGGCCTGCGTCCTATCTTGGATCTCAGGAACGTCAACCGCTTCCTCCGGAAGGAGAAGTTCAAAATGTTGACACTAGCTCAGGTCCTGTCTGCCCTCGACCCTGGAGACTGTATGGTAGCGTTGAACTTGCAGGACGCTTATTATTCCCGTCCTGCCGACCCACCGGCGTTACCTGTGGTTCACGGTAGGCCACGAGCACTTGCAGTTAACCGTGCTCCCCTTTGGCCTTACCAGCGCCCCTCGGGTGTTCACGAAAGTGATGGCGGTGGTCGCAGCTCATCTGCGCAGATAGGGGGTTCCAGTCATCCCCTAGCTCGACGACTGGCTGTTGAAGGCGGGCTCGCCCCAGGCTGTCGTCTCCCACCTCCAGACTACAGTGGACCTCCTGCATTCGCTGGGGTTCACTATAAACGTGCCGAAGTCACACCTGACTCCCTCTCAGAAGCTTCTTTTCATCTGCGCTGTCTGGACACAACACAGTTTCAGGTTTATCCTCCCGAGCAGCGAGTCCGGGATATTCGGGCTATGATTCCGATCTTTCAGCCTCTATCCCGGGTTTCGGCCAGAATGGCCCTGAGGCTGCTGGGCCTCATGGCCTCCTGCATCCTGCTGGTAGATAATGCCAGGTGGCATATGCGGGTCCTGCAGTGGGACCTGAAGTTCCAGTGGGCACAACATCAGGGGAATCTGTCCAATTGCGTTCAGATCTCGGAGGGTACTGCACGACAATTGCAGTGGTGGCTAACGAACCAGGATTTGGTCAACGGCAGATCCCTCTCCCTTCCCCAACCAGAGTTCACAGTGGTGACGGATGCATCACTTCTGGGGTGGGGCGGCCACATGGGAGAGGCGGAGATCAGAGGCCTCTGGTCTCCGGCGGAGTCCGGGCTCCACATCAACCTTCTGGAGCTCCAGGCGATCCGTCTTGCGCTGAAAGCATTCCTTCCTTCTGTCCGGGGAAGAGTAGTGCAGGTGTTCACGGACAGCACCACTGCCATGTGGTACTGCAAGAAACAGGGCGGGGTGGGGTCGTGGACCCTAGGACAAGAGGCTCTCCGTCTCTGGACATGGCTGGAACATCAGGGAGTATCCCTGGTGGTTCAACACCTGGCAGGTTCACTGAACGCCATGGCGGACAAACTCAGCCGCAGGTGCATGATGGATCACGAATGGCGTCTTCACTCGGAGGTTGTGGAAAGTTTTCGGCTGTGGGGAGAGACTTGGTTAGATCTATTCGCCACCGAAGAGAACGCGCAATGTCAGCAATTCTGCGCTTTGGAATTTCCAAGGCGGCACTCGCTAGGCGACGCTTTTCGCCGCGAGTGGAGTTGCGGTCTTCTATACACCTTTCCGCCTATACCACTTCTGCCCAGAGTACTGAAGAAGATCAAGCACGACCGGGCCCAAGTCATTCTTGTGGCTCCGGATTGGGCACGAAGAGTCTGGTATCCCGAGCTGTTACACATGGCCATCGATCCTCCGATCCGACTGCCTCTTCGGGAGGATCTTCTGTCGCAGCAGCAGGGGGCGGTCCTCCACCCGAACCTGTCCAGCCTCCACCTCCTTGCGTGGAGATTGAGCGGCAGCAGTTGACAGCCTTTGACCTTCCTTCCGAAGTCTGTAATGTTATCCTGGTAGCCAGGCGTCCCTCCACTAAGACGGTATACGCCTGTAGATGGAACAAATTTGTGGCATGGTGCACAGCAAAGGCTGTGGATCCCCTCTCTGCCCCTCTTTCTGAGGTTCTCTTGTTCCTCTTTTCTTTGGCCCAGCAGGTCTCTGCTCTGGGCACACTTAAGGGCTATCTCTCAGCCATCTCAGCCTTTCTTCGGTTGCCTGATCAGCCTTCTCTTTTCAAGTCCCCTATTGTAAATAGATTTCTTAAGGGCATCACTCATCTCTTTCCTCCTATCCCTTTCGTGATGCCTCAGTGGGACTTGAACTTAGTTCTGACATATCTTGCGTGCGCTTCATTCAAGCCACTGCACAACTGTCCTCTCATACTTTTAACTTTAAAGACTGCTTTTCTGGTGGCCATCACCTCTGCTCGCAGGGTGAGTGAGCTTCAGGCTCTGTCCTCTAAGCCTCCTTTTCTTGCTGTTCATCCGGACAAGGTTGTCCTTAGAAACAGACCTTCCTTTCTCCCCAAAGTGGTTACTTATTTCCACATTGGTCAAACCATCACTTTGCCCACCTTCTTTCAGCCTCTGCATCCTTCTAAGGAGGAAGAGAGGCTCCACCGCCTGGATCCAAACCGTGCGCTTTCATTTTATTTGGATCGCACCAAACAATTCCGGGTGGATGACCAGCTCTTTGTTGGCTACGTGGGCGCCAAAAAAGGTCGGGCCGTGCACAAACGGACCATCTCTAGGTGGGTCATTTTGTGCATTAAAGCTTGCTACTCTTTGGCAAAGAAGGAGCCTCCAGTGGGATTGCGCGCCCATTCCACCAGGGCGACGGCAGCTACCACTGCTTTGGGATGGGGAGTCCCCCTCAAAGACATCTGTCAGGCAGCTACGTGGGCATCTCTGCACACGTTCACAAAACACTACTGCCTGGACAGCCAAGTCCGGAGAGACGGCTTCTTTGGCCGTTCTGTTCTCCAGGACTTTCTGGTGTGAACTTGGTTCGCAGACCCACCTCCGGGGTTGGTATTGCTGGGGTATCTATTCTAAGGTAAGGAATCTATAACTAATTGTCTCTTTCAGATGAACAAGTTACTTACCTTCTGTAACAATATATCTGTAAGAGACATAGATTAGTTATAGATTCCTTACCGCCCCACCCATCCTCCCCGTTCTGCGAACTGACTTCTAGGGTCAGGGAATCCCTTTCAGGGCCCTAGTTTTGTGCACCAGTAGTCAGTGTTTTGCATGGGTCTGCGCTTCTGGCATGGAATGTTGTGTAAAAGAACTGACAGCGCGCGAGGGCGGCGTCTAAGTAGCTACCTCAACGTCATGCCAGCGACCACGACGCCAACGACGAACGCGGATCCGACAGACGGCACCTTTCGACGCGCAAGGGTACTGCTGACGAAAAAATTCTCTGGATCCAGTCCGACGCCTGGGGGTAATTCTAAGGTAAGGAATTTATAACTAATCTGTCTCTTACAGATATATCGTTACCGAAGGTAAGTAACTTGTTTGTTTGGTTGTCTTGTATACTGTGTATACTTGTGGAAATGTAGTTGGTTCACCCGTTCTCCTCGAAGGCACGGAAAAAATGGAAGGAACTGACGTCAGCACGCTGACTAGGTCTTCTATGGTTCCGATGATGTCGCGTGTAGATCCGTTCCATTGTGACGCCCTCGTCGACGTGGGAGAGCTGAGTAGAAAAGTTTCCATCTAAATGCTGTGCATTGGGGTAATTCAAAAGGTGAGGAATCGACAAACAGATGCTGTATCCACCAGAAAAAGCGTTACTGAAGGTAAGTAACTTGTTTATTGTCCTATACTATATTTGGTATGTCCTTTACTAGGGAACCGCAGTTTGGACCTACATTTGACCAAACACTAGAACAAATGAAGGAAGCGAACAACATGTTGGCGTTGCAAACAAGAGGTGCCTAAAATAGAGGCACACATCCTGACAAACAAGGGCAGGGTAGTGAGTCCTACAGCACTCTGTTCCAGAGACCAGGCTTGGGGGTTTGGTATCCTTTCTGGGGTCAAGTTAAAGTCACCAGTGAATAAGCCTAAGACAAACCATTTGAGGTAGAGGAAAATGAAGAGTGCACATTCTAAGTTTCTCCCTAACAGGTACAAAAATGCATATTAATCATACCTCCACAGCATCCAACACTTGTAAGAGGCAGAATAAAGGCGCTATCTAAATCAGTGGAAGGCTATAAAAGAGAAGTGGGTGATAAACCAAGTAAAACATGGGTTCGAGGCATGTGAGCTGCAGATCCTCACACTGTGCATTAGATCGCCATCTGGTGTTGGGCTCGGATGCTTGCACTTTGTTGTTGTCTTCGAAGAAGTCTTTGTAGTCATGTGATAGGTGACTCCTCCTTTGGACAATAGTGCGCATGGGCATCGACTCCATCCTCAGATTGTTTTTTTCCGCCATCGGGTTCGGATGCAACTTCGACACTCCGGTTCGAAACTTGTTTTTTTGCAACGTTTTCACTTTTCAACACCTGATATCGACATCTCGACGTCCCTTCCTCGATCTCCTTTCCAGCCGTCGACGCGGGCCGTTGGGCCCATCGACGCCGTAAGGCCTACTGCCCATGGAAAGGACGCCATTCCGAAAATGCCCCCAGTGTGGAGCAAAGTTTCCTCACAGTGACCACCACCAGGTCTGTAATCGGTGCCTCTCACCAGACCATAACGAGGCCACTTGTCCGGCCTGCGCCTCCTTCCGCTCCAAAAAGACCATCCGCGATCGTCGAGCCCGAAGGCACATCATGGCGCAAAGGTCCGCTCCGGAACCCGTCAACATCTTCGATGAGGGTCCCGATGTTCCGGAAGAAGACTCCGAAGACCTCGCTATCATCTCCGAGGCAGAGGACTCCGACGGTTCCATCCCTCCAGGGCAGCGTGTGAGTACTCCTGCCCCAACCCTCCCTGCAAAATCGAAGGCACCGGTCAGCACTTCGCCTACGGGCCCCAGTCGAGACCGTAAACGTGCTTCGGACGCCCCGCCTCCGGGCTCGGCACCGAAGAAGAAAACAAAGCCTTCTAGTTCCTCGGCACCGACCAAACCACATGTGCCCGTTACACCGGCACCTTCGGCGCCGAAACAAAAAGACCACCCGGCGCCGAAATCCAGTTCGGTCCCCAAACCCGCCTCCAAGCACGCGTATCCCTCGGCACCGAAACCGAAGCTACTCGACACACCCCCTAAACTAAAGCCGGTCGAGCCTGTAGCTAAGTCGAAGGACGCCTCGACGCCTTCTAAAGCAAAGGAACATTTAAAGAAGCCATCACCGCGTTCGGAACCGAAAAAGTCGGCGCCGAAAACTAATATTCAAGGGGAGGAACTGTTTACACCGGATCCCATCGATCCTAATCAACACAAGCTTTATATCAATCCTAAAACAGGACACATTTCCTCTGTGCCACGTCACAAGCCTGTCCCTCCAAAGAAGAAGGACTCTTCCACTTCCCCTATGCCTCCTTCTTCCCCTATACCTCCTTCTTCCCCTATACCTCTCTAACACCCCTCCTCTCCACATCCCTGTCACACCTCAACCTGCGGCTTCTCCCCCACATGAGTATGAGGACGACATGGGGTACGGGGATGACCCTCACAATTTATTTCTGGACCCAGATAATCCACCACAGGATGACTGGGGTTATAATGACCCCCCAGATCCTACAGACCTCCCCAGCCCTCCACCTTATCCCACAAAACCATCTCCACCAGATGATCACATAGGTTTTGGGCAACTCATACATAGGGCGGCCGTTTTTCATGGGGTGCATATTCACACCGACCAACCAGAAGAAGACTTTCTTCTAGACACCTTTGAACGGTCTCAAAAAACTGTTCAAACTTTGCCCATGATCAAAGGTGTCATTAAACACGCACCTGAAATTTTTAACGACCCAGTCAGAGCCAGGATCCTTAATCCTAGAGTGGATAAAAAGTATAGACCTGCCCCCGATGACCCCACCTACATCAAAGGTCAGCTCCCCTTGACTCACTGGTCGTTTCTAATGCCAGAAAACGCGCCAATTCCCAAACTTCAGGGGATGCTCCGCCCCTGACAAAGAATCCAAATTGTTGGATTCCTCTGGCAAACGCGTAGCTGCGCAAGCCACCAACATCTGGCGCATCGCTAACACCCAAGCTCTACTAGCTAGGTACGACAGGGCACACTACGATCAGCTAGAAACCCTCCTCCAACATCTACCTGATCAATACAAAACACAAGCCACTGACCTCATTCAGGAAGGCAAACTTATTTCAAATGCCTCCATTAAGTGCGCCTTAGACGCAGCCGACACCGCCGCTAGGTCAGTTAACACTAGCGTGCTTATCAGACGACACGCCTGGCTTCGCATTTCAGGTTTTAAGCCAGAAGTCCAGACTACCATACTGAACCAGCCATTTAACCAAAACCAACTATTTGGTCCCGCTGTCGACACAGCACTAGAAAAGATGAAGAAGGATACTGACACTGCCAAATCAATGGGAGCATTGCAGTCCCCGCAGCAACGTGGCTCCTTTCGTCGCTCCTTTTACAAAGGGGGCTCCAGGAACACCACCGCAGACAGTTCCTCTTCCTATCGAACAAACACCCAAACCTCTCCCAATAGAGGATACTTTAGGGGTGGTTACAGAGGCAACAACTCTAACGGCAGAGGTCGAGGTAATAATAACAACACCCGTACCTCCACCACTCCCAAACAGTGACTTTCCTCCACTTCCCCCGACCACAACACCCCTGTCGGGGAAGGGTATCACAGTTCCTGCCTGTCTGGAACTCCATTACAACAGACAGGTGGGTGAGACAGATTATCCAACATGGCTACTGCCTGGAACTAACAGCTAACCCCCCACCATACCACCCAGGCAGCGTCCAATGTCCACAGACCATCTTACACTTTTACAACAAGAGGTACTTTCCCTGCTTCAAAAGCACGCCATAGAGCCAGTGCCTCTGCTACAGCAGGGCACAGGGGTTTACTCCCTGTACTTCCTCATTCCCAAAAGGACGGCACTCTCAGGCCTATTTTAGACCTCAGACCTCTCAATCAATACATACACTCAGATCATTTTCACATGATCACTCTCCAACAAGTGCTTCCCTTACTACAACAACAAGACTTCCTTGCCACATTAGACCTCAAGGACGCCTACTTCCACATTCCCATACATCCTGCTCACAGGAAGTATCTAAGGTTCGTTCTCAATGGGCAGCACTACCAGTTCAAAGTACTCCCATTCAGAGTCACCACTGCTCCAAGAGTGTTTACCAAATGCCTTGCAGTAGTAGCAGCGCATCTACGAAGACAACAAATACATGTCTTCCCATACCTGGACGACTGGCTTATCAAAGCCAGATCATTCAACCAGTGTGTCCAACACACCCACCAAACGATACAAACATTACACAACTTGGGGTTCACAATAAACTATACCAAGTCCCACCTTCAGCCCTCCCATGTCCTTCAATATCTGGGAGCCACAATAAACACTTCCACTGCTCTAGCTTACCCCAGCTCAGCCAGGATAGCCAGTATACAAACCCTTGTCCCCAGGTTTCAAATGCAACACTTTCTTCCAGCCAGAGTGTTTATGCAGCTATTCGGCATGATGGCATCCTGCATTTTTATCGTCCCTCATGCAAAACTTCAAATGCGTCCTCTACAAGAGTGCCTAGCGCGCCAATGGAACCAGGTTCATGGACATCTTACAGATCTGGTGTTGGTGGACAGCCGCACACATCGTTCTCTGCAGTGGTGGAACACCAACAATTTGTCCAAGGGGCGGCCGTTCCTAGAGCCGGTTCCACAAGTAGTACTAACCACGGACGCATCCCTAACAGGATGGGGAGCACACCTGTTACATCATACAACACAAGGCAAGTGGACCACTCAGCAGAAGCTGCTCCACATCAACCACCTAGAGTTACTAGCTATATTCCTAGCTCTCAAGTCCTTTCAACTCCACGTACAAAACAAAGCTGTCCTGATCCGAACAGACAACATCACAGCTATGTACTATATACAAAAACAGGGGGGACACACTCTCCACAACTGTCCCAACTAGCACAGGACATTTGGAGGTGGGCCATTCCACAAAACATATACCTTCTAGCAGAACACCTACCAGGGGTTCACAATCAGATTGCAGATCTGTTAAGTCGACAGATACAACAGATTCACGAGTGGGAACTACATCCACAAGTTCTCCTACCTTTTTTCCGGATGTGGGGCCAGCCAGACTTAGATCTGTTCGCCACACACCAAAACGCCAAATGCCCAACCGCCGCCAGGTTTCCACACCCGCAGTCCAAGGGCAATGCGATATGGATGAACTGGTCCGGCAGATTTGTGTACGCTTTTCCACCGCTCCCACTCATCCCACTTGTAGTACGCAAGCTTCGACAACAGTCTCTAAAAATGATACTAGTAGCCCCCACATGGGCACGCCAACCGTGGTTCACCACACTACTGGAGCTATCAGTAGTCCCATACCAAAGACTACACCTCTCCCCAACAATGCTAACGCAGAGCCATGGAGAGATAATGCACCCAGATCCATCTCAGCTGAATCTTGCAATTTGGCTCCTGAAGTCCTAGAATTCGGTTACCTTAACCTACCCCCAGACTGCATGGACGTTATAAAAGAAGCTAGACGCCCAACTACCAGAGCCTGCTATGCAGCTAAATGGAAAAGATTCGCTATTTACTGCACTAATAACAACATCCAACCATTACAAGCCTCTACGCAAAACATCATTTGCTACTTGCTACATTTGCAAAGATGTAATCTTGCATACTCATCCATACGTCTGCACCTCGCAGCCCTTGCTGCTTACTTACAAAACAGACAACACTTATCACTCTTCAAAGTCCCCGCCATTAAAGCCTTTATGGAAGGCCTTAAGCGGATCATACCTCCCAGATTACCACCTTCCCCAGTGTGGAATCTTAATATAGTACTTACCAGGCTCATGGGTCCACCTTTGAACCCCTACATAAATGTGAACTTCAATTCCTTACATGGAAAGTTGCGTTTCTAATTGCAATCACTTCTCTCAGGAGAGTCAGTGAGCTACAAGCTCTAACTATACAAGAGCCTTTCTTACAAATACATCATAATAAGGTAGTTCTCAGAACAAACCCAAAATTCCTCCCCAAAGTAATTTCGCCTTTCCACCTTAACCAATCAGTAGAACTACCTGTGTTCTTCCAAAACCCAGATTCCGTGGCAGAAAGAGCTCTCCACACCCTAGATGTCAAAAGAGCCCTTATGTATTACATTGACAGAACCAAATCCTTTCGCAAAACCAAACAATTGTTTGTAGCTTTCTCTCCACCACACAAAGGTAATCCCATCTCAAAAGCCGGGGTTGCAAGGTGGATTGTTAAATATATCCAAATCTGCTACCAAAAAGCCAAACGCACATTATCAGTTCCCCCTAGAGCGCACTCAACACGCAAACTCGGGGCCTCCATGGCATTCTTAGGGAACATTCCCCTAGAAGACATATGTAAGGCAGCCACATGGTCTACAACACACACCTTCACTAAACACTATTGTGTTGATGTGCAAGCCAAGCAACAAGCTTCCGTGGGCCAAGCTGTCCTTAAAACCCTTTTTCAAACTACTGCAACACATACAGGTGACCACCGCTAGGGGAGATACTGCTGTACAGTCTATGCACAGTGTGAGCTCTGCAGCTCACATGCCTCGAACGGAAAATGCTACTTACCAGTATGCATCTGTTCTTGGCATGTAGAGCTGCAGATCCTCACACGCCCACCCACCTCCCCGGGACCTGTATGTGCTCCAGTCCTATCTTAATTAGATACACACACATGGACATCTCTTTCCTTTTCTACTAACTCCATCACTCCCCAATATGGCGAAAAACAATCTGAGGATGGAGTCGATGCCCATGCGCACTATTGTCCAAAGGAGGAGTCACCTACCACATGACTACAAAGACTTCTTCGAAGACAACAACAAAGTGCAAGTATCCGAGCCCAACACCAGATGGCGATCTAATGCACAGTGTGAGGATCTGCAGCTCTACATGCCAAGAACAGATGCATACTGGTAAGTAGCATTTTCCTTACTGTATATAAGTTGTTTGGTATCCTCAATCTGAAACCTAACAGGCAACGCTACAAGTAAGATCACTTGAAGAACAACAAAAATAAGCAATAAAAGAAGTACCACGTCTAGAAAAGAGCAGAGGAGTGTATTTGGTTTGTTTCCCGATACCAAATTTTGGTCTGTGGTTTGTAAACACATGTTCAAAAATTTCAATTGATAATACACCGAAAGGTCATAACATTCTTCTAGGATGTTTTTCTGGCAATACTAGGCCTAAACGATGGTTACCTATCCCTTCAAATGCTTCTATTACATTGACTGTTTCTCTGGTTGATCATGAAAGATGATTATCTAGTCAGTGTTCTACTTTTTGGCATAAAGTCTGCACCAAGGGTGTTCACAAAATGCCACACAGTTGTAGACACACATTTAACACATTCAGCCAGCCATGTGCACTTGTACTTAGGCGATTGGTTGGTGAAGGGGAATTTGTTTCTGTAATGCCAAAATGGTATTGAAACTGTTGTACTGTAATCAACAAAACTAATGCTCCACAGTCAACATGAAAAAACTGCCATTCCACTGAAACAAAAGACATTACTAGGAGCAGATTTGATTACAGAGAAGGCACTGGTCCACACCAACATTCGAGAGTACGGGCATTGTAGGTCCAAATTCTCCTGCACTACACATCTCATTCTCTGGAAGTGAGAACAGTAATGAAACTGTTAGGATGATGGCTTTATCATTCAACACCATATTCGCTTTTTCATGTGAGACTAATTTAGGAGTGGTAAAACAGGCAATGGCTGCAGGTGAAGGGGTTTGGGAGCATCTAATGGCTGTAACAAACAAAGGACGGAAATAGTTGCAATGGTCGCCAAACACACATGCTGAAAGGAAGACATTTGAAGCTCCAGGTCCAATTGCCACCATCACAACTAATGCATCACACCTAGATTGGGGTGTGCACAGAGCACAAGTGGAAATCAGGCGTCAGATGAGGGAGGAATGAGATATATCAAATACCAAGAGTTTAAAGCTATGCATGTGGAAACAAAGGCCCTTCAAAGCCAAGTCCACAACAATGTAGTGCAGATTTTAACTGCCATGGCTCAAGTTCATCAAAGAAGCCTGCGCTAGAATAGGCATGTCTAACCTGTGGAGCAATCCCGAGGAAGTGTCCCCAATAATATCCCGACTTCAACTCGTAAGAGCATATAGATCGCTCAAATTAGCCGATCTGCAGGGGAACACCAAACTCGGGCACCTAACGGCTGACTTCTTCAACATAAAAGCCGAGTATCTTTTTGAGCCTTTTCTGGACGATATACAGCCCCTTATGGCTAGGAAGCTGTATATCCAGTTTAGAACAGGGACCCTCCCGGTTAACGCTTTTACGAATAAATGGTCAAAAGATCTCTTTGCTGGATGTCCCGCTTGCAACAGTCCTGAGGAGACTGATATTCATGTTTTTTTCTTTTGCCCCGGCTACAAATCTGCCAGACGGCGTTGGCTCATACCACTATGTAGGAACTTGGGCTGTACACAGTGTTTGGAGGTGTATAGAATTCTAAGATTTGACACGCACCCCCCCATAGTTTTTGCCGTGTCTCGATTCCTCAATTCTATGTGGCACAGGCGTAGGGCCATTTGTAATATATCCCAGCAACTGTAAAAAAATGTCCCCTCCAATAATGTTATTACTTTAAAAAAAAAAAAAAAAATGTATCTGGTTTTAACCATCTTCGTTTTTAACTGGTGTAAAGTTATTGGACAAACTAAAATGTTTCTCTGGCCATATTTTGTAATCTGTTATCAATGAAATGTCATGATTTCTCCTAAAAGAGCTATATATGTATGTATATGTATTTTTTACTTTTTATGTCCTTTTATGACCGAAATAAAGTTGAATGGAATGGAATGGCAGATTTTAACAGACAACATACCCACAGTGGTTTATGTGGAAAAACAGGAAGGGTCAATATCATACACTCAATCTAGCGTAGCAGAAAAGATTTGGCATTGGGTGATTGCCAGGAACATCATAACTGTAGCACATCATGTACCTGGAGAGGGAATTGTACATACAGCCAAACATCACTTGAGTGGGAGCTAAAAGTAACAGTAGTCAGAAACCTGATCACAATGTGAAGCACGCCGGACATAGATTTATATGTCATAAAATGACAACTCTTGCATACAGACATCACCATCCCATGCCTGTAGGGAATGCACTGTTGATGAATGGTAAGACACATTTGCTTACTCTCCCAGCCTCCAATGAATCTCATTATAATATTAAGCAAATTCACAGCGTCAAAAGAAAATTGCATTTAATCTAATTGCTCCACGGTGACCACTTCAGACTTGGTGCTTGTATCTAATGCATCTGTCACAAAACACCTTCAGAAACATATCTATTAGCAATTCAGGAATGAAGGATTTGACACCCAAACCCTCAGTTTGCTACTGGCATTATGACTCCTGAATTATTCGAATTTCATCATTTAGATTTGCCACAAGAATGTTTAAACAGGATTAAGGAGGCAAGAAGATCACCCAGTTTGTGTTGCTATGCTGCAAAATTATTGATATATAGAAATGAGTTAAAGAAGAAAAAAATCACATTTTTTTTAAAAAAAGTGATCTTAGCTAATGCTTCCAAAAGAGTTTACTTATCAGCCATTGCAGTGGATACAAAGGGGTGTGCATCATACAAAGATATTTTATATAAAAAAGTCAATCATTTTTTGGATGATACTAAAATAAAATCCTACCTCGCGCTCCTCGCCCACACACTAGCACCACCTCCTAAATGGAAGCTCAATTTAGTTTTAGCTAGGCTAATGAAAGCTCATTATGAATCTTTGCATGAAATAAGCCTCAAACAATTAACCTTGAAATGGCTTTCATAATGGCTTGAACCTCTTTGTGATGGGTAAGAGAGTTGCAGCCATTATTGGTCAAGCATTCTTATTTGGTAATACCTAAAGACGAAGTCCATATGAGAACACATCCAACAGTTCCACAAAAGGTATTCTCTCTATTTCATATCAGTCAAACCATACAGTTACCAGCCAAGTAGTCGCATAAAGAGCTTTACGTTCATCAGTTAGGTAGAAAATACAAAGATTATTGAAATACTTTTTGTAGCACATGCACCACTTAATTTAGGAAGTGCGTTTATTATGGGAACTACTGCTGGATAGATTTTATAAACACTATAAATATACAAGACACTAGAAAATAAGAACCTTGAGTCAAAACCCAGAGCATCTTCAAGAAAGAAAGTAGCAACATTAACCTTTATCAGTAATGTATAGATAATGGATATATCTACAACGGCTACAAAGCACTCTCAACAGACGTTTACTAAACACTATTGGGTAAATCTTTCTTAAAAGGAATGTATTGTAGGTCAAATAGGGGAAAAAATGTTTAGCACTCCTCTTCCTTCAAACCGTCCTCCACATGAGATGATACCTCTACTTAAGCAGTGCACAGCATGTGTGTGTAGAAGAAGTTTGTGCTGCAAAAAGAAACTAGTTTCCTACCTGTAATTCTAGTTTTGCGCAACTTCAAGCTCTTATTCACGTAACCCTCACGCTTTCCCAGTGAAGGAGGAGAGTCTGTGCTTTTCTTAAGATTTAAAAAAAACACAACTAAATGTGAAGGGCATGTTTGGCGGCATTGTGGGCTTGACATCACAGAGTGGTACTGGCTACACTTCTGGTCAACACCCAGAGTGGGGGGAAAAAATGTCTGTCTACTTCAGGACTCAAGCACTAGAGTGTAGAATAAATCAAAGCATATGTACCTAGAAGAGTTCAAAGCAGCAAAACTAGAATTCTAGGTTAATAACTATTCTTCTGCCTGTTGATATTCTGAATATTACTCTTTATGTATTCCACAACTTGTTTTTGCAAATATTCACATCATAATGTCACACTCGGGGCTATGTTTTGCCACAAAAGCTAAAATATGATATTTTGTTCCATTGTTACTTAGGGGTGATTCGGTCTTACAAAATATGGTCGAATGAATAGAAATGAACCCCCTCTGTATTCTCCTAAGCCTTAAGAATATATACAGATATTCATTTTAAAAGTTTTTTTTCTCTGTCCCAACAGGGTACTATCAAACAGACATACTCTAATCCTCCAGTGGTGGACAGTGACCTGTTGAGACTCAGTCTCCGGTTATTCAAACGAAAGACTACATGTTCTGGACCTGGGCCGGAAAAATCTGAGGAGGTCAAGCCTCCGCCTTCAAGCATAAAGGCGGAGCTCTGTGTTTCTTAGCACTGCATTCCCTTCCTATGGAAGTCCACTAAACAGCCAAATCTATTGATGTGGTCATTATTTTACAATGTTTTGGCCGGAGAGAGAGCGCTCAAAGAATGTCTGCATATGGGACAAAAAGCTACTTGTAAAATCTGTTTTGAGTGCATCTTAAAGAATCCCAAAGCGAAGGTCCGGCGGAAATCATTTAACTCCTAAAACAGCTGTAAATAACACACAACCAGTCTTTAACGTCTTGCATGTGTATTTCAGGAAAATAAAATATACATATTTGTTTCAGTGCAAAACAGAATTTTTGCAGTCTATAATTGATGCTCATGCAAATGAGGACTTTGTAACCACTTGAACATTTGTATGTAATGTATCACTGAGCTATAGCTACTGTAAATTACAGCATCATTTGCATGCCATTGGCAGATAACCTTAGCCGTTGCATGGCATCGGCAGATAACATTGGTTAGAAAAGATGTATATATTCTCGTTAACTTGGTAGCAGAGTCCTTTGCTCTGTGGTGGGAGGAGACGTGTTTCCGGACTCCATTCCTGTGACTTCTAATTTGAGGCGTGATTACTGACCTGTCTCATTTGTGTTGGCTCTGTCCCTGTCCAAGTGGCCACCTCAAAACTGGATGCCAGAATCTGCCTCCTCTTCCCTCTTGTTTTTAAGGAAGATCAGTTGGGGTAAGGGGTGTGCTAGGTTGGTAGAACTTAAGGCAATATCACTGCATTGTAAGGTGGGCAAGACCTCCATTCCTGGCTCAGGGAGTATTTAATGGTTGCCCCAGGACTGGGGAAGGTTATTGATGGTATTCGAGGGCTTCAACCAGCTACAAGGTGGCGACTAACTCCGCCCAACACTGTAAGACTAGAGACAAGCCTTCCTGTTGGTGTAAACTCTGACTTAACATTCTTCCTTCATGTTGTTCCATACCTTTGGGCCGCGCCAGTGAAAAATGAAGCAGAACGAAAATGCATATTGTATTTTGTATTACAAAAAAGGGTTCATACGGCAGGCCAACAGGCACTAAGCAGTTCAAATAAATGCTAGAGTAATTTTGGCATTAGTTTGCAGTGCTGTGTTCCACAAGAAAGGCTTCCTGTCTTTATTGTGTGGGATTTCTTATTAAAGTATTACCTCAGATGCCCTCAGATGAGTTACATCTTCGTTTCAGCATTCTCATTGGAAAATCTACAAGTTTGATCTTTTACTGTTTTCTGCTCTTTTCAGTATTGACTGTCTTTTCAGGCACTTCTGCATGGAAAATAACTGGATCGTTTTCAACATAGCCTGGAATGTAATTATGAATTTAAAATGCCCCAAAGTCAAGTCTCCAGTGGTATTGTGGTTTTTAGTCTCACAATTCAGCACCTTTAAGTTAAAGTTGCTTATGATATTGCAGAGGAGGACTACACAGTTGAATGCAAAACGGCTACGGACAAAATAATGTTGCCATTGGTTGGATCTTTCCTCATGAACAATCCACTAGCAACCACATTGCCGTACTTTGGCCTGAGTGTCACCATATTTTCTCTCCATTCTGATAAAGTTAAGACCTGGTCTTGCAGTATTTATTTTGCAGTTTTATTGTGATTCTACATCTTCAATTGCTAGTTGTTACATTTTTCAAGCAGTCATCTGTACATGTTGTGGTTATTACAATGACAAGCTTGCATAGCTTGATAACTAAAATTAGATGTTTGAGCAGTATCATCCCTTTGCCCCTGTCTTCATTGCAAATATTTTTTATTATTAAAACATTTTAGTAATGAATTGTCATTTTTGTATTGGTATGGGTTTTAAGAGGTTCCATGTTCTAATCTTCATGGCCTAGTCCAACTTTTTCAATACTGTCATGCGAGATTCAGCATTTCATCGTTTCCTGATGGAATCAGTTGGCATTAGAATCGGATGTATATCCACTTACAAAACAGATATTGCATACTATTTCCAATTTTTATTTGGCACTATGTTACTTTGAACCATTGCATGACAGTGACAACATTTTATTTTTGGAGATTTGATTAGTGTTGGAGTATGATGTGTATGCATTTATCCTTAACTTATTCTATTTGCAGCAGACGTTTTTGAATATATATATAGACAATTTGATTTCTTACATGTCAATAAAATGTTCTGCCAGTGCCAACTGTATCGTATTTCTCTCGGATTTGCTTCTGAGTTGGTTTCATAAAATTGCTGCACTGACTGATGAAGTTGCAGAGTGTGATACACCGGATGGACCGGTTAAGATTTACCACCAGTTATTGTCATGAAGATATTAAAACCATCCAAGCCACTGCCACTTCTGTAAAAATGCTATGTACTTTCCCTAACCATCCTTAAAAGGAGGATGACAAATAAGCGGTTTGCTGTAGCTTTGTGAAAAAGGTGAATAACTTTGCAGTAATTGAAGTAGATGTTTAGTCAGGCACACCACCTCTGGTGAGCTTTTCCATCCTGTATATTTTATCCACAAACATAAGCCCCCAAAATTGTAGAGTGCTTCTCTTTCTGGCTAGTCTTGGTAATTTGTTGAATTTGTGCTAGTAGTAGACATCCTACTTGACTCCTCCTGTGATCGACTCCCCAAAAAATTAAAGAACGTTATTTGAAGAAAACTTCTGGATTCCACCACTAGATATTGAAATTATGCACAGCATGGGAATCTAAAAAAGTTTCAACTTAGAACTGTTACTAATTCTTTTTCGGCATGTTTTTGTTTTAGCTGATTCACATGCTTTGCATATTCAGTAATCCAGTATTGCAGAGTGTAGGGAACTGGGCTTTTGTTGCAGTTATCCCCCCACTTTTGTCCTGCTTTTTAGCTACTAGCTGCTGATTTTCGACTTACAGTGCACTGAGGCCTGTTAACCAGACCTGTTTCAGTGCTCCTTCCCTAAAACAAGATCAAGTCTAATTGTGCTACAATTGGCTAAGGACTTTAGCACCCCTCTAAGTTCCTAATAAATGGTACTCCATGTACCTAGGGCATGGGTACTAAAGAGGATCCCTAAGGGCTGCAGCATATCTTATGCCATCCTAAGGGACCCGCATACAAATTCCTCACAGACTGCCCAAGCGGGCTGCGTGACATGGTGAAAACCATGAGGGAAAACCGGACATGACACACTCCTGTGTGTCATGCCAAAGTCACTGCATCTAATATGTGTACATCACCCCTACAGCAGGCCTTTGAGCCTTAAGGCAGGGTGCATTATATTTTTTGCGAGGACATATCTGCATGAGCAGATGTGCCCCTGTGATATCTAGTTCTATTACTAGTTATTGCAAATGACCAGGGAAGCCATTTTAAAAGCATGTGCTGGACACTGGTGAAAACGTGTTTTGCAGCTAAATGATGGCTTCACTAAAAGTAAGGATATTTGGGATCAAACATCTCGTATTATTAAACCCACACTGATGGCAGTGTCAGATTTACTAATACATGCACACATAGGGCACCTTAGAGATGCCCCCTGAAAACCTACCAGCCCCTGGTGTGTTGGCTGACTGGCTTCTGCCAGCCTGCCACCAGAGACGAGTGTCTGACTACCAAGGGTGAGACTTTGAGAAAAAGAGGAGGTAGAGGAAAATGAGAATCAGGAGGACCCGTCCTCCACAAATAAACCTATTACAATCAAAGAGAGTTCCTCTGTTTTGCCCAAACAAATTATTTTTCCTTTCCCAACTAGATGGTAATGATGTTTTTAAATACATAAGGAAAAGCAATGTGTTTTTCTTAAATAACCCTCACCCACCAGGGTTGCCCCTTGGTGGCATGCTTCATCATCTGGTTTTTCCCGTCCCGCTGCGGAACGGGACGTGCTGTGACCTACGGAGATGTGGGTTGGTACTATGTGTGGATGAAGTGTGGCAGTCTGAGTGGGGGAAAAAAAGGTTAAAAATACCTAGACAGTAGGAAAAATCTTTATTTTTACCCCTGTCTGACATAGTTAAAATATGGGGAAATGGGAACTTGAAGCTAACAATGTGCCTAGGTTCCACTGGTCAACATGTTTCTAGCCCTACCCCAAGGCTATTCTTCAGGCCCAAAGATGAAAAATTCCTTGGTACCACTCTTGTGTTAGTAATCAATGTAAGCATTTTTATAAATTTATACAGCACCCATTGGTGTTGAGATCGCCATAGATTGATTATCAACTGTAAGGGAAAGAAAAAGCATAAAGAAAGGGCATGATTTTTTTAATAAAAAACGACATGAGCTGCTGACCCTGTGCCCCAATGATAAAAACATTGCACCTGTGTAGAGAAACCGTGGTATATTTTTCATCATAAAAGGTGATCACTTCTAGTGCTGTCATATGTGATAATATCGTATTTAACATATAGGACACTCACAAGACATACGAACATATAACATGAATCATGAACTTTAGTGAAATGGTAAAAAAGAACATACATTGTCGTTGCCTCTTATTTGCAACATGAGACCAATACGGGGGAAGGGACGCCTGTAGTCACACTCTGGATAAGAAAAATAAATCAGACATAATGCCCTGTCAGTAAAGCAGCACTGAGGGCACTGAGGGCTAGGAAGCGTTCATGCCGAGGTATGGCGGTTACATACTGTCATTTTTGCTCAGATCCGCTATGCCGTACTCACTGCCTCAAGGCTACTCCCTTGCATTAAGGTGCGTGCCTTCCCGTGTCTCCGACGATAAAAGGAGCCCGCAGTAGCAAGGTTCCTTTTGATCCGAGACCGGTCAGCGTCGGCATCCTCGTGCGCGAGGACGCTAGACCGCTGACTTACCAAAATGGTGCCATCAGTGACATTACTTCCTGCTATGCCGCCGGTGTTTGTAAACCTTTTTGGGGAAGGTACATTCGTTATTGGAAACGTTATTTGAAAAATGGAAACATGTTAGAAAACTTAAGGTTTTATATAAAAACAGAACTCATAAGGAACAAAAGGAATTGGGGCAAAAATAGTTGATGTTCTCAAGTCTGATTTCACAATGATATATATGTAAAACGTTTTTTGCCACCTTGTGTTTAAAAAGGTATGGCAATTTGGGGTAACCAAAACCAAGATATATGTGTAAAACGTTTTATGAAAACGTTTTCTCTAAAAACAAATGAGCCGCCTTTATAAAACTAAAAGGTATTGGGTGAAGAACTTGTATGTGTGAAAACACATGTGTTGACAGGTTCTTATTGGGGATTGCATATGCGGGTTATGAAAAGGGGCGGATGCTGTATGTATGTGTGTGTATATATATATATATGTGTATATATATATATATATATATATATATATATATATATATATATATATATATATACACGTGTGTGTAAAAGGAGAGTATATTTATCACCCTCATCTTATTTTTCATTGATAGTTTCTATCAGTTCGGCATATGCGTAATATAACCCTCTTATAGATGGTAGAGGAAGTGCATGATTATCTATATGTAAGGGGACCAATTACTTAGTGAAATTACCCTAGGGAAATTTTCGTTGAGACCAAAAATGTGCGTTTTGAGGAGGATACCCATCGTTCTTTTTCAAAAAGGTGAGATTCTTGCTGTAGCCGCTCAAGGATGACCCAATTGAAGTCATTAGTCGTGTGATTTATGTTATGTTCAATGTAATGGGATGACATTTTTGTGGTGGCCCGTCTGCAACGTAAGTTGCTGCGATGTTCACCAATTCTGACTTTTTTTTTCTAGTGGTCATGCCAATGTAACGTAAATTACATGGCCAGGTTTATCATGTAGACCACGCAATCTGTGTTGCAATTTGTGAAATGTCACAGATTCCAAGTGGTATTGTCATCAAATTTGATGGTGCCTGTTGTTTTTGTAAGGGGGCATACACTGCGGTTCCCACAAAGATGGTGTCCCTGCACTGGAAAAAGGCGTGTTTGAGTTTCCTTCATACCGTTGGTTCTAAACTGTGTGTGTACAAGGATGTCTCCGAGACTCCGCTCTCTTTTGTATGAGAACATGGGTTTCGGGAAATGGAGGGTGCCATTGTTGGTGCGCCAATGTTTATTGATGATTTTAATTATCAGATTTGAGGCGGTTATAGGTCGTGATACAGATCGGGAGTTCCTCCTGTTTTTTAAGGGCGTCTCTGTGATTATTCTTAGCCCTTTTCATTGCTATTGAAATCAGTCTTCTCGGATAGTTCCTTGCTTCCAATTTTGATGATAAAACTTCAGCTTGTTGCTTGTAGTCCTGCAGGTTGGAGCAGTTATGTCTGATTCTTAAGAATTGTCCGAATGGTAGATTTTACTTCAAGTGTCTTGGATGGAAGCTATCAAACATGGAGGCATTTTTTTGCCGTAGGTTTTATGTGGGTAGTAGTCTTCAAAGTACCCTCCGTGGATATGATATTTAGGTCAAGGAAGACTAGATCTGTTTTTGAAATGGTGTGGATAAATTTCAAATGGGGAGAGGAGTTGGCCTAACGGCTAGGGCTCTGACCTCGAATCTGGGGAACTGGGTTCGAGTCTCGGCAATGACGCTGAACATCCTGTGATTCTGGGCAAATCACTTAATCTCCCCGTGCCTAACGAAAATGAATGTGTAATGTAACTGGTGCTATGTAAAAGCGCTCTGATACCCGATTCGGGTCAAGTTCGCGCTATACAAAACTCTGCAAAAAAAAAAAAAAATGTATTCTGCACATTCAAACACTGCAAAATAGCCTGGGCTTTCTTCTCATCTCCATGACAAATCACCAGGACGTCATCGATATAACGTTGCCACAGCTTGATGTGGTCAAGGTATGGATTTTGATGGTGTAGGATTTTGTGTTTCTCCAGGTGGTGTACATCTAGACCTGCTATGCTTGGAGCAAAGGTACTACCCATGCTTGTCCCGTGTTTCTGCTGGTATATGGGTGCCTTCGAATCTGAAAAAATTGGAGGTCAAAGCCCATTTACAGCAATCCATCACGATGTTTCTTGGTGTTTGATAATCCCATTCTACTTCGAAAAGTACATTCTCTATGATGTTGAGAGTTTCTTCATGCGGGAGGCTGGTATATAGGCTTTCGATATCAAGCCCTATAAGCAATTGTCTCTGGGTCAAAACTGATATTGTAAAGGAGTCTTAGGATATCTTTTGTATCCTTGAGGTAAGTATCTGTGTTTTGTATGATTGGTCGTAGAAAAATATCTGCAAATTTACTTAAGGGCTCCAAAATGGAGCCTATACCTGACACGATAGGACGCCCTGGTGGAGGCGTCTGATTTTTGTGTATTTTTGGAATAGTGTAAAAGAATGGGATGATGGGAGATTTATTGATTAGGAAGTCACCCTTCTGGTGTGAAATCCAGTTGTGAGATGGGGCTTCTTCCGTCATCTTGAGGATGTGGATCCTTATTGATTCTGTTGGGTCTTCTTGGAGAAGCTCGTAGCTCCTAGAGTCGCTCAGGAGGCGTAGGCATTCACTGTGGTAGGCCTCTGTTGTCTGTAACACAACTGCTTCCACTTTGTTTGCTGGTTTCATTACCATTGTTTTGTCTTCAGTAAGTTATCTGATTGCCTGCTTCTGTTCCTTGGTGGTATTATGGAAAACTTTTTGAGTTTCTGGATTGTTTTCTCCAATTTCTTTCATGACTGCTTTTTCAAAAGCCAAAATCTCGATGGGAATTGCCGATGTTGGTGGGCTTAAGGTAGATTTCGTTCTCCGTCCAGTGTCTCCTTGCCTTTCTGTATCACTTGGTTTGTCCATGAAATATGCTCTTAGTTTGAGTTTTCAAATATTCGCTCATTTCACAGCTCAGTTTGAATTTGTCCAATTAGGCCTTAGGCACGAAACCGAGGCCTTTCTCTAAAATCTGGGTTTGAGGTAGATTGAGTGATTTGTTGGTTAGATTAACTACTAGGCTGGATGGTTGCTTGGGCTTGCTTGGTTGTGGCTCGTCATACTCCGTGTGGATACTCTGGCTTGTTCTTGTTCTGTGGTCCATTGGACTTGTCTTTCTCGACCTGCCTCTGCCGCCCAGGATGCGCCCCTAAAAAAGGAACATACTTGTTCTCTTGATAGTTTGTGTAAGGCGGTTGGGCACCCCAGGTGTGAAAAGGTTGTACATGATGTGGGGGTCCATAGTAGAAAGGTCCCGGGTATGTGGGACCTTGATGGGGGCCCCAAGTTCTCCTTTGTGAGTACCTTGTAGCTCTGTCTGCCTCTGTGGGAGCCTTTATTATCTGTGCTTGAGCCCGAACTATTATATCCTGAATCTGATGACTGGCTGTCAGTGTTAAACTGTGAATTCCTCCCTGGTGGAATGTAATTATCCCTAATGTAGGGGTAGACCTTTTCGTGACTGAACTTGCCAGTATCTTTTTTGAGTTTGTGGAATTTGCTTTGTTTTAGTGACATCTCAAAATCATTCATGGTTTTGTTTAGTTCCTCCAATCTCTTCTTTAGTGAAATCGCGGACTGGTATGTTTTTAGGCGTACCTCGATCTGTTGGATTTCACACTTTATCTCCTATGATAGGCTTGTTGCTATCTTGATAATGAGGATTAACCAGTCATGTGTACAGTGCCATGATATAAGAGACCAGTCTTTTTTTTAAACTTTGTTGTGTTGGAAAATGAATGGGTCATTCCTTACTATTATGCATTAGCTCTTAGATATTCTGTCATCATAATGCTGTATATCATTGTTTTGATCTGTTCTCTTTTTAATGCCATTAGTTCGTTTCAATCCTTGTTCTCAATCATAGGTTCCGAATTCTCCAAACCCTCAAAAGGGGAAATGGCGGATAGAATGCGCTCCACCTCCTTGGCTGAGAAAGTGAGGCCCTTAATTTCTTATATATTATCGGTGTGTGGTGTATGTGGTATCAAAGGTAGGTTCCATTTGTCCTGTGTGTGTCTCTTAAATAAATCTATAATACTCTTTATAAACTCCCACAGCTGTTTGCTGTTGTTTACACTTCGGAAAAAAGGGGAGGTAGAGGAAAATGAGAAACGGGAGGACCCGTCCTCCACAAGTAAAACTATAACAATCAAAGAATCCCTCTGTTTTGCCCCAAAAAATCTTTCTCCTTTCCCAACTAGATGGTAATGATGATAAATATATAAGGAAAAGCTCTGTGTTTTCCTTAAATAACCCTCACCCACCAGGGTTGCACCTTGGTGGCATGCTTCATCATTGGGTTCTTCCTGTCCCGCTGCAGAACGGGGCGTGCTGCGACCTACGGAGACGTGGGAGCAGTTTCAGTTGGTACTGTGTGTGGATGAAGTGTGGAGATCTGAGTGGGGGAAATAAAGGTTAAAAATACCTAGACAGTAGGAAAAATCTTTGTTACCCCTGTCTGATATAGTTAAAATATGGGGAAATGGGAACTTGAAGTTAACAATGTGCCTAGGTTCCACTGGTCAACATGTTTCTAGTCCTACCCCAAGGCTATTCTTCAGGACCAAAGATGAAATATTCCCTGGTACCACTCTTGTGTTAGTATTCAATGTAAAAAATGAATAAATGTATACAGCACCCATTGGTGTTGAAATCATCATAGATTATCAATGGTAAGGGAAAGAAAAGGCATGTTTTTTTAAATAAAAAACGACATTATGAGCTCCTGACCCTGTGCCCAAATTATAAAAACATTGCACCTGTGTAGATAATCCGTGATATATTTTTCATCATGAAAGGTGATCACTTCTAGTGATGTCATACGTGATATCGTATTTAACATATAGGACACTCACAAGACGTACGAACATATAACATGAATAATGAAGGTTAGTGAAATGGTAAAAAAAACATACATTATCATTGCCTCTCAATTGCAAAACTAGACCAATACTGGGGGAAGGGATGCCTGTAGTCACTCTGGATAAGAAAGATAAATCAGACATAATGCCCCGTCAATAAAGCAGTGCTGAGAGCTAGGAAGCGTTTATGCCGAGGTATGGCGGTTACATACTGTCATTTTCGCTCAGATCGGCTATGCCGTACTCACTTCCTCAAGGCTACTCCCTAGCAAGGGTGAGAACCTTTGCTCTCAGGAGGTCAGAAGCAAAGCCTGCTCGGGAAGAGGCTAACACCCCTCTCACAGTATGACATGCTGATTAGCATTCACATTCAAAGGCAGGAGAGCTTCAAAGAAGCTACCCCCTTTGAAATAAGTCTGTCTTCCCTCACAGGAGAGGAGGCCGAATCCCTTTTTCCAGAGCCCTTGGCACCTGGACAGGTTGAAAATTAGCTAGTCTTGCCTATCCCCAGGTTAGAACCACCTTTAAAGTGGCCTAATCTGAGGTGGACACGACTTTTCAGAGTTAACCATCTGTGTTGGCAAACTTAGGGATTCTGGAATAGGGTTATGCCCACTTACCACAGGAAGTAGACTTATAGGGGGCGGAGTGACCCCAGGGGTAAGTAGCCCATTGGCTACTACCCCTTACTCCCCCTTAATGCCACTAAATTGAGTATTTAGGGGACCCCCTGATACCAGATCTTCAGATTTTCGTTAAACACAAAAGGAGGAGTGGCAGAAGACTACAGACCCAAGAACCGAGGAGTACAACTAACTTGGCGCCAACCCTTCTGGCCTGTCTGCTGCACCCAACCCTCTTGGAGGAACTGATTTGTCCTGCCGCTGTGCAGACCTCAAGAAATCCGGAAGCCTGCCAGTGCTTCACAAATTGCCAAATCTCCCTTGGAGTACAGGAGCTACACCCCTGGATCCGCAGGCACCAAAAAAAGCAAGACCCGGTACATCAACCTGCCGCCTAGTGGACAAGGACTACCGATGCAACAGTCATCCATGAAGAGGTAGCAGTGCTCCTACAGGTCATATCCATCCTCCCTCCAAGTGTGGGGACACCAGGACCGACCAGAGCTGCACAGTGCCAATCTCTGGGGTACCGGACCCCTTGCAGCAGCCAAGGCTTGTTGTGCCCAGCCCGGACACCAATGCCGAAAAATATCGACCTGCCCATTGAGGGACTTCAGGGACAGAGAGACCCACTTCGTGAGTGGCCCAGCTGTCCTGTGCCCTCTGCTGCAAAATAGAGAGTAAGACGTGAGTCTGTGACCTCTGACGTCTCAAAGCACCTATGCACCCACGCTCCAGAGCCAGAGTCCAAGGGACTTGACGGTACCAACGGGGTCCCCAGACCCACAAGAGCTAAGCCCACACTTGTGTTTGCCTGGATTGGACTTTCAGTTGCCACCTGCAGCCTCTTTCTGCAGGCCCCCTCCGACCGCGAGAAACTCCTGCACCGGAATCTGACCCCAAAGGACACCACTGAACCCAAGCCCCTGTAGCCCAAGGAGAAGGGGACCAAAAGTGTCCCTGCGTGCCCAAAGATCTCAAGGGTCAAGCCCCCCCTCTGGGCTACCCCTGACTGGTGCCCCAGTCCTTGCTTGTAGCCTCTTTGTAACCAGACCGTTCTCCCATTGAAGTGAATTGAACACCCTACACCGTGACACCTCTGAACCTGGACGCCCCAGAGCTCCCCGAGGTAACCTGTTGGTGGGACCTTGGACCTTGCCCCCTACTCACCTCAAGACCAGAAGAACAGTCCAGTAAGTCGCTGACAAGTGGTCGAATGTAATACATGTTTTTTCTCCATACGATAACATTGCCGGTCCAGAAAATGCACTGTTAATTTCTGAAAACTAAAGTATTAACTCGAAAAGTACTTACCCGATTCCGATGATCTTGGTATCTTAATTTATATAAAGGTACGTGTTATTTTTATAAATTGGTGTCAAACTTCTTTATTGACTGGGTCTCATTTACAGCCTTTGTGTGTGTAATAAATGATTAGCACTACCCTTTGATTGCCAACTGCTCGCCCACACTACCACAAAAGAGCATTTGGGGTGCCATTTGTCCTGCTGTAATTGATTTGGGGTTTGCCTGGACTCTCTGCAGAGTGTACCTCATTTTGGTGCACTATATAGAGCCAGCTTCCTACACACAGCAATAACAAACATCAATCCGACGGATACTCTTTTAAACCGATTCCTCACCTTGTGAATATCTTGCAGATGCCAGACTAGATCTGGAAACCTTTTCACCAAGTAACAGCTCTCCAGCTCTGCCCCGCTGGCATCACTTACTCCAGTCACAGCTCCATCTACTGAGGATATAACAACATCAGCCTAGATATTATGACGTCTGGCAAACCGGCATCAGTTTCTTTTTTTCCGTGCCTTACTGTCACAAGTCCGGAGGCCTTCTTTGGTGTGAACCGAAAACAAATTCCTCGATTTTGAATAGGTTAAACGTAGCCTTTAATTGATCCATCCTCCATTCACTGTATTTTTACCCTGCAAGATTTTTCTGCCCTTCATTTCTGCTTAAAGTTGCATCAGCCTTCCATAAATACTAGTTACTATAAACTTGCCATCTTGCCATACCAAGGAGGATAAGAGCTTGCCCACTCAGCTCCCAGCATGCTGGCTGTAAAATACAGAAGTGGAGAACAAGCATACTATATTTTTTTTTTGTAAAGATCTATTAGACATTGGCCAAGAAAGACTGTCCGATCTGGCATTCTTGCACACTTTACGTGGACCATGTCTGTTCCTGCCTCACTTATCGGGGGCATACTAGTGGATGATATTTTTTGTACAGCCATTTATTCTTACCTGAATTTCTTTCCCAAAAATTACCGGTTTAAGCTCAGGTACGTAGTGACTGATATTTTGCAGGTTTGTGTAACATGATTTTCATGGTTAACTTTGATTAATCTGCACTACTCATTCTTCATGATTGGATATTTCATAGATTCACATGCTTGAATCATTCCCTGTCGTTGAAGTAGGAGTCTCCTAGTATAAGTAGAAAGCATACAGTGTTGGGCATAGTCTAGAAGTGCTATAAAAGCTTCACTTCTCTATCCTATCCACATCATTTACAAAGAGCCAAACTCCAGCCAATAAGGCTGCCTCACCCTGTAGAACACTTCCCTCAGAGGCTTCCTTCCAAAAGATGTTCTACAGCACGTCATGTGATGGGAGTCTCCCTGAGCTCTGCTCAGCTTACCTAGCTCTCAGTTCTACATAGTTTCTTTGGTGCAAATATGTATATAATGATCTACAAATCATCTGTGGAAGAAATTTGACTACTCAATATGTCTGAGCCTGCTAAGAAAGTACTGCAGGCCATGTGGGGCATATGGTAAGATGAGACTCCATTCAAATGATCCTCATAAGGAGTGCATTTACTGCCTTCATCCCTCCCATATTGCAAACATTACAAGATCTGTTGTACCTTTTCTTATAAGACCTTGAAGGATAGGGAGAGGAGCGTATTGCAATGGCCTCAGAAACTTGAAGTCAAATACACCTCCGGTTTAGAGGAAGGCAGTGAGGATTTTTCAATATCAAGCAAAAAAGCTTAATTAAAAGGAAAATTCAAAAGTTCAGCTGCCTCAGGAACCACCTAAAAAGGCTCTAAAAAAGATCCATCAAAGTTCACCAAGAGAGTATAGCTGTTGGACGCTCTCATAAACATAACAGTATGTTTTCTCAAGAAAATCTGAACCTGAAACACCTTCTCCCTTATTGACTTTAAAGTTCAAAAAGCCCTCTTCAGTGCTGTTGACAGAAATCTCTGAAGAATGCACCGACAGCGGAAAAAATCTATGAAAACTTTGTTGGCAGTAACCTCTACAGCGAAACAACCAAAAATATCATATAAAATACCTTCAGAAAAAGATAAATCAGTCCCATTAATGCCTGAGCATACTTCCACGAGTAAGGTATTACCACTTCCTCCAAGTCAGTTGCTTGTTGAGGACGAGTCAGATCAGGATGACTGGCCTTTTGGACCTGCTCATAACCCTTCAGAGTTATCCATAACATATAAAGAAGCAGAGGATGTGATGACTATTTTGAGGAGGAATACTACTCTTCTCAGGAAGATGTTTGAGCCACCTAATATATGGATCAATATCAACCCTACACATCAGCAACTTCAAGAAGAGATGATGTAGATGCCAAGAGCTTTAGTTCATGACTTAGCTCATGTTAGATGATTAGTATAAAAGGTTACCATAACTACAAAGTCTACATCACATAGACCACCATTGAGGTCTGCACAATCTCTTCATGTCTAACCTCCTAGTCCGAAGACACCTTGTAATTTGCCAACTGTCAGCACACCTTAAAACACCAAAGTCAAGCCTAGCAATTCCACCAGCAGATAATCTGTCCAGTGATGAAGAAAGAGAAGGCGAAATACCGGCAAGTCAAGGTGTACCTAATGAATGGGATGACTACTTATTTCCAGCAGATAGGTTGGAAAATGTCCCTTTTTGCCCCCGCATGGGAGTTCATAACAAACCGTCGGGTGAGGCAGATTGTTCACGGGGTCTTACCTTGGAGTTTCTCAGAAAGACGTCCATCTGCGCAACCAAGAAAGTGGGAGCTGCAACAGGAAATTGTCATCAAAGAATTCTCCTCCCCAAAATCGTAAACAAATCAGGGTTTTTATTCCAGATTCTTTGATACTGAAGAAAACGGGGCAATGGAGACCTATCGTGGACTACTGGGAGCTGAACAATTTCCTAACGAAGCAAACCTTCTGCATGGTAATGCTCCAGGAAGTTCCTCCATGCTCCAGGCAAACTATTATCTTACATCCCTGGACCTTCATGAAGTTTATTTCCACATCCTGATACACTGGACACAGAGAATTCCTCTACTTTGCATTCATGGGATAGCATTACCAGCACAAGGAGCTTCCATTTGGTGTCAAGTTAGCACCTAGGATATTTACCAATAGCCTATCACCGGTTGCTGCTTACCCTTGGAAATAGTGTTAATATTGATAACTACAATGTCGATGTACACTATGATATATGTAGTTATAACAACGAACTCGCATCGCTGTTGTCGAATCCACCTGATATGACCTCCCCATCAACCCTGAGTCAGAAATGCGTGGTCAGGCAGGCCGTGCGACCAAGGCCTAATGCCACTGATGGACCATCACAGGTGGAGTGACACGTAACCCTTAGACAAACGTGCGAACAGGAAAACCCAGATCAATCCTCAGATAAGCGGAGACACTACAATGGTCACAGTATATTGGACCCAATAAGACCAATTTGGCCAGAGGGGTGTGCGTTCCCAAAACACCATAAAGTCAGATGCTACACTAAGTTAGGAACACTCAGCCAATCAGAACATAATATGCACACTACATGCAGTGATCACACACTCCCCATGCCAGACATCTGGACACGTACCCACTGGCCCCACATTGTGTCCGTGCAAGGTTGAGACCCACCTCTCTTATCAAATGACCATATTTATGGCCCCGTGACTAGGCCCAGATTTCTGTCTCCAAAGGAATGTACAAATTGCTTTATGACGCTTCATTTAATGTATAAAAAGACTCTCGAAACCAATGTGCTTTGAGACAGTCTTAAGACCCCCCCGACTCTGTTGCCTGTTCTCCCAGCCGCTGTGTTTAATTAAACCAACTATTTGAAAGAAACACATAGTGATAGATTCCTTACCTTAGAATATCCCCAGGCGTCAGACTGGATCCGGAAAGTTTTCTTCAGCAGTACCCCTGCGCGTCGGTAGGGGCGTCGTGCGGCTCCGCGTCAGTCGTTGGCGTCGTGGTCGCCGAAATGACGTCGCGGGCGCTACTTGGACGCCGCCCACGCGCGCTGACGTCAGTTCTTTCTTTTTCCGCGCCAGCAAGCGCAGATCCGGAGAGAGCGGTACCCCTAGTCTTTTTTTACTACGTTTTTTGAGATCTTTTTCTCACCTTTTTCGAGTCGATTCGACTCCTGATGCAGTTAGGGATGCCCGGGTTTAAGTCCTGCGAGGACTGTCATCGGGTGATGTCGGTGACAGACCCGCACCGCGTGTGTCTCTTCTGCCTGGGGCGCGACCACGACCCCAAGTTGTGCCCCGACTGCCGATCCATGGCGCCGAAGTCTTTGCGGGAGCGGTCCCGGAAGCTGCTTGAAGCCCGGCAGTCGGCTCCGCGCCGTGACAGGTCCCGGTCCAGAGGGAGGTCGAGGGACCGTGCGCGGAGTCCTCATCGGCGATCGTCGGGATCGAAGTCTTCGCACTCAGGGTCAGGTAAGGCGAAGCACAAGAAGTCGAAGAAACGACATCGTTCTCCGACTTCCCCTCGCCGGTCGCGCGGCTGAGGGTACGGGTGGTGCCACCCCCGCGGCTCCGGCAGAGTCCATGGAGTCGCCGCCCGACTACCCACCCTACCCGGGGTCGTCGGAGACTCCGGCCCAGATACAGGACTTCCTGTCGGCCATGGCTCGCCTCTTTGGGCCGTCGGGTCCCGCTGGTGCGCCTTCTGGCCCGCGGTCCCGCCTGGGTGTCCTCGCGTTTCCTCGCTGGCGGCTCTGGCCCCGGCGTCGCTGTCGGCTCCGGCGCCGCAGGACACCCTTGGATCCAGGCCTGGATCCCGGTCGACGCCGGTTGACCTTGTTACGCCTCCACTGACGTCGACTCCACCGGCACCGATACTGACGCCGCCTGCTCCTCGGGACGACGTCGACCTCAGATTCAGCCCCGAAGTGGACACGGCGTCGGTCCGGCGTCGGTCGATGCCGTTCTCGACGCCGTTTGGGGATTTCTATCCCCATGTTCCCTGCTCCTTATTTTCGGCCTGTTGAACAGCCTGAGGAGCAAGGGGAGGACTGGGAGGGGTCGGACGACCCTCTCGCTGCAGCCTGCGAGTCTGAACAGGACTGGGCTGAGGAATTGGGGGACGCCAGTGGTCTGGATACCTCACCAGACCTTGGCATGCTGTCTCCTCCTGCCGTGGCTACGGAGGAGGGAGCCAGTTATGCAGTGGTGTTGCGTAGGGCGGCGGAGACCCTACACCTCCAGCTCCCTACTGTGGCCGTCAGGACTAACCTCCTGACAGAGGTGCTTCAGCCAGCAGCTACTAATGCGGAGCCGCTGCTGCCCTTTAATGAAGCCCTTTCGGACGTTCTTTTGGGCACTTGGTCCAGGCCCACCACAGGGGCTCCTGTGGATAGGAACGTGGCCCGGCTCCGGGTGACCCCATTTTCCTCTCCCAACACACCACTCCCGAGAGCTTGGTTGTCCAAGCCTCTGCTTCCCCAACCGCCTTCCCTTCCGCACCACCGGATAGGGAATCCAAGAAGCTGGATCAGTTTGGGAAGAAGATTTTCTCTTCCACCAGCTCTGCCCTGCGGTCCGTGAACACCGCATGCCTCTTGGGCCGTTATTCCCACTGCCTGTGGGATACGGTGGCGAACGTGCTGTCTCAGTGTCCGGAGGAGGCCCAGACTGCTCTCGCCCAGGCTGTTGCAGAGGGGAGAGACGCAGCCAAGTTCATGATCCGTTGTGGTCTAGACACCGCCGACTCACTGGGCAGATCCATTGCAACGACGGTGGCGGTTCGCCGCCACGCCTGGTTGAGAACCACTGGATTTTCAGGGGATGTCCAAAACACCCTTATGGACATGCCCTTTGATGGCCGTCGCCTCTTCGGCGACAAAGCGGACAGCACGTTGGAGCGGTTTAAGGACTCACGGGCTATGGCCAAGTCCTTGGGACTCTCGGCAGTCCGCCCTCCTCCGCCTTCCGCTTTTCGCTCCTTTCGTGGCACAGGAAGGGGTGCCCCGCAGCGTTCGCAACAGAGCCACAGGCCGGCACAACAGTCATCCCAGCGCGGACGCGGTTTCCGCTGTGGCAGACAAAGGGGCCAGCGGGCGGGTCAGACCACCACCACCCCTGCCACCTCTGCCTCCAAACCTTCCTAGTCCGAACTTTCAGGCCCATCAAACGCCAGTGGACGGCAGGCTCCGCCATCACCTCCCCCACTGGCGCACCATCACTTCGGACAGATGGGTTTTAGAGATAGTCCGAAGGGGCTACTCCCTCCCCTTAGAGACTACCCCCCCCCGCCATGCCACCTCAATACCACCGCATGTCGGGGGATCACCTGGTGCTTCTTCAGCGGGAAGTTGCGGCCCTCTTGGCCAAGGGGCCATCGAGCGCGTTCCGACGCACGAAGTAGGTCGTGGTTGTTATTCCCACTACTTTGTGGTGCCCAAGAAGGTCAAAGGCCTGCGTCCTATCTTGGACCTCCGGAACGTCAATCGCTTCCTCCGCAAAGAGAAGTTCAAGATGCTCACTCTAGCTCAGGTCTTGTCTGCTCTCGACCCACAAGACTAGATGGTGGCGCTGGACTTGCAGGACGCCTATTTCCATATCCCCGTCCTGCGAGCCCACAGGCGTTACCTGCGGTTCATGGTAGGCCACGAGCACTTTCAGTTTACCGTGCTCCCCTTTGGCCTTACCAGCGCCCCTCGGGTGTTCACCAAAATGATGGCGGTGGTCACGGCTCATCTGCGCGGATCAGGGGTCTTAGTCTTCCCCTATCTCGACGACTGGTTGTTAAAGGCGGGCTCGCCCCAGATGGTCGTCTCCCACCTCCAGACTACGGCCGACCTCCTGCACTTGCTGGGGTTCTCCATCAATGTGCCGAAGTCGCACCTGATTCCCTCCCAGAAGCTCTTCTTTATCGGAGCGGTTCTGGACACGGCGCAGTTTCGGGTCTATCCTCCCGAACAGCGAGTCCGGGACATTCGGGCTCTGATTCCCATCTTTCAGCCCTTGTCCTGGGTTTCGGTCAGGGTGACTCTGAGGCTGCTGGGCCTCATGGCCTCCTGCATCCTGCTGGTCAATCATGCCAGGTGGCGTATGCAGGCTCTGCAGTGGGACCTGAAGTTCCAGTGGGCGCAGCATCAGGGAAGCCTGTCCGATCACGTCCAGATCTCGGAGGGCACTGCACAACAATTGCAGTGGTGGCTCACGAACCGGCATTGGGTCGACGGCAGATCCCTCTCACTTCCCCAACCGGAGTTCACAGTGGTGACTGATGCGTCCCTCCTGGGATGTGGCGGCCACATGGGAGAGGCGGAGATCAGAGGCCTCTGGTCTTCGGCGGAGTCCCGGCTCCATATCAACCTTTTGGAGCTGCGGGCGATCAGGCTTGCACAGAAGGCATACCTTCCCTCTGTCAAGGGGAGAGTTGTGCAGGTGTTTACAGACAACACCACCGCCATGTGGTACTGCAACAAACAAGGCGGGGTGGGGTCGTGGACCCTCTGTCAGGAGGCTCTGCGTCTCTGGACATGGCTGGAACATCAGGGCATGTCCCTGGTGGTTCAACACCTGGCAGGTTCTCTGAACGCCAGGGCGGACGAACTCAGCCGCAGGTGCATGCTCGATCACGAATGGCGTCTTCACTCGGAGGTGGCGCAAGGTCTCTTTCAGCAGTGGGGAGAGCCTTGGTTAGATCTATTCGCCACCGAAGAGAACGCGCAGTGTCATCAGTTCTGCGTGTTGGAATTTCCAAGGCGGCACTCGCTCGGCGACGCTTTTCGTCGCGAGTGGAGTTGCGGTCTGTTGTACGCCTTTCCGCCTATACCACTTCTGCCCAGAGTGCTGAAGAAGATCAGGCGCGACCGGGCCCAAGTCATTCTTGTGGCTCCGGACTGGGCTCGAAGAGTATGGTATCCCGAGCTACTCAGTATGAGCATGGATCTCCCGATCAGACTGCCTCTTCGGGAGGATCTTCTGTCGCAGCAGCAGGGGACGGTCCTCCACCCGAACCTGTCCAGCCTCCACCTCTTTGTGTGGAGATTGAGCAGCAGCAGTTGATTCCCTTCGACTTGCCTCCTGAAGTTTGTGACGTTATTCTGGCAGCCAGGCGTCCCTCTACTAAAGTGGTATATGCCTGCAGGTGGAACAAATTTGTGGCATGGTGCACAGCAAAGGCTGTGGATCCCCTTTCTGAGGTTCTACTGTTCCTTCTTTCTTTGGCCCAGCAGGGCTCTGCTCTGGGCACTATCAAGGGCTACCTTTCTGCTATTTCGGCCTTTCTCAGGCTCCCTGATCAGCCCTCTCTTTTCAAGTCCCCTGTTGTAAATAGGTTTCTTAAAGGCATTACTCACCTTTTTCCTCCTATTCCTTTTGTGATGCCTCAGTGGGACTTGAATCTGGTTCTGACGTACTTGATGTGCGCTCCCTTTGAGCCACTCCACAACTGTCCTCTTCGTCTTTTGACGTTAAAGACTGCTTTCCTGGTGGCCATCACTTCCGCCAGGCGAGTGAGTGAGCTCCAGGCTCTTTCCTGCAAGCCTCCTTTTTTTTCAGTCCATCCGGACAAGGTTGTGCTCAGGCCCCGTCCTTCCTTTTTGCCAAAAGTGGTTACAGCCTTTCACATTGGGCAGACTATTACCTTGCCCACCTTTTTTCCGCCTCCGCATCCTTCCAGAGAGGAAGAGAGGCTCCACCGTCTGGACCCCAAACGTGCACTTTCTTTTTATCTCAACCGCACACAGCAGTTCCGGGTGGACGACCAGCTTTTTGTTGGCTACGTTGGCACCAAGAAAGGTCGGGCAGTCCATAAGAGAACCATCTCCCGCTGGGTTGTCTTATGTATCAAAGCCTGTTACTCTTTGTCTAAAAAAGAACCTCCGGTGGGGCTGCGTGCTCATTCCACCAGAGCTACTGCAGCCACTACTGCATTGGGACGTGGTGTCCCCCTGCAAGACATATGTCAGGCAGACACGTGGGCCTCGCTGCACACGTTTACCAAACATTACTGCCTGGACAGCCAAGTCCGGAGAGACGGCTTCTTTGGCCGTTCTGTTCTCCGTGACTTTCTGGTGTAATCTTAGTTCGCAGACCCACCACCGGGGTTGGTATTGCTGGGGTATCTATTCTAAGGTAAGGAATCTATCACTGTGTTTCTTTCAGATGCACAAGTTACTTACCTTCGGTAACGATATATCTGTAAGAAACATTAGTAGTTATAGATTCCTTACCGCCCCACCCATCCTCCCCGTTCTGCGAACTGATTTCTAGGGTTAAGGTCATCCCTTTCAGGGCCCTAGTTTCAATGCACCAGTGGTCAGTATCTTGCATGGCTCTGCGTTCCTGGCGCGGAAAGTCGTGTACAGAACTGACGTCAGCGCGTGTGGGCAGCGTCCAAGTAGCGCCCGCGATGTCATCTCGGTGACCACGACGCCAACGACGGACGCAGAGCCGCACGACGCCCGCACCGACGCGCAGGGGTACTGCTGACGAAAACTTTCTGGATCCAGTCTGACGCCTGGGGATATTCTAAGGTAAGGAATCTATCACTACTAATGTTTCTTACAGATATATCGTTACCGAAGGTAAGTAACTTGTGCGTTACATTTTGCCAAACTCCTCGTCTTTAATTTTTTCAAGGTAATTTCATATTCGAGCACCATTTTGGTGAGACAGATGGGAGAGATTGGTTCTACGAGCCAGACTGCAGCCGAAGGAACAGCACCCCGCCCAAATGGATTCAAATCTGCGCAGCAAGATCAGTGAGCAGACGCGATTGATTGGACGTTCTACTGATTCCGCGGGGCAGAGGTCCGTTCTGAAACCGCCTTAGTGGCTAAGAGACTACATCTGATCCTTAGTCCCAGCAGTTGCCGTATGGCAAACTAGGATGAAGCTGAAAAATCTATCCTGAGCACCCTCCCGCTAGCAGAAATCTGACATATCTCCTATTTTATGTGTCCGAGCTGAGTAGTTGCAAAGCAGCCTCAGAAATGATTCCGCGGAGATCACCTTTCTCCAATAGTCAGCACACTAGGAATGGTGGGGGTTGTTTAGTCGATTGGACCGCTGGGCGTGACAGAGGGTACGCATGTCTGGGTATGATAAAGGAACCGCTGGGTGAGATACAGGGGGTATGCTTGATCCCTGGGTGTGATACAGGGGTGGGGCATCACCGCTTTGACCACTGGGCGAGACACAGATTGTACGCATAGGCTCTGGGTGTGATATAGAGCCAACATCTCGATCTTAATTTTTTAGTCTAAAGGAGTTTTCTTAGTGCTATTGGTTTCTTAATACTGGTAGTATCTGAAAGAAGTGAGAGGTGTTATTCGCTTGGATAACTGTACGTGACACAGCTGGTATGCATGACCCCTGGGTGTGACATAGCATGTACTTCAGACGCTGGGGAAAATTCTGACCTTGGAGAGTAAGGTGCACCTTGTGCTTTGCCAAGGGGAGTCTGTAGTTATCGAGTTGCTCTTTCTCTATGTAAATTATTGCTATAGTAAATTATTGCTATATCGGGCTCACTTAGTTCCGTGTACCGTGAAGAACCTCCCCTCGTCACAGTACAAGTCCCAGCCACGTACCCGTCTCCTGTCGTAAGCAAGATATTTTGCCTCCTCTTCCCCTAATGCTTCCAAACATCCAAAGCCTGCTCATCGGATCATGTACCTCCAAAACCACAGGAGTAGCATGTCACCAGGTTTGAAATCCCTTACCCCGCCGAGGGAGAGAGGGGTGCCGGGAGGGAAAGGTAAATGACCATCGCAGTCTCCAAACAAGGTGCACGAATATGATAGAGAAAGAAAATTTCAGAATCTAAGTAACATTGAACGGACAGCACTGACTGAATTGGAGAATGACACAGATCACCATTAAACCAGCAGACAAAGGCAGAGGAATTGTTACAATTCACAACTGCATACAGAGCAGAATGCCAGAGATTACTGAATGATGGCCAGAATTACATGATTCTGGAACATGACCCCACACAAACATTGAAAGTAGAAATTGCTACTCTGATGGAAGAAGCTGAATGGGAAGGCTGGATTAGCAAACAAGAAGGAGACTTCTTAAACACCAACCCTAGAACCCCTTACTTTTATACTCTCCCCAAAATTCATAACAATCGAGACCCACCCCAGGACGACCGATGGTTTCAGGAATCGGCTCACTCTTAGAGCCACTGTCACAACTTTGTGATTTTTCTTTCCCCCCCCCCCCCAAACCAATTCTTCAAAAATCTGAAACATACATAAAAGACACAAAAGATCTATTGGTACAAATCAAAGACTCAGAATACGACAAACAGAGCAACGTACTCATGAGTTTGGACGTAGAAAGTCTATACACAAGCCTTCCCCAAAATGACACACTGGAAGTGATAAGAGAAATCTTAGAAAGAGAAGATTGGAAATACACGACACCTAGAGAAATCGTTTTGGAGTGTGCGAAGACTTACTTTAACCAAAAGATTTTTTGAATTTGAGGGAACACTGTTCCTCCAAACACATGGAACTTTGATGGGGAGCACCTTTGCTCCAAGTGTGGCAGGGTTGTATGCATACAGTCTGGAAATGAACTGCATTTTACATGACAGAAACCCCTACCGGACACAAATTTCCACGACTACAGCTTTAGCCTTTGCCACTTGGCTTAATAATCAGGATAGGAATTTGAAATTCACACATACCCTGAACAAAAACAACAACATTACTTGATGTTACATATACCATAAAGAAAGGAGTCTCCAAACAGATACTTTTCATAGACCTACTGCTAAAAACAATTTGTTGAGATGACCGTTTCCATCGACGTGCACTACGAGAGAACCTACCATTTGGACAGTTCCTCCGTCTGAACTGTAGTCAAACCAAAGATTTCAGACACCAGGCCAATCTGTGGGCAGAGAAAATTAGGGCCTGAATGTACCCAGAAGATATTATTCAAAGAACGAAAAAAGATCAAGGAAACAAAATCGGGATGCATTGCAGGTAACTCCCACATGCCAAAAGACAGATCCACCCTTAGTCTGTGTAACATACAATGTAGCATGCAATCGTATCAAGATAATAGTCAGACAAAATTGGCAGATACTTAAAACAGGTACGAGACACTGGTATCTCTCCGTTTTCTAACAAAAGAGCAACAAGCTTACGTGACACCCTAGTGCACACAAGATCCAAAATGAACCAAAGACCTGTCAACACCATACATACAGCACTAGGACTTCCACAAGTCACAGGACATCCATGTGGACAATATAGCGTGTGTCATCTCACGGCAACAACGAATGAAATTGACCTAGGCTTACAAACTCCATGGCAACTAAACAAACACACGAATGTCAATGCTAAACATGTTGTCGATTTGATCAGTTGCCCATGTAACTTGAAATACATAGGGATGACCATTAGAAAAGTAAGCACTAGAATTAGTGAACATAGGAGTACCATATGCTGTAGACGCAACTGCACCAAAATGGCTGATAATTTTCTCTCCCCAAAACATACAGCAAGTGACTTAAAATGGATTATTTTGGAGCAAGTGACAGCAGAGACTAGGAATCTAGAGAAAATCCTGTATGAAAAGGAATACAGATGGATGTACTAATTATCTACTCACATCAATGGCCTGAATGATGAAATTCGTTGGGGCAATATTTTATCAACCCCAGCCCGTCCCCTCCTTTTTGGGGTAGAATAAGTACAAGGTTGACATAAAGACTACCTAGGTTTTACATGATGAAAGCACATATTCCACATTGGCCGACGTGGGAACCATGAACTACATATCCCAACATCCCAATCAATCGGCACCTTCTGAAGACCGCGTCATAATATAGACGCGTCTCAGGCATGCTCCTGAACACTGGCAATAAACTACATTTCCCAGCATCCATGATTACTGGCGCCGAAGACATGCGCCATAAGAGTCGCGTCCCAAGCGCTAGAAGCAACACTTGTAAAAGCCTCTAAAATCCTTATGAAAGGGACAATTTACTGACGATAACTATCACACCGCCTAATACAGCAATACTGTTAGAAACGCATTTACGATTCGCTGTAAACCGAAAGCTTCGTATTAAGTCACATGCCAGAAACATAGTCACACAGTGACTACTTAGTCAGACTGACGATGCGAGGTCAGTAACATTAGGGGAAGCAGGGAGACACGTCAATACTGCGGATGCGCTCCCTTGATAAAGTAAGTGCGATCCCCTCTGACTGCACGAGACCTCAATACCAGCCAGGACCACATTTCAATTCAAGAGATTTGCCCTCATTTTTCTTTCAATGTGTAATTACAGGGACCGTCCTCCCCTATAAACCCTATGATCCCTTAAGAATAATTAAGCCATGTAGGTAGATTATATATTCATGTGTGCATGTTATGTATATATTTTCCGTTAGTCTTGTGAAAAGTGTGTATTTTTAAATGTTTTTAAACATTTGTCACTTTATGCAATGAGGGGTATTTCGCTAATATGTGGCATGCTTTACTGCACTATAAATGTTAATGGTGCCACAGATAACGAGATATCCTAATAAGGATTGTCTATCAACAACTATTTTTCTGACATTCATTCTCTTTTTCAGCAATGGCCATACCAGCAAAGGTCCTAGCAGTAAGGTCTGTGTTTTGCGTGCATGCTTCATAGAATATATATGAATGCATACAAATAGATTAATCATCCTTTTCGTGCAGGGTAAAAAAAAACAATTTAGGTCTTGAAGATAGCTGACTGACCCTAACGGGCAATTATACGGCTGAAACATGTCGACCTATGGATGTTAAGGACCATAGAATCCTTACAACATCTCGCTGTTTTTAATCTTGACCTGGAACTCACTTATTAAAATTATACCAGAGGATCGATGGACCTTTTTAACGCAATCACTTAATTCCCTGCACATACCTCTTAAAGAGCTCCGGTTATAAACACGTAGAGCCCGCCCACTCACAGGTGATCTGGGTGTGGATCCAATGATGAAGCAAGCCCACAGGTGGTACCTGTGGGTGATGACCCTAAAACATATACATACATATATGTATATACTTACATATACATATATTATGTCCAAGAAATGTGGCGTGGGCACTAATTTACCTGGGTGCCATCCGCACACTCGCTTGTGATATCTGGAACATCCACGCTCACCACTCTACAGCCGGTGGTAAATAGTAAAATCGGGTGCACCCTCCCTTATGTCATTTTTCTGCACAAATATGCTCACCAACTGCACCCATTAACACATCCGAATCACATGGGGGCAACAGATCAGCTTCTCAATCCCCACTAAAATAAAGCCAAAACTGTGAGACCTTAGGAAGGCACCCAATGACCTGCAGGAAGCACCCCAAAAATGAAGCTTCCAGAAAAAGGGAGTAGTCAAAATGGCAAACTCCATTAGAGAAAACCTTGTTACACGCCGCATGCAGGGAACATATAGGCATACATATGTCCTCCGGACACATTGCAAATACCCACAACCCCGAAATTGCGTCACTCCCCCTTCCTTTCACGGAGTAACCGCATATGTAGGTCAAAAGGTACCATCATCATTGATAAAACTACACACAAACATGTTAGGGAAAGTAGGGTATTAAAAGGCTGACAACACCCATAAAACAATAGGTAAAAAGAGTGAACCACACACCCACGACTATCACCCCACTAATGCGCTCACCTCTGTCACGGTGAGGGGGAAGGACCAAAAGACCCACAAAATAAAACTCAGATGAGCCATGACCAAAAACTCACGGATTCCTAAAATAATGCCCAAACTACAGCTCCTCATCCTGTACCTCACCAAAGATTGTGCAAAATGGATGTACAGAAATGCCCCAAAAAGGACAGGCAGAGGCATTTCAGAGACAAAATAATAATGTATGTTGTTCTAAAAGCTAACCTACAGCTCTTATCCAACAGGTCTGCAATCGAGCCTTGCGTGCACCGCCTTTACTGCGGTCCGCCACCTCTTCAGTAACAACCTCTGAAGTCACAACGAGGCCCGAGGGTTCTAGCCAAAAGACCACAGACTTTTTTATGGACATTTTTTTACAGACTCTTCACACTGTGCCAAGCAAATACCCCCCTGGACATCATCCCAAGACCTGCAATATTCCAAAAGTTATATATTATTGCACCTTTGTACACCATCTGCTTATCATGGGTTTGGCCGTGTCTATCTGTAGCGAGAAATCTTCCTAGTCACATGGAGTCTACTCCGACATTTCTGCATCGCTTGCGTAGGGACCTCTAACACCTCACACTGAACCGAACACTAGTATTCCACAAGCACTACACAGCGCAATCTTACACAACACATGGTATAAGCACATGAGAGGTGTGGGCGCCCAAACATTGTCCATGTCTGCTCACTGATACCCCATGCCATGTACGTAGACACTACTTATTCCAAGGACAAGCCCCCAAAAAAGCAAAATGTCTCATCCACCTGTAACTATGTAGGATTAGGGCCAAGATACAACCTAGCAGAGTAGAACCCCATAGAGTAGTAGTAAACGTCACCCGGTATGAGACCAACCCACCGCTCTGTACCTTCTCACCGAGCCTAACTATATTCAAACTGAGCAGGATGTGCAGGTGAGGAACCTTAGGGGAGGACACTGTTTAGCCCCGAAATTATCCAGAAAAGAGGTTCTTTGAAGTAGAAAAACACACTGCACCAGTACAAAAAAAAAAAAAACACCGCTGCTCCCTCCATCTGTGGCCCCAGGCTGGCCCTTAGCATGTCTGGGGCAGTTTTCCTTAATAACAAATGGACCCCAGGCATGGAGTTCCAGTGCAGGGCCATCCACCTCGCTGATACAAGGGGAAATGAGTCTAGAAAGAAAGGGTTGAATGACAGCATAGATACCCCATGTCAGCAAATCTAGGACACTGAGATAGATAGCTACACATGACTAGAAGGGAAAATGCAACCCCTAATTGTACGGAAACTTACACTGTCATCCTTGTACCAGACATGCAATGGGGCCCCTCTGCGCTGATGGATATCTACTGGCAATGTGGGGTGTTTGCCTATGCTCAGCTTGTCCCCGGATGGCGGGGCCTCTGCACCCTCGTAACCATACATACCCTGATCATCCCTGGAGAAGACCTGTCCGAGTTGTTCAAACATCCGCTACAGAAGAAAACAACTCTATTGCATCAGGCTCGAGAAAAAAGAACTGCTGATATTTTGGCTGGGCTCCTTACAAGGACATTGTGAAAAAATTTAGACTGTTTTCTGACACTCAATTAAAAGCAGAAGGTTCCATACCCTTCTTCACCCTGCAAACAAAGGCGAACGTCTGCTGATTACAAATAACCAGGTGGGAATTGCTGAAGATGATCAACAACACTGAGCTCGGCCTAAATGCTATCAAGGAAGAATTAAGAGCCATCCACCTCATGGTGATGCGACATCGGTATGTGCTGGACTTGATGACCACAATGGAGTGTGGGGTGTGTGCCAAGATCGGTGCGTCCTACTGTACATTTATCCCTGAAAATGATATGGACGCTTACTCTTGCCATCCAAGCCTTCCATCATCTACAACCTGATATGAAGAAGATGCCCCTGAGCAGGACTGGTTTATCAATTTGTTTTTCTGGCTACCCCAGTGGTTGACAAGACTGTGCACGTCATTGTTCCTGATTGTCATTTTTGTGCTGTTTTTGTTTGGTTTCCTACAAGTAGGGGTTTCGTGCTATAAAACGCAGTCCTCAAATTATGTAGAATGCATGTAACTAAGGAGGTAGTAACAGACACAACAGAAACACACAGACCCTCAAATAATGTTACTGTCATGAACTGTGGGGCAATTGATGTAGTTGAAAATTCAACTAGAGGGGGGAATGTTAATATTGATTAATACAATGTCGATGTACACCATGATATACGTACGTATAACAATGAACTCGCAACGCTGTTGTCGAATCTACCCGATATGACCTCCCCATCAAACCCTAGTCAGAAATACATGGTCAGGCAGGCCCTGCAACCTAGGTCTGAAGCAACCGATTGACAGATCACAGGTGGGGTGACACGTAACCCTTAGACAAACGTGCAAACAGGAAAACCCAGATCGATCCCACAGATAGGCAGCAACACTACAATGGTCTTAGAAGATTGCCCTCAATAAAACGCATTTGACTCGAGGGGCGCGTGTTCCCAAACCACCATAAAGTCAGGTGCCACACTAAATTAGGAACACTCAGCCAATCAGAACACAGCATGCACACTACACGCAATGATCACACGCTCCCAATGCCGAACATCTGGACAAGTACCCACAGGCCCCACACTGTGTCCACGAAAGGTTGGACTCACGTGCTTTCTTATCAAATGACCTGATTTATAGCTCCTGACTACACCCATTTTTCTGTCTCTTAAGGAATGTACTAATTGCTTTATGACGCTTCATGTAATGTATAAAAAGACTGCTGAAACCCATGTGCTTTGAGACAGTCTTCAGACACCAACTCTGTTGCCTGTTCTCCCGGCTGCTGTGTTTAATTAAACCAACTGTTCCTGTTCTGCCAAACGCCTCTTGGTTTTTATTTTTTTTAAGGTAAATTCATATTCGAGCAACAACTGGGTCACCAAGTATACTCTTACTTGGACGACGGACTCTTTAAGGAACTATCAAAGGACAGGCAAATGCTTTGACAGTCACATTCATCGCTCTCTTCCACAAACTAGGACTAAGACTGAACATCGACAAGTCATCCACAGAATCTCGCACAAAGCTACAGTTCTTCGGAGCGATACTGGACACACAACTGGGAAAAGCTTACCCCTCAACAGAAAGACAAAAAAAACTTCACTTAATGACAAAGGCCTTCTCTGTTAAACAGTCGATCATGGTCCAGCATTACAAATCTCAGCTGGGCCTGATGTGCTTATGCCTAGGTCTGATGTCCTATTGCAGGCTCCAGATGGGACTCCTCCATCAAGAAATGGACAACCAATGGAAATAAGTTAATGGTACATGAGAGGACACAGTCCAGGTCACAAAACCTTTGAAGCAAGCGCTAGTGTGGAGTGGATCCCTATGGATATCAATGCAGTACTTCAATTCCATCCTTCATTGGAATGAGTGGTAGTCACAACAGATGCCTCTATGGAGGCTAGGTAGCTCAAATGCAAGAACAGTAGCTCCACATCAACATCCTGGATCTTTGGGCCATAAAACTGTGTCTCCAATTGCTCCTTCTAAGGCTGGCAGATCAAGCAATCCTCATAAGAACAGACAACACAACATTGATGTTTTACATCGCCAAGCAATGAAGAAGGAGGTCTCTGCCTCCGTCAGAAGAGACTTAGTTACTGTGGGACTGGGTCGTCTCCCATCACATGGACATTGCCATGGAGCATCTCCCTGGACTGCAAAACTATCAGGTGGACACACTCAGTTGGACACTATCTGACTGCGAAAAGTGGGAACTCCACCAAGACCAAGTGGATTACACAAATGGGAGTGCACCACACTGGACTTGTTTGCCACTCATAGCAGCAAATGTCAGTATTACACCAGCAGGTTTTGGCAACCAGGGACCAAGGACAATGCCTTTTCGATCAAATGGTATAATATCTGTGCGTAGGCCTTACCACCATTTTGCCTAATCTCCAGGCTCGTGAGGAAAGAGAAGGCAGAACATTGCAGCTTGGTTCTCATAGCCCCCGCCTGGCCTTGCCAGTATTGGTGTACAGAGCCCCTGAAAATCTCAGACGTCTATCATTAACATTGAAAATGCATCCCAAGCTCCTCTCCACGTCCAATAGAGACATTCTGCTCCACAACCTCTAGTCATTTAGCCTGACAGCATTGTTCCTGAGGACCTAGAGTATGGACATCCAGCTCTCAAAACGTATGTAAAGACATTCTGGTGCAAGCACGAGCACCATCCGCTACAAGAACCTATAATGCCAAATGGAAGAATTTCTGTCACTGAGGCAAGGCCAATGGATTCCATCCAGTGAATGGAACACCCTACTAAATACTTTCGTATTTATTGAGCTAGGCCAAAAATGGTCTAAAATATTCATTGATGGGAGTCCATCTTGCAACAATTTCATGATTTCGAAGAACGGTAGACAACTCAATCACTGTTTTTTCTCAGAGCATTATAAAGCAGTTTTTAAAAGGCCTTTTCAAAGTTTTGTTTCCCAGTACAGCGCCCACCAGTACCCTGGGAACATAATACTTTCCTAAGCCAGCTTACATTGCCTCCATTGAAGTGCATCAATTAAGCGCAATAAAATTCCTTTCCTGGAAAACAGCGCTTCTCTTGGCACTTACATCAGCACAAAGAGTAGGAGAAATGCAAGCATTTAAAGGAAAGGAGCGCTTACTCCATTTCACTAAAGACAAAGTTATGTTGTGGACTGATCCGAAGTTTATACTCAAAGTCCCTACTAACTTCATCTGAATGAGTCCATCATTCTAAAGTCCATTTTCCTAAATCCCACATCAGCAGGGATGTCTCTGCACGACTTGATGTGCGCAGGTACATCAAGTCTTACCTGAACAAGACAAATTGCATTTGCTTTGCTGACCAGCTGTTCATATCCTTTGGCCACCCAAGGATAGGACGCCCAATGTCCAAACAGGGAATAGCATGTTGGCTATCACCCTGCATCACCTTCTACCACAACAAGGCATAGGGTCCACTCTAAGGGAGAGCAATGGCAAGTTACACCAGGACTATGGTTACCGCTGCAGTACTCTATGCTGGTGTGCCATTACAAGACATCTGCCATTCAGCTATATTGAGGAGCAGGTATCGTTCACAAACCACTACTGCCTGGATGTGAATGCAGAAGCCAACTAAGAAGTGGGACAGGTTGTCCTCCATAACTTGTTTCAGTAAAGATGAGCCTGCTTCCCGCTTTCTTATATTTGTTAAGATTGTTATGAACTGCTTGCTATTTTAATTCAAGCATGTCAATATACGAAAGATCCAATGCTAGAGAAATTACTTGTATGTAACTCCAGTTCTCCAGCTTTGGTATCTTACATTCACTTGCGAACCTCTCTGCTCCACAGTCAGGCTCCTTTACTGTGTTCTCTTCTCACACTTGTGTAATGAAATCTGAGCTATGGTGGTCTCTAGGGGGAGTAAGAGAGCTGGAATTTCCACCTCACTGGATGAAGTACGGGTTGCTTCAATTGAGGTGGATGTGCTACTCACAAACACTGTTGCTGAGGCTTGTGGCCATTTTAACACTGCTTATTGTTATTGCAGATTGCTTGATGACTGGGAATGATTCAATCTGACTATATGAAAGATACCGACACTGGAGATCTGGAGTTACAGACAAGTAACTGATTTCTTTATGAAAGCATGTAACAGTAAATACAAGAGAACTAAAAGAGTACTACCTTTGATACATTAAAATGACTTTGAATACCCTGCAAAATCCAAGGCTGTCATCCCCTACTCCCTCACACCTGTCCTGATGAAAACCCGCCTTGACTTCTTAATTGAGCATAGATTGGGTTGAAACGTCGACGATCCCCTATGGTCCAGATTTACCAAGGCTCTGAGTGCAAATGATTGATTAATTTGTATTAAGCAACAGAGTCATTGTGATTGTCATAATATTCTGGCCTTCTTTTCCCTTGTACATATTTTAATCACCTTGTATATAATATGTGCACCAAGTTCTATCACTGAGCACCAATGTCACTTTAGCACACACCACCGTAAGCTTCACCTTGCATTGACAGCCGTGTTTTACAAATGTGTGAGTATATATAAATGCTGTAATTTATATAAAACTCCATAATACTCACCAATTTGCGACAGTGTGTTTTTTGCTATGTGTTCCATGTTTCTAAACATCTCAGATATCATTGTTTGAAGGTTGTATAAAATAACATATAAGAAATAATTGCTTACAAAAGAAATAATTCGTACACCCGACAGAACCATTGTTTTTGTCTATATATGAATACAGATTGAGCCTGCTGTGTTGGTGTCGGGTGTATTAAGGGAGTTGGAGTTTATATATATATATATATATATATATATATATATATATATATATATATATATAACTACCTACTGGCGACCAACAGTAGGTAATATAAATATGTAGTTATAGTTAGGATGTCGTTTCCATAGGAAGAGTGTTTTTTCATTTGCCAATAACTTTGGCGTTGTTTGACAAATCCTCGTGAATGTTTCAAAACCAGTATGACGCTCTCTCCAGCTGCTGTTTTTAAAGTTTTGTCGTGACCCATCAAGTGGGGGCCGAGAAAAAGTAGGGTCCCAAAATGCGTTTTCCCCATGTTGATTCCGATAGGAACTTTAGACATGGCTACAGCCCGAACAGAATTGCACCAAATTTGGCAGAATGGTAGATATTGGTACAGGGAAGTGCCGTTTTATGATTTAGTGTAAATCTGTTTGGTAGTATTAGAGGTATTAACAGAAATCCAAATTTGTATATATAGGGACGCGGATCCGACAGTACCCGATCTCAAATCGGATTGGCTGCCAACACTTCAAACCAGGAAGGGTTGGCAGCCATCTTGGGACTCGGCTTGAGTCGAGACCCAGAAAAAAAGTTTAAAAGTTTTCATGAATATTTGTCCTTTACCCGCAAACCACAAAAGACATCTACACCAATTCTTAAGTATTCTTGTAAGATTCTTGATTCGGTTCTTCACTCTACTCCTACTGATCTTGATACTTTTTTACTTCCACTATTTGGCATAATAAATTTATACTAATAAATAATAAACCCATATGTTGAAAATCGTGGAGAAACAAGGGATTACTTTGGGTACACCAAGTCTTTGAACAGGACACACTTCTCCCATTCTCACGAGCACGTCAACTTTATTGCTTCCCTATTTCTTTTCAGTGTAAATATCAGACTTTACAAACTGCAGTACGTACTGCATATACTCATTTTCAATCTTCTTCCCCTTCAGATTTTGAATAGAATAAGTTCCTACGTACAAGCCCCAAGGCATCTAACATCTATTCTCATTTGACCCCCTCCCCTATAAATGGAGCCAAAACTAAGGTAGAATTATCCTAGTAGCAGGACTTGGATATGGTTTGGCCTTTCTCCCTCTGGAACAAGATTTGGGCAAAAATGAGGACGTCTTCCAGAGCAGCAAACACCACACAAACTCTTTTCTTCATATATAATAGACTTCTATTATCTCCTACATAGAATGCACTTTGACCATCAAGACACTTGTTGGTCGTGTCCCTTTGAACATGCTGACTTAAAACATTTGCTTTTTACGTGTCCATTTGTGGTAAAATTTTAGAGGCAAATTTGGACTCAAATCAACACACTTTTCTGCTTTGCAACTCCCTTTTCATTCGCTAATATTTTTTGGGGAAGTTTGTCTGATGATTGGGACATATGGTTGTCGCAGTTACGTATTCTGGACCTATTGTTAGCAGTTGCATTCCAAAAAATTATGAGCAACTGGAAGGACTCATCCAAATTATCCTTCCAGAGATGGTGGTACGCTGTTTGCCACAACCACAAACTAGATGAAGGAAGTGACCCAATTAGGGCCACCCGGGTCACTTGCGTCGACCTCTCAGCCTTCCATACAAATGAAGAGTCGGTCAGACAGTAGAGAATGCAAACCAAGTATACTTATTCAGGTACACTCGGCGGAGTCCAGTCTGACCAACCTCCTGGGACTGCTGTAGAGGGACTGACATCAGCAAACATGGCGATACATTATGTACAATTCAGAACCAATGGAAGACACGCCCAGGCTGAAAATTTCCAGACGAAGGCAGCTACACAAAGGGGTACAGAAGGATAAGTTTCGATTCTGAAGCCGGGCACACACTATCACTAAACCAAGGTTGTTCTGGCTGTGCCCACCACGGGGCTAGTGGGAGCAGGCCTCTATCTAGTGGGAAAGGTATGCGCTAATAAGAACAGTGTATTCATTAGTACAGCAAGGCCCTAACCTTGAAGAAACTAAAACTACCACAGCTGCCTTCGGCAGGGACAGAGGGAAATTAGTTTCGATCCTTGCATAAGATGGCGGCCAAACATAAAATGGTGCCGCGAATGCTAACTTAACATAGAACAATACATGAGCAACACAGCGAAAACATTTTATTCCAACAGACCCTCCTTTTAGCATTCGCTAACGAATACTAATTACTATCTAGAATCAGATAACATATTGCGAGGATAAGAAACATCACTATAAGCTGGTGCATACATAGTCAGCATTCAAAGATACCCTCATCAATCTGCATGATGTCATCAATAAAGTTTTGCATCATGATCGCAGCATTAGTGTCATGAACTGATATTTTTGGTTTAGGGGCCAGAACACATACACAATAGGTAAAACAAGCCGGGAGACAGTGTATACAGAGGCAACATGTAAAGACAACACCAGCAGCTACAACCAAAAAGATAAGGATCTTCCAACCCCATGTTGTTAGCAAATTCCAGAACCACCCCGATAGTGTCCAAGTACCTTTCTCTTGGTGTATGTCAGACAAAAGTCTATGCAATTTTTGTATAGCTGTATACACTCTGGGGGCGTGGTCAGGTATATAAACGCAACAGCTGCTGCCAATGATGCGACAGGCCCCTGCCCGATCAGCAAGGATGATGTCTAACACCATCCTGTTCTGTAAGGTAACTAATCTCGTAGCCTGGAGCTCAGCAGTGATGTTTGTCAGTATCCCAGCTATATTAATAACCCCTACCACAACTCTTGTTAGCAGACGAAGCTGAAGACTAATAGCCATGGGGCCCCAGAAAGGTAAGAGACCCCTTGCAGCATCATCAAACTGTTGCCAGGCGGTATCTGTCTGATCTATGTCCTCAGTATCAACAACCCTTCTGACTCGGGGCAAGTGTATATTCCTACGCTGCAGCCGATGATCTTTATGGTAATTGGACGGGGCAATATAAACAGGGGGAAGAAGGAAAGAGAGATAACATCTGCCAGACCACCCCCTCGGAAGCCAGACATAAGCTTGGGATCCACAGACAAAATAGACATTCTGAGGTAGGCCCAAGGGCGGACTATTAATCCTTCTATGTCTGTAAGTGAAATTGCATTTACTTTCCCCCACCTTTACCTCCCCTGTCCCCTGGACACAGAAACTAGCTGTGGTGTTGACCATTGACACCGGCATCGGTTTGTCCTTAGTAACATTACGATCTTGGAAGTACTCGGAGGTGTTGAACCTTTGGAAATCAGCCATTTCCATTCTAAGCCATGTTTCGTTCTTCATTTTATCATATATGCTCACACAGGATTTTGGGGATAATGTACCGGAAGTCCCACTTCCTTCCTGTCCTATGGGAGTAAATCCATGATGAAAACGTATATACTCCACCATAGTGCGAGAATCAGCAGATGTCATAACCTGAGTAGAGAGTTGGAAATGATAGTGCACCATAACGAACAATTCAAACCAACCTTCACAGCTACCAATATATGACAATGGCCTGGACAACAAATTATCGCTCTTATGAGTAACTGAGGGAAGCAATCCATAAACCCAACAATTAGTTGTATTGGACACATCATGAGCTTGATGCAACATTTGCATAAACACATTGTCGGTGTAAGACTTTCTATGCTCTTCTTTGTGAGGGGCCAAAGTAACAAAAATGTGCTCAGGGGAAGTGGGCGTTGTACCAACCAAGAAATGCACAGGATACTTTTCATCCAGAAGTCAGGATATTCCAAGTACTGTTATCAGTGCAATCACAACTATTAATGCGAAAACTATTTTACTCTTTGTGGACCAAACCTGCGCTAGACGCGGTGGTGCAAATGGCTGTTCCTCCTCATTAATAAGCCGACCAAACGGATGCATTATGAAGCAAGAAAAGGGAATGCAATAAAACTGATAGCAAAGGCAATTGTTCCCAGTGTCCGTCTGAGCCTCACTGGTATACTCCTATTGTTCATCAACGTTGGCACTCTTGAGCACAGGCAGTGGAGCTTGCTCATTCCTAGCTCTTGACGAATGCCATGTTGCTCAGGATAATGTACCCCCCTCTGAGGGAGCACGTTCGATCTATCCTGTCCAATGTCAGAACAGTGTACCAATCTCACCTCACCCTAAACTAACACCGTTGGTACTATAGCAAAGTACACCCTAACTTACACAGTCCATCTCTAACTAATCTGACTTCTCCTTTGGTGCACTATTCCTCAGCCGAGGGCGCAAATTATACCTGGTGACTCCAGGCACAGAGGGGTCGGCAAACAGCGGCTTTTTAATGGCTCGAATATCCGGAGGGATCGCTGCATTTAGAACATCATCGTTCTCTGCACCCGTTTGGGTCCATGTAAGCTTTGCATCACCAAAGGGGACGAACTGAGGCACCTTCTCAGTCTCAGTGTCCCCAAGGCCGTCCCTCACCCATTGATCATAGGGTAAGGGTATCCTGCGGCAATGGCTGGAATGAATTAAATTCTTTCGGCCGGCGACTTTCATAGCGGTTCGGGTAGCGAGGAGGACTTGCTTGGGCCCCTTCTACTGGGGCTCCAAGCTCCTCTTCCGCTGAAAGTTGCGCAGTAACACCTAGTCCCCAGGCTGGATGTTGGGGCTGGGCCCCTCTGGTACAGGTGGGAGTGTCTCACAAATCTGTTGGTGAATAGAACCCAAACTTTCAGTTAACTTGCACAGGTAGTCTGTCAATAAAGGGTACTCAATTTCAGAAAACCTACGCGGGCGCAGGACGCCCCAGACATTTGCCGGGCGTCCAAACACAACTTCGTAGGGTGACAATCCTGTTCTAGAATGTGCTGTAGTTCTCGTTGACAAAAGGGCTAATGGTAAAGCACCTGGCCACTGTAACCCTGTTGACTCCTGAATCTTTACCAATTTCAGTTTGAGAGTACCATTGTACTTCTCAACCAAACCTGCTGACTGGGGGTGATTTGCAGAATGGAATTTCTGTTTTATGTGTAAACCATCACAGACTAACTGGATAATCTTGGCATTGAAATGACTTCCGTTATCACTCCAGATCAAACGGGGCAAACCGAAGCGAGGAAATAACTCCTTCAGGAGTATCTTTGCAGTCACAATGGTTGTATTCTCTTTAGTAGGGTAAGCCTCAACCCACTTACTGAATGCACAGACAACCACCAACACATACTTCAAATTATTGACCCTGTCCATCTCTATATAGTCCGTTTGAAGGACCTCAAAAGGGAAAGTGGGAGGTGCAAAATTGCTGGGTGGAGTAGGGGTACCCTTGCCAGGATTGTGCATCATGCACACCATGCAGTACTTCACTAAATGTGCAGCTGTCTACGAAATGTTGTCATTCTGCCATACAGGGTCTAACAACTTGCAAATACCCTTAGCACTGACATGGGCTGGGCCTTGAGCCATCGTGACTACAGGAAGAACATATGCATCTGGCAACATCCATCTCTGCTTCCCTGACTTCTCAATCCAACATCCCTCATCGTTCAAGTTTGCTGTACTTTCTTGCCACACTGCTAATTCCTCCACCGTGGCCTCACTCTGTATTTCCTTCACATTCTCTAGTGTATCCTCAAACATGGTGACCTCGGGAACCCACCTAGCGGGACCTGCTACAAACATTCTTTTCATCCTAGTCCGGGCTGTTTCCTTAGCTGTCTGATCTGTAAATGCTTTTCCTTTACCCACATCATCAGTAATTTTCCTATGGGTGCTGTACTTTGATATTGCCAATTTCTTAGGGAGTGTCAAAGTGGACAGAAGCCTATATATGAGATGACCATGCTTGATCTTTGTTCCATGCGACGTAAGGAACCCTCTCTCTGCCCAGAGCCGCCCAAAGTTATGGGCGACTCCAAAGGCGTACTGACTGTCAGTATAAATATTGACAACTAGTCCCTCACTTAATTCACAGGCTCGAATAAGGGCAACGAGCTCTGCAGCTTGGGCCGACTGATAGGGAACTCGTGATGTCTCAGCTACTGTACGCAGTGTAGTAATGGCGTACGCAGCAGTTGTAGTGCCATCTGGTAACTTAAAGCAAGAGCCATCGACTTATAGTTCCCCTTGAGGATCAGATAAGGGAACATCAGTCAGGTCTACCCGTCCTTTCGTCCCTTCTTCCGTCCGGAAGATACAATCATGTATGTCAACCTCCTCGTTCTCAGAAGGGAGGGGTAGTATTGTGGCTGGATTCAGAGTGGCACAGCGTTTGATCATGATGTGCTTCACAAAGAGCGTTAGCTCATAACCTGTCAGACGTGCACTGGTGAGGTGCTGTGTCCTGGTCTTATTCAAAAGTGTATCCACAGCATGGGGTACCATAACTGTGAGGTCAATATCAAGTACGAGTCCAGCCGATTGTCTTACTGAGACAGCCACAGCCGCGACCGCTCTTAGACAGCTTGGGGGGGCTTGTGCGACAGGGTCAAGCACAGCAGAGAAATAAGCACACGGTTGTTGCTTATCCCCAAATTTTTGAGTTGGAACAGAAAGCGCACAACCACCCATCTCATGGACATACAATACGAAGCATTTAGCTTAGTTAGGGGTACCGAGCACTGGAGCCGAGCAAAGCGCAGTTTTCAAGTGCTCAAAAGACTGCTGACACTCAGGCGTCCAAGGCAGGAGTTCATGCACATCTTTAAGTGTTAACGCAAGCAGGGGCTCAATAAGCAGTGAATAGCAAGGTATCCACTGCCTGCAATAGGAAGTGATACCTATGAAAGCGCGCAAATATTTCTGAGTTTGCGGAATGGGCATTTTAACAATGGTACTGATGCGCTCAGGGGTCAATCTCCTAACCTCCTTCGAAAGTAGGTGACCTCCTGTCGTCAATACTTGAATTTCGAAAGGGATACTTTATGGCCATGTTCAGCTAAATGTAGCAACAATTTAACGGTGCTGTCTCTGCAACCTTGTTCTGTATCCGAGGCGATGAGCAAGTCATCAACGTATTGAAGCAATACATTACCTGTAGGGAGCGCCAAGGAATCCAGCTGACTTTTCAATGCCCGACTATAGATACTCGGACTCTCTGTATAGCCTTGAGGAGCACGACAGAATTTAAAGCTTCTGCCAGCTAGGGTGAACCCGAACAGATATCTGGTATCAGGATGAATGGGAATGCTGAAGAATGCGTTTTTCAAGTCAATGACAGAAAAGAATTTAGCAGAAGAAGGGATAATTGTCAAAAGAGTCGTAATGTCAGGGACCACCGGAAACTGGGGGATCACTATTTTGTTAACTTCACGCAAGTCAATTACAAAGCGGTAAACATCTGCGTGGTCCTCAGAGGGACCCAAAGGTGTCCGTTTGAGAATGGGAAGGATAGGGCTATTACAAACATTAGCAGTCGTCTCCTCAATCACTCCTTTCTCAATCAAATCCTGCACAATTTGTATCAAAGCTCGCTCACCTGCCAGCGGTATTTTATACTGAGGGATACGGGGTAAAATAGCACCTTCCTTGAAATGTATCAAAACAGGCGATATCTGTAACACAACCACATCTGTGTCACCTGTTGCCCACAGTGTGGGTGGCACGTCCTCAAATTCAGCAGGGAGGGACGCATCTTTGGATAGACACTGCTTAGCGCTCACCACATCGGGACCCATCGTCATTTAGACACCTGCTGGGGAGCAATAAATCGTAGCATGCAATTTCTTCAACAAGTCCAAACCCATCAAATTCTCTCCACAATTAGACGTCAACAAGAACAGCAAGTCCACAGAGAAAGGACCAATAGTCAATGCAAGAGGTTTTGAAATGGGGCTTACAACCGGTACTCCAGAAAAACCTACCAAAACATTATTATGGCCAGACCGAGGCGCCCCAGGGACCAAGGAACGAGAAATAGAGCTGTTTGTTGCACCTGTATCCACCAAAACTCCTGAGCCGAACCATGCACATCCGCACTAACATATGGACCGCGTTGATCTACAGGTATCGGAACTGGTCCCGCACTCTGTCCCTGGCTGTAAGATATTCCTGTCACCTCATCCGTATCATAATCATCATGATAATACTGTTCACACCGAGGGACAGCAAAATAGTTCTGATCAGAACGACCCTGCGAGGCCACAGCATTCTGAGCCCTGTCTTGTCCACCAGCTCCACGACCCTGTCCACGAGAACCTCATCCTCTAGGAGCCGTGACCTTCTGCAACAGCACCGGACACTCGCTATGCCAGTGTCCCTCCTCTTTACAGTACACACACTGATTCGCCCCTAAAGGCGCGGTATTCGACTGCCTGGTGGTACGTGGAAGCTGTCGGGCTGAACCACCACGTCCTCTACCATTTCCCCTAGAAGCCTGCTGCAACAACACCTTCGCCTTCAAATCCTTATGCTTCTTTTCCATCTTCTCTTTGTCCTCATTTTCCCTATGCTCATAGTACTGGGCCATATTCAAGATAACAGAAGGGGAAGAGGTGGACCAGGTGCTTTCGGAAGCCTGCAATCGGGTCGTAATCTCAGGAAGCAAATTGGAAACACACCTATTAACAAACAGTCACACACCACCTTCGATCGACAAATCCTGTCCACTATAATCCAGGAATACACCTTCAAACTGAGGGAAAAAATCAGACACACTCATCTTTCTTCTGACGACAAGCCGATAAGTTGTCCCAATCAACCTTCCTCGGAGGCATAAGAGAATGCATATGCGTAATGACATGGCAGGGCAAAGCAAGTATCTCTGCCCTAGGCTTATCATCTGGCTTCCGTTCCTGATCCCATGCTTTAATTTGATCCCAGGTATCACCCAATTCCACATTGTGATCCTGTGTGTGTACTTGTCTCTAAATATCGACCGGAACTAGTAGACCAAAAAACCTTTCCATATTAGCAAGCGTCATCACTGTTGAAGAGGTAGCTTCAGTCAATTCTTTATAATAAGCGGTAGGATTTTTCCTAGGGTCAGGTACCTGAGTCTTAAGAGACAAAACTTCACTCCTTTTCCATGGAGTATAAACCCATTGTTCTTGGAAACGGGCCGCTGCCCCTGGCCTAGTGACAACATTATACTGATCCCTTAGCTCTGGTATTTCAGGGTGATAGGATGAACCTTCCGCATTGGAAACTGAGATACTGGGCTGGGGCTCTTCTCAAGCAGCCTTCCCCGATAAGCGACCAACGTCATAACATTACCAAAGACATGGGCAGGCTCCATATCAGTAACATACACATGATCCCTAATATCGTATATGACCTGCTGTGCTGCACCCTTGAAATGCTGCTCCCAAAGACCGATCAAAGTAGCCGACATATGCTTACGGGCATGTTGTTGTACAAAAGGCTCATAATCTTTCATCAAACTCCACACATCTTCCACACCATAAATAGAGTTTTGGGCCCATTGCGCAACCTGATTAGCCACCACCTTTTTCTCTTCACCTCCCATATCAGATCGGACTAACGTCCGCCCCATACGCTCCTTAAATTTCGTCCAGTCTCTATTCTCAAATTCATGTACTGGTGTCCCACTACTCGGAAATGTCGGGGAATGGAAGAACACTGTGGGAGTGACGGCAGAGGCAGTAGGCACTAACGTCGCTGCTGGCTGTGTCACGGGTGTAAGAGCTGGCGAAAGAGACGCCAAAGCAATAGGCGTTGCAGGAGTACTAACAGTCATAGTTGCCACAGACAGCGAGGGCAAGAAAAGGACAGGAGGTGCCGTGGCTGAGGCAGTCTGATCAACAATAACAGAAGCAGAAACAGCAGAGACAGAAGAACCGGGCAGCTGTGCCTGTGAGGGAAGCGATACAAAAGGGGATGATGGACGGAACGTTTGAGCCAATCAAACACTCACCCCCAGTCAACTGATCTGGGTTTAATCCATCATCATTCTTTAGCTCACTCCACCACCCCAGTTCAGACATGGCCATATGCAAATCAGTCTGACCCTGTGCCTCATGGGACCAGTCCAGCACGAACTGCCAAGCCATGTCTTCCCTGGACCGGAAACAAGCATCCTAGGACCGGTTTCTGGCATTCCAGCCGTCATCAGCCAGGCTTGCTTGAATCCAGTGGCAAAGTGAGCAAGGGACCCACGTCTGGGCATACCCCCGCCAACTTAGGGCGAACAAAGCGATACAAAAGGGGATGATGGACGGAACGCTTGAGCCAATCAAACACTCACCCCCAGTCAACTGATCTGGGTTTAATCCATCATCATTCTTTAGCTCACTCCACCACCCCAGTTCAGACATGGCCATATGCAAATCAGTCTGACCCTGTGCCTCATGGGAACAGTCCAGCACGAACTGCCAAGCCATGTCTTCCCTGGACCGGAAACAAGCATCCTAGGACCGGTTTCTGGCATTCCAGCCGTCATCAGCCAGGCTTGCTTGAATCCAGTGGCAAAGTGAGCAAGGGACCCACGTCTGGGCATACCCCCGCCAACTTAGGGCGAACAAAGCGATACAAAGGGGATGATGGACGGAACGTTTGAGCCAATCAAACACTCACCCCCAGTCAACTGATCTGGGTTTAATCCATCATCATTCTTTAGCTCACTCCACCACCCCAGTTCAGACATGGCCATATGCAAATCAGTCTGACCCTGTGCCTCATGGGAACAGTCCAGCACGAACTGCCAAGCCATGTCTTCCCTGGACCGGAAACAAGCATCCTAGGACCGGTTTCTGGCATTCCAGCCGTCATCAGCCAGGCTTGCTTGAATCCAGTGGCAAAGTGAGCAAGGGACCCACGTCTGGGCATACCCTCGCCAACTTAGGGCGAACAAAGCGATACAAAGGGGATGATGGACGGAACGTTTGAGCCAATCAAACACTCACCCCCAGTCAACTGATCTGGGTTTAATCCATCATCATTCTTTAGCTCACTCCACCACCCCAGTTCAGACATGGCCATATGCAAATCAGTCTGACCCTGTGCCTCATGGGAACAGTCCAGCACGAACTGCCAAGCCATGTCTTCCCTGGACCGGAAACAAGCATCCTAGGACCGGTTTCTGGCATTCCAGCCGTCATCAGCCAGGCTTGCTTGAATCCAGTGGCAAAGTGAGCAAGGGACCCACGTCTGGGCATACCCCGCCAACTTAGGGCGAACAGTAGCGATACAAAGGGGATGATGGACGGAACGTTTGAGCCAATCAAACACTCACCCCCAGTCAACTGATCTGGGTTTAATCCATCATCATTCTTTAGCTCACTCCACCACCCCAGTTCAGACATGGCCATATGCAAATCAGTCTGACCCTGTGCCTCATGGGAACAGTCCAGCACGAACTGCCAAGCCATGTCTTCCCTGGACCGGAAACAAGCATCCTAGGACCGGTTTCTGGCATTCCAGCCGTCATCAGCCAGGCTTGCTTGAATCCAGTGGCAAAGTGAGCAAGGGACCCACGTCTGGGCATACCCCGCCAACTTAGGGCGAACAAAGCGATACAAAAGGGGATGATGGACGGAACGTTTGAGCCAATCAAACACTCACCCCCAGTCAACTGATCTGGGTTTAATCCATCATCATTCTTTAGCTCACTCCACCACCCCAGTTCAGACATGGCCATATGCAAATCAGTCTGACCCTGTGCCTCATGGGAACAGTCCAGCACGAACTGCCAAGCCATGTCTTCCCTGGACCGGAAACAAGCATCCTAGGACCGGTTTCTGGCATTCCAGCCGTCATCAGCCAGGCTTGCTTGAATCCAGTGGCAAAGTGAGCAAGGGACCCACGTCTGGGCATACCCCGCCAACTTAGGGCGAACAAAGCGATACAAAAGGGGATGATGGACGGAACGCTTGAGCCAATCAAACACTCACTCCCAGTCAACTGATCTGGGTTTAATCCATCATCATTCTTTAGCTCACTCCACCACCCCAGTTCAGACATGGCCATATGCAAATCAGTCTGACCCTGTGCCTCATGGGAACAGTCCAGCACGAACTGCCAAGCCATGTCTTCCCTGGACCGGAAACAAGCATCCTAGGACCGGTTTCTGGCATTCCAGCCGTCATCAGCCAGGCTTGCTTGAATCCAGTGGCAAAGTGAGCAAGGGACCCACGTCTGGGCATACCCCCGCCAACTTAGGGCGAACAAAGCGATACAAAAGGGGATGATGGACGGAACGTTTGAGCCAATCAAACACTCACCCCCAGTCAACTGATCTGGGTTTAATCCATCATCATTCTTTAGCTCACTCCACCACCCCAGTTCAGACATGGCCATATGCAAATCAGTCTGACCCTGTGCCTCATGGGAACAGTCCAGCACGAACTGCCAAGCCATGTCTTCCCTGGACCGGAAACAAGCATCCTAGGACCGGTTTCTGGCATTCCAGCCGTCATCAGCCAGGCTTGCTTGAATCCAGTGGCAAAGTGAGCAAGGGACCCACGTCTGGGCATACCCCCGCCAACTTAGGGCGAACAAAGCGATACAAAAGGGGATGATGGACGGAACGTTTGAGCCAATCAAACACTCACCCCCAGTCAACTGATCTGGGTTTAATCCATCATCATTCTTTAGCTCACTCCACCACCCCAGTTCAGACATGGCCATATGCAAATCAGTCTGACCCTGTGCCTCATGGGAACAGTCCAGCACGAACTGCCAAGCCATGTCTTCCCTGGACCGGAAACAAGCATCCTAGGACCGGTTTCTGGCATTCCAGCCGTCATCAGCCAGGCTTGCTTGAATCCAGTGGCAAAGTGAGCAAGGGACCCACGTCTGGGCATACCCCTGCCAACTTAGGGCGAACAAAGCGATACAAAAGGGGATGATGGACGGAACGCTTGAGCCAATCAAACACTCACCCCCAGTCAACTGATCTGGGTTTAATCCATCATCATTCTTTAGCTCACTCCACCACCCCAGTTCAGACATGGCCATATGCAAATCAGTCTGACCCTGTGCCTCATGGGAACAGTCCAGCACGAACTGCCAAGCCATGTCTTCCCTGGACCGGAAACAAGCATCCTAGGACCGGTTTCTGGCATTCCAGCCGTCATCAGCCAGGCTTGCTTGAATCCAGTGGCAAAGTGAGCAAGGGACCCACGTCTGGGCATACCCTCGCCAACTTAGGGCGAACAAAGCGATACAAAAGGGGATGATGGACGGAACGTTTGAGCCAATCAAACACTCACCCCAGTCAACTGATCTGGGTTTAATCCATCATCATTCTTTAGCTCACTCCACCACCCCAGTTCAGACATGGCCATATGCAAATCAGTCTGACCCTGTGCCTCATGGGAACAGTCCAGCCGAACTGCTAAGCCATGTCTTCCCTGGACCGGAAACAAGCATCCTAGGACCGGTTTCTGGCATTCAGCCGTCATCAGCCAGGCTTGCTTGAATCCAGTGGCAAAGTGAGCAGGGACCCACGTCTGGGCATACCCCGCCAACTTAGGGCGAACAAAGCGATATAAAAGGGGATGATGGACGGAACGTTTGAGCCAATCAAACACTCACCCCCAGTCAACTGATCTGGGTTTAATCCATCATCATTCTTTAGCTCACTCCACCACCCCAGTTCAGACATGGCCATATGCAAATCAGTCTGACCCTGTGCCTCATGGGAACAGTCCAGCACGAACTGCCAAGCCATGTCTTCCCTGGACCGGAAACAAGCATCCTAGGACCGGTTTCTGGCATTCCAGCCGTCATCAGCCAGGCTTCTTGAATCCAGTGGCAAAGTGAGCAAGGGACCCACGTCTGGGCATACCCCGCCAACTTAGGGCGAACAAGTCGATACAAAGGGGATGATGGACGGAACGTTTGAGCCAATCAAACACTCACCCCCAGTCAACTGATCTGGGTTTAATCCATCATCATTCTTTAGCTCACTCCACCACCCCAGTTCAGACATGGCCATATGCAAATCAGTCTGACCCTGTGCCTCATGGGAACAGTCCAGCTCGAACTGCCAAGCCATGTCTTCCCTGGACCGGAAACAAGCATCCTAGGACCGGTTTCTGGCATTCCAGCCGTCATCAGCCAGGCTTGCTTGAATCCAGTGGCAAAGTGAGCAAGGGACCCACGTCTGGGCATACCCGCCAACTTAGGGCGAACAAGCTGATACAAAGGGGATGATGGACGGAACGTTTGAGCCAATCAAACACTCACCCCCAGTCAACTGATCTGGGTTTAATCCATCATCATTCTTTAGCTCACTCCACCACCCCAGTTCAGACATGGCCATATGCAAATCAGTCTGACCCTGTGCCTCATGGGAACAGTCCAGCACGAACTGCCAAGCCATGTCTTCCTGGACCGGAAACAAGCATCCTAGGACCAGTTTCTGGCATTCCAGCCGTCATCAGCCAGGCTTGCTTGAATCCAGTGGCAAAGTGAGCAAGGGACCCACGTCTGAGCATACCCTCGCCAACTGGGGCGAACAGAGCGATACAAAAGGGGATGATGGACGGAACGTTTGAGCCAATCAAACACTCACCCCCAGTCAACTGATCTGGGTTTAATCCATCATCATTCTTTAGCTCACTCCACCACCCCAGTTCAGACATGGCCATATGCAAATCAGTCTGACCCTGTGCCTCATGGGAACAGTCCAGTCGAACTGCCAAGCCATGTCTTCCTGGACCGGAAACAAGCATCCTAGGACCGGTTTCTGGCATTCCAGCCGTCATCAGCCAGGCTTGCTTGAATCCAGTGGCATAGTGAGCAAGGGACCCACGTCTGGGCATACCCCGCCAACTTAGGGCGAACAAAGCGATACAAAAGGGGATGATGGACGGAACGTTTGAGCCAATCAAACACTCACTCCCAGTCAACTGATCTGGGTTTAATCCATCATCATTCTTTAGCTCACTCCACCACCCCAGTTCAGACATGGCCATATGCAAATCAGTCTGACCCTGTGCCTCATGGGAACAGTCCAGCACGAACTGCCAAGCCATGTCTTCCCTAGGATGCTTGTTTCCGGTCCAGGGAAGACATGGCATGGCAGTTCGGGCTGGACTGTTCCCATGAGGCACAGGGTCAGACTGATTTGCATATGGCTATATCTGAACTGGGGTGGTGGAGTGAGCTAAAGAATGATGATGGATTAAACCCAGATCAGTTGACTGGGGGTGAGTGTTTGATTGGCTCAAACGTTCCGTCCATCATCCCCTTTTGTATCGCTTTGTTCGCCCTAAGTTGGCGGGGGTATGCCCAGACGTGGGTCCCTTGCTCACTTTGCCACTGGATTCAAGCAAGCCTGGCTGATGACGGCTGGAATGCCAGAAACCGGTCCTAGGATGCTTGTTTCCGGTCCAGGGAAGACATGGCTTGGCAGTTCGGGCTGGACTGTTCCCATGAGGCACAGGGTCAGACTGATTTGCATATGGCTATATCTGAACTGGGGTGGTGGAGTGAGCTAAAGAATGATGATGGATTAAACCCAGATCAGTTGACTGGGGGTGAGTGTTTGATTGGCTCAAACGTTCCGTCCATCATCCCCTTTTGTATCGCTTTGTTCGCCCTAAGTTGGCGGGGGTATGCCCAGACGTGGGTCCCTTGCTCACTTTGCCACTGGATTCAAGCAAGCCTGGCTGATGACGGCTGGAATGCCAGAAACCGGTCCTAGGATGCTTGTTTCCGGTCCAGGGAAGACATGGCTTGGCAGTTCGGGCTGGACTGTTCCCATGAGGCACAGGGTCAGACTGATTTGCATATGGCTATATCTGAACTGGGGTGGTGGAGTGAGCTAAAGAATGATGATGGATTAAACCCAGATCAGTTGACTGGGGGTGAGTGTTTGATTGGCTCAAACGTTCCGTCCATCATCCCCTTTTGTATCGCTTTGTTCGCCCTAAGTTGGCGGGGGTATGCCCAGACGTGGGTCCCTTGCTCACTTTGCCACTGGATTCAAGCAAGCCTGGCTGATGACGGCTGGAATGCCAGAAACCGGTCCTAGGATGCTTGTTTCCGGTCCAGGGAAGACATGGCTTGGCAGTTCGGGCTGGACTGTTCCCATGAGGCACAGGGTCAGACTGATTTGCATATGGCTATATCTGAACTGGGGTGGTGGAGTGAGCTAAAGAATGATGATGGATTAAACCCAGATCAGTTGACTGGGGGTGAGTGTTTGATTGGCTCAAACGTTCCGTCCATCATCCCCTTTTGTATCGCTTTGTTCGCCCTAAGTTGGCGGGGGTATGCCCAGACGTGGGTCCCTTGCTCACTTTGCCACTGGATTCAAGCAAGCCTGGCTGATGACGGCTGGAATGCCAGAAACCGGTCCTAGGATGCTTGTTTCCGGTCCAGGGAAGACATGGCTTGGCAGTTCGGGCTGGACTGTTCCCATGAGGCACAGGGTCAGACTGATTTGCATATGGCCATATCTGAACTGGGGTGGTGGAGTGAGCTAAAGAATGATGATGGATTAAACCCAGATCAGTTGACTGGGGGTGAGTGTTTGATTGGCTCAAACGTTCCGTCCATCATCCCCTTTTGTATCGCTTTGTTCGCCCTAAGTTGGCGGGGGTATGCCCAGACGTGGGTCCCTTGCTCACTTTGCCACTGGATTCAAGCAAGCCTGGCTGATGACGGCTGGAATGCCAGAAACCGGTCCTAGGATGCTTGTTTCCGGTCCAGGGAAGACATGGCTTGGCAGTTCGGGCTGGACTGTTCCCATGAGGCACAGGGTCAGACTGATTTGCATATGGCTATATCTGAACTGGGGTGGTGGAGTGAGCTAAAGAATGATGATGGATTAAACCCAGATCAGTTGACTGGGGGTGAGTGTTTGATTGGCTCAAACGTTCCGTCCATCATCCCCTTTTGTATCGCTTTGTTCGCCCTAAGTTGGCGGGGGTATGCCCAGACGTGGGTCCCTTGCTCACTTTGCCACTGGATTCAAGCAAGCCTGGCTGATGACGGCTGGAATGCCAGAAACCGGTCCTAGGATGCTTGTTTCCGGTCCAGGGAAGACATGGCTTGGCAGTTCGGGCTGGACTGTTCCCATGAGGCACAGGGTCAGACTGATTTGCATATGGCTATATCTGAACTGGGGTGGTGGAGTGAGCTAAAGAATGATGATGGATTAAACCCAGATCAGTTGACTGGGGGTGAGTGTTTGATTGGCTCAAACGTTCCGTCCATCATCCCCTTTTGTATCGCTTTGTTCGCCCTAAGTTGGCGGGGGTATGCCCAGACGTGGGTCCCTTGCTCACTTTGCCACTGGATTCAAGCAAGCCTGGCTGATGACGGCTGGAATGCCAGAAACCGGTCCTAGGATGCTTGTTTCCGGTCCAGGGAAGACATGGCTTGGCAGTTCGGGCTGGACTGTTCCCATGAGGCACAGGGTCAGACTGATTTGCATATGGCTATATCTGAACTGGGGTGGTGGAGTGAGCTAAAGAATGATGATGGATTAAACCCAGATCAGTTGACTGGGGGTGAGTGTTTGATTGGCTCAAACGTTCCGTCCATCATCCCCTTTTGTATCGCTTTGTTCGCCCTAAGTTGGCGGGGGTATGCCCAGACGTGGGTCCCTTGCTCACTTTGCCACTGGATTCAAGCAAGCCTGGCTGATGACGGCTGGAATGCCAGAAACCGGTCCTAGGATGCTTGTTTCCGGTCCAGGGAAGACATGGCTTGGCAGTTCGGGCTGGACTGTTCCCATGAGGCACAGGGTCAGACTGATTTGCATATGGCTATATCTGAACTGGGGTGGTGGAGTGAGCTAAAGAATGATGATGGATTAAACCCAGATCAGTTGACTGGGGGTGAGTGTTTGATTGGCTCAAACGTTCCGTCCATCATCCCCTTTTGTATCGCTTGTTCGCCCTAAGTTGGCGGGGGTATGCCCAGACGTGGGTCCCTTGCTCACTTTGCCACTGGATTCAAGCAAGCCTGGCTGATGACGGCTGGAATGCCAGAAACTGGTCCTAGGATGCTTGTTTCCGGTCCAGGGAAGACATGGCTTGGCAGTTCGGGCTGGACTGTTCCCATGAGGCACAGGGTCAGACTGATTTGCATATGGCTATATCTGAACTGGGGTGGTGGAGTGAGCTAAAGAATGATGATGGATTAAACCCAGATCAGTTGACTGGGGGTGAGTGTTTGATTGGCTCAAACGTTCCGTCCATCATCCCCTTTGTATCGCTTTGTTCGCCCTAAGTTGGCGGGGTATGCCCAGACGTGGGTCCCTTGCTCACTTTGCCACTGGATTCAAGCAAGCTCTGGCTGATGACGGCTGGAATGCCAGAAACCGGTCCTAGGATGCTTGTTTCCGGTCCAGGGAAGACATGGCTTGGCAGTTCGGGCTGGACTGTTCCCATGAGGCACAGGGTCAGACTGATTTGCATATGGCTATATCTGAACTGGGGTGGTGGAGTGAGCTAAAGAATGATGATGGATTAAACCCAGATCAGTTGACTGGGGGTGAGTGTTTGATTGGCTCAAACGTTCCGTCCATCATCCCCTTTGTATCGCTTGTTCGCCCTAAGTTGGCGGGGGTATGCCCAGACGTGGGTCCCTTGCTCACTTTGCCACTGGATTCAAGCAAGCCTGGCTGATGACGGCTGGAATGCCAGAAACCGGTCCTAGGATGCTTGTTTCCGGTCCAGGGAAGACATGGCTTGGCAGTTCGGGCTGACTGTTCCCATGAGGCACAGGGTCAGACTGATTTGCATATGGCTATATCTGAACTGGGGTGGTGGAGTGAGCTAAAGAATGATGATGGATTAAACCCAGATCAGTTGACTGGGGTGAGTGTTTGATTGGCTCAAGCGTTCCGTCCATCATCCCCTTTTGTATCGCTTTGTTCGCCCTAAGTTGGCGGGGTATGCCCAGACGTGGGTCCCTTGCTCACTTTGCCACTGGATTCAAGCAAGCCTGGCTGATGACGGCTGGAATGCCAGAAACCGGTCCTAGGATGCTTGTTTCCGGTCCAGGAAGACATGGCTTGGCAGTTCGGGCTGGACTGTTCCCATGAGGCACAGGGTCAGACTGATTTGCATATGGCTATATCTGAACTGGGGTGGTGGAGTGAGCTAAAGAATGATGATGGATTAAACCCAGATCAGTTGACTGGGGTGAGTGTTTGATTGGCTCAAACGTCCGTCCATCATCCCCTTTGTATCGCTTGTTCGCCCTAAGTTGGCGGGAGTATGCCCAGACGTGGGTCCCTTGCTCACTTTGCCACTGGATTCAAGCAAGCCTGGCTGATGACGGCTGGAATGCCAGAAACCGGTCCTAGGATGCTTGTTTCGGTCCAGGAAGACATGGCTTGGCAGTTCGGGCTGGACTGTTCCCATGAGGCACAGGGTCAGACTGATTTGCATATGGCTATATCTGAACTGGGGTGGTGGAGTGAGCTAAAGAATGATGATGGATTAAACCCAGATCAGTTGACTGGGGTGAGTGTTTGATTGGCTCAAACGTTCCGTCCATCATCCCCTTTTGTATCGCTTTGTTCGCCCTAAGTTGGCGGGGGTATGCCCAGACGTGGGTCCCTTGCTCACTTTGCCACTGGATTCAAGCAAGCCTGGCTGATGACGGCTGGAATGCCAGAAACCGGTCCTAGGATGCTTGTTTCCGGTCCAGGGAAGACATGGCTTGGCAGTTCGGGCTGGACTGTTCCCATGAGGCACAGGGTCAGACTGATTTGCATATGGCTATATCTGAACTGGGGTGGTGGAGTGAGCTAAAGAATGATGATGGATTAAACCCAGATCAGTTGACTGGGGGTGAGTGTTTGATTGGCTCAAACGTTCCGTCCATCATCCCCCTTTTGTATCGCTGTGCCTGTGAGGGAAGAGCGGGATATATCTTCTGCGGGGCATATGGGGGTGGGGGTCGAGTATCTAACAATTGTTCCACAAACGTATCATTTTCTTCTTGGGCCACATAAGATTTGTCGATCTGCCATCGGAATCTCCTATCTTCATGTTCAATCCATATCTCTTGCTTTTCTCTATCATGCGCTACAGCTTTCTGAGTCAATGTTTGCATTTTCCGTTTTCGGGCCTCTTTTTCTGCTTTCATTCTTCGTCTCTGTTTAACTTCCTTTTGCCATGTTCTGAGGGAATCAAACATAGACTGCCTACTTCTTCTTGAAAACAACTTCTCCTGCAAAAAGCAATTTTTTGTTCATCAAAAGTACCCGTCAATTGCCACTGCAACTCTGCATTGTCCCTCGTATATTTGTGCCATAGCGTACTAAACATAATAGGGCCAAGGCCATGCTTCACATTCATATCAAAATTTGGAGTGCCATCCGGAGGCGCTGGCTGACTCTCTTCCAGTCGAGCATCAGCAGAACAACAAGAAACCAAAAGCCGGCTGAACCTAGGCATTTTCAAAAGTAAGCCAAATTCGTTATGTTGCCTGGCAAAGTGTTCACAAACACTTTGTATCCAAATCGGTCCTCAGACCGTACCAAAGACAAACCAAAATGGTACCATATCCACAAAGAACCAAGACAAACTCACCTGGTGCACACAGGTCAAACGAATTTATTCTCCACTGCCGACCCTTCGGACCAAATGGTGAGATCCAAGGGTTTCGCCTTTCCGGACCCCAGTCGGGGTGACCGCTGGGTGAGGCACCAACCGGTCAGACAGACGGGGCAGCTGCGAGTTCAGGAAATCTCTCGTGCAGGGATCCCTGGTCCGCCCGTCTGACCCAACGATGGCCCCACCTCCCCACCCGTCCGCGGGCGAGGATGGGTCACCCGATGGGGTCCCTGTTCAGGCACCAACTGAAGGAAGTGCCCGATTAGGGCCACCCGAGTCACTCGCGACCACCTCTCAGCCTTCCATACAAATAGAGTCGGTCAGACAGTAGAAAATACAAACCAAGTATATTTATTCAGGTACACTCGAGCGGAGTCCAGTCTGACCAACCTCTTGGATTGCTGCAGAGGGACTGCCATCAGCAAACATGGCGATACATTATGTACAATTCAGAACCAATGGAAGACACGCCCAGGCTGGAAATTTCCAGACAAAGGCAGCTACACAAAGGGGTACAGAAGGATAAGTTTCGATTCTGAGGCTGGGCACACACTATCACTAAACCAAGGTCGTTCTGGCCGTGCCCACCACGGGGCTAGTGGGAGCAGGCCTCTATCTAGTGGGAAAGGTATGCGCTAATAAGAATAGTGTATTCATTAGTACAGCAAGGCCCTAACCTTGAAGAAACGAAACTACCACAGCTGCCTTCGGCAGGGACAGAGAGAAATTAGTTTCGATCATGGCATAAGATGGCGGCTAAACATAAAATGGTGCCGTGAATGCTAACTTAACATAGAACAATACATGAGCAACACAGCGAAAACATTTTATTCCAACATGGATACCGCTTTTGTTTATCCCATTTCCCTTGCTACGAAACGATTACATTTATGGTCTCCTATAACACGGTTCCTAGATAATAGTGCGAAACGTTTTTTGGCTCCCACTCCCTCTCAACAAGAAGTCCTTCAGCCTCCTTGACTTTCCCTTATTGGTATTAATACTATTTTGATATGTTTGTTTTTATCACCCAACCAATTGTATATTTATACTATGCTATGTCTCTCAGTACACAAGCCAGCTTTCTTTATTTCCTGTTTATTTCCGCCTTATATGAATAAGTTATGTAAATTTAAACTGGTTCATATGTCATTTCTCCTGTTGTATTGTATTATGTACTGATGTTTGAAGATTCCTCCAATAAACTCACTTTTGAACTGGAGAAAATAAGAGGTCTTTTGGGGGGAGGGGAGGGGGGGTGGAGGGGGGTTTCCAAAGGGATCACACCAGGGCAAAAACATTAATTTTTTAAAAAACAATTGTGGCGGGAGTCGCGCTGGAGCCACGGCTTCCGCCGAAAACCAAAATGATAGGGATTATTATAGAGAATAATTCTCTAATGTTTAGCTCCCGGGTGGGCTAGGTCCAGGGGGCATGCACCCATAGATATTTTAAACAAATGGAGGGGGTCTCACAGACCCCCCCCATGCTGCAGGACCGCCACCTCCCCGGGGCTATTTATCAAATTAGTGCGGGGGAGGCCCATATGGCCTCCCCCGGGGACCTCCACATCACAGCTAATAAAAAGGAAATCGGGGGGGTTTGCAGACCCTGTGCCGTGGGTATCACCACCTCACCGGGGCTATTTACTTTTGTAATGAGGGGGCCTCATGGACTGCCCCAGAGACCACCACCTCCCCAGGGCCAAATTCAATATTTTAAAATGGGAGGAGCGGCCCTCCTACCAGGCTGTTCTCCGTCTCTGGGACCTCCCCCTCCCCAGGGTGGGCCCTAATACAAGAAAGGAGGGGGTCCGTGCAACCCCCCTCTTCGAGCCATAGATGGCCCTGGGGACTGCCACCCCACAGGGCCGGCTCCTGCAATGTCACTGAGTCCCTACCCCAGGGACATAGCTGTTTGCTGTGGCTTGGTGAGATCTTTACCTCTCCTGCCAAGCCACAGGAAATGCTCCACTTCAAGCAAGCGAGAGCTTAGAAATGCTCTCGCTTGCTGCAAGTGGAGCAGAATTGCTTTCAGACACAGGGAGCTGCCTTTCCAGCAGCTCCCTATGTCTGAAAGCATGCCGGCTCCCGCAGGAGGCAGGGAGCTGACAGGGACCATGGGGCCTTCATGCTCCCCTCATGCTCCCCTCCCCGTGGTCCCAGTGGAGAGTGGAGAGTGGAGAGTGGAGAGTGGGTGCCCCCGGGGTACCCATAGAAAGATGACCAGGCCCCGGCGGATGTGGTTTTCGGGGCTGAATCGGCCCAGGGAGAGGGTACATACGGCCTCCTCCATTATATAGCGAAACATTTTTTTTTAAAAGCGTGCCACAGGGGGTTGGAGTCCTCAGGGCCGAAATCTCCCTGGGATTAGGGCCGCCCGGCCCACTTCCATTATTACACACAAAGGCCTGGCCTGGGTGGATGGGGGTCCCCGGGGCTGAAATTGGCTGGAGAAGGGGGGGGCATGTGGTTCCACTTCGCTAATAAAATATATATATATATTTTTAAAAGGCCTCACCCCAGGGATGTGGTTCCTAGGGCTGAAATTGGCCAGGGAGGGAGGCTGCACAGCCCCCCTTCCCTAGTACAAGTAGGCAGGGTCCTGGGGGAAGGGGTCTCTGGAGCCAAAATTGGGCCAGCAAGGGGGCCACATGGCCCCCCTCCCTTATACAACATTTTCTTTTTAAAAGGCCGCTCCATGGGTGTTGGGGCGAACCGGCCAGGGAGGGCGGCCACGTGGCTCCCTGCCCAAATAAAAGAAACCTTTTTTTTTTATATAAAAAGGCTGGCACGGCAAGTCACTCTGCAAAGGGGCCTCCTAGCGCACAACATGTTGGGGCATGAAGTCTCCTTGGCTGGTGAGGGCCTTTGGGGGCCAACAACCCCTCCTGTTACCTCCAGTAAATCCCACAGAGCGGGATTCGTGAGTGGTCATTGGAGGCCACGGCCCCTTTCACCACCACTCTGCAAATGCGCTTCCTCGTGCACTACTGGTTGGTGGATGGAGTCCCCTTGGCTCCTGAGGGTCCTTGGAGTCCAGGAACACCTTCTGTTACCTCCAGTAAGCCCTACACAGTGGGTTTGCTGAGGGGTCCTCGAAGGCCCCACTCCCTTTCTCCACCACTCTGCAAACAAGCCTCTTGGCTCACTACTGGTTGGGGGATGAAGTCCCCTTGGATGCTGAGGGTCCTTGGGGGCCAAGAACCCCTCCTGTTACCTCCAGTAAGTCCCACACAGTGGGATTGCTGCGAGGTCTACGGAGGCCACGCCCCCTTTCTCCACCACTCTGCAAACTCGTCTCCTGGTGCACTACTGGTTGGGGGATGAAGTCCTCTTGGATGCTGAGTGTCCTTGGGGGCCAAGAACTACTCCTGTTACCTGCAATAATTCCCACACAGTGGGATTTCTGTGAGCTGGTCAGAGGCCCGCCCCCTTTCTCCACCACTTTGCAAAGTAAAAAAAACGATAGAAATTCACTTAAAAAACCAAAGGTTACAGGGACGTTATAGTTAGAAAATGGAATTTTAAAAAAACATAGAAAAAAAACAAAGGTTTCCCCCAAAAAAAACAAAGGTTACAAGGACATTATAGTTATGCTCAGATTTCACTCATACAAAAACATAGAAATTCAGCAATTATAGCTACCTCAGCTAACTATATCTTACGCCTTCCACAATGTACTGCTTATGACCTCACATACTACATCACTCATGACATGGTCAGTGACATTACTGATGACATCACTGATGACATCATCCACAGAACCACACACACCACCATACAACTTCTCTTATGCTCACTCACTCATACAGCCACTCACACAACCACTCACTCACCCATAAAGCTACTCATAAAAATAGTCACTCGCCAATACAGCCACACACTCATCCATATAGCTACTACACACCCACTTATTCACCTTTACAGCCTCTTACACACCCACTCAGTCACCCATACAGCCTCTCAACACAGCCACGCACTCACCCATAGAATATATATATATATATATATATATATATATATATATATATATATATATATATATACACACACATGAACATGAACACCACATCCGATTCTCCACACAAAATCGGACACCGACACAGGGAGATTTTAGAAATGCGAGGTTTATTCCTCCATTACGCTGCTATATATATATATCTATCTATCTATCTATCTATCTACTGGCGGTTGCCAGTAGGTAGTTATAGTTAGGACCTAGTTCCCGTAGGAAAAGTGTTTTTTGATTTGCTAATATCTTTGGTGCCGTTTGACGAATCTTCACAAAATTTTCAAAACTAATGGGGCGCGCCGGCCAGCTCCTGTCTTGAAAGTTTTGGGGTGATTCGTCAAGCGGGGGCCGAGAAAAAAGGGGGCCCAAAACGTGTTTTCTCCATGTTAATTTCCATAGGAAATTTTGGAACAGGCTACAGCCCGAACTGCTGAACGGAATTACACCAAATTTAGCAAAAAAGTAGTTCTTGGTTCAGAAAGCGACCTTTATTTTAAATGGTGTAAATCCGTTCAGTAGTTTTTGAGAAATTCAAAAATAAAAAGTGAACGATATCAGGTGACTGTGGTGGATCCGTGAACTCTCTCGATCACGAGCTTGATTCTGATTGGCTGCCAACACTCCAAACCAAAAAGTGTTGGCAGCCATCTTGTGACTCGGTTGAACCGAGTCACAAGAAAACTGTAAAAAAACGATTTAAAAAAAAAAGGGGGCAGGGTAGAAACACCCTGACTCCCTAGGCCTGCTCAGGGGGTACCGCTGAAATTTTTTTTAAAAGCGAAGTGTGGGCTCCCGCTCTTCGTTTTAATAAGCCCCCGGGTGGGCCAGGTCCCGGGGGCGATTTTGTTAAGATATGCAGGGGCCGCCACCTCCCCGGGGCTTCTTTAAAAAAACTGCGTGGGGGAGCTCCTGCCCCCCCTGCTGCCCCGGGGACCGCCACCTCCCTGGGGCATTTCTGATTATGGGCTGGAGAGCAGGAAACCTGCTCTTGCTTCCACGAAGCAAAGCAGAATTACTTTTGGAAAAGGGGAGCTGCATGTCAGCAGCTACCTTTGTCCAAAAGCAATGCCCGCTCCCGCAGGAGACGGGGATATGGCTGGGACCACATGGGCATTTTGGCTCCCCCCGCGGTCCCCAACATGAGGCCAGGCCCCGGGGGATGGGGTCCCCGGGGCCACGCACCCCCTTTCCCGTTAAAATTAATTTTTTAAATGAATAAAAAGAGGCAATGCCCCGGGGGATGGGGTCCCTGGGGCCGAAAAAGGCCTCAGGAGGGGGGCTGCACGGCCCCCCTCCTTAAAATTAAAATATATATATAAATATTTGGCCATGCCCCTGGTGATGGGGCCCCTGGGGCTGAAATCGGCCTTGGGAGGGGGGCCGCGCGGCCCCCTTCCTGTTTTTTTTTTTTTTTTTTTAAACCATAAAATATGTGAAAGGCCCTGGGGGATGGGGTCCCCAGGGCCAACAAAATGATGAGAAGGGGGCCACACAGCCCCCCTTCTAAGCAAAAAAAAGAATAAAAAACCTGGCATCTCACCGGAGGCCCCGCCCCTCCCTGCACCACTCTGCAAGCATGCCTCCTGGGGCATTCTGGGTTGGGGGATTACATCCCCTAGAATATTAAGGGTCCTTGGGGGCCAACTAGCCCACCAGGTACCTCCAGTAAGCCCCACACAGTGAGATTGCTGAGAGGTGTTCCGAGGGCACGCCCCTTTTTACACCACTCTGCAAACATACCTCTTGGCGCACTGCTGGTGGGACGATGAGGTCCACATGTGTCCTGAGGACCTCAGGACTAAAGTGGACTTCATCCCCGAGCAGCAGTGCGCCAGAAGGTGCGTTTGCAGAGTGGTGCTGAAAGGGGGCATGGCCTGTGTACCTCTCAGAAATCCCACTATCTGGGGCTTACTGGAGGTGTCAGGTAGGCTAGTTGGCCCCTAAGGACCCCCAGCATCGAAGGGGACTTTAATCCTCATCCAAGAACGCGCCAGGGAGCGCGTTTGCAGATTGGTAGGCAAAGGGGGCATGGCCTGCTATCAGAACTTACCAATGCTGCTGTGTGGGACTTACTGGAGGTAATAGGAGGGGTAGTTCGCCCCCAAGGACGTCCTTGGAGGCCAACTACCCCTCCTGTTACGTCCAGTAAGTCCCACACAGTGGTATTGCTAAGAGGTCTTCGGTGGCCACGCCCCCTTTCTCCACCACTCTGCAAACGCGCCTCCTGGCACACTATGGGTTGGGGTATGAAGTCCACTTTACTCCTGAGGGACTTTGGGGGCCAAGAAGCCCTCCTGGTACCTCCTGTAAGTCCTACGCAGCAGAATTCCTGAGCGCTGGTCGGAGGCCCAGCCAAATTTCTGCACCACTCTGCAAATGCAACTACTACGTTATAGTTATAAATTAGCATTTAAAAAACCTTAGAAATTCACTGAAAAAACCATAGGCTTCAGGGACGTTATAGTTAGTAATTAGCATTTAAAAAACCTTTGAAATTCACTGAAAAAACCATAGGTTTCAGGGACGTTATAGTTAGTTGGACATTTCACTTGTACAAAACCAGAGAAATTCAGCCGTTATAGTTAGTTAAGCTAACTATAAATCGCGCCCCCGCAATGCACTGCTGATGACATCACATATTACATCACTGATGACATGGTCAGTGACATCACTGATGACATCTCAAATGACATCACTGATGACATTACTGATGACATCATCCACTTAATATCTGATGTAACTCCTCACACCCTAATATAACCTTTCATACACCCACTCTGAAATACAGACTACCTTTCTCGAAACCATAGACACACCAATACCAGTTGGTACATACCCACTCACTGATTCATATGTCTGCACACATCCACTCACTGATACTTTTTATTTATTTTTATTTTAAAAGTTTTATATAGCGCTAGCTAGACCCGTGGGTATCAGAGCGCTTTACATACACACTGTACAAAACCAAAGGAAATTGCATTACTTAGTAGGAAGGCAGTAGGGAAGCAACAACAGAGATAAAAAATACACCATGAAAAATAGATAAACAGTGCAGCGGAGGGAGAGAAAACAAACGAAGGTGGTTAACACAGACCGGTCACCACTATCCTTGAATGTCAAGAGAGAGAGAGTTAACTCGGATATTGAAGTCTAGGTTAGTTGATGTTGGTCAGGAAAGTATTTGTTAAGGAGATGGAGTTTCAGGTCCCTTTTGAAACAGGAGAAGGAGGGGTTGCATCTGAGGACTCTAGGGAGAGCGTTCCATATCCTGGGAGCGTTGCCAGAAAACGATCGGTATTGGGTGGTTTTCTTTTTCAGTTTCGGAGGTATAAGAAGGAGTGAGTTAGAACTTCTCACTGTTCTGGATTGACCTGCTCTTACCAGTTTGTTGTTCAGGTAGTTGGGGGCCGGAGAGTGAAGGGTTTTGTGTGTGATGCAGGCCAGCTTGTAAATACACCTCCCTTCCATAGGAAGCCAGTTGAGGAGTTGAGAGCTGGAGTGATGTGTTCAAATCTTTTCACTCCAGATATGAGTCGAGCGGCCATGTTCAGCACTGCCCTTAGTGGGGCTAGGTGAGCTTTTGGAGTCCCTGTTAGGATGGCGTTCCCGTAGTCGATTTTAGAGAGAACTAGGGATTGAACTACTGTCTTGAGGTCATCCTGGGGAAGAAAAGGTTTCAATTTCTTGAGGTGTTTTAGTGAGAAAAGAGCACCTTTTGCAGAGTTTTTGATGTGGGCCTCCATTGATAAGTTCTTGTCAAGGGTGATGCCTAGCGACTTCACTGAGTCGGATAGTTCGAGGGGGCAGTTTAGGGCAACCAGATTCTTGAGCCACTCTTGGATTGGTCGATGGTTGCTTTTTGGAGAGAATAGGATTAGTTCCGTTTTATCTGGGTTGAGCTTTAAGTGGTTAGTGTTGAACCAAGTTTGGATCTCGGTTAGAGTGACATTGAGGTGTCGGATGTCGTTGGGAGACTTGATTTTGAAATAGATTTGGGTGTCGTCAGCGTAGAGGTGGTAGTTCACTCCCGCTTTTTTCAAGATGATTGTGAGGGGCTCCATGAAGAGATTGAAGAGGGACGGGGAGAGGATCGAGCCTTGCGGGACCCCAAGTGTGACTTTTGTTGGCTTCGAGAGACAGACGTTGATTTTAATTTGTTGCGAGCGGTGTTGAAGGAAGGAGGTGAACCATTTTAGTACTGTGCCATTAATGCCGGAGCGTTTCGACAAGGTCTCCAGAAGAGCTGGATGATTTACAGTGTCGAATGCACAGAATGGAGTCAATAAGGATGAGAAGGCAGGCATCACCTTCATCTAAAGCCTTGTGAATATCGTCAGAGATGTTGAGCATAGCTGTTTCAGTGCTACAGCCTTTCCTGAATCCTGATTGAAAGGTGTCGAGGAGGTTGAACTCATCAATGTGTTTGTTGAGTTGGTGGCGAACGCATTTCTCCAATGTTTTCGCAAGGAACGGGAGGTGGGAGATAGGTCTGAGGTTGTTAAGATCATTAGGGTCGGCCCCTGGTTTCTTGAGAATGGGTGTGATTTGTCCTAGTTGAAGGGAGTCTGGGACACAGCCTGAGATGAGAGAGGCATTGATGATTTTTGTCCAGAAAGGGGAAATGGTGTGGTTGAGTTCTTTTATAATTGTGGATGGGAGGGGGTCCATAGTGTGGGAGGAAGGTTTTAGGGTAGAGATTATACTGAAGACCTCGTTTTCCGACATTAGCTCAAAGTCGGACCAATGCGCATTGTTTTTTAGCTGGAGGCAGACCTGATTGTCCTTGGTAAGAACTCTTTCTGATTGGTCAAGGGTGGTTAAAGGGGGCAGGTTAAGAGGGGAGGAGGGTTTGCGGTTTGGAGGAAGGATTGATCAATTTTTGAGACTTTATTAGAGAAGAAGGTGGCAATTTCTTCACATCGCTCTTTGGTGGCTATGATTTCGTTAGAGGGAGTGCAGTTTGTTTGGCTTTTGACAATGTTGAAGAGTTCTCTCGGTCTGTTTTTCACCAGATCTAGTTGGTTGCGGAAGAAAGACGCCTTTTCACTGAAAATGTGTTTTTTGTATGCCTGCCGAGCAGATCTAAGTTGCGCTAGGTGCAAGGTCGAGGGGTTTAGTCTCCAACACCTTTCCGTTTGTCTGAGTTGACGCCTTTCGTTATTCAGATCCATATTGAACCAGGGTTTAGATTTGGTTCACCTCATTTGTTTGAGTTTGAGTGGAGCTACTTGGTCTAAGACCTCTGTCATTTTAGAGTTAAAGTGTGTAGTGAGGTCATCGGCCGTCCATGATGAGGGTTGGTGTTGTAGATGGGCATGGATCCTGGATTCAAGTTCGGGTAAAGGGACTTTTTGATGTTTCTGGTCCAGTGCTTAGGTTTGTCATCACGAATAGGTTGGTGTCTGACAAGTGCATCAATCTTGAACAGAATGAGGTGGTGGTCTGACCAGTCAATGGGAGAAATCGCTCTCAGAGAGACCAGTTCATTGTTGGTAATGATCGCATCCAGTGTTGCACCTTTGATGTGAGTTGGTTCATTGCAGAGTTGTTTTGAGATTGTATATTTCAAGTAGGTTGGATAGGTTCTGGACAGTGGAGTCTTCTGGGTCATTCCAGTGGATGTTGAGGTCACCCAGTAACACGTATTTTGTGTCTGTCATGGAGAAACGTGTTATTAGGTCTGTTAGTTCTTCGGGGAAAAGGGTACGCTCTCCAGGAGGATGGTAGATGGTATGGAATTTGATTGGAGAGGTGCCCTTGGCAGTGAGTTCGACACCCAGGTATTCAAACGATAGGTATTCTGCAGGTTTAAGTTTGGTGATCTGTATTCCAGCTTTGTGAATGATGGCTAGTCCCCCCCCAGTTTTGATTGGCCTGTCTTGTCTGATGATGTTGTACCCTGGAGGGGTGAGAATGTCAAGAATGGGGGTGGAGTGGACATTAAGCCAGGATTCTGTGAGGAAAGCGATGTCAATATCTTCAGCGAGTAGAGCTTCAGCAATGTCTGTGGCGTGTTGTACTGCTGATCTGCAGTTTAGGAGCATGCAAGAGAGAGGGCGGGGAGCCTTGGTGGTGGGGGAGCTAGGTGGATAGAGGAGTATTGAGCAGGAGGTCTAGGTGAGTGGACAGTTTTAGGGAGTCTGTTAGTACCAACAATAACAGGGATGGGGAAAGGGGCTGATTTCTGGCTCAGAGCGAGGTAAGGGTCGTTGGTCACATCAGGTTTCAATACCGAAAGGGGGAGGCGATCCCGGTTGGGTCGAGTGCCTGACTCGTTGACGGACTGGAGGGTCGGGGGGTGCTCTGTGGGGCCATGGGAGAGGTATTGAGGGGGTTTGAGCAAATCTACCCGACGAGAGGGAGTACGGTGGCTTGGTCCTGTTGAGAAGGTCTTGTTGTAAGTGTAGGAGATCGGCAGCAAGGGAGTTAATTTTCTGCTCCATTCTGTTCAGTTGCTGTGTTATTGAGCTGAAAAAGTTTAAGGTTTCTGGCAGGGGTCGAGAATGACTTGGGCCTATGGAGGGAGAGTGAGCAGGGGTCAGGGATTGGACGGAATCAGTGGGATTAGGAGAGGGGAGAGGTTGGACGCGGGAGCCGGATTAGTAATGCTCCCATTCAAGGAGTTCAGAGGAGGAGTAGAGGGTCTACTGTCCAAGTGAGGAGGGAGAGAAATTCTGGGTAGGAAGTCAGAGTTCCGGGGAAAGTCAATGAGATTAGCGGTGGAGGCAGGTTGTGTATGTGGGTGTGCGACGGCGGACGGGGAGTGGGCGGTGATAATAGGGGGAAAGTGTCTGCTGTATTGGTGAAGACGTTGGACATGGGGAAGTCACGGGGGTTGTCAGTGAGGTAAGTGGTGGAGACAGGTTGTGCCTGTGGGACATCGGAAGGGGAGTGTGCAGTGGTGGTAGGGGAGAGAGTGACCGCTGGATTGGAGATGACGTTGGACAAGGGGGAAGTAAGGGTCGGGGGAAGAGGGTCTGTGTTGGAGGAAGGGGTAGTTTGAGAGGGAGGGTTCAGATTATCAGAGGTCGAGGGGGGAGTGCCTGTGGGGATTTCAGTCGTGGGAGGGCTGAGGGTGAAGTCCGAGCTGACGAGATCGAGATCGGCCTTGTGGTGTTTGTTAATTGTGATTTTGTTGTTCCTGGTGTGATCAGTTGATGTAATAATGGTGGGCGTTTGGCGGCGGAGAGTAATGATGGGGGTAGTGTGATTGTAGTGAGTGATGGTGGATGTCCATGAGTTGAAGAGAGGTTCTTCAGGGCAGGGAGATTGGATCAGTTCCATGTTATTAGTGAGGGTGGTGGGGGATAGGGGAGGTAGGGTTTGGTGGCTCAGTTAACGAGGAAAGAAGTGTGGGGAAGTGGCGGTCAAAAGTGGTGAGGTGCGGGTCGGTGTCCTGTATGAGAATGGTTCCAGTTCTGTAGATGGAAATGGTGAGTTCCCCTTTGAAGGTCAGAGAGATAGTGGTGGAGATTTTTTCACCATAGGGAATGATTACTGACTTGGCGACTTTAAGGTGAAGAGAGAAGGTGTTTTTCCATTTAGTCGGGCGATTAGTGTAAAAAATGAAGTTAGTTTTCGTGTTGCCGTTGGTCGCTGTGTGGTAGTTATCTACAATGAGTGTTTCCGGGTGTTGTTTTACAGTACTGTGCTTGAAGTTCTTTTTGCATTACTGGTCAATTTGTCTGGGTAGTTAATGGACCAGGAGTTGGGTCCGTAACGCACGAGATTCGAGTTACGGGAGGGGTTAGGCGGGCGCATGGTTGAATGGTAGAAAATGCCGGGCGCAATCAGGAATCAAGCAGTAACCATGCTTTTACAGTAAGCATCATTTGGCCCAAACCAGGGGACACTCCAAATGCAGGGGAGTATCAGCATTTTTCAATGCCTGCCATATTGGGAGGAGACAATGTCCACAAGCCAATTCCAGTACCAGTCCCATAAGCACATCAGCTTTAATTAGGGGGGCATGCTTCTTTTTGCTGCGGCCGGGCCCACACCAGTCACACCATCACTCGATGCCCCTCGGCCGGCTGCCACCGCGCTGAGAATGAGATGAGAAAGCTAAGCTTGAGGCTTACAGTCACTCATACACGCAGTCACTCATCAATAGCCTCTGATATATGCACTCATACACCCATACAGACACTCACATACTGCCACTCATCCACAGAGATACTCACACATCTAGTCAGTCACCCAAAGACTCAATCACACTGCCATTTACTCACCAATACAGTTATACACACACCACCTCACTTATTCATACAGATACTAACACATACTTACTCTCTTAAACAGTCAGACACAAGCACACACTCATCCATACAGCCACACTCACTCTCACATATAGTCAGTTATATACTCCAACACTCACATATACTGCCTTTCACATATGTAGTTACTCACACATATACCACTGAGACATCCATTCACTCACAACACAGCCATACACACACTCACTCACCCATACAGCCCCTCGCAGACGCACTCATGAAACCATACACCCACTGAATCACCCACTCATGCGGGGAGTTACACCCCCCACCCACCCACACAGACACTCAGGCACCCATACAGGTACTCAGACAACCAATCATTAACCCATATAGACACTCGTGTAGCTACTCACCATCCCATGCAACCACTTACATACCAGCTGACAGACTGATACAGACATTCACTCAGATTAGTAATTCACCCATGCATTCAGTAAGACACGTTTAATCACTCACTTATACAGTCGGTCACGCACCCACTAAATCATCCATTCAGACACTCATACACCCACTCATTCTTCAATACACCTTGGCGTGTATATATATATCTATATATATATATATCATGCTTAAACTTTTTAGAAACACTCAGTCACTGGATGATGTCATCAGTGATGTCACTGACCATGTCATGAGTGATGTAATATGTGACATCATCAGCAGTGCATTGCAGGGGCGCGAGTTATATTTAGCTCAACTAACTATAACAGCCACATTTCTCTGGTTTTGTACGAGTGAAATGTCCAACTAACTATAATGTCCCTGAAACCTGTGGTTTTTTTCAGTGAAAAAAAAAAAATATATATATATATATATATATATATATGAACACAACCCCTGCTCCCAAAGGAAAAGAGCACACACACGAGGATTGCATGAATACGGCTTCTTTAATATAATGGGCCACACACGACCCGGCAGCCAAGAGAGACGCATTTTAGCTGTAACGACAGCCTTTGTCAAGCTGGTGAGCGCCATGTATTTCATTTGATATATAGTGATAAATTCATCGAAATAGTAAAAATACTAAAATTACTTCATGTTAAATCACCAATGATTTACACTCCCTAATACATGGAAATACATTGCGAAATGTGCATTAACTTGAAATAAAGAATAATGAATAAAAATATAACATGTATGTTGTACTAAAACCACTTTTGTTCATTAACCAAAATGAATGGCGCCAACCACCTCACGTAGCACTAACAAGTCACATGGGCTGTTTGAATTAGTATAGTGGTGTAGACAAGAGATGCCTAGTCTAATTGCAAATTCTGCTTTGCCTTACATATGCTGGACAAAAAGTTCTACTACAGTTGATTTCTAAATACGTTAACTTCTCTCCGCTGTAGAAACAAAATTTAAATAATTATACACATTCTTCCAAGATATAAACAGTACTGCGCTCATCACCTGTGTTCAATTGAAGTCACTTAGAGCCTTAGCGCTGCCACATCACTGTAGGAAAATCTCAAAGGACTGCTAGTCCCATAATGCCACAGTGAAGCATCATCATTTGAATATAGTCAGACATGGCACGTAACGAGCATGGTTATGTATACTATCATGCTGTACTGTTTAAGTATAGGCAGGCTATAAATTTCAATAAAATCTCAATGATTCTGAAATGTCCTCGGCAAAAACTCAGCTTCAGAAACAAAGTTTAACACGTTATTCCAAGGTATAAACAGTACTACGCACATCACCTGTGTCCAATAAGCGTCACTTAAAGCCTTAACGCTGCCACATCACTGTGGAGAAATCTCGAAGGACTGCTAGTCCCATAATGCCACAGTGAAGCAACTTCATTTGAATATAATCAGATATGGCAAGTGACGAGCATGATAAAGAAAACTATCGTGCTGTACTGTTTAGATATAGGCAGGCTATGTGTGTCAATAAAATCTCAATGTTTCTGAAACGTTCTCATCAAAAATAAAAATAAAACAACCTTCGAATTTGTTCTGTACAGCATGGAATGAGTGTATAGAAGCAGATCCAAGGCATCCCAGTCCACATCATCGTATACATATCCTGATCCGAAAACTTCCACTAGTTTCAATAGCTCCATGTCAATCACAATGCGGGGTCGGGGTAGATCCTCACACAAAGATTGATAATCTACATATATGCGCCTACAAGCACAGACCAGCAATTACTGCCAGATGAAAGACTAGTGTGTGCATGGGTTAAACAAACCGAAGCTGTCTGCTGTAGCTTGTGGATGTGAATGGCCGAGACACAGTTTGCTGGTGGTGAGTTGTTAAAATTTTTTTTAAACAATACAAAATGGATCGCCTGCAATTAACACTGATTTGTCGGCTCTGACCTTTGGCGACTGGTTAACGAAGAATTTCTGAAGAATTTGACTGTTCAAGCTGATAAAAGAAGTAAGGGGGATATTACCAAGGATTTGCGATAATTATCGCAAAGCGCGCTTAGCGCTGTTTTTTTTATCACCGGCTATCGCTGCATTTCATCGCGGAGATAACGCGTTATTATCAACGCTTATCTCGAAGGCAAAAAAAAAAATCCAGCGATAGCGCGAGAAATCCAGCGATAAATTCACTGCGCTAATGAAAAGCTTGCTAATAGGCAGGTGAGGACTTAACCTTACAATCCACCTCCCATTGACTAGAATGGTTAAGTCAGGTTTTTAGCAGGTGTTAAATTCCAGCGATAATCGCGGTTAGCGCGAATTTTTTTATCGCTTCGTGGGCATTGGTAATAGGGGGAAGTTGTGTTTGCGACTGTTTGCAGTCGCTTTTAGTTGGGAACGCCTACTTTGCATGTCATTAGCGATAAATATCGCTGACATGCAAAGCGGCACCAAAACAGTCGCTTTCGCCATGAAGCTGTCGCTAACAGATGTTAGCGACAGCTTGCTAATAGGGCGATAGAAATATCGCCGCTTTAGCGGCAAAAAGTGCCGCTAAAGCGGCGGTAATGCCCTTGCTAATATGCCCCTAAATTCTTCACTGCCAAAGGAGAAACATTTGTTACATTTGCAACCAGTTTGTTTAGGAAGAAGAGCCGAGGCTTCTTACCAATGCACCCAAGCAATGATTTAATGCAAAGTTGCCATCAAACAACGAAAGGCACAATTGACTGTGTGAAGAAACAACTTGTCATCCAGGTCTTGGTCCTTAAGAGAACCCAAAATCGTGGGGTTTGAAACGCGTCAACACTTTCAAACTGAGGAGTTGTCTAAGAGACTATGGGATTTAGGGAATCAGTGTGAAAATATTGGTTCCTGCTCTTGGCCCAGTGAAAGGCAGTGCCCCAACCCCTAGTATTGTTTTGTTTTACTTTAGGAGAATAGATAATTGCGATAAACTGCACTCCTCAAATTATGAATTTGAAAACTGGGACATTTCATTAATTTGAGTACTGGGACATTTCAATTGGTTACTAATGCACAATGTTTTTCATTTCTTTGTAAGCTTTTAATATGTTTGTATCATTTGCTGTTAAGGTTTTGTGACACAAGCATATAAAGAATTGTGGGAGCTTTATATGTATTTTGATTATCACTATTGATTGAGTGTTCTAAAGTATATGATGTGATATGTAAAAATGTACTCTAAATTTGGTGAAAAATACAAGGTACAATAAAATGTGGTCAGGCTAATTGACTTTCAAGGCCACAATGTTGAATTGATTGTGTTGATAACTGAAGTCAGTTAAGGTTTAATTTGTTGATTTTGCCTTTGAAGAAAGGCACATGCCTCTCCACACACTGCAAATGGTAGGGCTTGCTACAGAAAAACCCTTTGTTAACCGTTAGTGTGCTCCTGAACTAAAATGAGCAGCTGCATGTGAAGGTAAGCACCATTTCACAGACTGTTTCTGAGAAATTCTGCATACTGTCAGTCCAGAAAATGAACAAGGCCATGGTACATGTCCCAACAACACAGAATCATATAAATACCAAGACTGATGTTGTACCACACAGTTTATTTCCCAAAAAGATAACACTTCATAGGAAGTTAGACACATCTTAAGGATTGTCTCAAAACTTCATCAAAAACTCGAAGCAAGGGGGGCATGGCCAACCAAGATGGCTGAGTGGACGTGATCCATGAGGGCTCTGCCGTAAGTGTGTGAAATGGCCCTTAATGATGACTCCTAGACCTATACATTTACCAGATCCTGCTTGGAAGCTGAGATTTTCAGGACAGCCTGGATGAGGGCGGATGTAGTGTGAGATAGAGACTACGCTGCGACATTGAGTGGGCCACATGTGTCTCCGATGAGCGGTGGAGCCATGGTCGGCAATCGTGGTGAGGAATGTAGCAAATAACTACTCACTGGTGCATTCGCAGAGCGGTGGCGGACCGGGTGAGGCAGGAGAAAAACTCGACCCCACCTGCAACTACGGAGCAGACAACAGCGGTCGCAGCAGTACAGCCCCATGTTACCTCAGCAGGTGCTGCCTGCTGGAGGAGGCTGGAGAGGTTGCCAGGTAGGCGAGTCTGATGCACGGTGAACAGACAACGATATATTGAGTGAAGGGATGCCCATGCAGAGCACCGACTCCAGCCCCTGTTTGAGACAAGAATCATGCCATAATGGGCCCTGCTGCCTGACCTTAAGACGGCGAAAGTTTGTGACACACACTACTGCGGATGCCCTACTCTGCTATAGGTGGTGAGTGTAGACTTTCATTTGCCTGGGGAGACCTTCAAGGGAGAAAAAGGGCAGGATCCAGGGAGTGCTGGGGGCCCCACTTAGATACCACTTGTTGTTGTGGGGACCTGATCACCCCGATGCCTGACCTTAATAGGGCGCCCACACAGGTCTCCCCATGGCTGGTCTGAACAGGCGGCTGGTTCAACATTAAAATCACCTGAGGGCCTCATAGGTGGAAAGTTACTTGATGACACTCTGAGAATAGTACCCACCAACTTATAGATGCTACAAGGCACAACTGAATCTGCTGCCAGAGGAGGCATATGTGAAATGTTATGAGACTGGGACCTTTGATCCATACTGAGAGGAGGCATTGGACTGGTGCTGTCTCCCACGCCACACAGAGAGGTGCAGTCCGTGCTGGGTGATGGGGAGCATTGACTGCTGAGCAAGGCCGGGTGATCAGACGCTGGCCTATCACTTCCCCCACGGGTCACGTCTCCTGACTTGATGCCTCCCAAAAAAAACCAGGATAACAAAGTCTCCAACTACTTTATGCCGGCGGAAGTGACGGAGAGTATCCCTACAGGTGGCACGGAGGACACTATGGAGGATCTCCTCGCTTCATAGCAGAACTTCAAGCGAGAACTACCGGAAGATCTAAAATCTGATATGGATACATCTTTGGAGGGGCTCCGCGCAGACATTCAAGGCAAACTCATGTGGCTCCAGCAAGACGTTGACTCAGTGGGTACCCGCACGCTGGACCTCAAGACCGAGACACAAGAACTTGAGCATTGCATGGAACAAATAGAAGCTACCACGACACTTCTTCAGACACAACTTCAGGCATCCATACTGAAGTGTGAAGACTTTAAGAACAGATCCCAGTGAGATAACATTCACCTCCGCAACCTAGAAGAAGGTGCAGAGGGGCCGGACCTGGAGGCGTTTGTCGTTTGTGATAGGTCTGTTTTTGGAGCTCTTAGGCCCATCCGGAATGAAAGTCAAAATAGACAGAGTGCACAGAGTAGGACCGATGACCCCGGGCGGGAGCAGATGACCACGAGACGTCCTGGCCAAACCTTCACTCCTTTAAAATGAAAGAGGGGATCTTCCAAGCAGCATGGAGAGTCGGAGAGGTGTCCTTTCAGGACTGCACCTGCACTCAGTTTCAAGATATTGCTCTCTCCACTCTGGCACACCACCAGCAATTCCACCCCATCACAGACAAATTACGTTAGGACTCCATCAAGTATCGTTGGACATACCCTTTTGGTCTCGCCTTTGCATTTCACGATAAAAACCACCATGTTGCCACCCTCTCAGGGGCACCAAGAATTCTGGGGCTGACGCTCTCTGAGGAACAGCTGTCTGGAGACGATGCAGTGGGAGTTCTTGAGACTGAGAGGGAGAAGGGAAACGCCACACAGTGGTGCTCCCAGAATCATCCTCGCAAGCAACTGAAGAGTTGACGCACCAGATTTGGAAGAATGCTGTCCTACGAATCTCCGAGATAAGTGAAAACGGATACACATCCATCCATCATTACCCTTCTTTATCCTGGCAATACTGGATCCTACTGGAGAACTTATACATGTGATGCCGGAGGGGGAATGGGAGCATTACGGGACTTACAGTTTGCTGTTTAGTGGCCATATTTTGAGGTTTCTTTAAGAGCTCTAGAAGTCTAAGGTACAACGGCACTATTGAAAGAGCGTAAACATTTCCTATGAAATTTAGTATCACTAATGGCAAACCTGCCTTGGGCTTCAGAAATCAAACTCCATTTAAAAAGTGACATGCAGACATTTGGTGCTGCAAAATGAAAACATGAGGCTTTGATATTCACAGGCTTTAGTCAGAAACGCTTTCCACTCAGCAACCCATGTTAAACATTGCACAATTAATTCATAGTTTAGTTTTAATATCGATAGCTTAGATTTTGTCCTCACTATGGAAATATGATTTTAATCGGTAAAAGTGTTAAATGTGTGTATTAGTAGAATATAAATTGTATTAAAATTAACACAACATTTTATAATGTAGAAACACAGAAAAAGCTTATGATTTAGCACGTGCTCTCTAAGTTCCAGTTGACCTTCGAGGTGAGCAAAGACATTTTTCTCTTTCCATGTGAAAGAAGAAGGCTTGGCATAATTTATAGCATGTAACCTCGGAGCCATATCTATTTAGTTGCTGGAAAAGTTTAAACAAAGCCTCATTTTATTCTTTGCTTTAGAGAGAATAGAAAACACACATATTTTAAAAGTGCATTACCATTTTATGTTTAATGTTTCCTGCTTAATTAATAAGTTCTTTTGCAGCTAATGTTATGTGTTTAGTTAAAAATGAAATGTTTATTTGAAAGAAAGTTAGGAGATGAAGTCAGAATGTGTTGTGGGAAGAATTTTTGCCTGCCTGATAAATGACGTGCGCAGACAGCAGAGTGGTGGAGATGTCCTTTTGGAGAATGCTGGATTCCAGTTTGAAGCAGAATGGAAATCATGCCACCTGCTTTTTAACATTTTTTTTTATATGAAAGTGTTCCTAGTTTAGGAGTTTCAGAACCCTTGCAGACAGATTTAGAGACGGGAGGCTGCAGAGGAGTTTCAGACTTCGATGAAGAACTGAGAGGAGCAGAGCAGATGTGATTTGCAGATGCAGGGAAGGAGAGGACAGACATTGATGAATAGCAGAACGGAGGCAGACAAAGGCAGCTTAGATGCAGGTTTTGTCCCATTCTGACTTTTATTAAAATCCCCAAGCTTTATCTTTGACTAACTGGCTTTGTCAAGGCTTATTTGCTCTATGCTTTATTTCTCTTTATGGTAAATTCTGCAATTATTAATTTAGCTTCATGCTAATCTCACTCTTGTTTCTACTCTTGAACTCTTCATGAGTTCTGGCTCACATCATTTGTACCTCATTTTCTAGGAATAGAGATAATTTCCCTTATGGAACAAGTTGTATGCAATTTATGATATGCTCTATACTAACTTTATTTTTCTATTATCAATTCTGTAACCTGATTGATACCTGGCTACTGAATGAAGAGTCAGAGAATCTTAAATATCAATTAGAAAATAAATCTCTTTAAAACTTCTCACAGCTCTCATTATTGGCTAAAATGTTTATTTGCATTTAATTATTTGCCCGTGTTTATGAAGGAGCTTTATTGGGAAAAATACGGTGGCCAAGATCCATTGCCTCGAGCGGAAACAAGGGTAATGATAATTAAAGGTAATGGTGCCACATTTTCTAAATTTCTAAAGAGAGATTGCACTGAGATTTTCGCGTTATCACTATGGTAAGCCATTTCTAGCTTGCATTGGCGGACTATGACCCTACCGCCCCACAGAGAAGGTTTTCAATCTGGACATTAGTTTATGTTTTGGGGTTTTTGTTTCATGGTTTGATGGTACATGGAATCTTTTATTTGCACTGGCTAAGCAGATAAGTGAAGGGGGGGGTTACAACGGAGAGGTCAGGGGGGGAGGCTTGGGGAAGGACCTTTTGGTCGGTGTTTTCAGAGTGATCACGAGACAACTTTACTACACCTTACTCGATGATGGTGGTTACCTTACTGGCATTGAATACTAAAGGTTTTAATTCGCCTGCCATGCAGCATAAATTATGGAAATACCAGTTAGATCAGAGGCAGCACGATGTGGTAGCCCTACAAGAGACACACATGAAACGAACTGAGGACCATTGTAAGGAAGTGGGTTTCTGTTGCAGTAACCCCCCCACTTTTTGCCAGACAATTGATGCACTTTGACTAGATGTGCCCTGGGTCCCTGACAATCAGGTTCCAGGGCCTGTGTTCTTTCCCCAAAACTGTACACAATTGGCATCTCTGGCCACAGGTCAGCCCCTGGTAAATGGTACCACAGGTACCCAGGGCACTGTGACCAGGGAATACCTCTAAGGGCTGCAGCACTTATTGTGCCACCCTTAGAGGCCCTATACCTTTACACACACACCCTGCCTTTGCAGGCTGCGTGTTTTGGTGCAGAACAAAGTGAAGAGTCGACATGGCACACACCTCTGTGGGCCATGCCTGCAACCCACTGCCCTGGCATAGGTCAGTCACCCCTCTAGCTGGGTGCACTATACCAGTGGTGAGGGTACAGGTGCATGAGCCCTGTACCCCTACAGTGTCTAAGTCTATTCTTAGACATTGTAAGTGCAGTGCTGCCATTAAGAGTATATGGTGCTGGGAGTTTGTCATTACGAACTCCACAGCACCGTAATGGCTGCACTGAAAACTGAGAAGTTTGGTATCAAACTTCTCAGCACATTAAACCCACACTGATGCCAGTGTGGGATTTAATGAAAATGCACACAGAGGGCATCTTTGAGATGCCCCCTGAAAAACGACCAGCCTCTGGTGGGTTCCCTGACTGGTACACACCAGCCTGCCACCACGAGACATGTTTCTGGACCCCTAGGGTGGGAGCCTACGCTCCTGAGCCCAGAAACAAAGCCTTTCCTGGGCGGAGGTGTACACACCTCCCCCAGGCCAGAAAGAGCCATCTGTGGCAGGGGAGCTTCAAAGGCCTGGCAGCCTTTGTAATGCGACCCCCCAGCCTCTCCTTCTATCAGGAGCAGGCCCCCTTCCTGTCTCCCCTCCCTTTCGGCGGGAAGACAGGTGGGGAAAAACAAGCCAGCCCAGGAGTTGTGCCCACCTCTGCCAACTACACCCCTCAGGTGGGGGAGGAGAGGTGAAGCCCCCTCTCCAGTGCTCGCTATCTTGTAGATGGCAGGCACTCCCCAATCAGGACTAGGGATTGTGCTCACTCCCCCACGTGGGGTGAGCACACCAAGGGTGTAGTCACCCTAAGGACAGTAGCCCATTGGCTACTGACCTCAAGACCCCTAAAACACCCCCCTAAATACAGTATTTGGGGGGCAGCCCTGAACCAGGAAGGCAGATCCAGCCTACCAACAAGAAGAAAAGAAGAAGGACGAAGAGCCGTGCAGAGCTAACAAGAGGACGGCGCCCACTGACTTGGCCCCAGCCCTACAGGCCTGTCTCCCCTCGAACCTGCTTCTGCAAAATACTGGCGTGTCCAGCAGCCAGCAACCTCACAAACCCCGGAGGACCTGCCTGCCTTCACTTCCAAGACTGTTTCTCCCGTGTACACCGGTCGTGTTTAAACTGCAGCTTCTGGCTCCGGCCGGACACCGCGAATCCAGCCCACTCTGCACCCGCCGAAACCCGGCCTGAGCTCGAGTGGAAAAACACCACAAGAAGGTCACCCCGGCGATCCTGACCCGAGATCCGGCGACTCCTGACCTGCCTCAAGCCTCCAGACGACGCCTGCAGCCTCAATCCAGAGGCCCCCCTCTACCGCAACCAGAGCGGGTAAGAAAATCTGACCCTAAAAGGCACCCCTGCACCCGACGCCCCACGGCCTTGTGTGCCCCAACCAACGGTGCCTAACCAACCCAAGACATCCCAACTTACCCCTCGAAGTGGTGGTCGCACCCAGAAGGTCCTCGTCCCCGAGCCTGCAGTGCTTCTTCAAACCGGAGGCTCTCCATAGAAAGAACAGGGCGTCCGACGTCGAAACAGCACTCTGCACCCGGCCACCCCAGTGCCGCTGAGGGTGCACCTTTTGTGCCTACTTGTTTCCCCTTTTGCCCTGACCTAAACCCTAGGAGCTTTGCTCCCACAACCCAGTGGCCTGCTTGCCAGCAGCCACCAACCGGAGACCCCCTATCCTCAATAGGATAACATTGGGCCTCAACACTCTGCACCCGGCCGCCCTAGTGCCGCTGAGGGTGCAACAACAGTGCATCACTGACCCTGGGAGACCCCTGAGTCTGACCCCAGAACCCTAACTCCAAAGACCGAATACTTACCTCGAAACCGATAACCTGTTTTTCCTCATAGGATAACATTGACACTTTTTCTCCCAAAAAGTTTCGGTCGACTTTTAAAAACTAAGAATATTCCTTAAAAATCGCACAAATAACCTAAACGAATTTTCTCAACTATTTGCAGGAAAGATCCCAGTGCTGAATCTAGGTATCCAGCACTGAGTAGGAAAAAGTAACGTAAAAGTAACTTACCTGTGAATTGAATTTCCTTCCATAGGATAACATTGGTGGTTCTATGTGAAAAAGTTTCTAAGTGTCAACTTTTGAAATACAAGAATATTCTTTAAAAATCGTACATCTAACTAAAACGCATTTTCTCAACTGTTTTCAGGAAATGTCCCAGTGCTGAATCTAGGATCCAGCACTGTGTTAGAAAAAGTAATCCAAAAAGTAACTTACCTGCAATTTACAGGAAAAGCCTATGTATTTCAATGTACTGGTCCAAAAAGTTTCTAAGTGTGGACTTTTGAAATCTGAAAATATTCTCTAAAAATCGTACAAACTACAAAAACGTAATTACTTACCTGTTTTAAGTAAATGTCCCAGTGCTGAATCTAGGAGTCCAGCACTGGATTACAAAAGTAACGTGTTAGAACTGGGGGTCTCTAGTTGGCAATGGTTTGCACCTTTGTCCAAATAGGGACCCTTGCTTCTAGTCAGGATAAGGGGGAAACACTCCTAAAATAACCCCTGCTCACCCCCTGGTAGCTTGGCACGAGCAGACAGGCTTATCTCAGAGGCAGTGTGTAAAGCATTTGTGACCACATACAGTAATACAGTGAAAACACTACAGATGGACACCACACAGGTCGTTTATGTAAAAATAAGTAATCTTTATATAGACTTATCACAAGACCCAATAGCAAAAATCCACAATACTGTAATCAAAAATAGACTTAAAATGATAGAGACAGTTCACGTTATCTTCAAAAATAGGATAGTCAATCAAATAAAGCTTGTAGCAACAAATAACTCCACTTGGAGTTATCACGACGTCGTGACCGGTGGAAATCCCAAAGTACGGCGCCGACCGCGAGGTGCGCGGCGTCGGGCCCGGAGTCGAGCAGACCCACAAAGAACAGTACCTGGAATTCGATGAAAACAAAGACGGTGCACGGCGTCGGGGAGGTGATGCTTCGTTGGCGCCGGCGGCGTCGGTTCCTTACGACCCCAGGGGAGGTGATGTCTCGGTTCCTTACTGCAGCGCAGGGGAGGTGAGGCGTCGGTTCCTTACTGTGTCGGGGAGGTGACGTCACGGATGGCGGCGAGGCGTCGGTTCCTTACGATGGTGCGGCGTCGATGGATTCGGGGGTCACCCACGTCGAGGATCGGCTCCGCGATGATGAAGCCCTGGCGTCGGTGAAGTCGGGGCTGCGGTGCGAGTCGGGACGGTGCGTCAGTCGGGGCGGTGCGTCGTGCTCTTCACGAGCGGTGCCCACGGCTTCGGTGCAGGTTACGGCGTCGCTCGCCGGCGTCGGTGTTGCAATTTCCCTCTGTTAGCAGCTAAAACAGCAGTTCCAGATGCAGGCAAACAGAAGGGGTGAAGTCTTTGTGTCCCTGTGACTTCAGGCAGGAGGCAAGCTCAGTTCAAGCCCTTGGAGATTCCCTTCTTCAAGATGACAAAGCACAGCAAAGTCTTTTCTCCTGTCCTTGGCAGAAAGCAACCACTGCAGGCCAACCCCAATCAGCAAAACAGCACAGGGGCAGTACTCCTCCTTCAGCTTCTCCGGTTCTTCTCCTTGGCAACAGGTTTCTTGATTTCCCAGAAGTGATCTAATTTCCTAGGGGTCTGGATCCCCTTTTTATACACCCTTTTCCCTTTGTGTAAAGGTGCAGGGCTGGGGAAAAACCAGACGCAACTGGTTTGGGGGGAGCTTTGGAGCACTTTGTTTTGCTCAGCTCCTCTCTCCTTTCACAGGACAGGCTAGGGACATCAGACGCACCACAGGGGGTGGAGCCAGCATTGTGGAGGGAAGGCACAGCCCTATTCAGGTCCCAGGTGCAACTCCTCCCTCCCATCTAGATGCAGATCTCCTATTCAGCCCTGCGCTGACTCATCCTGCCCCTCCTGGAGCCACACACACCTCTCAGCCCCTGTCACTCACAAGCCAGACATGCAATTCACATCAGGCAGGCAGACACAGAGCACACATAAATGCCAACTTCTAGAAGTGGCATTTCTACACAAGTTATAATAAATCTGCGCACACCATTGCGCAGCATTTATTCTCACGAGTTCGCACATACTAAACTCGCCCCTGCACTCCTCTCACACCAGGAATTACCATGGACATACATATCCCCCATGCATTCCTATGGGAGGGCCGGACAATCTCACCACACGCACTCAGCGCGCACGCACTTTACACTGGCCCACAGTGCTAAAGTGCCCAGAGACTTAAAACTACTGACATACAAGGCAAAAAGTTTAGGGGTGAACCGCCCAAAAAGGGCCAAGTCCAACATAACGCAAGAGTAATTTTACCTGCATTTACCTTAAAAAGCCATTCATTTCAATGTACTGCATTTACTAAGTATTGCAACCTACTGCATCCCCTGTAAATCAAATCAAGTACAATCTTCATTGCTTTTTAAAACTGTGTACAACAAGTAACTTATTACTGAAAAGAATTGAATGCTTACCTGTATCAGGCTTGCTTGGTTCTAAAATAAAATAACAGTATATTTTTTATACAAAAACAATTGGCCTAGAGTTCAGTTCTTGAGTGTTTGAATTCATTTGCTGACTGAGTGTGTACATCAAATGCTTAACACTGTCCTCTGATACTGCCTTACAGCTCGACCAAGCTACCACTATTAGAGAGTAAGGTTCTATCTAACTTTAACCTCTGCCTAACTTTGGGGACTCTTGGACTCTATACACACTGTACCTTACTTTGGTGCAGTATATATAGAGCCAGTTTCTTACAACCATAGACTACATCATAGGGCATACCCCATAATATACAAATCCTCTGCACCTTCGAAACACAATGGGGTGGCCCTTCTCTTTCACTCGTCGTTGAAGTTTCAACCTGAAGATTGTAGATCAGATAAAGACGGTAGGGTGGTTATGGTTAGAGGCCGACTCCATGGCCACATGTGTACCTCTGCCTCTGTTTACGCTCCCAATACTAACCAGGGACAATTCCTGAGTTCTATGCTATCAATGCTGGGAGGGTTTGCAGAGGGGGAGGTGATCCTAATGGGAGATTTCAACCTCATTTGAGACTCGGGGATGGATAGCACACAACCACACAGAGCCAATATTGGTAGCATCCCCAGAATGCTGAAACAGGAGTTTAAATCTATGGGCTTGGTGGATGTGTGGTGCACCTTACATCCCACAACCCAAGGCTATACCTTCTTTTCACATTCCCATCGTAGCTATTCTCAATTGAATTATATATTTGTGAGTTGTGCCCTAACACCAGCCCTACAAGTAGCCTCCTTCCATCTGATTACAATCTTAGACCATTCACCAGCGACACTGACTATGCCCTGGTAAATAGCCCCAGCGAGACATCTTCGCTGTTTTTTCCCTGGGTCCCTCATACGCAACAAACTTCTACGAGAAGAACTGAGGAAGGCCTCTGGGGATTACTTTTCCCTGAACGCTCCACATGATGCTACCCCGATGAACAACTGAGATGCCTTTAAGACTGTTCTTCAGGGTAAATGTATCGCCTTAACCATGACACTCAATAAGCAAAGAACTAAAGAAAGACTGGAGTTGGAGGCGGACCGCCAAGCTGCAGAACGAGCACACAAGGAGAAGCCAACATTGACCCTCCAGAGGAAAGTTACAGCGCTCAGAGGCAAACTTAATGCTATATACAACAATAGAGCTAAACTTACCCTCTTAAGACTTAAATGCACCACACATGAACAGGGGAACAAGGTGGGTTTACACCTAGCAAGGCAATTATGGATTAAACAAGAGAAGGATTATAAGGGGACAATCAGGGGGGACGTCAGTCACGGACCCGGAACGGCCCAAGCTTTTGGCCAGTTCTACAGAAATGTGTACACTGCGGAGGGCTACTAAGAGACAGCCCAGTTTGCCTATCTAGGAAGGCTAGACCTCCCAAAGGTAACTCGAGCACAAAATGAGCACCTGGAAAAGCCCATAGCTGAAGAGGAGATATGTAAGGCAATAACAGAACTTAAACTCCATAAATCCCCAGGGCCAGATTGGCTCATGGCACAATTTGGTAAGGCCTTTAGTTTGGAACTCCTCCCACACCTTTTGCCTCTCTTCAACTCCATGGCAGAGGGACAGGAGGTTACTTCATCCATAAGCTTCATCCTGATCTCGGTCATTCCAAAACCAGGGATAGACCCTCAAAACTGTGGCTCATACCGACTAATAGCGCTTCTTAATCTTGGCGCCAAATTAAATACGAAAATTATAGCCTCTAGGCTTGAAGATCTTTTACCAGAATTAATCCACCCAGGTCAACCCAGATTCATCACAGGCAGACAAACCCATGATAATTTGCGAAGGGTGATCCACCTGGATGAGAAAGCTACTAAAATATCGATCTCAGCGGCCCTCTTGGCGTTAGAGGAAGAGACAGCTTTTGACTGGGTGGATTGGCCCTTCTTATTTCACACCCTGAAGAAATTTGGATTTTGCGTCCACTTTATATCTATGATTAAGTCTAATTATGCATGACCTAGTGCTTGAGTGTTGATTAACAGAGTGAGCTCTGATCTCTTCTATTTGGAAAGGGGAACACAGCAGGGGTGCCCCCTCTCACCGTTACTATTCACCCTTAGTATTGAGCCCTTTGCGGCAAAGATCCGTACGACACCCGCTATCCGAGGCATCACTTTTGGCACGGAGGAACATTAGATCTCCCTCTTCGCCGATGGCCATCACCAGTCCAGGGTCTACCCAAGGAGCCTTGCAGATGGAACTATGAAAATTTGAATTAGTATCAGGCTACCGTATTAATCTAACCAAATTTTTTCTGCTCAATCTAAACCTACTGCAGCAAGAAATGGAGTCAGTGGTGGAGAACACCCCCTTTCAATCGGCTAGGAAAGAGATTACTTATCTTGGTGTTAAGATTACTCTCAAGATCTCGGACCTATTTAAAGTTAACTATCTGCCACTCCTCCAACAATTAGAGTCTGAATTTCGAAGGTGGGCGCCCATGTACATTTCATGGCTGGGTCGTATTCACATTATAAAAATTAATGTTCCGCCCCGATTATTGTACCGGTTCCAGGGCCTACCGATCAATTTGGACCGAGGATTTTTGCTCAACCTGCGCTCTATGGTTATACGATTTATCTGGCAGGATTAAAGGGCGCGCCTCCCGTATAAGCAACTCTGTCTACAGAAGTCCCTAGGAGGCCTGGCTCTACTAGATTTCTATCTCTACTACAAAGCCTCTCAACTGAGAGTAATTCAAGAATAGTCAGCAAGGGAGTCCGATAAACACTGGCTCCATTTGGATGGTGCGGTGGTGGGGAGATATATCTGGGACCTCCTCTGGAAACCTAAGGCAGACTGCCTGTTGAATGCATACTTGAGCACCACGACGAAGACTAAACTTAAAAGTCTGTGATGAGGTCAACCACACAGCTGCTTAGACCTCCTTCCCCACCAGTTCATTTATAATCCTGCATTTCCCTCAGCTTTGCGCACAGGGGCCTTCAATGCATGGAGAGAGGTGAGATGTTTCACTGTCTCAGATCTCTTCCACAACTGGGACAGCCTAACGTTTGAACATTTTCAAAGAAACTTTCAACTTCCAGTGTCAGAACACTATCATTACACCCAGCGTAGACACTGGGTTCTGGGCATGGAGATGAGGGATGTGGCCACTAGAGATCTCACCCCGTTGAGAGGTTTGTGAGGGCGGTGGGCGGAACTAATACAATCATCTAATTCCTCTACCTCTTCCTAATCTTGACCCTCAACATCCCCCGCCAGCGACACATGGCCTTCTGGGAACCGACGCGGAGTAAGGACATTTCTGATGAGCAATGGGGCAGGCTATAGATAAACATTCCCAAATTCTATCATTCAATGGGGAAACGGAAAGCCTACTATAAGGTGCTTTATGACTGGTACCTTAACCCTACCAAACTAAAGAGAATCTTCCCTAATACCTCGGATTTATGTTGGAGGGGATGTGACATGCTGGGTGACTTTAGACATATCTGGTGGGACTGTCCCTCAATCCCCCATTCTGGTCCGAAATCTTGGCATAGATTAAGGTTATTTTGGGATACCCCTTATCGGATGACACAGGCTTTGCGCTCCTGGGCCTCCGTGATAGATCTCTTAAACACCAAACAGTAGGAGACCGATCAATTCTCTGGTTGTGCTTAGGGGCAGCTAAAATGGCTGTGAAAGCGAATGGAGGCCCCTTCATTGACCCAATGACATTCACGCTCATGGAATGCCCTCACAATGGAACACATGACAGATACCCTCTCAAACACCTTTAAGAATTTTGATATGTATTGGGCCCACTGGTGACCCAACTTTCTCAGGGACTGCCACTATGCGCCTGCCCAACACGAACGCGGGCTCTTCACCTTTTCCAATTTTAGTATAAGGTTCCGGAGGATGTCTTGAGAGAGGAGCGAGAAACCTCCTGGACACAACCCTGACTAAATTAGGCTACCCCTTGTACACACCACTCTTTCCACCGGACCACTCAAGCTCACCTATGTACCTTTAGTTGAAGGAGTTTTTTTTTTGTTTTGTTAGGAAATAGTGGGATTCTTCGTTACAGTTATTGAAAAGGGTATACAATAATTAAGGATTCAAATATGACAAACCAAAAGGGAAAAGCAACTGATTCTTTCGATAGAATTTAAGTTTGGTGATGGTTGGATTGTGACAACTTGCACTGTTATCAATGTGAACCCTGAAGACACAATAAACAAAGTTTTGACAAAAATACTCAAAGCACACAAAAAATGGTCACAACCAATAATCTATAGCAATCTGTACGAACATTCCTCTTGTTTTATGGTCACTCCTTTTTTGTCTGGACTGATGCTGCTGTTTTTTTTTTTTTTTAACTCTACTTACTGAGACATGGCTAACAAACTCCAAGTGCATGTGCTTTGACCCATTAGGCATTTTGAAATTAGCTACACTGCTGTGGACCCAGGGCATGCCCTTGTAGCCTGGGTGTGCATTTTTAAAACTGCCATTTCAACCAGGCAAAATAAGCCTCTTGTTGGACCTAAACCTTCCTTATTAATGTGTATACGTCATCCCTATGATAGGCCCTAAATGCCCATAGGGCAAGGTGCATGGTACTTAAAAGGTAAGTTATGTATATTTTATGTTTTACATGTCCTAGCAGTGAAAAACCTCCAAAGTCATTTTTCACTGTGGCAAGGCTGGGTCTCTCATTGGAAAGCACTGGGTTACATTATAAGGCCTTATGAGGCTTACCATAGGTTTTGGAGTAGCAGAAAAATGATTGAAGGACTAATTTTAATAGTAACTTAAAATCTAACATATTTTTGTGTTTTCGACTTTTTAAATGTCGTGATACTTGTAAATGCTTTAAACAGTTTCTTAAGTTAAGCCTGTCTGCTCTGGGCAATAACTATTAGTGGCTGAGCTCAGTTTTAAATTACTGAAACCTTTACTAGACCTAGCAAGCATAGTTACATTATTTCTTGTGGTGGACTACCATCCATCCCAACTAATAATGCACTTTCTCATCAAACAGAATTATAAAAACATGTATTGATTGGATAGTTTCAATATGACTAAACAAGAGCGCTTATTTTGTAAAAGAGCTGCAACAAAAAATTAAGTAGTTCATTTATTTATTTGTAAATGAGTTTTGGAGTAATCATTCCCTCCTCCTTTCTCTGATGCCACTCTGCTGTTGCCTCCCTCTTCCACCTCCCACCCTCTCCTTCCCCATCAGTCTGGTGGTTCTTTCTATGCAGTGAGCCCAGTCTGAGACACATGATGAGGCTACTGGGGATGTCTAACATTTGTTTCTCTAATGGCAGTGTTAATTTTCATTACTGGAACAGTGCTTTGCTGTTCCTAGCAACGGTAGCGTCCTCCCCAGCCCAGGAGCATGTAACAGACCACGCCACACACAGAGCTCTGGTTAGCACGTCTTTATTCTCCAGCGTGCAACCGTTAACTGAACGCACTGTGCCACAAACTTTATTAACCAGACCCAGCCACACCCATCAGGTTACGTAATACTTTAAGGAGTCTACCAAGGACCACTAGAGTCTGATGGTAACCTTTGTTCAGATCAACAGGGACTCTCCTAGGGACTGCTGCCCTCCCGGCATTTTAAAAGAAATATTTACCGCTCTCCCCAGCCCAGCCTTATGTCTTTTGAATGAGTCACTGTCCCAGGGACTTGTCCCCGAAACCTTCAAGGAGGCAATTGTTGTCCCCCTCCTGAAGAAATTAGGAGCAGACCCTCAAATCCTGACGAATTACCGTCCGATTTCTCTTCTCCCATACCTGGCCAAGGTCTTGGAGGCTTATGTAACTAGATGCCTCTCCGGATTCTTAGAAGAGTCTGAATACCTCGATCCCCATCAAGCAGGGTTTCGCCCAGCACACTCCACAGAGGCCGTAATACAGACACTCTCAGCAGGGATGCCGATATGGGCTCCCCGCAGGCCCTTGTCCTGCTTGATCTCTCCGCGGCTTTTGACACGGTCGACCATGACATACTGGTCGATCGTGTCAGAGACGCGGGGATCCAGGGACTAGCCCTTGGCTGGATCAGCTCTTTCTTGGTAAACCGCTCTCAGTCGGTTCGCATTGCTCAGTTTACTGCTCCCAGAATAAGGACCACATGCGGAGTCTCGCAGGGCTCCTCACTTCCCCCCCTCCTGTTCAATCTCTACCTCCTCCCACTGATTCGGGCCTTGAAAGAGAGGAAAGTCTGCACTTTCAATTATGCTGATGACTTCCAACTAATATTCCCCATCAGCAATTCCCCTGACTCGGTCCGTGATTTTCAGTCCACCATGCTATTCATTAGCGGGTGGATGAATAGCAACCACCTAAAACTCAATCCGGACAAAACCGAGCTAGTTCTAACAGGAGGTATCGACAACAACCCCTGGGGCCCACACTTTTGGCCAAAGGAACTGGGCCAATCCCCCTCCCCTTCTGCCTCGGCCAAAAGCCTTGGGGTGACCATAAACCATGACCTCACCATGAAGTCCCAAATTGGGTCAGTGATATCCACCTGCTTCTTCCAGCTGAGGAAAATAAGAAAGATTAGAAAATTTCTCACCCAGGAAGCTCTGACCCAGGTGGTTCTTGCCATGGTCATGTCCCATGTTGACTACGCCAACTCACTGTATTTTGGCATCCTCCTATACCTAACCAAACATCTGCAACTGGTACAGAACCAAGCAGCGCGACTGATCCTCCAGCAACCTAGGCACCATCATGTCACCCCCCTCATGAGAAAGCTGCACTGGCTCCCCATCACACAGCACTGTGCCTTCAAGGTTTGCTGTCTCATCTTTAAATCCCTGAATGGAAAGAGCCCTAAATTCCTGGACAGCCTTATTCTGAGGCACACACTTACGCGCAACTTGCGCTCGGTCCACAAGCACCTTCTGTCTATCCCTTCCTTCAAACTAAAGTGCCTGGGTGGTGCTAGGTTTGCCGTTCTAGCTCCAAGACTCTGGAACTTTCTCCCCTCCGAAATCCGATCCTGCACCGACCTCCTAGGCTTTAGGAGGCTCCTCAAAACCTGGCTGTTTCGACAAGCTTACGAGTAACTCCCTAGGGCTCAGGTACCTCTCAGAGCAGCGCCATGAAACCAATCCGGTGTACGTGCGCTTTACAATTTTTTTTAACATAACATAACATTAACATAACAACAAGGTGGGAAAAGACTTTGGCGCCGTTCAACTGTGTGATCATGTCCACAATGTGTGGACCTGGATGTCTTTCTCTTTTGATTGCTTTGTTGGCCTGTCGCATATCAACACAAATGTGCACTGACTGTCCACTGTCCTTTTTTGGCACTACTACAATGGGTGAAACCCACAGTGTTGGACCATTGGCTCAATGATGTCATGCTTTAGAAGTGTTTCTAGTTCTTTCTCAACAGCTTCCTGTAAGTGAAAAGCAATTCAACTGTGTCGCTGTGCAACGGGGTGAATATCTTCATTAATGTGAAGCTGTGCCTTCCTTGTCTTAAGTTTCCTAAGTCCACAAAACAATGTTGGGAATTGACTCAGTATTTGGAATGGGCATTCAAGTTGTAGTTAATAGAAATCAGCTCCATGTCAGCAGTAGTGTCGAAACTTAATAAGCATGCACTCGACGAAGTGCCTGGGAGTACATGAATTGGTGTTTGCAATGTAATTTTCTTGTCCTGCATGGTCGCCACAAAAGATCCTTTCCTACGCAGGGTGTGGAAGCTGCTGGAGTATACACCTTAGTTCCTGACAGTGTGAGATGTGGTATCGGGGACAGTTCTCTGATGGCATGATGATTATCAAGGCACCGTTGTCTATAATGAAAGTTGTAGGGTACTCACTTTGAACGTGATTTTAAGACAATGTTAAAGGAACCTTGTTGCATCATGTGGTGATTCTTTTCAGACCTGTGCTTTCCCTTGCAAGCGGCCAGTCCTACATGCGCATGTTGATCTGTGACTGACATCACCATTGCACATCCATTTTCCTCATATTCACTTGATGATGACGTCAATGAACTGTTGGGTGATGAATTTGATAATGATAGACTTTGTTTCGTTTCCACATGCCTTAGTTGATGTTGCCATTTTGCCTTGCGGGAGTGGCTAGAGTGCTTCTGGAACTTTCTGGCGTCCATCCTAAGTGCGTCTCTTGATGACGCACTTAGTTTCTCTTTCGTTTGCAAACCATTGTGAAATGTTTTTCCTTCCTGCAGCCTTTGCATATTTGTCCGATAGCAGGACATTTACCTCAAGGTGGAAAGGAGAATCCACAGCAGAAACACAATTTCTTTTTCTTCAGACACATGACTCAGTGGGCTGCTCCCTTGTGTCTCTGTTTATTTGTCATGCATAATGCTGATTCACTTTGGGTGGTTCCAGCTTCCATATCAGCAGCTTGTCGATCGTCACATTCCTCTGCTCTTGCAGCCATGAGCACTTTCTCCAAACTGAGCGTTTCTCTCAGCATGCGTCGTCAGAATGAGTCAGAGAGGCAACCATCAGTAACTCAAAGAAGCATAGCTTCTTCATCATTGAAATCACTGAACTTGCAGTGCTTTATAAGCGTATTAAGTTTCTCAACAAACTCATCCATCGTTTCACAAAGTTGCTGTTGTGCTTGGTCGAAAGTGTACCTTTCATAGTCTACTTTCGACATTGGATTGAACTTGGCCTCACCGTCTTTTTGATTTGACGGTATATTTCACCAGCTTATGACATCATCTTTGTCACCTCTTGTATCCAGTCACCTGCAAGGTTCTTTAAGTATTTGATGATCTTTTTGTCATCTGCTTCTTCTATAGCATCTGTGAAGTCATTGAACTTTTCAATCAAGGCAGTCCATCTGGCACCAATATTTTGCTTTTTGGTGGCATCGAGTGGAGGTGGTGGTTTCAGGAACACAGCAGCATCGTATTTTGTGCTGTGTCCTACTGACGTTGAGAGTATGTGCTCTTCAGGCAGAATTTGATTTTTGGCGTCACTTAGTCCAGTGGTACCTCTTCAAGCACCGGGCTGCTCACTGGTGCTTGGGTTGTTGCTCCCAAGCTGAGCTCGTCGGGCACCATCTTACTTCTTCACTGAGCTTTTGCTTCTTGCATGTGCTCTTCACCACTCTCGACTTTATGCATCATGCCTGGCTGTCGTTGCCTTTGGCGCTTCTTCATACCTGGTTGTCACTGTCTTTAGTGTTTCTGCTTTATATTGGTATTGGCTCTGTGTTATGCTGTGGTGCACTGTCTCCTCTTTTGGGCTCACCAGTAAATTTTTGGCAGGCTTACTGATTGTGCTCCTCTGTGGAGCCTTCACCTTCTTCGAACGTCTCTCAAAAGCTAGGGTTGTGCATTGACTCCACATACGCCAACTGTAAACCCCTTCTTGAGGTGCACGAGCAGTTGGCTGGACCTTGGCAAACTCGCGGAGAGAGCAGCCTTGCATCATTGGTGGGTACCTATCCCCTATCTCGTTGCCAGTTTTAGCATCCTCCCCAGCCTGGAAGCATGTAACAGACCATGCCACATGCAGAGCTCTGGTTTGTACACCTTTATTCTTCAGCATGCAACCGTTAACTGAACGCACTGCATCACAAACTTTATTAGCCACACCCAGCCGATTATGTTATACTTGTAAGAAGCCTGCCGAGGACCACTAAAGTCTGGATGCACAAACACAGGACAGATAAGCAACCATACCATTATGAGCTGTTTCTGAAGACTTAGACCGAAAGCTAGTAACAACCAACATATCCTTCACAAAGCAAAAGCTTATGGGAATCGAAGCTTGTCCACCAACAAGTACGTCTTAGGAGACCGAGTGGTGGAGTGCATCATGGGTTCTTGCACAATGGCTTCTTTGGCTGTGCCAAAGACCATAATGCCATGGCATATGACTTGTTTTTAGAACATCAGAAAACCCACCATTTCAGTGGCCCATTTACACTCTGGCTCTTTGTACATAGTATTCCTGAGGGGGATCCAGGCCAGTTTCAAGACCTTCAGCCTCAACAAATGGTTTTACCCCTAATGTAAATTGTGTTGTCTCATCATGCAGCTGTTTCAGTCCTACTATTCAGTGTTTTTTGCTTGCGTTACTCTTCGGGTCTTCTTAGGTGACTGGATTCATGTTCACTAACATCTTGCGAGCAGCTGATGGAGGTGGTAGGCTCCAGGTAGCTGTGGGCAGTCTCCTCATCAAAACTACCATTGCCCCCTTGATCGAAGCTGCACTTACCCATTCATCTAGTCATCCACACATGCATTCACTCTTCTATCCAGGGACTCAATCCTTCAACCATTCACTGCTCCTTTCCCAGTAACTGCCTTTCACTCACAACGTCCCTCACTGTCTCAGGCTCCCCTCTGTACCCTTACTCTTCACAATGCATTTGCCCCTTAATGCACTCACATATTCATCTTGCCATCCATGAATGTACTTATTCTCACATTCATCCACTTGGCCATCCTCACAACCACAAACAAAAACAGTGAAGAAGGACTTTGAATTATAAGCCCAGGCCCAGTAGCTTTGCCAATATTTGTCTGCTCCCCCCACCCCCCACGTACCATGGCAGTGCCTGGCCTCCGAGGTGACAAAATCAGTGCTAAGAACACATGGCCCGACATATTTTAATATACAAATAATAAACACTAGTCCATTACTCACTATCAGAGTAAAAAGAAGTGAAGCACCAGGAGCTCGAATGGGGACTTCACAGGCAGCTGAGGTAAGTAAAAAAGACTCTTTTAAATGTATGTTGTTTGCGTGGTTGTGGGTGAAAGTGAGTTTTTGTGAAACAGTGCCTGTATGTATGATTTGTGTGTGTTGTATTTGTGAGCATGGGTGTGTGAAAATCAGTGACAGATATTGAGTGAGATTGAGTGACGGTGAAAATGAGTCAGAGTGAGAGAATATTCAAGTGAGAGTAGGAGTGACTGCAAGTGAGTGAGAGTTGGTGACTGAGAAAGAATGAGTAAGAATAAGTGGAGAGAGTGTTACAGGATGTGAATGAAAACGAGTGACTGGGAATTTAACTTTGAGTGAGAAAAAGTGTGTGAGATTGAAAGTGAGAAAAAATGAGTGAGAGTAAAAGTTGTGATTGAGAATGAGTACCTGAGAATGAAAGAGGGAGTTGAAAGTAAGAGTGTTTACAAGTGGCCAGCGTGTGAATGAGAAAGTATGAGTGAGTCAATAAGAATAAATATGTGATTGGAATGAGTCTGAGTGATCATAACTAAGACTGTGGTGTTATGCTTGTGAGTCATATTGAAGGTGATTTTTGGTTTATAGAGCTACCCATGACACAATATTGATGCAGACAATTCTTAGCATGACAGACACCTTTAACAACATTTGGCACTGGCGTTCTAGAGTTCATTTTTGACATAATTGATACTAATGGTGGCACACTCGAGGTAATTCTATGGAAAATGCTGATGCTGGCATACTTAAAGAAATTCTTGTCATGGGGAGACGTTATGATCATGTGACTACTTCCTGGAAGATTCAGGGTCAAAGGTAATATGATGTCTCTTCCAATGATGTCATTTGTTTTTACATTTTGTTTATATTCATTTTTTAACAGAGAAAAACGAAGGAAACAGATCACATTATCGCACATAGCACAGTTATAAGTTAACATGAGTCATCAGGCAATTGGTCAAAATTATTAATGTGAAACACATTGCCAGTAGGTATGTCTATAAAGGAACAAGCGACAGGTCGATACACTTTCAAACAATCATAATACAGTCTAGTCGTTCCACAAATCCAAGGCCAGTCTACTTTCAAATGTTATAGGTGGCCAGCGGCCATCGAACAGATCTGCGTACCCATCTCTCATGTATCCCAGATCAGCACAGGACAGCTTGTACTCCTTCATTATCAGTACCATTACCTTGTTTCGCCACTAAGTATGGGGCAAACATTCCCCAGAAGCTTTTAGGTCGACTGCGGGGGGGAGGGGGGTAACAACTCATTATAAACGTGAGATTGGGTATTACTATACAACATATCTCTCTCCCACTCTGCAGCAGTTGCAACAGGACCACGCATCCAACGCATCGCGATCCTGCGCTTAGCCAATAGTAAACCCATAGAAACCAATTTTCTAACGCTCTTGCTGAGGGGTTTCGTGTATCCTAAAAGCGCTAGCAGGGGATCAGGAGTGAGGTACAGACCCACTATATCATTCAGTACTTGAAAAATTTGTTTCCAAAATGCCGACACAGGGGGGCACACCCACGCAACATGTAAAAAATCTGCCTCTACCATCCCGCATCTCTCGCAGCGATGCGTGTCCCTTAGCCCATAACGAAACAACCTCAGTGGCGTGTAGTGGACTCTATTCAAATACTTGAAGTGCACCAATCTGTGCCTGCCATTGAGTGATATCGTTTGTGTAGCTGCACAGCAGTAATACCAGATATCGTCAGTAAGGGGGACTCCGAGATCATGCTGCCACTCGAGTCGCTCTTTGGTATATTGTGTATTTTTAAATGTTTGTGATGAGGCATAGAGCTTCGAAATTAGTTTAACAGGGGACTCTGAGCGCAAGAGAATGGAGAAGGCAGGAAGCTCCGGAGGGTCTTGGAGCTCGTCGCCTAGCGTGGCGTGGCGAGTTCTAAAAAAGTGAAATTGTGTTAGAGCAGTGTGGTCTGAGAAGCCTGCCACTGCCTCCTCCCACGTGCATACCCTCCCTTCCTTAAAGAAATCGCCCATTACTTTCATGCGCAGGGCGTTCAATGAGCGAAGTGCCCCACGTTCCGAGCTGAGAACAAACCATTGACACCAGTCTACTGGCAGGAGAGGAGAGTATAACTGGGCACCAGCCTGCTTTTTTTTAGCAACACGTGCCAGGCGTGGACTATAGAATTAACAGAGTCCAAAATGCTGCAGCGCCTGGTAGGCGCCTGAGTTAGCAAACGCGGGAGAGGGTCAGGGCTAGCGGCCACCCTTTCAATCTGGAGGTGCGGTAGATCTTGCGGGCCATGAATCCAGCTATGAGCATGCAAACCTTGTGCCACCCTGTAATATAGTTCTAAATCGGGCGCGCCTAGGCCCCCCGCAGTGTAGGGCAGAGTGAGAGTGTCTAGCTTAACATGCAGAGCTTTTCCTGCCCACGCCAGTTTACACATCAGTGTCTGCAGCTCCCTAAACATGTGTTGGGGTACCACAATAGGTATATTGACGAAGAGAAAAAGGAAACGGGGGAGAACAATCATTTTCATCAAGGACACTCGTCCAACCAGCGAGAGGGGAAGTCGTATCCACCTATCTATATCTTCGTCCAGCTTGGCGATGGCTCTGCCATAGTTTGCTCTGAGCACTTGCTCTGCGTCAGAGTGGACTTGGATTCCCAAGTACCTAACCGGATCAGATTGTAGTGTAGTTCCTATAGTATCTCTGCAGGACCTGCGCTTTTGGATAACATACGCTGTGGGCCTGGTGGCAGACTGATTCTGAGCACCCCCACCGCGTATGTTAGCCTGTTTGCATTAGCTAGCTCACAGTGCCACTAGAATCTCCTTTTTATCAGAGAGATTAGTTTTTGGCAACCTCAGAACACGACAACCCTGATTCCTCAGACTCGTGGAAACAATGTACTACTTTTCGCTCAGTCACTCGTGCTTGCTCATTTGGTCTCAGAGAGTTACACAGAAGAAACAGTTGAGCGTGTTTACAATAAGAATTTATTGCACAGTTGTTCTTCTAGTATAAAATATATGTGCTGCGACAACTGTTAAACAGTAGCAGAGATATATGATCAGTAGTACAGTGAATAAGAAAGGATAGTACAGTTCTACCATTTTGCAATAGTCATGAACATATACATGAATATAAAATGCATTTATAAAATGAAGCGCATACTCCTACGATGCCTGTCTAGATGTACCTAAGTGTACCTAGCATGTGAGTAGGTGCGAAAGAAGCCAAGAATCCCGCTAGGATTTAGTCAAACCCCATTACCTGAATAATGAGAGTGTGGGACCTCGTCCTTGTCTCGAGTTGGACACCCCGCAAGGGATGATTAGACCACTGTCAGCTGGAGCGACTGCATGCAGGAGCCTCAGCGTCTCTGGTCAGTGTGTCGGCCTGGAAGTCTCGGTTCCCTCTAACTACTGATAGCAAGAGGTGCTGTATTTATACAGAAAAGTATAGAGTCCCTTTGTCCCTTGTGTCTTGTGTTAGCCATTGTTGGGTATGAAGATGACGTATGGGATGAACCGGTTACGTAGATGTTTATGCAGGTGGATCCTAGCCCCTGCCTGGTTTCCTAGAACTCTTATGAATATTTAATCATACTGGATGAGCACATCGAAGATGGTATAGGAGGCCATTGTTCGGGAAAAACCCTCCTTCTGTACCCAAACCACAGTCTAGATAAGGTTCAGCCCTCAGCGCCCGTTATTGTAGCGAATAGGGAACTAATGTAGGTGAAAGATTATGCCTATATTAGGGCATCTCAAACTATGCCTATATTAGGGCATCTATATGAAACATAACACCCACTCCTCTTAATAGTCAACAATAATAAACAATGACAGCAAAACTACTAAGTCATACTAGGTGGGAGCGCATATAATTGTCAGTGAGCCACATAAAAACATTTTTAACAATTTTAAAAGCATATTTAAAAACATTTCTAAAAGGGAAAAAATGTGTAGAGTCAGTTTTTGAATTTGTATTCAAGCTAAAGGTCTAGCTTAGTCCCTTTATAGAATTTAAAACTTTTACAAGCTGTTTAGAAGGCCATGCTTTCTCTAGCGATAGTGTCAATTTAGTAGGAAATGTTCCAAATTTAATCAGAGTCTAAATGAAAAAGGAAACTCCGAATTCTTTCCCAGCACATGGTGAGCCAATTGAAGATTAAGTGTCCTGGCTGGGAGACGCAACATCACAGTCACTTGCTGTAGGGGACGGGAATTGTAATATTTCACACAGTACGTCGATGGAGCACAGATGATATTCAGTACTGCCCATAGTTGGCATATCGGCAGCCGGTGCTGTAGTCGATAGCTCAGTGCCCGTAGTGCTAGTTGTAGCGCTTGTGCTGGTGTCAGCGCTAGTGGTGGCTGAGCTGATGCTCACCCCAGTTGTTAAAGGCACCTGCAGGTTTTCAAGGAATGCAGTCGTCAGGATAGGAATACGCTGGGGACACAGCCGAGCGTGGGACCTCAGCGGTTCCAGCCTCGTGTTCAAGTCCGCAAGCGTCTCTGACTCGAGTGTCAGACAGATGTCCAACACGCATTCTTCACCGCAAAACAGGCATCAAAGTACAGGTAAGATGCAGTCCATCCAGACTGGTCTAAACGATAAGAACCAAGAAGCACTAAGTTCTCATAGGCGAGGCGTGCCCAGATGTTGTACCATGCGCTCACGGTATCTACGTTCCAGAAGAGCTTTCGCCATTTCGTTTGTGATTGGGCCGTCCATTGCGTATCAGGAAAATAACGATCAGGATTCCAGCTATTAAAAGCAGTATCAGAGGCAAACCTCCAAAGATGCTTCCAAATACGGAGTGTATAAAATTTGGGATAACTCCGAAGACTGTTTGGAAGGTGCTTAGAAAACCTGACCCTATGGTCTTAAATAAGTGTACAATACCACTCGTATCAGACATGTTAAAGATACGACCCACCATTTCTACGAAATGAAAGGGGCAGTTTGTACGAATAAGTGCTTGTATCTCGGTCGAGGTCCTTGCAACTTGAAGTTCAAAGGTCTCTCGAGCGGAGGTTAAGGGTACAGTTCGCTGAAAAAGCATGGCTTTCATTCTGCTCAAAGCGTCAAATTTTATAAAAGATATCTCTAACGAAGGCCACAAAGGCGCCTCCCTGACTGTACTTGTTGGGGGAAACAATACTTGCATACAGCAAGTAACCCTGGCGTTCACGGTGACCAGATAGGTGATACCCGGAAGCATGCCACAGCAACCTTGATCATTCAGCATCAAGTAACTCCCATTCGAGAGTAACTCGAAAACTGGTGTGATCACGGCAGTTGGAGTTCCTTTCATGTGGCAAGACAGATTCGCCACCGAACCATTACAAGCTCCGTGTAAAATAATGTCCTGACGCATGAGAGAGCCGTTTAAAGCGTTCCTGCAGTTTGTACCACTCAGGAATACTTCACGATCCCCACTCCGGCATCGAAATTTATATGGTAATTCCCAGGATTCCATAATGTATTCTTTACCCAATATTTCATATCTGCCTGCCTTTGCTCAATGCAATACTGAAACTGAAAGGTCGTGAGCGGGAGAGTGATATGGCCGTGGATTAGCCATTCTGTTGATGGTGATTCCGCCACTGTGAATGGTAGCCTGTCCAGTTTTTCAATACGCAGCATTGTATATTTAGCTCCCCTTTGTGCCATTTCTATCTGTGTATCTGTTAGATTGTATTCAGAAAAAAGAGACGTACTGTTTATAAAACGCCAAGGCACAAAGCCTACACGCAAAGATTGCAGCGTCCAGCTTAATAACATAATAGAACGCAACTGAGATTGGCCTTGTTGCAATATGGCTAAATACTGTTCCAGTTTTGATAGCAGAAGATACAATGTTGTCCAATGAATATATCCTGGAGGTCAAAGTTGTTAACCCATTATCTACCACAGCTAAAGCTTTTTCTAAGTTTATACAGTCTATTTTCCGTATTCTCTCTGCGGCCTCTTGTTGGGAAATCTTCCAGTTTTCATTATAGGTAGCATATATGCCTGCATATATGAAACGTTTTTGATGTGTTTTCCTGGGTCCTAGTAAAAAGTCCCTAAGATCCATGTCAAGTGAGAGTAAAGATAAGTGTTGTTTCACTTCTGCAAATGTTGAGGTTTCTAGCCAACCGAGGCACAACTTCCCAACACTATAGGATGTCACTACCCCTGGATGTTCTCTCCGTACATAACGTGGGTCTGGCCTATGGATACTGAGTCCCTCAGTGATGTTCAGGAATCGCTTATGACAGCTATTCGTGTCTAAGGGCCAAACCACCCACTGTTTCCAATTTAGGTCTGTTCTATTGTACTCTAAGATGTCATCCGCTTTTGCCCCTTCTTTTGTAGTTGATTTCTGCCACCCCCCATATGTTGGTGTTGGAAACCTAGGGGTGTTCAGGTCCTTGCTCTTGGCTAGTCCAAGACAGGATGTCTGTTGCACAGTATCATTTAAAAAGATCATTTGTTGTGGAATGAGGCATGCTCTAAATAGTGCCTCTGTACCCTGGACTTGCCAGTCCCTTTAACCCCAAACTGATTTTAAGTCAATTTCGTCTTTCCATAGGTCAAAACCCTGTTCAGACAATTGGGCCAGAAAGGAAGCAGAGTAAATCTGTTTAGTGTTTGTCAACATAATTTTCAGTGCTGATGTTGGTGCAACCTTGTTGTAATATGAGGCTGGTGTTAAACCCTGAAAAGTATGAAATTTTCTGTGCAGACGTTTGTGAACTACTTTTTGGTGATGTTGGGCAATGTTCCCACTGATGGTACTCAAAAACATTCCTAGGTGATATGGATTTGTGCAGGAAATGATGACCATAATGTTGGTAACAGTACAATGTGTCATAATCTGAGGAACCCTCTAACATTTCATTATTAGAAAATGCAGCAGTTTTCTCTAAATCAGACAACATATTATTAACTATTTCAGAGTCCCAATCATCAGAAAATGTACTTGAGGTAATGATATCACTTAATGAAATTTTAAATATATGATTAATTTTTAAAAGTTCTGTCGGACCGAATATGTTAAAATCAACCTTGTCCCATACTATACCATCCGGTATAGGAACTGCTGTAATGTTCACTGATGACAAGTCTCTTTGCTCACGATGTGATGATGGATGTGGCTTCAGTAGTATGTTGACCTTTTGGGCTGTGGAGCTTTGTTGAAGATAGCGTCCATTAATAAGCATACTAAAAGTTAGTACTAAGCCAAGCCAGAAAAGAAAAAAACAATATCCCAGAAATTACCCAGAGTTCAATCCAAGGCGATACCAGGTATGTCTTTTTTAGAAAGTGAAGAAAGTTCTGTATTTGTTGCTTGAATGGTGTTTTGGCTGGCGTAGTTTCCGGCTCGCTTGGATCCAGAGAAAACGTATCAAAGTTCATGGAATAGCCAGAAGCAGTTCGATCAATTGTAGGAATTGCATCGGGATTAGTTGAAATGTTATTTTGCTCTTGACGAGGCATGTTGACGTAGACTTCTGTATTAGGTCTAATTGCAACTTGTGAATTAGTCTGATGTTCATTTTGAATTTGAACGTTTGGTTCAAGTGGAACAAGTTCCATAGCATTGTTGTTTAGTCCTTCATTCCTTACAGGTGGCTCTTCAAACGTGATGAGTCTTTCTGTTTGAACTTCTTGGATTGTAGCTAGAGGAGGGCGTCTGCTACTGTGGAGACCACGAGGCCTAATGCTTATTATTGGCCACATAGTGTGGTTTGATTAAGTCGATTGAGACAAATCTTTTCTCCTTTTTCCTGGCAAGAGGCGGCAAAAGTACAGTTCTTGTTCCTTGTACTGCAAGGACTGGTACAGGTGTTCTGTATGAAGGTCCAAATTCCTTTTTGTCTGCAATTTTCTCTCTGACTAGATCCCCGACTTTTGGGTTCCAGACAGGTCTTGCCGTGTCTGCCTTGACTTCCCCAGTGGCGGTCTGCTTTAGTCGGACATTGCTTTGTTTTGTCCTGGATTCATTTAGATCCTGTAAAACAGTCAAACGATCATGGATATCAAATGGTTTTTCATCCGCCACTGCGCCTTCACAATCAAGATCAGGTACCCACATTCGTGTCCCAAAGAGGACTTCATATGGAGTGACACCCCCTAGAGAGTTTCTTGGCTGGTTATTTAACGCCCGCTGTACCCCATAAAGGTGTTTGACCCAACTACCGCCCTTGCCTAATTCTCTAGCTGTTAAAGATTGCTTTAAGTCCAGGTTTTTCCTCTCCACAACCGAATTTCCCTCGGGAAGGTACGGAGAGGAGTACCGCAATGCTACGCTCATTCCTTCCATGGCCTCTTTGTAAGCCCGAGAGCTAAACGCAGGGGCGCGGTCACAATGTAACGTACTAACTGCGTATGTGCCGTTAAAGACTCGCAAATCTTTGATAACAGTTCGAGCGTCAGCCGAGCGCTGAGGCCATACCCATAGGAACCTCGAGCAGGAATCCACTGCAACCATGATATATTTGTAAGCCCCGTCTGTTTGTAAGGGGCCGCAGTGGTCCAAGTACACACATGCAAGAGGTTTGTCTGATTTTAGTAATGACGTCTGCGTGGGTTTCGCTACCGTGGAGCCTTTCATCTGCTGGCAGATGTCGCAATTCAAGACATAGTCTTTAGTTTGCTTAGTTAACCCTGGCCACCAATAGCGCTGTTTCAATAAAGAAATAGTCGCTGTAACGCATGTGTGCGCAGAGCCCAAACCCTCGTGTGCTGCTAGTATTAAACCTTGCCTGCGATCCATATTTGGTATTACCCTATCCCCCACTCCAGGAATCTGAGCCTATGGAATGTTACTTGCATCTAACTTGTAGGAGTATTTGAGTGGAAATTTTTTAGGTACTGCTGTGCTGCCTTTGCGTGAAGCATTGACAGCTACCATAATCTCACCGTCTATTCTCATTTTGGAACGAGTGAGTGCAGCTACGGAAGCCGTGCGAACAGCCCCCTTTGTGGCTTCATCAGCCAATGAATTCCCTTCAACGTGAACGCCATCACGTTGATGACTCAGTGTATGGATCACGTGAGTCCTTGGTAGCTCGTTTTTCAACTCTGCTACCTGTTCCCATAGCATTTTATGCTTAATTGTGCCACCTTTCGCATCTTTAAACCCGTTTTGCTCCCAATGATCTAGGTATTCATTATATGACTGAACACAGTAAAACGAATCACACACGATTAGTGTGGGGAATTCATGATCCGTATTTACCAGTGCCAGTATCAGTGCTTTTAACTCTGCCAACTGTGCCGTGCAGTCTCCTAGCGATTGCGTTTTTGTGCAACTAGGATAAACTTTCCATCCTGCATGTGCCCTTTAACAAAAGCACATGCTGCGCTGTATTGCTGCTTACTTCCTATGGCCGGTTGTGCAGATCCGTCAGTATAAATAATATATTCATACTGATCAAGAGGCAAGATTTCATTTGGTAGAGGATATTCGTGTTCATATTGCAGGAATGCCTGTGTTTTTAAACTTGGATCAAATCTGTACTCAACGTCCGTTGCAGTAAGACAATTAGCCCATTGTATCCATCTTGGATGTAAGGCTTTTGCATTTGGAATGCTAGCCTTTGTAACAGCTTCTAAAGCTGGTACCGGGGTTACGACAATAATGCATTTCCCCTTAGCACTGCTCTTTCTCTTGCTACAACGGTCTGAACAGCTGTCAGGATTTTCTCTGTTGAAGTGAAACGCATTTCTGCATTTGTGTACAGGTGTGATTTGTATGCGATTGGTACTGTTTCTCCTTCATTGAAGGTTAAGTAAGTGTACCCGCATTGACCCGCAATTATACGGATCACCAAGTGGCGTACGTTTACGCGTGTTTGCAAGTGTTTGGAAGCTATCATGTCTTCCTGGAGTGAACAAAGAATATTAGTATGTTCTTGTGTCCAATTTGTGGCTGAAAAGTCAGGTTTTATTAGGTCGTAGAATAGTTTTACCCTTTGTGCGTAATCTAAAATGTATGTTCTGCCAAACTTTAGGAATCCCAGTATTGATTGTAAATTTTTTTATGATTTTGGAGGCTGGAGCAGCGCACATTTTTCTAAAAAGTTTGCTGCTAGACTTTTCCCTTCACTTGACAGCTCATATCCCAAAAATAGGACATTGAGGTGGGCTATTTTAGATTTTTTAAAGTTAAATTTGTAGCCCACAGTGGCAAATCCCATAATAATGGTGCTTACCCTGGTCAAGTGCCTCTCTAAGTCATCGTCCGTTAGATAAATATCATCAACAGAGGACAATGCTTCTTCATCAAATTTTTGAAGTAACTCTGTTACCCTTCCTGAAAATACCCGGGGCTATTCTTATACCCTTGGGGAGTCGACAAAATTGTCGCTGGGACCCTAACGCTGAGAATGCGGTCAAATACCTGCTTTCAGGCACTATATTTTGGCAGAAAAATCCATTTGAGATATCTAGTGTTGTTTTGTATTTTTTCCGCACAATGTTATTCATTAATGCGGCACTAAGTGCATTTTGGACAGCAAATGTCTTTGTGCATGAGTTTAAATGTCTGTAGTCTAAAACTAGACGATATGTATTGTCGGGTTTAGAGTCGGGAAACAAAGGATTGTTCATTGGAGAGGTACATTTTTCAATGACCCCCTGGTATTCAAGCTGATTTAAGATCTCCCTGACCTGTTTTTTTAGCTTCTTGCTTTATTGGGAATTGCCTCTGAGCATTAGGTGAAACTTTTAACGGGATCACGTGGTAGGTTGAATCCTCATCCCACCCAGCGTGATTTTTGTACAATGCTGGAGCTTGGGCTACTGCCCATTCCCGTGCATATGTATGTTTAAGGTGAACGGGAACATGATCGGAAAATGCAGGAAAAATTATACTTTCTCCCCTGGGGCACTCCATTACGAATGCTGGCGGCCAATCTTGTTCGGCTAACAGGATGTCATACCCAGACGATAAGTTCTTCCAAAAGAGACCTTTTATTTTCCTGGGCTTGTCCCCCTCCATCCGGAGTGTTATTTCATGTAACTTATGTGGGACGCTCACCCTTTTGTCTGGTGTTTCCACCGTGATGTAATCATTCAAGTCCGCTGTCACCAGAAATTCCTTCAGGTTCTGGCGAGCTATTGTTACTTCTGCCGCACTGTCTAGCATCGTCAGAGCCCATTCCCCGTTCAGAAGTTGTGTCCTCAGAATTCTGGGCATGTCTGATTTTCAGACCAGCAACTTTCTTTTTCTTAAATTGAGGTTTTGATTTTGGCTTATCTTCTTTTTTGGAAGTAAAGTCCGGAGCGCGCTGCTTGTCTCTGGACTGTGTGCGCTCCTCTCTGTGTTCTGACCGTCCTTCTCTCTCAGAGTTTTTCTTCGAGCCCTGAAAGGAACGAGAGGAACGTGTATCAGTATCCTGATACCTGTCAGGTTTCCTAATATTATCCCTATTCCTAAGGTTGTACCTCATTTCAGAGGGCTCCTGTGGAGGAGACCTACCTCGGGACTGAGATCTGTTGTCTTTAAAGCTTTGTTGTTTTTTATTATCCCACTTCTTTTTAGAAGAAGTCAGTGTCTGCTTAGAAGTGTCCTTTTCGGGACTGCCCATTAGTTGAGGTTTTACAGCTTTTCCCCCCAAACTATCCCTGCCTAACTCTGCATACGCAGTTTCAATTATTTTGAGTAGTTCATTCTCCTGTTCTAATGGAGAGAACTCCCGTAGGCGTTGGCGGATTGCCACTGATGCTGCTTCCCCTTTAATGTTAGCTAGTATTATGGCTGATACCTGGTCGTAGTTATTTAATAACTTCATCCCTAAGTTCAGGGCAAGCTCTGCTCCGTACTCATTTTGTATTTGTCTTAATACATCTGATATCACTGCTAATGAAGGAATACCATGAGTTCTGGTATATATGGCAGCAAAGACTGTACCCCAAGAGGTACAATCCTCTAACTGTGGTGTAATCCCCATGGGCAAGCAGATTGTTAACATTCTGTGTTTTTCAAATGGTGTGGTATTTGGGAATACTGCTTCTAACTGGGTTATTTTCTGAGCTACCCAGAAAGGAATTTGTTCATGTTTTGTTGGTAATTTACCCATTACCGCGTGTAATGTTTGTGGAGTAATTTTAGTAGCCGTGCTCTGTGTAGGAGCTGTATTTGGTGTAATTACTGTTGGTTGGACCGCAAGTGTCCTCATGACGAATTGTGTCATGTTTCTGTAAAGTTTTATCAACTCTTTGTGTTGAAAAAGCAATTCATCATTTGGCATTGTGTCAATGTCAGGATGTGGTGCATAGGTCGCTAATATCGGCCATGTTGCTCCTGGTCTTCCTACTGGACCTAGTCTTGCTCTTCTTCTTGAGTGGGGTAGGGCGCCATTAAACCAGAAATTATGTTCCTGGTAGGTAAGCGGAAACTCAATCTCCTCAAACGGAGTGTAGACCGCTGGGACTTCTTCATGTGTATAATAATGAAAAGTCTTTGTTATAGCATTTGCTGCTGGGAATGTAACCCATGAATAGAACACCTCTGTTTGGAAATCTTCGTGTGCCTCTATCACGAATATTACTACACCTCCTCTGGCTGGTACACCATTTTTGAGGAGTTTAACTGTGAGTGTGTCTCTTACATTGGGTGCAATTTGTATTGCATTGGCATCTTCCTCCTCATCTGACTGACCTACTTGTGCCAGCGGGTCTAATTCTCCGTTTTCGGTAGTCATTGTGTTAAGAACACGGAATAACTGTCCAAGGAAATTAAGATAAGGTGTTTTGCACAAATTTGGGAACTAAATGTCCCTCAAGCTTGATTAACCAACCGCCAATAAATAGGATTTCTCGCCTACTCAGATGTGGCGGAGTTTGTGCCCACCCACTCCAGACGTCTCTGGTTTTTGTGAGTAGGGGTCTGTGAGAATAAGCACGACTGAACTACTCAGATTCTACTGTTAAATAAGTACCAAACCAACGTTGGTGGCGCCATGTAGTGTAGTTCCTATAGTACCCCTGCAGGACCTGCGCTTTTGGATAACATACGCTGTGGGCCTGGTGGCTGACTGATTCTGAGCACCCCCACTGCGTATGTTAGCCTGTTTGCATTAGCTAGCTCACAGTGCCACTAGAATCTCCTTTTTATCAGAGAGATTCGTTTTTGGCAACCTCAGAAAACGACAACCCTGATTCCTCAGACTCGTGGAAACAATGTACTACATTTCGCTCAGTCACTCGTGCCTGCTCATTTGGTCTCGGAGAGTTACACAGAAGAAACAGTTGAGCGTGTTTACAATAAGAATTTATTGCACAGTTGTTCTTCTAGTATAAAATATATGTGCTGCGACAACTGTTAAACAGTAGCAGAGATATATGATCAGCAGTACAGTGAATAAGAAAGAATAGTACAGTTCTACCATTTTGCAATAGTCATGAACATATACATGAATATAAAATGCATTTATAAAATAAAGCGCATACTCTTACGATGCCTGTCTAGATGTACCTAGGTGTACCTAGCATGTGAGTAGGTGCGAAAGAAGCCAAGAATCCCGCTAGGATTTAGTCAAACCCCATTACTTGAATAATGAGAGTGTGGGACCTCGTCCTTGTCTCGAGTTGAACACCCCGCAAGGGATGATTAGACCACTGTCAGCTGGAGCAACTGCATGCAGGAGCCTCAGCGTCTCTGGTCAGTGTGTCGGCCTGGAAGTCTCGGTTCCCTCTAACTACTGATAGCAAGAGGTGCTGTATTTATACAGAAAAATATAGAGTCCCTTTGTCCCTTGTGTCTTGTGTTAGCCATTGTTGGGTATGAAGATGACGTATGGGATGAACCGGTTACGTAGATGTTTATGCAGGTGGATCCTAGCCCCTGCCTGGTTTCATAGAACTCTTATGAATATTTAATCATACTGGATGAGCACATCGAAGATGGTATAGGAGACCATTGTTCGGGAAAAACCCTCCTTCTGTACCCAAACCACAGTCTAGATAAGGTTCAGCCCTCAGCGCCCGTTATTGTGGAGAATAGGGAACTAATGTAGGTGAAAGATTATGCCTATATTAGGGCATCTCAAACTATGCCTATATTAGGGCATCTATATGAAACATAACAAGATGTCCATTGGAGAGGGAAGTCCAATGGAGTCGGTGCTGTAGCCGGAGTTAATGGGAAAATTATGGATTTATCCCAATTGATTTTAAGACCCGAGAGGCCGCCAAATCGTAGCACTTCCCGGATTATTGGAGAGAGGTTAGTGTCCGGGTTCCGAATGTATAGAAGCATGTCATCCGCGTACGCAGAGGCAATTAGGTTGTAGTTGGGAAAACGGAGACCCCTGTTACCGTGGTAGTCACGCAGTGCCCTCAACAAAGGTTCTGCAGCTATCGCATAAAGTAGTGGGGACAGGGGGCACCCCTGTCTGGTGCCCCTGGATATCTAGATAGGAGAGGAGACCACATCTCCAATGCGCACACGCGCTGAAGGAGAATTGTACAGCACCGATACCAATTGAAGAAATACCTCTCCTACGCCCAGACGCCTCAGAACCAACAGCATGTATGTCCATTTAATCGAATCGAAGGCTTTCTCAGTGTCCAAAAACATTGCTGCCGCCTTAACCTCCGGACGCACATGTTGGAGAGCGCCAAAGACTGTTCTCAGATTGCACGATAATGAGCGACCCGGAATAAAGCCGGCTTGCTCCGGGCCAACCAGCAGGGACAAAAGAGGGGACAACCGATTAGCCAATATCTTGGCAAAAATTTTAGTGTCGACGTTTAATAACGACAGGGGTCTATAGGATGAACACTCCTGGGGGGCCTTACCAGGTTTTAATAACGTTACTATCAGCACCTCGCGCATGGAGGGGGGCATGATGGCAGTTTCACTCATTTCCTGAAACAGTGTGCTCAGGTGAGGAATCAGCATGTCACTAAAAGCCTTATAAAAGGGCACCATGAGCCCATCCTGACCTGGGGCGCTACCATCCCGCATGGAGTTCAACGCCATATGAATCTCGACAGCGTCAAGGGGTCGCATCAGGTATTCCCTATGACTATCAGTCAGCCACGGCAGTTTAATATATTCCAGGTAATTCAATATACCTTCATCACCAGGGGCAATCTTAGAGCTGTATAAGTCCTGGTAGTACCAGCAAAACCGACTGGCTATATCCCCCTGTTCTTTCAAGACGGAGCCATCCTCGTCTAGGACCTCAGCAATGACTCCAGACTCGAATCTGCGGCGAACCAGCGCCGCCAGTGCCGAGCCCGGTCTGTCCCCCTCTCCATAGGTTCGGGCCAGAGCGTATCTCCCCATATGTTTGATTTCACTGTCCGCTTCCTCGTGGTACTCATCAAGTGTGGTTTTTAGTTGTCCTAGGATCTGTGGATCGTTATTATTCACCACTACAGCCTCCGGCTCCCCCAATCGGACCTCTAGCAGAGCGAGTCTACCTCTAATGGAGCGGAGCACACCAGCGTGTTTATTAATAGCGACCCCACGTATGAAAACCTTGAATGTCTCCCTCACCGTGGCGAAGGAGTCAACTGACTCAATATCGGTTGCACAAAAATTCCGTGATAGCAGCAGCTAAGTCAGCCTTAAATACCGTGTCTAGTAGGGAGTACGGCGGGAACCGCCACAGGAAAGGGGGAGTGACCCTGGTGGGAACCTCAACCGTTAGCAGTATAGGAGAGTGATCTGCAAAAGAGCGAGCCAAGATTGCGCAGTCCTGCACCCTGGCCATTAGCGCCTCTGAAATGAACCAGTAATCAATACGAGTATGGATATCATGATATGCTGAATAGTGCGTAAACCAACCCCTCTCAGAGGACCTAGCTCTCCACACGTCAACCAGATGCATTTGTAAAGCAATATCAGCCACAGCTTTAGCAGAAGCAGATGGGGTTCTTGGTGGACCCTTCGAGCGATCGAGTGCTGGATCTATAACGCAATTGAAGTCCCCCCCCAGAGTAGCGGCAAGGAAGTACATTCTCTGATAAGTTAGAATATTAACTGATAAAACTGGGGATCATCGTAATTCGGTCCGTAGGAATTGACAATTAGGAAATCTGCTTCCCTCCCATAACATCTTGAGATAACATATCTTCCAGCCGGGTCTGTCTCACGCCTCTCCAGCTGGAGACCCGATATAGGATTCACCCACGTTAGCACGGCCCTGAAGTGCAAGGTGAACCCAGCGGCATGAGACGAGCCTAATAGGTTACGCCCTGTAAGCAGTGCACAATTAGGAGGGAGATACGTCTCTTGAAGCAAGGCAATGTCTACCTCCTTTCGTTTAAGATATGCCAGTATTTTACGCACCTTTCTATGGTCATTTAGACCTCTCACGTTCCACGTCACAAGGCGCAAACGCCTTCCATGTCCTAGTCTTGGGTCGTGGTGTGTCATTCTCTGCAGTCATGGAAATAGTGTTCCCCTACAGCAATGTGAAGTATTTTGCCCTGTGCTTGATGACTCTAGAGTACATGTGAACCGTTAAAAAAAAAGAAAAGACCCATCCCCACCCCCCACCCACGCCTTGCCATCCCCAACTGGGCACAGGCGGTCTCCTGCCCTCCCTGCCAAAAGACCCCGAAGTACAGAGAAGAAGAACTACAATTGTGCAGCGATAGGCACTACTTAACACACGGTAAACAGGCGTGAAACGTATTGGGGCGGATGTTGCCTGTCGGAACAGTTTTATACCATCGTCCCGCCCCGCCACTAAGCATCTAAAATACTGCTACCATTGGGAGAAAATAATCTCCAGAGGTAATACATGAACAGTACCTGTACCATTGAATCTCTCGCCCTCGGAGAGCAAAGCGGCCCCACCCAACTCCTCCCAACTATGCAGAAGAAAAGTTACTGTTTAGCATACGGAATCCAAGTGAACAAGAGGATCTTTAAACCCCTCAATACAATAGTGAAGCCAGCACTCAAGCATCCACACCCAACCCCCCTGACTTCAGCAATATGTTTAGCACATAGAAGTGAATCCCCAGTGGGGCCCAGGGCCACCGACCCCTCTTCAATCATTAACATCAAGGCTTCCGCTCGCACCATCTGCCCGGTCGTCCTCCGTCAGGTCCCTCCTACGTTTGTTAAGTTTGTCCCGGTCTTTAAGGGCTTTCTGTAGGGACTGAGGATCAGTAAAAATCTTGGCCTTCCCGTTTAGGATTACTCTCAGTCTCGCCGGATACAACATCGCGTATTCAACACTCTGTTCCCTCAGCTTGCGTTTCAGCAGTGCAAATTGCCTCCTGGCTTCCTGGACCCTAAGGGTGAAATCCGGGAACAAAGAGAGAGAGGATCCTTCATACTGCAAATTACCCAGTTCTCTCGCCCTTCGTAGCGCTGCATCCCTGTCCCTGTAGTTCAACAGCTTTGCGATGATAGGTCGTGGGGGGGGCGCCAGGAGGAGGCTTAGGTCCCAGCGAATGGTGCGCCCGCTCCACAACGAACACGGGGGAAAATGTGTCAGCACCCAACAAAGTAGTGATCAGCTTTTCTATAAAGGACTCCATGTTGCCCGTTGCGGTTGATTCGGGAAGGCCTGTAATGCGCAGGTTACTGCGCCTCGATCTAGCCTCCAAATCCTCAGCTCTGTCCTGCAAGGCAACCAGGGTCTTCTCCATCTGTTTCTGGGCATTGTTGGAATCAGTCTGGGCCTCTTCGGTTTCAGTGATTCGTCGCTCGGCCATGTCTAGACGTTCCACATGCTTGTCCACCCCCTCGGACATTCGGTCCATCCTGTAGGCCAAGGTGTCGATTTGTGCGTCAATAGCGGATAGCCCTTTCTGCATGGACACTATGATCGTTTTGATGTCGCCGACGGGATCATCCGTACTGCCTCTGACTCAGACACCACAGATTCCGCAGCATCTTCCCTGTGTCTGGACTTTCGCTGCTCAAAATTCAGCTTTGGTTGCGACTTGTCAGGCTTACCCATATTAGCACCGCTTCGCGTTGGTGCCGCCCACACCGGGGCAACAGGCCCAGTCGCTATAGCGATCGTGCACGCCGCCCAGCACAGGCCGCAGGTCCCAGACGAGTGGGAACAAGGAAGTGCACCAGACCAGATCCCCGCAAAATTAGTGTAAGGAGTAGAAGACCGAGCAGCACAGCCGGCTGCAGTGGGGGTCCCGCCTCGCTGTTCACCACCAGAGGTGGGGCTCCAGGCATCCACTCACACAGTTCAAATGAGCCCTGACATCTTTGCAAAGATCAGCCAGCAATACAGGGACAGGCCCTACACATGCTTCATTTCCAAATGAAGGCGCTAGGCAAGGTGCAGGGGCGAAGGGCCCCACCAGCGGGCATTCAGCTGTGTAGAGGGGGGCCCATAGCAGATCGCAACTCACCCACCAGTACGGGCATCGGGGGCTCAGATGACGCGCCTCCATACAGGGGGAGTCCAGCAGCGCAGAGCAGTGGTTCACATGGGGCCCCGCACTGAACCTGCCACCAGTCGATGTCGGGGCTCCAGCGCTCTTCTCCGCCGTCGCGTTTAGCCCCTAGCAAGTTGGGCCGTAGAGGAAATAGAGCCCCTCACTCCAACCAGGGCCCGCGAGGTCGGGTGCCGTCGCCGGCACAGCGCTGCAGGGAGCGCGCCTCACGTCGGCCGCGTCGCAGGCCGGCACAGGGGAAGGCGACGTCGCAGTCTGGAACTTCGGACCCGCCGAATCAATTGTCCCCGCTCTTTCAGTGATGAGGGCACCAGGCAATGGGCTTCACTCGCCCGCTCTCCGAACGGGGTACCCCTCTCCGTGGTAGTGGATTCCTGGCAAATTGTGATGACGTCAAGCGGAGTTAGCTTAAGGAGCGGCCATCTTTAGGCCAGGCAAGCTCCGCCCCCTTCCAAAGATGTCATTAAGGTCAAAGGGTGTCTGTCACTTCCCTTACTCCAGACATTTTGGTGAATTGATCTCCGTGACTAGGTAACCAAACTTACACAACATTTATATTTGGTAATAAAGTTACAATTTGAAAAAAGTGAATAGGTGCACCAGCCATATGCCGATGGACCAATATAAAAAAAACAAAGTGCTTGCAAAAAATAAGATGGAAAACATGGCATTGTAAAGTGAATGAAGGAAATAGCTATACTGCTAGTTTCATGTTTGTTGTGCAGGGCCGTGATGCTACATTTTTTTGAATCTATTTCTAGTTTGATTTTTAAAATAAACGCATATTATTACTATTTAACTGAATTCAAACATTTTGACAAGAACAAAATTGTCTTGCGCGCTGAAAGTGTATTTCGTGAGAAACCGGTAGATGGCAGTGCAGACTATTAAAATGTATCTGTTTACGTCTGTTTACATAGCGATATTGAAAGAGGATTATGTGTACTCACTGAGAGGTTCATAAATCTTTTCAAAGTACGATCGTTGTTTACCTCAGTTAAAGCCAACTGCAATTAAAATCTAAGTCCAGTTGTGGCGGTAGTGCAAAGTCTCCTTAGCTCACAGCTAAATTCTGTTTAATACTTTTTGACATCTTAGGGTGGCGCATTATTTGTGACTATCACATCTGCAAAAATAGCCTGCAACTGAAACCTTCCTAGTTGGGCAGCCTTATCTTGTTTCCAGTGGGGACTCATTAAGGCGTGTAGCTGTAAGAGCCATGATCCCTTCACACAACCTGTCAGAATAGAATGCCAGAATGCCAGACCAAGATTAGTCAACACATCCCTGGGACAAGGTTAATTTCCACCCAAGCTGAAAACTCCTTACATTAGACCACTCCTCTGAAATAAAACACCTTATCCCATCCAACCCACCAAACTAACGACCTGTTACAACTGGCCCATTTTTAAGAAACGCATTTGAAAGAGGCTGTTTACTTAACTTTCAAAATGTCCAGAAGATAATGACTTAATGTCAGAACAACATTCCGGCTTCAGACCAAGTAAAGGTATGGAGTCAGTCAGCATATCTGTTTAGGGTGAACTTAAACTTACAGTGGACAAGAACGGAGTGGTCGTTCTATTGCTTTTGGACCTATCATCTGTATTTGACATGGTCTACCAGCACACACTACTGCAAAGACTCCATCATTTCAGAATATGTGAAAATGCTCTATAACGGATGGTTTCTACCATCAGGCAAATAGGGGTATATTTATGAGCCCCGTTGCGTCGCTGAGCTACGCAACTCAAAAATGAGATTTATAAAGCCAAGCCACCTTGCGTGGCCTTGAGTGGCTTCATGAATCTTGAGTAAAGAAATGCAGCACAAATCACTACGTTGCCTTACACTGCACCAGGGAGGCGTTCCATGGGTGTTGCATGGTTGTTCCCATGCAACATCCATAGATTTTGACACATTCCCAGATTTACCAAAAGCGGTAGACCTGGGAATGCGCCAAAAACCTACCCCTTCTCAGGTGAGGCGTAACGATGAGAAATAGGTTTATTTCTCCTCGTTTTTTTCCCCTTTCTACGTGTGCTGTATTCTGCAGCACACATAGAAAGAAGAAAATGCCTCAGAAGATTGTTTTTGAGCAGGAAGGTTCCCTTTTCTGCACAAAAAAGAATGCCACTTATAAAGCAGACTTTGCGCAGGGAGAGTATACTTTACAGAAGCGTACTCGATCGGTTGAAATTACCGTTGCCGTTTATCTATTTGATGACAACGCATTAGTTGCTTAGAAGCGAGACATAGAAGAAATTGTTTTAATTGGACGACGTACGCGTCCCAATATCCTGATGCTTCTGGGTCCATTTCCTTACAAAGAAATTGTATAAGGATATAGTTTGGTTTTATAATCAACCCTACGTCCTGAAGATGGTCTGACGGTCTTACTGCCAACACAGACCGAAACGTCGACTACAACGTCTATTTCTTCATACATTTGTTGATTTTAAGGAATTGTTTATAGTTTTGTCAGATTGCTTTCCTTTGTTAATCGATTGAATAGATGTATACATAGTTTTTGTGTAGGTGAATTTGTGATACCTCCAAAACTATGCTTGGTTGATTCCATGTACATTTCCCTTGGTCTCATTTTTGTATATATTAAATATATGTTTTTTTGAAGAAAAGCTAGCCCCGTGTTACTTAATCTAGGGTTTTAAGATATATGTCTGCCCGGTAGATTTATTTTCTTTAGATTTCAATTTTAGATTAAGTCTGAGTTCACCACTAATTAGGGTTGAACATCTAAGATTTTTTTTTAACTAAGTTTAGGAACAAAATCCCTTGTAGGCAATCCTTCACTTATTTTCAATTTTATTGCCCAAGCCTCCAAGGGTATATTGGGTTTCCCACTTGTTTGATACACTTATAAAGCAGGCACCCTTGTACCTTGGTGCAAGGGGGGCTGCGTTGGCACAAAGCAGCCAAAACGGCACCAGCGCAGGGGAAAACGAAGGAATGTGCCATATTATTTTGAATACGGCGCATTCCTGCCCTTTCCCTGTAATGCGGTGCAGTGCAGCAAGGTAACTTGCTGCGCTGCACTGCACTGCGTGACAACCTCATAAATGAGCCCTAAAGTGTGGTTTGCCTACTACCTTTCACATCAGCGCCTTACGCCCGACTCAGTTGTTTATCATATTTTCTCTATTATTCAATGTCTACCTAACCACTTACCAGGCCTGATTAAATCATTTAACCTCACCTGCTACAACTATGCATATGATACGCTAATCATTCTAAAAATGGATGGCGGAAAAGCTCTACAACTCAAATCTTAACAGCTGCCTTCATATGTATGGATGATGATGGTGAGTAACCCTTTAAAGCTCAACATTGCAAAGACAGAGATCATGACATACACGCCATGGCAAAAATACCAGCCTACCGCCTTGTGGCCCCAGGAACTCGAGACCCTCCAACAACATCAAGAGAAGTCAGAAACCTACTGGTAACCATGGATTCAGCCCTGTCCTTGATACCACATGTCAACAAAGTCACAAAAAGTGAAGTCTACACGTTGAAAACAGTCTGTTGCATCTTTCTATATCATGGATACGAACAAAACCTGTGAGCTGTCCTCCTACAATCTCCAACCTTGACAGATTAATATGGAAAGGATATGAAAGTTTTGACAAGCCTCAGTTAGACTTGGGAAATGGAGTCCCAAGTGTGGTCTGCTGAAGAGGGTTAAATAGTTTGTATTGATGACCAGTCAAAATATGTGTTTTTTATGTGTATGCAAATCTTGAAATCAAGCTGGATACAATGATGGAGAAGGGCCACAAACTTGCTTTGATCATGGAAGAAAAAAGTAAATGTGAAATAATTGAATGGGGCATGAAAGCAAATATCTCTAAAACAATAGTGCTAACCTTTGAATAGCAAAGGTGGAAAAGCTTAGGGGTTCCTGGGGTTGTAATCCTGCATGTGGATGGGCATTCTAGGCGTAAAACTGGATTCATCACTTTCTGTAACAACATGAACTCAGAACTTCATGAAAGATGTAACAAAGGGCCAAGGGTGTGCATCTGGAAGATCAAATTGTACCTCAATTAATTTCTTTCCTCTAGAAGGTTATTTTTTCGTTACTGCTTGGTGTTGGACACCTGCTCTGGAATTGAAAGTAACCAAGATTGTTGTTTGTACCAGCTTCAGGGTCGAGCAGAGATATTAAATCTTTAAGCTAATGGTCAGGCCTAAGAGCAATGTAGATGGATTCAGGTTATTCTCCGACATTCTTCAGCTTCAATTTGGACATGTTTATTAATAAGTTTAATATTAGATTACACACATTGACATCGTGAAGAATTGATTTCAGAAAAAATATAAATTCCTTGAGAAAGAAAGTGGGTGAGGGATGGTCGTAGGTGTAAATAGATGCCAGAATTCCACGTGGTCACGTGGTATAGTAAAGAATGTTAAGCAGCTAAGTGCCATTGGGAATAAACAAATGTCGATGTTGGGTTTTATAGGTAAAAAAGGCAGCTCTTTTAAATCCGAGCAAAAAATAATTTCTCAAAGCTTAGAGGAGGGAATTGAAGTTAGAAAAATGGAATACCCTTCTCGAAATCGTGAACAAAAGAGATTTCTGTGAAACAGTAGGCTTTGAGACTCGTCAGTAAATATGTATTTTGGAGTTGTCAGTTGCCCCACTGGTATGGTTTGATCATTTTACAAAACATTTCTTCAGAATTAATGCTGTTGATATCCACATGCCCAATTTTGAATTCATAGAGAAACTTCGAACTAAAGTGTTGTTTTTAAAATTGTTTGAGTTCACTGAAAGCTCCTAAGGCAAGACCCAATCAAACTTTAGGCTATTTCCAAAATGATGTGTTGGGATATTTGCCAACCTGATACAAGTAATAAATATGGCATACAGAGGACCGTGTTCCTGGAAGAGAGGGGTCATTATGTCCATTTAAAAATGGCACAGGAAGAGGAGATGCCATGTCTTCTAGACCAATCACTCTTTATATTTTTTTAGTAAGACTATCCCCAAGTTGATTACAAAAATGTGTTGCAGATAAAATAATTTCCATAAACCATGCTGACTTTAGAAGTCTTTTTGTATACTCCAGTGTGACGCCTAAGGTGGGAAAGAGTATGGCCAGACCTGGGTCTCATGTGCACTGTGCCACTGGAACCAAGCTATACCCAGTTGATGAGCCCTAATAAGGGTGAAACCAGCACTGGTTTGTTTGTGTTCTGGTTCAGAAAGGACCTGGCCCAGCAGTTCGGGCTGGGCTGTTCCCATTGGAGCAGGGTCAAGACTGATTAGCATATGGCTGGGTCCATGCTGAGATGGCACGGTGTGCAAAATAATGATGGACTGGGATGCGTAATTACCAGTGGCTGAGATTAATTCAAGCATGTTGCCCCTCATGGCCAAAACTACGAACTTGAACCGGAAAAGGATAGGTTCTCCTTCATGCAATTTTGGTATGGGGGTTGATGATGTGATATGCTACTTCTAGAGAGAGTTTAGAAGTTAATACCCAAGACCAATTTTTTTAAAGCTGACAAATGATAACAGATGCAAGGCTATCTTAACCCTCTGAAAGGGGAAGAATTTCCAGGTTATCTTTGCAGTGAGTAGGTTCATGAAACACGAGAAGGCATTAAGGAAGCCATCATGAAATGTGGAAATTATATAAATATTTTTATGTGTATATCCTATGTGTATTGTGTGATTGTATTGTATTATATGATGCATTTATTAATTTGTGATCAATTGCATTGTTTTTAACGGTGTAGTCGGATGAATAAACCTTTGTACAATATACATGACTGGAGCATAGCAGGAGAATTCTTTGCATCTCATCTTCTGCATTCTGTGTTCCATGATCTCCATTTTAATGATGGTACATGTTCCACCTGAGCACTTGATCTTGGTTTCAAGGTGTGGCACAGTGTTGAAGTTGACTTCCTGGTAGATGATAGAGCAGGACTTGAATGTTCAGTAGGTATGTAGTAGGTACTAGTGGAGTTCTCCCATCTTCTGTGTGAATCTGCCACTTATCTGAAGAACCACGATGAGATAGCCTGCTGAATGTAGGCTGTTTTTTAGTGGTGTCACATGCATCTCTTGAACCTCAACTAACAGGGCACTTCCTCCATGGACATGAGATAGTTGACAGCACTGGCTGTTCTAATCAATTCTTCCAGTAAGAAGTCCTCTGCAGAGTGGAGTCAGTTGGTGAACTTCAGTCTTCATCCTGTGTGCAGTGTGGGTTCTGAAGCTGAGGTTGCTGCCTATGAGGAACTGCAAAGATTGTTGCTGGCAATTGTACTATTGAATATCGACATAAAGAATATCGGCATACAAGAAAATCGAGGACAGAATATTGCGGGACAAAATTTTGAAAAGCAAGTGCATGTAGGGACGTAAATATTTACTATTACTTATTCCACATTTACTTACCTTGAAGACATGTATTTCGGTATATATATACAATATTCTGACTTCGATATTTTGTATGCACACCGTTGCTGATGAGACGTGGCATAAAGCCATCCAGATTCATTTTTGAGAGCCATCCTTTTGCCTGTTGTTGTTTGCATTCACTGGTGGTGAGTATACATACATTCTGCCCTGTGGAGTTCAGCTTGAGGTAGGCCCTGTTTCCCATACCTGCTTGCATGGTAACTTGGAAGTCCTTCAGTGGGGAAAGATCGATTTAGTGGAGGAGGCTGTAGTTAAACTTGTAGAGAACTAGAGCGTTAATCACAGTATTGGCTTACTTAAAAGTGAGGTGGGTGGTTTTTCCTGTGACGAACAGGCTATAGCAAGCTGAAGACTTAGTTGAGTTGAAAAAGGTGGAGAAACTTACAGGAGAAATCAGACAGGAATTGAACATGTGGGAAGAGCTTGTGTGATGGACTGGTTTTGGTAGAAGTAAACAAGGGGAAGTTATTGTTTTAACATTTTCTTGGTTGTCTATTAAGCTGTGTCTATCAATACAATAGCCAATACCAGTGAGAAAACTGTTTCTATGTATTGGGAGTAATTCTGTAAGGAAGGAGAAGAACATTTGAGAGTCATAAGTAAAGAAGTGCTAGGTGAAATTGAGTAATGGGAAGAGATGCTAAGGGAAAGTAATTGATGAGATGAGGTGTGGTGTGGTGTGGTGTGGTGAAGGAGAAAAGGGGGACGGTTGGGACAAAACCTTGAATATGCTCAACTATGGTCAAGTGAGGAGATGCAGTAGAATCAGATTACTGAGATTGAGCAGTTTTTATTAGTTTAAAAAACAATAATAATAGCTACAACACAACAGTGTACTGGTAGAAGGATGTCGTCCTGATTTTTCATATAGTTGAATTGTGAGGACAGAACAATTCACATAGATCACTGATGTAGGGTGTACTCCTTCCTTGTTCAAATCAGCAGTTCGCCACTCTTTCTGGACAATCTTGGACATTCACTGTTGTGTGCCCCATGCCTCAAAGCTCATCCAACTACACAGCATCTGCATAGCACATTGAATGTGGTCGGTTATTAGGCAGGTATGTGAGTTCAACATTGTATTACATTCAAGAGCAAAAGTAATTGCCACTTTGCCCTGCACTCCAGTTGACTGAATTCCATATGATCATGTCATTCTCCCACTGTGAGTATATAGGACCGTTAGTCTGCTTGTAAGTCATTTCAGTCCGTGGTTTCGCAATACTTCAGATTTCACCGTCATCTCACCCCTTTTCTTCCTTTGAGTTTTACCTATTGTGTATTGCTCTTGATGTTGCGCAAAATTCACTTTTTCATTTGTAGGGGTGCTTCATAATCATGAGTAGTCTGCACCGCATATATTCCTTTGTTGTATTAACTTGAGACAGTAGAATGTAAACTGCAATAAAATAAAATGAATTGTGGTGTATTAGGGACATTCCAGTGTAAACGTGGAGAGATTAATGTTGAGACTAGATGTGACTTGCAGAAAACATAAATGTGTCGAATTTGTGTATGTTGCTGACAATTATTCACGTATTTGATGTGAACGTGTTAATTTAGAAGTGCTCAGTAAAGAGTGTTCATTTTATATGCAATTTCATAACGCCTGTGTGCCATTTTCTTATTTTGGCCGATTTCTGAAAGGCATTTTCCCTGGAAGCTCTCGCATTAGATTTAATACTTGAATTTCATGTGCATGTTGGATTTGTTCTTTCTCACATTTCTGTTGCAGGTGGAAGAATCATCCTTGTTAGTTAGAATAATGTCTTTGTTTTAGGAGTTAGGCTTAGGGAGAAGAGGATACATTGAGCGTTGATACTGATAGTGGAGAACTGTTGTACTTTCTCACCGAAGTGAGCCTGAGAATCAAGGTCATCTTGCCAAGCTTGGGAGCATCGCTACCTACTGGAAAGTTACCTATGAGGAGGTGACCTGACTGGATGGCGTCATCCGCAAAGGACCCTGGGATACCACCTGTGTATTGATGTATCGTAACTAGGGAAAGGGTCCGGGGACTTCTGCCTTGCCTTGAGAGAGAGAGCATCTTAGAACGAGCTCTGTAGCTTTATGCTGCTTGACCCAACTAATGTGGGGAGACTTTTTAGGAAGGCTTCACATGTTGACACCTTAACTGATCTTGCCTGGGAAATGCTATGTAGGGATGTCAAGTTAGTGGAAGTGTAGGAACAGAATAATGCTTTATACCCACAAACTTCTGATGAAGGGGAATCTGGACGTCTGCTCTATAATCTTTTGTATCCTGATTCTCAAACTGATAATTTTGTGCATGTTGCATCACCTTAACTTCATCCGTAGACTTGGCTTTGCATTAGTTCCAATGTATTTCTACACCCTCACTTTGAGGTGCCTGTATGTCCAGTTATTCTTGGCTTTCATGCTGAGAAAAAAGTACCATCGACTCGTGGTTCCAGAGTGGTTCTAGATCATGGAACCCGGCTCCTTCAGTTGGTAGCAGAGTGGGATGGTTCTCACATGAAGCAGGGGGAGAATCCAGAAAAATCTAGACAAGACCTAGACCCATAGAGCCCCAAAATAGAGCCCAATGATCGAGAACGGAGAGCGACGGACTTTAGCGGAGACCGATGGAGTTTGACGGTGCGGCGAGAACAGTGGCGAACGGAGGAGTATCAATAGGGATGTGTTGTATGTTAGATTGCAGGAGTGATGTCATTGTGCGATGTCTGGAGGAGTTTGTGTGAAAGTCGAGTGAATGTGGTTTCGAGCCGGACGTGGTCCAAGGCTTGAGATTTGAGTTTCAGGTCTCGGAGTGGCCTAAGCTCCCGGCATATATTGAATGGTGCAGAAGACACCGAGTTAATGTGATTGTCTGACTGCGGATTTGAGGAGCTGTCGTGAGACGTCATCGGCAGTTCCACCTAAGACAGGGAACTTTGTGTGGATGGGACGTGTGGGAATCGTGTGGTAAACCTTATGTACAGGGGTGGACTATACCGATTCAGGTGACCAGTGCAGGTGTGAATGTTCTTGGATGATTGAAATCCATCGATCTTGTAGAAGGTAGACAATTACATAGTTGCCATTGTGTGAGTGAACGTGGACAGAGAAATTGGGAAGGAGGGTGAACCGCTGCAAGGAGCGAAGGTGACATCAGAGTGTGCCACGCTGTGATAGGTCAGTTGGTGTAACGCTGCATTGGGATTGGGTGGTAGTCATCAGGAAGCTGTGATTGAGAGAATTGTCTATTGAGGGGAAAATTCTGATCTAATCATGCGATGTTTTAGGGTGTGGCAAGATTTGAGGATACTCCAGCACATTATATGGCGACAAACGTAGGACAAACGTAGGGCTCCATACTATAGTTTGGCTTCAAAACTGGCATAAAATTACTGAAAAAGAGGGGAATTTGGCATTTCCACATTATGGCTCATTTCGATTGGAGGTGTTGTATCAGTTGAGGGGAGTGATGTCTGTGCTGCGGCCTCTGCCTAGACCAACACAGTTTGAGGCATTAGATGCGCGGATGCAAGCAGCACACACAAAGAACAGAGAGAGATTCCACGGAAACATGAAAAAGGCAATCAAGGCATATTAGGATGCACGATGGGACACACAACTTAAAAAATGGAGTAGACACAATTGAGGGAGATAGGTTGTACCCGATGCTGGTGAGAGAGGGAAAAACTCAGGATAGGAATGGAGGAGAAAATGAAAATGATGGGAGTGATACGGATGACAGCTTGTTGGATAGGTTATTGTCAGAGCATCCTCCACCTTACAACCCATATTCAGAGGAGGGATGGCAAGAACTGGCAAATGCAGGGAATATGGAAAGAGTATCAAGATCACAGAGAGGCCCTAGTGCAGGTCTAGTGGTAAGAATTTCAACGGGAGTAGAAGGAACAGGGATATCTGCTTTGGGAGGTGCAGAGTCAAGCGGAGTCAATGCTGCTTTAGGGTTACTGTAAAGCCCTTACGGTACCGGTCACCATCGGATCTGTAATCTCTGTGTACGACCCGAACTTAGTGGGAAACTCTAGTCAGCAACAGTCAGGGTTGGAGGAGAGGATTGGCTTAGGAGGGAATGAAACCACAAATGGAAATAGTCTGTCTCTGTTGCCTGTGGAAACTAGTACCCCTTTGCCTGCGACTGCAGATCCTTCGAGAATACTCATTCGGTCTAGTACCATACGATCTGTATCCTTAGCGAAATCCAATTCAGATTTGAGGATGTGGGAAACCCCAGTCAGAGGACCAATGGGAATAACACCAGAAGCAAGTGCAGGTCAGGGAAAATCTGGAAACCAACATGTCCTAGAGACCACAAATTTAGAGAATAGGCTGAGAAACTGGAATAGTGATAGAGAAGGACAGAATAGCACGTCAAGTCAGGGCACGTTCAAGGCTGCGGTAAAGGCAAAGTTGTTGGATGTGGTGAGGTTGAAGGCTGAGGTGGATGAAATAATCCATGGGAACTTGCCTTTGGAGAGGATAGAGACTTATGAGCAAGACAAGCTATTGTTTGTGGCGAAGGATGTCACCTGTGAGGCGAGGCAAGCACATGAGAAATTGACGGAATTGGCTCAAAAATATGATGTAGATCTGTCTAAGGCAAAAATACTACAGGGAAACCATAGAGTGAACTACAGTGGGAACTGGAAGAGAAAAGCGTAACAGGCTTGAAAACACATATTCGAGAGTTGATTATAGGGATACGCACTTGGAGTATGCTTGACAAATGGGAGGAAAGGTGGTCAAAGAAAAAGAGCATTAGAAAGGTGATGGGGAAACCCTGCCTCCAGGAGGGGGAACAGCAGGAGTTGAGTCTTACCCACTGCGAGAGGTGCCTAGTGGAGGTAATGTGCATGTCCCTTGGAGGAGGGGTGATTTAGCTGAGTTCAGGAATGATTTTCCTCGATTGAGGGAGAAGCCTGCTGAATTGTACAAGCAAGTCGATCACTTTGTAAAGCTCTCGAAGGTTTTGTGGATAGATCTGAACACGTTGTTTGACATTGTGTTTCGCAGTGATTTATCGTCCACTTGTAAAATTGCTATTGATTAGTCTTCTGCTGAACCACAGAGGGATCCTATGACTCACGGTCCTTCATCCTTGGTTATGAAAAGGTTTGAACAGGTGATTACATGGTTGCAGTCCAAAATAGCCCCATAAGGTATTGTTTGGGTTAAAATAGATCGAACAACCCAGAAAACTAAGGATTCAGTCCATGCTTACTATAAACTGCTCTTGCAAGCCTTCAAGCAATACAGTGGGTTAGATACTCTTGACCCAAAAGACATGGGACAGTTTGTTTCCAAATATGTGATGGGTTTGAGACCAGAGATTAGCGTTATGATCCAGCAACATTTGATCTGCTGGCAAAACAAGTCAGTGGATGAAATTTTGCGGTATGTCAGGTATTGCAGTGATAAGGTGGATTCCAAACACAGGAGAAAAAAGGACAAGTTGATGTTGGTCCAAATGGGTAATGCGCAAAGAGCAGATCAGGCGCAGACAAATGGGGAACAATAGGTCGGAATCAGGGAAATGATCAAGGAGGGGTCCAGAACGTTCCGAATAACTCTGGACAGGGACAAGGGAGAGGTGTCCCTATAGACCTCAAAACAGGGATAGACATTGCCATGCTAAAGAAAACGACAGCTTGCCATTTTTGCCACAAAATTGGGCATTGGAAACGCGAGTGTCGATTAAATCGAGCAAATCAGATGCAAGAGGGAGAGTTAGTGCAAGTGCCAGATGTGATAAACACAGTGACAAGGCCAAGATCCTACAATAGGGGGAGTCAAAACCAGTTAGTGCAAGTGCCACAACCACCAAGAGTTCCGCAGAGTAATCGAGCATACCACCAAATGCCATTTATGGAAGCATTGGATGGACTCAATCAGGACCTGTCACAATGACGGTGCCTGAGGGGGGAGGAAGACTGTATCCTTGGAGTAGTCTTAGAGGTAGACCAGAGTGGACCGCATGTGGAGGCAGATGTAGGCGGTCATCCCATTACATTCTTGTTTGATACTGGAGCTACCCATTCTACTGTGAGATCTGCGGTAGTCCCAAACCTACCCTTCTTGGGCAATCAATCCAAATTGTAGGTGTTGCCAATAAAAGAATGACAAACCCGTTGATAAAATAGGTACCAGTAAAAATAGGACCCTTTCAGGATCGGCATCAATTTGTGGTGTACCATTTGAGTCCAGTTTGTTTGTTAAGGCATGATCTCTTATGTAAACTGAACTGCACCATTTATTACACGCCAAAGGGAATTGAACTGCAGACCAATGATGATGACATTGTGTTCAAATTGGCGAATCAGAATCACTGCTTGAACATGTTTCCCGTACTGACAGTGGAAGACATGCCGTTGGATCTGAGGGACACTCTCTCTCCAGTGGTGTGGGACTTCACGGGAGAAGAGATAGGGCTGATTCGAGGAGTTGAGCCAGTCCGTATACAAATCAAGCCAAATGCAGATTTCCGAGAATGCCCCAGTACAACCTGACACCGGAAACAGTGGTAGGGATTACACCTGTGATTCATTCCATGATTGCGCCGGGTATATTGAAGGAGATAATAGGAAGCCCATGCAATTCACCTATCATGGGAGTGCAGGCGCAGAGCGGATTATATTACATAGTTCAGGACTTTAGGAAGATCAATGCAATTGTGATTCCATGTTGTCCCTTGGTACTGAATCCATCTGTGATCCTGTTTCATATCCCTTGCGAAGCTGTTTGGTTTACTGTGATTGATCTGTGCCAAGCATTTTCCTCCATCCCGTTGCATGAGGAAAGCCAATTTTTATTCGCTTTCTGGCTGGAGAATCGTGTTTTAACATGGTGTTGTATCCCACAAGGGTATACTGAAAGCCCATCTATCTTTAACCAAATTCTGAAAAAGAAGCTTGAGAGTTTGGTACTGCCCCAGAATTCAGTGCTCGTGCAGTACATAGATAATCTCCTAATCGCATTGGAGACAGAAGAGGCTTGTAGGGATGATACCATTGCCTTACTGAACCATTTAGCTGAAAATGGACACAAGGTGTCGCCGAACAAGCTTCAGTACTGCTTAACAGAAGTTCAGTACTTGGGTCATAGCATTGAGAAAGGCAAGAGAGAGGTGTCACCAGACCGCATTGAGGCAATCATGAAAATGAATGCGCCTACCACTCAAAATGAAGTCAGGATGCTTTTGGGAATGGTTGGCTACTGACAACAATGGATCCCGAATTCCTCCTTGAAGGCGAAGTCCTTACAGTGGCTAACACACAACGATTAGAGCGATCTGGTACCCTGGGATAACGATTGCTTGGTTGCCTTCTTAGAGCTGAGAGAGTGCCTTTGTCGTGCTCCAGCTTTGGGAATGCCTGATTACAACAAAGCCTTTTTGCTATTCTGCTGAGAGAGGGAGGGTTGTGCTCTAGCTATACTCACCCACACACATGGGGGTGTCCGTAGACCAGTGGCCTACTTCTCTAGAGTAGATCCTGTAGCTTCAGCGCTGCCCGGATGTCTCAGATCCGTTGCTGCAACAGGTGTCAGCATTGAAAGATGTGAAAGTATTGCGATGGGTCATCCACTTACTGTATGTGTTCCACACTCAGTTGAGCTTCTGATGATGAGAACCAAAACACAGCATTTGACGAATAATAGGCTAACAAGTTCTGAGCAGATCTTGTTGGCAGCTGAAAAGTCACCTTGAAGCGATGTTCTGTGATAAATCCTGCTACCTTGTTGCCTATTCCAAATGCTGACGGGGAAGATTGTGAGGACCATGACTGTCTGGATGTAACTGAACTTTGCACCAAACCCAGACCTGACATTGTCGATGAACCACTGCCTGACTCTGATCAAACCCTTTTTGTTGATGGTTCATGTTTAAGAGACAGTGAGGGTTACCTAAGAGTAGCTTTTGCTGTCTGTACCATTTCTGGAGTGGTGGAAGCTGCTTGTTTACAGGGAGTATACTCCACACAAGTGGCTGAAATTATTGCCTTCACCCATGCATTCCTTGTTTCTGAGCGAATCCGAGTCACCATCTATACCGATAGCCAGTATAGTTTCGGGGTAGTTCATGACTTTGGACAGCTATGGTCACAGAGGGGTTTGTAAACATCATCAGAATCTCCCATAAGAAACGGGGACTATGTGAGACAACTGTTGGAAGCCTTGCAGCAAGCAAAAGAAGTGGCTGTCATAAAATGCGCTGCACATGGGAAAGGGGAAGACTTTGTGACTGTGGATAACCGATACGCGGATGAAGTCGCCTGCTTTTGTGCAACCCATGCATGTATTTTAAATGGGGAATATTCTGGCGAGAGTACAGAGAGAACCAAGCTCAGCATGTTGCTAGCCATTGCAGATACCTGGGATGTGGTCAGGCGTCTGCAGGGAGAAGTGTCAGATCAGGAACAGGCTGTTTGGATCAAAGCAGGATGCGAAAAGAGGGAAGATGACTTTTGGGTTTTAACTGATGGTAGAGTAGTGTTGCCGGATTGTTTGCTGAGTCCTATGGCGAGACAGATTCATGGAGCAGTTCATATAGGGAGAGATGAAATGGTGAGATTGTTCAGGCAAACGTGGTTCAACCCGAGATTCCGTGTGATTGCTGGTGCAGTGTGACATCGATGTGTCAGGTGTCAACAGATGAATGCTGGAAACAAAACTGAAAACTGTGGTTGCTGTGAGTCACATTGGAAGGTCGGGAGGTCCTTTTAACTGAACACAGTTGGACTTTGTCAAAATGCCTGTGTGTAATGGTTTGAGATACAGTCTGGTTGTTGTGTGCATCTTTTCACGGTGCGTGGGAGCTTATCCGACTAGAAGGTGTAATAGCCTCACAGTAGCAAAGTTATTTTTGAGGGAGCTGTGAGAAGTTGGCCTGGTATATGCTGTCCATGTCTGAACTGGGGTGGTGGAGTGAGCTAAAGAATGATGATGGATTAAACCCAGATCAGTTGACTGGGGGTGAGTGTTTGATTGGCTCAAGCGTTCCGTCCATCATCCCCTTTTGTATCGCTTTGTTCGCCCTAAGTTGGCGGGGGTATGCCCAGACGTGGGTCCCTTGCTCACTTTGCCACTGGATTCAAGCAAGTCTGGCTGATGACGGCTGGAATGCCAGAAACCGGTCCTAGGATGCTTGTTTCCGGTCCAGGGAAGACATGGCTTGGCAGTTCGGGCTGGACTGTTCCCATGAGGCACAGGGTCAGACTAATTTGCATATGGCCATGTCTGAACTGGGGTGGTGGAGTGAGCTAAAGAATGATGATGGATTAAACCCAGATCAGTTGACTGGGGGTGAGTGTTTGATTGGCTCAAGCGTTCCGTCCATCATCCCCTTTTGTATCGCTTTGTTCGCCCTAACTTGGCGGGGGTATGCCCAGACGTGGGTCCCTTGCTCACTTTGCCACTGGATTCAAGCAAGACTGGCTGATGACGGCTGGAATGCCAGAAACCGGTCCTAGGATGCTTGTTTCCGGTCCAGGGAAGACATGGCTTGGCAGTTCGGGCTGGACTGTTCCCATGAGGCACAGGGTCAGACTGATTTGCATATGGCCATGTCTGAACTGGGGTGGTGGAGTGAGCTAAAGAATGATGATGGATTAAACCCAGATCAGTTGACTGGGGGTGAGTGTTTGATTGGCTCAAGCGTTCCGTCCATCATCCCCTTTTGTATCGCTTTGTTCGCCCTAAGTTGGCGGGGGTATGCCCAGACGTGGGTCCCTTGCTCACTTTGCCACTGGATTCAAGCAAGCCTGGCTGATGATGGCTGGAATGCCAGAAACCGGTCCTAGGATGCTTGTTTCCGGTCCAGGGAAGACATGGCTTGGCAGTTCGGGCTGGACTGTTCCCATGAGGCACAGGGTCAGACTGATTTGCATATGGCCATGTCTGAACTGGGGTGGTGGAGTGAGCTAAAGAATGATGATGGATTAAACCCAGATCAGTTGACTGGGGGTGAGTGTTTGATTGGCTCAAGCTGCTCCGTCCATCATCCCCTTTTGTATCGCTTTGTTCGCCCTAAGTTGGAGGGGTATGCCCAGACGTGGGTCCCTTGCTCACTTTGCCACTGGATTCAAGCAAGCCTGGCTGATGACGGCTGGAATGCCAGAAACCGGTCCTAGGATGCTTGTTTCCGGTCCAGGGAAGACATGGCTTGGCAGTTCGGGCTGGACTGTTCCCATGAGGCACAGGGTCAGACTGATTTGCATATGGCCATGTCTGAACTGGGGTGGTGGAGTGAGCTAAAGAATGATGATGGATTAAACCCAGATCAGTTGACTGGGGGTGAGTGTTTGATTGGCTCAAGCGTGCCCGTCCATCATCCCCTTTTGTATCGCTTTGTTCGCCCTAAGTTGGCGGGGTATGCCCAGACGTGGGTCCCTTGCTCACTTTGCCACTGGATTCAAGCAAGCCTGGCTGATGACGGCTGGAATGCCAGAAACCGGTCCTAGGATGCTTGTTTCCGGTCCAGGGAAGACATGGCTTGGCAGTTCGGGCTGGACTGTTCCCATGAGGCACAGGGTCAGACTGATTTGCATATGGCCATGTCTGAACTGGGGTGGTGGAGTGAGCTAAAGAATGATGATGGATTAAACCCAGATCAGTTGACTGGGGGTGAGTGTTTGATTGGCTCAAGCGTTCCATCCATCATCCCCTTTGTATTGCTTTGTTCGCCCTAAGTTGGCGGGGGTATGCCCAGACGTGGGTCCCTTGCTCACTTTGCCACTGGATTCAAGCAAGCCTGGCTGATGACGGCTGGAATGCCAGAAACCGGTCCTAGGATGCTTGTTTCCGGTCCAGGGAAGACATGGCTTGGCAGTTCGGGCTGGACTGTTCCCATGAGGCACAGGGTCAGACTGATTTGCATATGGCCATGTCTGAACTGGGGTGGTGGAGTGAGCTAAAGAATGATGATGGATTAAACCCAGATCAGTTGACTGGGGGTGAGTGTTTGATTGGCTCAAGCTGCTCCGTCCATCATCCCCTTTTGTATCGCTTTGTTCGCCCTAAGTTGGCGGGGGTATGCCCAGACGTGGGTCCCTTGCTCACTTTGCCACTGGATTCAAGCAAGCCTGGCTGATGATGGCTGGAATGCCAGAAACCGGTCCTAGGATGCTTGTTTCCGGTCCAGGGAAGACATGGCTTGGCAGTTCGGGCTGGACTGTTCCCATGAGGCACAGGGTCAGACTGATTTGCATATGGCCATGTCTGAACTGGGGTGGTGGAGTGAGCTAAAGAATGATGATGGATTAAACCCAGATCAGTTGACTGGGGGTGAGTGTTTGATTGGCTCAAGCGTTCCGTCCATCATCCCCTTTTGTATTGCTTTGTTCGCCCTAAGTTGGCGGGGGTATGCCCAGACGTGGGTCCCTTGCTCACTTTGCCACTGGATTCAAGCAAGCCTGGCTGATGACGGCTGGAATGCCAGAAACCAGTCCTAGGATGCTTGTTTCCGGTCCAGGGAAGACATGGCTTGGCAGTTCGGGCTGGACTGTTCCCATGAGGCACAGGGTCAGACTGATTTGCATATGGCCATGTCTGAACTGGGGTGGTGGAGTGAGCTAAAGAATGATGATGGATTAAACCCAGATCAGTTGACTGGGGGTGAGTGTTTGATTGGCTCAAGCGTTCCGTCCATCATCCCCTTTTGTATCGCTTTGTTCGCCCTAAGTTGGCGGGGGTATGCCCAGACGTGGGTCCCTTGCTCACTTTGCCACTGGATTCAAGCAAGCCTGGCTGATGACGGCTGGAATGCCAGAAACCGGTCCTAGGATGCTTGTTTCCGGTCCAGGGAAGACATGGCTTGGCAGTTCGGGCTGGACTGTTCCCATGAGGCACAGGGTCAGACTGATTTGCATATGGCCATGTCTGAACTGGGGTGGTGGAGTGAGCTAAAGAATGATGATGGATTAAACCCAGATCAGTTGACTGGGGTGAGTGTTTGATTGGCTCAAGCGTTCCATCCATCATCCCCTTTTGTATCACTAATTATAGTGGGCACCTTGCACCAGTCCAAACAACCCCTTATTGGAGATAGGTTAAAGACAACCTTTATTGAAAGCTATTCTAGTGGTAGCTATGGAGAGCAGCCTTCAGGCTAAGTCTTGAAGGAATGTAAAGCAGCTTGTTTTACCAGCCTATAATCTCTTGAGTGACCAAATGAAAGAGGACCGACCACACCAGGTATATATTCAAAATATATGTATTTATTGCTAAACACACCCCTCTAGTCTCTTTATGAGGCTAGAGTTCAAGTACATAAGTTATAAGTTAGTTATCAACAGTAATAGCACAAATACACGTTTGAGCCCTAGGGGCGTACCAAACCATATACCAATAAAGTGGTATAAGAACTACGACTGAGCTAGACACAAGGCCTAGAGCCTGTAGAAGTGCTTGGACCACTAGGAACCACCCAAGGTAGTGACACAGGGGACCCACGGGGGACGCGTGCAGTGTGAGAACACAGCCGCGAATCGCCGTTGACTTCTATGGGGAAAGTCGCGGTTGGAATTTTAAAGAAAAGGGACACTTAGAGGAGGACTTGGAGCAAACCCTTTTAGAACTGGGTCGTTCTAGAGTCTATACCCACGGGAGCACCGGAGTACTCGTGTTACCTCACCCAGGGAAGCCGGGTGCATAGGTGTCTTTCGGGGTCGGGTTTCGTCGTCGTTTTCAATGGCGATCTGCTGCAAAGTGCTGCTGGCGGCCAAGTCGAAAGTGTTCGGGTGGATCCAAAGGTGGATCGAAGATCTGAAGAACCTGAAAGCAGAGGGGACAGAGTCTGGGTCACTAGCCAGTGACCAGGAAGGCGATGAGCAGATGCCCACCGATGTTGAGTGCTTCAGGTAGGTTGACGGTCGTCTTGACTCTTCAGCCACAAGGTCCAGGAGGTGTCGACGACAACCAGGAGCTGGATTCGAGCTGTCCCATGACGTCTGTCGATTGCTGATGCGTCGGCGACCGGATTGGACCCAACAAGCCTTGGCAACGGCAAGTCTCGTGGAAATAGAAGAAGGACGGTGGTGCAGACCAGCAAGGTCTGAGGGACTCACCCAGCAAGGGTAAGTCAGGGCACGCCTGGAGCAATCAGGGCAACCCAAGCAGAAGAAGATTGGCCTTTGGGAGGGCCTACTAGCCAACAGACTAGCGACCGCGAAGGAGCCTCGAGTGGACGCACTTGGAGCTGGCTCACGGGACACTTGTGGAGTGGAGGCCAGTGATCTTCGGTGCAGTCGGTGCTGGAGGCGGGGGCTACTCGAAGCCCAAAGCACAACTTCATGGGAGCCCAGGAAGAGGATGCACTTGCAAATGTGCTCGGTGTCCAGGGGTCACGGTTCTACGTTACCCACGACAGCTACGGGCCTCAACTTTGCTGGGGACTCAGGGCAGCCTCGGAGAAGTCTGGAAATCCACCTCTGGTGATGCAAAGACTTCGGCGTCCGGCGGGAGCTTCAGCGATGCAGACCGGACAATTGCTTCTTTGGTGCCTGCCAAGCAGGGGAGTCACTCCTTGACCCCAAGGGAGATTCTTCAGTCCTCTAATCTTAAAGTAGAGCGTCGAAGGTCCAGGATTCTGTGTCAGAGTTTCGTCCAGGTAAATCTAAAGTCCTAAGGACTGGGGTCCCATACTTATACCAAGTTAGGGGTTGGACATACTCTGGGGACCCACCTATGGGAGGGTCAGGGCAGAGGGGTGGTTACACCCCTTTCCCTTTGTCCAGTTTCGTGCCAGAGCAGGGGCTGGAAGCCCCTGAGCCGGTTTGAACTGGGGTATGCACAGGGACACCAAATGTGCCCCCAGTGCAGGACTTCAAAGCACCAGAGAGTGCTCCCGCCCAGCCCCAATACACACTATCCTGTCTGGGGAGGTGGTTACACCTCCCTGCAACAGGAAACCTATTGTCCAGGCCTCCCCTGCCGGAGTTTCAGTCAGCAGCAGGAGGCCAGACTTGTGTCTGTGGCAGCAGCATCCATTTTGTGATGCCAGGGCTTTGCAAAGTCAGTACCGGGTATACCGGTGTGTACATGTCTCTCCCTCTAGAAGGGTGGAATGCTACCCCGCTGCCAGAACTGGTGGGGGGTAGTATTCCAAGATGTTTGACACCAAACACGACATGTTTCCGTGCAGCCATCCCAAAGTTAGCATTTAACGCGAGGTTATAATGCGCTTAAGAGTATATGGTCAGGCTGCACTACAAACAGCCTCAGAGAAGGGTCTCCGAATGCTGCAGAGGGGCTCTGCTCATGCAGAGGCACCCTCTCACATAGGAACCAAGCACTCTGCCTTCAGGATTGATAAGGCCTGCCATAGGAGTGACTTATAGGTTTATATGTGTGTACAATGGTAGTGATATAGGTAGCCTATACCACTGTAAGGGGGCATGCACCACCTTACTCAGGCTGCAGTAGCAGGCCTGTGGTGTCATTTTGGCTGGCCTTCCAGGGGTGGCATAATACATGCTTCAGCCCCTGGCAGGCCTCTGAGGTACCAATGCCCTGGGTACATAGTATACCATATACTAGGGACTTACAAGGGCACTCCAGATTCCAATCAGAGATGTGCCTAGGGCACATGGAAACCATTTTAGAGAGGAAGCAGCTAGGCTGGGGTTCTGATTAGCAGGGCCCCAGCCAGACTAAAGTCGAAAAACAGTGAAGCATCAGCAAAAAGTGGGGGTACCCATGTGAAGCAGATCCTACTCTCCTACACAACCCCCCCAAACGTAGGGACATTAAACTAACCTTGCCCAGTTAAGTCTTCATGTTCTAAGTGGAAGTACCTAGAGAGTCCATCTGCATTGGCATGGTTACTCCCAGGTCTATGTTCCACTGTGAAGTCCATCCCCTGTAGGGAAATGGACCACCTAAGCAGTTTGGGGTTTTCACCCTTCATTTGTTTTAGCCATAAGAGGGGCTTATGGTCTGTTTGAACAAGGAAGTGAGTACCAAACAAGTATGGCCTCAGCTTCTTCAGAGCCCAGACCACAGCAAAGGCCTCCCTCTCAATGGCTGACCAACGTTTCTCTCTAGGGGTCAGCCTTCTGCTAATAAAAGCTACTGGCTGATCCTGACCTTCATCATTCAATTGTGACAGTACAGCCCCTACCCCCAATTCAGATGCATCTGTTTGGACAATGAACTTCTTGGAGTAATCAGGACTCTGTAGAATGGGAGCAGTGCACATGGCCTGCTTTAGGTCATCAAATGCCTTTTGACAGCTAACTGTCCACTGAACCTTTTTGGGCATTTTCTTGGAAGTTAAGTCATTCAGGGGTGTCACTATTGATCCATACCCCTTGACAAATCTCCTAAAGTACCCAGTCAGGCCTAAAAAGGCTCTCACCTGAGTCTGGGTAGTTGGAGCAGTCCAGTCCATGATGGTCTGGATCTTGCTCTGCAAAGGTTGAACCTGGCCTCCACCCACAAGGTGGCCCAGGTACACAACCTGACTCTGCCCTATCTGGCACTTGGTGGCCTTGATAGTCAGGCCTGCTTTCTGCAGGGCCTTTAAAACATTTCTGAGGTGGACCAGGTGATCCTCCCAGGTGGAGCTAAAGACAGCAATATCATCTAGATATGCTGCACTATAGGCTTCCAGACCTGTAAGGACTGTATTCACCAACCTCTGAAAAGTGGCAGGTGCATTCTTCAGACCAAAGGGCATCACCACAAATTGATAATGCCCACTAGGGGTTGAGAATGCTGTTTTTGGCTTTGCATCATCAGCTAGTCTGATCTGCCAGTAGCCAGCTTTCAGGTCAAATGTGCTTAGATACTTGGCTGAGGCCAAAGTGTCTATTAGCTCATCTGCCCTAGGTATTGGATGGGCATCAGTCCTAGTGACTGCATTGAGACCCCTGTAGTCCACACAAAACCTCATCTCTCTTTTCCCACCATTGGTGTGAGGTTTTGGCACAAGGACCACTGGACTAGCCCAAGGGCTATCTGAGGGTTCAATAACTCCCAAATCCAACATCTTCTGGACTTCTGTCCTGATACAGTCCCTGACATGGTCAGGTTGCCTATAAATCTTATTTTTAATAGGCAGACTGTCCCCAGTGTCCACTTCATGAGTGCACCAGGTGGTCTGACTGGGTGTCAGTGAGAATATGTGTCTGAACTGATTGAGCACTTGTCTGCAATCAGTTTGCTGCTGGGCAGTGAGGCTGCCTGCCAAGGCTACACCATCCACTGACCCATCATCAGGGTTCTGTGAGAGCAGGTCAGGGAGTGGGTCACTCTCTTCCTCCTGTCCCTCATCAGTAGCCATGAGCAAGCCCATGTCTGCCCTGTCCACATATGGTTTTAATCTGTTGACATGGAGAACCCTGTGGGGACTCCTGGGTGTTCCCAGGTCTACTAAGTAGGTAACCTCACCCTTCTGTTCAACAATGGTATGGGGTCCACTCCATTTGTCTTGGAGAGCTGCTGGGGCCACTGGCTCCAACACCCACACCTTCTGTCCTGGCTGGTAAACAGTCAGTACAGCCTTTTGGTCATGCCAGGCTTTTTGAAGTTCCTGGCTAGCCTCAAGGTTTTTAGTTGCCTTTTTCATGTACTCAGCCATCCTGGAGCGGAGACCAAGTACATAGTCCACTATGTCTTGCTTTGGGGGCTTGAGAGGTAACTCCCATCCTTCCTTTACCAAGCACAATGGACCCCTGACAGGGTGACCAAACAAAAGTTCAAAAGGGCTGTAGCCAACCCCTTTGAGGCACCTCCCTGTATGCAAATGAAGGCAGGGCAAGAGTATGTCCCATCTTCGCCTAAGCTTTTCTGGGAGCCCTTTAATCATGCCCTTCAAGGTTTTGTTGAATCTCTCAACTAAACCATTGCATTGTGGGTGATAGGGTGTGGTGAACTTGTAAGTCACTCCACACTCCTTCCACATTGCTTTCAAGTATCCAGACATAAAGTTAGCACCCCTGTCTGATACAACCTCCTTAGGGAAGCCCACTCTTGAGAAAATTCCCAGGAGGGCCCTTGCCACCACAGGTGCTGTAGTGGTCCTAAGGGGAATAGCCTCTGGGTACCTGGTGGCATGATCCACTACCACCATGACAAACCTGTGCCCAGATGCTGTTTGGGGATCCATGGGACCAACAATGTCAATCCCCACCCTTTCAAAGGGAACCCCACCACAGGTAGTGGTATCAGGGGGCCTTTGTAGTGCCACCTGCCTTGCCACTGGCCTGGCAGGTTACACAGGAGCGACAAAACTCCTTGGTGTCTTCAGACATGTGGGGCCAGTGAAAGTGAGGGACAATTCTGTCCCAAGTCTTGTTCTGGCCCAGGTGACCTGCTAAGGGAATGTCATGGGCTAGGGTCAATAGGAAGCCCCTGAACTTCAGAGGTATAACCAACCTCCTGGTGGCACCAGGCTTGGGGTCTCTACACTCTGAGTACAAGAGTCCATCATCCCAATACACAGTATGGGGACCACTAGCTTTCCCAGCAGCCTCAGCAGCAGCTTGCTGTCTGAGGGGTTCAAGAGAGGGGCAGCTCTGCTACTCCTGGCTCAGATCTGCCCTGGAAGGGCCCCTGTCCCCAAGAACTCAACCTGGTCAGGTTCAAGCTCCTCTGGGACAGTTCCTTCCTCAGGACTGAGATCATCCCCCTCAAGAGACTGATCTTCCTTCTGAGCCAAAGGGGAAGGCACTGCCTTTACCCTACTACTCCTCTTCTTGGAGGGCACTTGGTCCATTATTCCAGAATCCAAGGCCTGTTCAGTGTTAGACATTTTGGCTTGTGACCTGGTCACAGCAAACACATCTGCAGGGATGCCCAGCATTTCTGCATGGGTCCTGAGCTCCACTTCTGCCCAAGCTGAAGTTTCTAAATCATTGCCAAGCAAGCACTCAACTGGTAGGTCTGCACTTACCACAACCTTCTTAAGGCCAGTTACCCCTCCCCAGGAGAAGTTAACAACTGCCAGAGTATGGTCTGTTCTGACATTGCTAGCATTGGTCACTTGGTACATTTCACCAAGTATAATCTGCCCAGGATTCACAAGGTCTTGTGTCACCATGGTGACACTTGCCCCTGTGTCCCTAAATGCCAAAGCCTCTTTTCCATTGATTAAGGGCTGTTGCCTGTACTTGCCCAGATTACTGGGACTCACAGAGGAGGTCACATCCATGCCTCCATCACAGACTAGGACAGCCTGAGTGAGTTCTCTGACTAGGTCAGAGCTCATCTCCTTACCCAGGGTCAACCCTACTAAACCCTTGGCTTGTGTAGTCCCACCACCAACTGTAACTGCACTAGGGGGAGCAGGTGCCTTAGGGGCATTGGTGGGGGCTGGAGCAGAGTCTTTGGACTTGGTGCAATCACTGGTCCAGTGGGTCTTTTGCTTACAGACCTTGCACCATGGTTTCTTTTGGCCTTTCCCTTTGTTAGACTGTGAATCCCCACCTGAAGAAGATTTTTGGGGGCCTTGTGAAGACTTCTGGTCTTTACCCTTCTCCCCACCCTTATCAGAGTTCTTAGAATCTTGCTTCTTTGGGTCACCATCTTGGTTCTGTACCTTCTGCCTCACCCTGGTTCTGACCCATTTGTCTGCCTTCTTTCCCAATTCTTGGGGAGAGGTCAGATCAGAGTCCACCAGGTACTGATGCAACAGCTGATTTTGACAGTTATTAAGAATCTGCTCCCTCATGATAAGATTGTACAATCCTGTGAAGTCACACACCTTACTGCCCATCAACCAACCTTCCAGAGCCTTAGCAGAACAATCCACATAGTCTACCCAGTCTTGAGTCTGTGCTTTTTGGGTATCTCTGAACTTTAACCTGTATTGTTCAGTTGTTAGGCCAAACCCATCAATCAGAGCACTCTTCAAGACTTTGTAATTGTCAGCATCCTCTTCTCTTACAGTGAGGAGCTTGTCTCTACCTTTGTCTGCAAAGGAGAGCCACAAGATTGCTGCCCACTGCTCCTGAGGGACCCTCTGTACTTTACAGGCCCTCTCCAGTGCAGTTATACATTTGTGGATGTCATCCCCACTCTGGTAGGGAGGGACAATCTTGCTCAGGTTTCTATGGTCATAAGACCTTTCCCTATCTCTGGGGAAATTGCTGCCACCATGGGACTCTAGTCCCAACTTTTTCTCTCTCTATAGAGATCTAGGGACTCCTGTCTATAGCCAATTGCTGTTTTCTGAGTTCAAGCTGGGCTTGCTCATACTGAATCAGTCTCTTCCTCCTCTCATGAGAGGATTCCCTTCCACGAGAGGAGACAGAGGTCCCTACTGAGGTGTCAGAGTGGTTAGAGTCCTGAGAAGGAGATCTAGACCTTCTGGGCACACTCACAATTCTTCCTGGGGGAACAAAGGGGAGGTCATTCTGATCCTCCTCCTCCTCCACAGGAGGAATTGGGTTTTCCAGGTCAAGGTCATTTTCACCTTCCTGGCCAGTTTCAGAGGGGGGGCCCTGGGTTTCTTCACCCCTGACCCCTTCCTCATTTTCTGCCCCACCCTCTCTGCCTACCCCTTTAGACCCTAGGGGTCTGCTGAGATCATCAGACAGTAACACCTCCCTGAGGTGTTGGGTGCTGGCACTTTTGCCTGCCTTCAGCTTCCTAGTATTGCATAATGCTCTCAATTCCAAGAATGGGAGTTTATCATACTTGGAGGGAAGAAGCCCACTGGCTTCTGGCAAGGACTCACTGGGTCCTGGCTTTGAAGACATTACTAGTGAGGTGTGGTGTATGCACTACCTACTCTAGTGTGGCCTACTAAACTCTCTTGAGTTGTAGAAAGGGTGTGCTATCCCTTAACACACAACTCTAAGTTCAGTAGAACTTACTGTATACTAAGCTTGATTTATATGTACCTAAGGTACCCTTAGTGGTTTTCAGTTGATCAATTCAATTGAGATTATCTGGTAAAACAATAGCAAGCTGGAATCCCACACGCTGCACACCAATGTGAGAAGTTGGCCTGGTATATGCTGTCCACTAATTATAGTGGGCACCTTGCACCAGTCCAAACAACCCCTTATTGGAGATAGGTTAAAGACAACCTTTATTGAAAGCTATCCTAGTGGTAGCTATGGAGAGCAGCCTTCAGCTAAGTCTTGAAGGAATGTAAAGCAGCTTGGTTTACCAGCCTATAATCTCTTGAGTGACCAAATGAAAGAGGACCACACCAGGTATATATTCAAAATATATGTATTTATTGCTAAACACACCCCTCTAGTCTCTTTATGAGGCTAGAGTTCGAAGTACATAAGTTATAAGTTAGTTATCAACAGTAATAGCACAAATACACGTTTGAGCCCTAGGGGCGTACCAAACCATATACCAATAAAGTGGTATAAGAACCACGACTGAGCTAGACACAAGGCCTAGAGCCTGTAGAAGTGCTTGGACCACAAGGAACCACCCAAGGTAGTGACACAGGGGACCCACGGGGGACGCGTGCAGTGTGAGAACACAGCCGCGAATCGCCGTTGACTTCTATGGGGAAAGTCGCGGTTGGAATTTTAAAGAAAAGAGACACTTAGAGGAGGACTTGGAGCAAACCCTTTTAGAACTGTGTCGTTCTAGAGTCTATACCCACGGGAGCACCGGAGTACTCGTGTTACCTCACCCAGGGAAGCCGGGTACATAGGTGTCTTTCGGGGTCGGGTTTCGTCGTCGTTTTCAATGGCGATCTGCTGCAAAGTGCTGCTGGCGGCCAAGTCGAAAGTGTTCGGGTGGATCCAAAGGTGGATCGAAGATCTGAAGAACCTGAAAGCAGAGGGGACAGAGTCTGGGTCACTAGCCAGTGACCAGGAAGGCGATGAGCGGATGCCCACCGATGTTGAGTGCTTCAGGTAGGTTGACGGTCGTCTTGACTCTTCAGCCACGAGGTCCAGGAGGCGTCGATGATGACCAGGAGCTGGATTCGAGCTTTCCCATGACGTCTGTCGATTGCTGAGGCATCGGCGACCGGATTGGACCCAACAAGCCTTGGCAACGGCAAGTCTTGTGGAAATAGAAGAAGGACGGTGGTGCAGACCAGCAAGGTCTGAGGGACTCACCCAGCGAAGGTAAGTCAGGGCACGCTTGGAGCAACCAGGGAAGCCCAAGCAGAAGAAGATTGGCCTTCGGGAGGGCCTACTAGCCAACGGACTAGCGACCGTGAAGGAGCCTCGAGTGGACGCACTTGGAGCTGGCTCACGAGACACTCGTGGAGTGGAGGCCAGTGATCTTCGGTGCAGTTGGTGCTGGAGGTGGGGGCTACTCGGAGCCCAAAGCACAACTTCGTGGGAGCCCAGGAAGAGGATGCACTTGCAAATGTGCTCGGTGTCCAGGGGTCACGGTTCCACGTTACCCACGACAGCTACGGGCCTCAGCTTTGCTGGGGACTCAGGGCAGCCTCGGGGAAGTCTGGAAATCTACCTCTGGTGATGCAAAGACTTCGGCGTCCGGCGGGAGCTTCAGCGATGCAGACCGGACAATTGCTTCTTTGGTGCCTGCCAAGCAGGGGAGTCACTCCTTGACCCCAAGGGAGATTCTTCAGTCCTCTAATCTTAAAGTAGAGCGTCGAAGGTCCAGGATTCTGTGTCAGAGTTTCGTCCAGGTAAATCTAAAGTCCTAAGGACTGGGGTCCCATACTTATACCAAGTTAGGGGTTGGACATACTCTGGGGACCCACCTATGGGAGGGTCAGGGCAGAGGGGTGGTTACACCCCTTTCCCTTTGTCCAGTTTCGTGCCAGAGCAGGGGCTGGAAGCCCCTGAGCCGGTTTGAACTGGGGTATGCACAGGGACACCAAATGTGCCCCCAGTGCAGGACTTCAAAGCACCAGAGAGTGCTCCCGCCCAGCCCCAATACACACTATCCTGTCTGGGGAGGTGGTTACACCTCCCTGCAACAGGAAACCTATTGTCCAGGCCTCCCCTGCCGGAATTTCAGTCAGCAGCAGGAGGCCAGACTTGTGTCTGTGGCAGCAGCATCCATTTTGTGATGCCAGGGCTTTGCAAAGTCAGTATTGGGTATACCGGTGTGTACATGTCTCTCCCTCTAGAAGGGTGGAATGCTACCCCCGCCGCCAGAACTGGCGGGGGGGTAGTATTCCAAGATGTTTGACACCAAACACGACATGTTTCCGTGCAGCCATCCCAAAGTTAGCATTTAGCGCGAGGTTATAATGCGCTTAAGAGTATATGGTCAGGCTGCACTACAAACAGCCTCAGAGAAGGGTCTCTTAACGCTGCAGAGGGGCTCTGCTCATGCAGAGGCACCCTCTCACATAGGAACCAAGCACTCTGCCTTCAGGATTGATAAGGCCTGCCATAGGAGTGACTTATAGGTTTATATGTGTGTACAATGGTAGTGATATAGGTAGCCTATACCACTGTAAGGGGGGCATGCACCACCTTACTCAGGCTGCAGTAGCAGGCCTGTGGTATCATTTTGGCTGGCCTTCCAGGGGTGGCATAATACATGCTTCAGCCCCTGGTAGGCCTCTGAGGTCCCTATGCCCTGGGTACATAGTATACCATATACTAGGGACTTACAAGGGCACTCCAGATTCCAATCAGAGATGTGCCTAGGGCACATGGAAACCATTTTAGAGAGGAAGCAGCTAGGCTGGGGTTCTGATTAGCAGGGCCCCAGCCAGACTAAAGTCAAAAAACAGTGAAGCATCAGCAAAAAGTGGGGGTACCCATGTGAAGCAGATCCTACTCTCCTACAGGAGCTTATCCCGTGCTTCGGGTTTCCAACTACATTGGAGTCGGATAGAGGAACTCAGTTCCATAGTGAGATCAATGAGCTGTTGTGCACTGCCTTAAACGTTCATCAGAGACTGCACTGTAGTTGCAGGCCAGAGGAGTCCAGAATGGTGCAATAGATTAATGGGATTTTAAAGATGAGAATAGCAAGGGTGTGTGCCTTAACATCCCTGAAATGGCCTGATGCATTGCCTTTGGTTTTGATGAGTTTGCACAGCATTCCAGACAGGAGGAGTGGGCTATCCTCTCACAAAATCCTCATGGGGAGAGCGATGCACTTACCTGTAGTGCCAACCACAGTGTTAATTAACATCACCGATGATTTGGTTCTTGATTACTGCAAGAGATAGGCTGATGTGGTTCATTCTGTGTCTCACCAGGTTGCACTGACCTCGAAGGACCTCTGCCATGACTTGGGCCCGGGAGATTGGGTCCTGGGCTGAAAGCATGTAAGGAAGAATTGTCTTGACTCACGGTGGCGTGGTTCATACCAGGTGATTTTAGTGACGAACAGTGCTGTGAAGTTTGGAGGACTGGATACATGCCTCACATACCCACAGAGTCTCAGGACCCTCGTAAGAAACAGCTCCTCTCCCAGAAGTGACTCCAGCCGTGGTTGCAAGACCACCGGTGAGGACAAGCCAAGATGTGGGGGTTCCTAAAGAGGCTGAATACCCACCAAGTCGAGCTGAGGGGGGTCAAGCTACACAAGGCCCAGGTATACACTCTGAGGGAGACTGTAACATTGCGAGTAGTATAGAGTCTGACTCAGCTGAAGAAACTGGGGTAGAAAGTGGTTGTGTGCTGCCAAGAAGGTTGCAAGAGAATCGTGGCCAGTGAGACAGAGAAGGCAAAACCTGAGACTTGCATCTGAAAGAGATCTTGCTCCCATAACTGAATCATCTGAATCCGATCTGAGTCAGAAGAAGCTTAGTGGAGCATGATGAAATCGAGGAGGGCAAGAGTGCCATGCCAGATATATGCCTCTCTGGAGTGGACTTACCTTGCTACAAATGCTGGGGAGAGTGAGATCCTGGACATCGATACTGATAATTGAGATCGAGTTGAGAGTTTCTGGAGTAGAGGCTAATGGTGTTCTGACATTGACTGTACCATATCCACCAAGATCGAGTGGCTTACGAAGTTTGATTTTGGAAGATCCCACATTTCCAACCTTTGGAAATCAGCCATCGCCTCAGGAGATTGCAGCATTTCGAATTGAACTTTTGCAACGAGTCATTGACGAAGTTGGCTCTGATCTCATGAGAGATGTAAATTGAACTTTGAACTGTAAATAAAAATCCTTTTGCTTAAGAAGATAACCAAGGCCCGAGTGGAAGAAGAATAAAAATAGGGACTTTTCCGTAGAAGAAGAAAGAGGGCTAGGGAATTCTTTCAAGCTGTGTAAATATTGTGTCAAAGACTGCTAACTATTTTCACGATTACAAGGAACTGTTTACGAACTTTATTGTGCAACGGTAAGAGGCGGAGAAAGAAAAACTGTGTTAATGCTCTTACAGCTACAATCCGAACCTGTTTGAAAATGGAGTCTGGAAATCCAAACCCCTAGACACAAATGTATAATAGGTACACTTATTGTAGTAGTAATTATAGTAATAGCTGTAGTTATCATTATGTCCACTATAAGTTCACACAAAGCTGAGGTTAAGGGAGTGGGAGTACATGGGACATCCACACCTACCACTTCTGGCAGAAAAGAGGGTACATTAGGATCTGATAGTGCTATAATAGAGCAAACTAGTTGCTTATTGCATGTAGATTTATCTAAAGGTGATTATATGCTGAATGCTTATGCGAAATTGCTGTATGAGTATATGACTACTATGGATGTGCAAGATTGTTATGTGTGCATGCAATTGCCTGCCTTGGTTGAGGAGGGTATTAGGTACCATCACCTGCCCTTGACGTATGGCATTAGTTGCAGTTTGCTTCTTTGTATGTTCTATGTAAAGGGTCATTAGGAGTACTATTTCTAGATTTATGATCTGGTGCTTTTTGAAGTTCCAGTTTACAAACATCCGAACAAATACGATTATTATAAACGGGAGGAGAGAATGGGAAAGTATTTTGTACCTACTATTATGTTAGACACAGCTTATGCACTTAGACACAATTTAACCTGTACACTAACCAAGATAGAAAAAAAGTTTGTAGATCAAGTAGAAGATAGACATAGGGGACTAACAGTTACACTTGATAGTAGGGAGGAAGTTTTCAAACGGACCAAGGAAGAGTTAGTTCACAAGGCTAAGGGAAGTTATGGTCCAATAGCTCTAGATTTGGAACAACGAGGTAGACTTTGCATTAAACAAGTACAGACGCCTTATGACACCATTTTTGTGGGACAGAGTGCGTGTGAACCCACATTTCTGATCGATGCTTCTTCGAAGATGTTTTTGCAGGACGCAGTACAAGTGGTGCCAAATGTGTACTTTGTATGTGGAACTAATGCATATGTCCGACTGCCGAACAATTGGTATGGCACTTGTTATGTGGCTGTTGTCTTTCCCAAGATATACCACGTAGAAGATTTGAAGAGTTTGGAAGGGAAGTCATCACATAGAGATAAACGTGGAACCAGTGCAGGGGAGATTGTAGGAGATGTGTTTGGAGCAATGATATCTAGTTTAGGGGTGGTCTTAAATGATGTTAAGATCAGCAGGTCGTCAACTATAGTAGATACGTTGTCGGTCAATACAGCTCAGTCGTCGTTACTCGTAGATGGAGAGGTGGTTTCGATAAGAGCTATGGTGAATCAAAAACCTCTTGCTTAGGACGTGTTACTAGCAAAAGAGGGCGGAGCCTGTTAAAATGTTGAAAGTCCATCAGTGCTGTACTTATATCCCAGACCATAGTAAAGAGCTGAGGGAGTACATAAGTAACATCACTGAGATACATCATGAGATACATGACTTGGCAACTGAGGGAATCTTGGATAAGGTTGGGAAAGGTTTTGGAAAAGTTGGAAGTTGGTTTGCGAATCTTGGAAAAGGAATTCTTGGTTTTATCTTGAAACCAATAGTGATAATCATGATCTGTGTCATCTTGTTGTTGGCAATAGTGAGGGCCTACAAGTGGCATCAATCTAGGCAAGCAGAGAATTCCATTAGAGAAAGAGAAAGGAGAATGGAACGGCTGCAGGACAGTCACTATGAGAATCTTAAGTGCTTTGAGAAGTTTCGACAGGGGAGACTAGCTACAACATCTGTTTAGATCGGTCCTCTCTACAGGGAGTTGTGATGGGTGTGATGACACTTGTCATCAGAGGGGGGACTGATGTTGCACAAAATTCACTTTTTCATTTGTAGGGGTGCTTCATAATCATTAGTCCGCAGCCACATAAATTACTTCGTTGTGTTAACTTGAGACAGTAGAACGTGAACTGTAATAATATGAATTGTGGTGTATTAGGGACGTTCCAGTGTAAACATGGAGGGATTAATGTTGAGACTAGATGTGACTAGCAGAAAACATTAACGTGTAGAATTTGTGTATGCTGCTGAAAATTGTTCACGTATTTGATGTGCCTATGTAACGTGTTAATTTAGAAGTTTTCAGTAAAGAGTGTTAATTTTATATGTAATTTCATAACGCCTGTGTGCCATTTTCTTATGTTGGCTCATTTCTGTAGGCCTGAAATGCATTTTCCCTGGAAGCTCTCGGATTAGATTTAATAGTTGAATTTCATGTGCATGTTGGATTTGTTCTTTCTCACGTTTCTGTTGCAGGTGGAAGAATCATCCTTGTTAGTTAGAATAATGTCTTTGTTTTAGGAGTTAGGTTTAGGAAGAAGAGGATACATTGAGCATTGATACTGATAGTGGAGAACTGTTGTACTTTCTCATCGGAGTGAGCCTGGGAATCAAGGTCATCTCGCCAAGCTTGGGAGCATCGCTGCCTACTGGAAAGTTACCTATGAGGAGGTGGCCTGACTGGATGGCGTGATCCTCAAAGGACCCTGCGATACTCCCTGTGGTACTGATGTATCGTAAGTAGGGAAAGTGTCCAGGGACTTCTGCCTTGCCTTGAGAGAAAGAGCATCTTAGAACGAGCTCTGTAGCTTTATGCTGCTTGACCCAAATAATGTTGGGACACTTCTCAGAAAGGCTTCACACACTGACACCTTAACAGATCTTGCCTGGGGAATCCTATGCTGGGATGACACGTTAGTGGTAGTGTAGGGACAGATTAATGCTTTATACCCACAAACTTCCGATGAAGGAGAATCTGGACCTCTGCTCCGTAATCTCTTGTATCCTGATTCTTGAACTGATCATTTTGTGCATGTTGCACCGCCTTAACTTCATCCGTAGATTTGGCTTTGTATTAGTTCCAATGTATTTCTACACCCTCACTTTGAGGTGCCTGTACATCCAGTTATTCTTGGCTTTGTAATAAACCAACTGATCTTAATTGGTAGTCTATGATTCTTAAGAGTCATAGTAAATTTAAACTGAAATGATTGATCTGCTAAAGATTCCCCCCCCCCCACGCTTTCAGGCTGAGAAAAAGTACCATCGGCTCGAGGTTCCAGAGCGGTTCTAGAACATGGAACCCGGCTCCTTCACTCTTTTAGAAAAGCTTTACTAGAAATCTGTGACCCTTATCATGCATGTACCATTGAAATTTGTTCTACATGAATTGGATCACTGAAGCAAAAAATTATGCCTAGGTGTAATTTTGATTACACTGAAGTAATTAAAATAATTTCAGTAATTCCGTATTATTCTTTGATGCAGGATTACAGATAAGCACTCGATTACTCCTGCTTGCGTAGCTAAGAGTAATTTGGTGGTAATCAATCTATCGCACGCTCACTCGCTATTCATGTTCTGCTGCATTTAGCACTATTTCTTAGTTCAAAATGCATTCTCATGTCCATTTTGGACACAAGGGTGAATTTTGCACTAAGAAAATAGCGCTAAGTGCCGGGACTAAGTTGGGGAGAAATCTTACCCCAAGAGTGCATTTACCATTATTTCTTAGCACAAAATGCATTATTGAATTACTCAAGATACGCCTACTCCTACAAAAAGGTGTTCTTTAATAATGGCTAACTGAAGACGAGCAGTTTGCTTGAAATGTATTGGGTCATGAGGAATAATGTTTTTGTGATACTATTAACAAAAGAGTAAAATATTGAGGATATGAAATGGAAAACAATGAATTTGAAACACAATAATTAACTAAAACACAAATGGTTAATCCTAATTGATTGTACAGAATTTTGAGGAACGAATACAAAGAAAATACATCAAGCACACACACTGGACCCTAGTGATGCCACTGCCATTTCTATCTCCAAATCCTCAACTTCATCCATTATCTAAAAAAATTACCTTAAACATTCTTCACTATTCTATCAACGTCACCAATGTAAGACTGTGCCCTGAGCGTGATTAATTTGTTATAGATCTTCAGGTATAGTTTTAGATTTGATTCAGAAATGTACCATTTGTCCTGACAGTTTTCTAATAGTATGTCCTTTTATGTGGCATAGTATTTGTCCTGACACTGGTTCGCTAATAATTTTTAGTGAGGGTGTTCTACAAACCCAACCTTTTTAACCACTAGAGCAGCGTTACATATTGTGTTTGTTTTTACTATATTTCCTTGGGATGTAAAGTCATTATGCAACATGGTTCTGCCATGTCTTTTACTATTCCAGTCATGGATGTTTTGCAGGTTGCTTGCACCACTGCTTTAACAACATTCAAAATCTTTCCTGTCTTGTCCACTGAATCCATCTTCATCAAACAGCTAAGTAACTGGTCTTTAAATGTTATGTTAAGTTTGGCAATTAATACTTGCTGTACTTCCCTGAAGAGATCATGAAGAGCAAAATACATATGCCTGGAGCTCAGAAAATGAAATATTGGAAGAAATGAATAGTTATCAGGCTTTGCTTCACTGGAAAAACTGCAACTTTGGTAAGATGGACAACATTGACCAGAATACACTAAGAGGGCTACTGAGCTGTGTTTCACTCGAAACCCATAGTTGAAGGTTATTGTGAGTGCCAGTTCTGTCAAGAGATTATCTGAACCTTACCTGATCTCACCCAGATTCATAAAAAGATGCACCAGAGAGGTGGGAAATGTAACCCTTCTTTCATGGATATTGTGCAAGAAGCAGCTATTTTACCATAACCCATCTTAGCAGCATACTCAATCATATTAGCACAGTGATGTATGTTTTATCTTCTGACTTCTATATTTCCTCTTTTTAGATCTGTCAGTTCTTCCCCCAAAGTGTTTTCCTCCTCTCCTCCTGTTTTCCTGAATTTGTTTTTGTTGGCCTTAGGACTCTGTGCACTTTCCCACTGCTAACCAGTGCTTAAGTTCTTGTGCTCACTCCCTAAAACATGGTAAAATTAGATTACACATGATTGCCATATTTAATTTACTTATAAGCCCATAGTAAAGTGGGATACCATATATCCAGGGCTGGAATTTGAACTGTTACTAATGGGCCTTCAGCACTTATTGTGCCACCCACTTAAGTAGCCCCTTAAAACATGTCTCAGGCCTGCCATTACTGCCTGTGTGTAGTTTTAAACTGCCAATTCGACCTGGCAAAATAAACCTCTGGTCTAAAACTCCCTTTTATTACATGTAAGACACCCCTAAGGGAGGCCCTAATAGCCCATAGGGCAGGGTGCATTGTATTTAAAAAGTTGGACAGGTACTTTTAAGTCTTACATGTCCTGCTAGTAAAAAACTCACAAATTAGTTTTTTCCACTATGTGAGGCCTACCTCTCTAATAGGATAACATTGGGTTACCTTATTACATTTAGAAGTGATAACTTTTGTTTGGGAACAGGTGGAAAGGTCATGTTTGTTTATCTAAGGAATTTTTAATAAAATTCCTTTTCGATGGTAAAGTCGGATTCTAAGTCACAATTCTAAAAATGGCACTTAAAGTTTGTCCCAACCAATTGGGGCGTGCAGCCTATTTCCTGGTTCACATGGCTAGGTGTAGTTGGCAGCTGGCCTTGTGTATTCCTCCCAGACACGCACAAGATAGGGGAACTGTGTGTTAGCAGGATAAGCCATCCTGGCAGGATGGGGAGCGGAGGTACAGAGCTGTGCACATCCCCATTTGCACTTCAAAGCAGCTGCCTCAGAACACACAAAGAACTTCACACTAGCCCTTTTTGTGACCCCGGGCCCAGTGGAGCCTGGGCAGGGAGCCAGGAAATTCTAACACTATCTGTGGTGGGAAAACTCCAGAAGTGTCTTTCACTTCAAAGTTGGTACCAGGTATAAAAACAGGACCCTCAGACCCACTTTTCAGTTTACATCTGGACCTGCGGAGGACTCTTAGAGGACTGCCCGATGCTTGTGGCCTGCTATGTACTTTAGAGGAGTTTCCTGCTCCAGCAAGAGGACTGGTCTGTGGCCTGAAGCCTGCCCTTGTCCTCAGAGGACTGTCCTGCTTCTTGAGACCTGCTTTTCTGCTTGAACATAGAACTTCAAGGGTGACTCGAAGGGCTAGCTGGCTGGCCTCCTGATCAGAAACTCCGGGGTAGAAAAGGCTACAACCCTCTTGAACGGGCACCTGGACCCAGCCTGATTGAGTCCTGAATCTTGTAGTGGTGCCCCTAAAGTCCTGGACCCTTGGAAGTGATGCGAAAGGTACCCAGATAGCCCAAATCCAAAACGTGGTACTTACAACATTTTCAGCCCAAAAGTGCCCTCAGAAGCGAGAGGAGATCAAGACCTACCTGCTCGCCAATCTGCCCAAGGTGCATCCGTGGTCACCCTGAATTTGCGGTTGCATCTGCTATGTTCTTTTCCGCAGCAGCAAATCGTGTTCAGCAGCTCCTTGCAGAAGGGGCATCCGGGTTCATGGAGCCCTTGTTGGCTAGACCCTTCATCTTTATCTTGCTGCAAATTTTCGACCTCCAAAAACAGACTAAGTTCGAACGTAGAAATCTTCACCATGACTTTGTCCAGTGGCTCACCGATAATGATGCCTCCTCCTCGAACACCGCCGGCTGCCTTCTGCTGCTGAACTTTGCATCCTCAGGCTTTTTAAAAAAAAAAAAATTATTTTAAGTCCGAAGGTTAGCGGAGACTGGGCCCAATCCACTTTGTGTATCCGAACTGCGCTCCATCGCGGTCGGCCATAACGTTCAACTTTGCCCCTGTCTTGATGTCCGCAGTTGGTTTCGTTGACATTTTTGGTGCTATTTTTCACTTAAATTTAAAAAAGTCCTAACTTTGGTTCTACTGATTGGATTTTTGTTGTTTTGGTGTCAAATAATGAATTTAATTTTACTCCATTTCCCTAAATTGTGTGTGATTTTTCTTGTATTGTGTTTTCATTTTGTTACTGTTTAAGTGCTGCATAAATACTTTATAATTGCCTCTAAGTTAAGCCTGACTGCTTTTCTGTCAAGCTACCGGAGGATTAATCACAGGTTAATTGAGGGACTTTTTGTGGTTCACCCTTACAAGGATTGTGACTGTTGCTTGTGAAGGGCTCACACACCCCTCAACCAACTACCCAATTTCTCAAACTCTTCAAATCGATAGAGCATAGAACTTTCCATAACACAAATCCATTCTATATAGAAGATAAAAATGATAAATATGATAAATTCAAGTCGTAGGCCTGTTAGAGTATGCTTACTTCAGGAATGGCCCTTCGTACTCCTGTAAGTAATAAGGGTTTTATGTTCAATGCCGAAAGCCTTTTATAGCAAAAGAAAGTCCCATGCCACTGCACCATAATTTGGCATCTGCTGATCTTTGACTTAAAACCTCTAAACTGGTTGGAAATGGTACACCCTCCATAATTAATATTGAATCTTGGGAGAACCTGTGTTGTAAAGTCAACTTTAATAACTAGAACTGAAATGTTTCTGCCTCAGTTGTCTGAAACATGAATAGTCTCACTGCTGATTCTGCCATTGGCCATCAAAACACCATTTAGATGGTTTATTTTTGAAGTCACATTGTGTATTCTTTGTTTTAACATAGTTAATGGTCAGTTCTTTTCATGTGTGTCTATGTATTGCACAGTGGCAGTGATTCGCCAGTGTAGTTATAGCTAGGTCAGACTTTACATAGAAAGAGAGTTTTTTGTTTTGATAATAATTTTGCCACTGTTCAACTAATCTCCATGAAACTTTCCAAACTATATGTTGACCTCAGCTCCTTCCTTGAAAGTTTTGGGGTGATCCGTCAAGCGGGGGCCGAGAAGAAGGGAAGGGTCCCAAAATGCAATTTACCCTTGCAATTGTCTTAGAGAAAATTAAACAATGATACAGAAAAGCAGCTTAACAGAATTGTTAGACCTGGCCCTCTCTGCAGGGTCACACCCAAACGATTTGCCTTTACCCTCCACTTTTTCGTTTTTACTGGCCTTAGGAGCCTGTGCACTTTACCACTGCTAACCAGTGCTAAAGTGCTTATGCTCTCTCCTTAAAACATGGAAAAACTCGCTTATACCCAATTGGCATATTTAATTTCCTTGAAAGTCCCTAGTAAAGTGGAAGTACATGTACCCAGGACCTGTAAATTAAATACTACTAGTGAGCCTGCAGCACTGATTGTACCACCCACTTAAGTAACCCTTTAAACATGTCTCAGACCTGCCATTGCATCCTGTGTGTGTAGTTTTGAAGTGCCATTTCAATCTGTCAAAATAAACCTTTTGCCCGTCCGAAAACCTTCCTTTTGAATACATATAAGTCACCCCTAGTGTAGGTCCTGGACAGCCCAGTTGGCAGGGTGCAGTGTATTTAAAATGTTGAACATGTATTTTTAAGTTTTACATGTCCTGGTGGTGAAAAACTCTTAAATGTATTTTTCACGTCTGCAAGGCCTACCTCTCATATAGGATAACATTGGAGTTATCTTATTATGTTTAATACGCTGCCATTTCCAAATGGGAGCAGGTGACCAGTTCAAGTTTGGTGTCTTTGGAATTGTGATGAAAAATCCTACATTATGGTGAAGTTGGATTTTAAGTTACAATTTTGAAAATGCCGCTATTAGAAAGTTTCACGTATTTCAAGGGGTTGGGCCCTTAGTATCAGCTAGAATAGGCCTCTCTAATATATTGTCCCAAAAATGTTCTAGCTGTCTATTTACACCACTTTCCAATTCTGAAAATTGGACCAATAATTAAATTTACTTTGCCCTTGTATTTATTTATTATGATTCTTTCATTAATTTACATAAAATCACAGTTCATTTTTTGTCATAAAAGGGACCACTTTCATCGTTTTGGATATGTACACAAACACTTTAAATACATCAAACAAAATCAAGATGTGAAAAACTTACAAAACAGAAACAAAAACTAGAGAAACCAAATTCACCAATTAAAAACAATTCATGTGTACAATTTTGCAAGTACTTTTTTCCAGTCTTATATTCATAAAATCAAACAGCAGAGACCATAATTCCTTTAATCAAAATGGTTCTAATCTGCTGTTGGTAACTCTTGGGGACTGCTGACTCGATTTTAGTCTGTAGTATAGTGTTGGGAAATTGCCACTACTCCCACTGGATAGTCGTATTCCTGCATTTATGTTTCCCAAGAAATTGTGCTGTGCTGATGCGTTTCACACCCCCTTATCATTATTGGGGTTCTCCTCAGGACAACGATTGGATGCATTCTGTAAATAATAATGTGTGAATATAAATTAATTTCCTTTTTCCATTAGCCCTCTCGCCCAACTTGTGTACTTAATTCTAGTTGATAATCATTAGTACCTTAGTTGTGCTGGTACTCTTATACTCGTTGCTGCAATTCTAATACGAATCTCATTCGTATATTTCTCAAGTAGTTGATCAGCGAACTCTTCACCTTAGAAAGGGATCATAGCCTTTGTTTAAAACGGATGCCCTTTACGTTGAGTTATCTGTGAGAGCAAGTAAATTAGATTGTATTAGTTTTAAGAAATATAAACTGTTGAGCATAGTTGTTAGCTTATAGATTAGTGTTTTTTTCTGTCATAGTTGTGATGTGGATCTGTTTACTGCGGTGTATACAAGCGGCTCAACGGTTTGCTACTTTGTTTACAAGGACCGCGGTAGACCTCATCTCTTCCCTTGTTGCAACAAATATTCGTAAGCCATGGCAATAGAGTACAGCGTGTCGATTTGTAACATTGTTTCTAGTCCCGCAACAGGACTCTAACCCATTAGTTGTTACTGAGAATGAAGAATACTAATGGTGCATTTGCTTTACGGCTGGCTAATGTTTGCATAACCTGTCCACAATTTTCATACGTGTCGCTTACTTTCCTTCTGAAATGTTGTTCAAACCGCTGCTGCGCTCGTCAGCTCTATACTCAAACAGGAAGTCTATATGGCGCGCCATCCGGTGTCAGCGAAATTTAAACTTGTTGAGTTGAGCGTCTTCATGCATACTAGGATATGTAGTTTTTTTTACATCACGACGGCACTTCCTCCTTGGTTCTGCCCTGCTGGGCCCGCTCAATTCTTTTTGGGATGAGTTCATTTTCCTCTTTTATAACCTGCCTATCTCAGACATTTCATTCAAGCCACGTGTTGCACTGTTACATTTGAGGATTTAATAAGCTTCTCATTTTGTGAGGGTTGCTTCAAGATCGTCACCTCTTGGGTTAGGTTTGATCACACCCAATACGGTCCATTTTAAAATCCTTTTCGGTATGATTCTTCTCAATGAAGTGGTTAACCATTGGTGCAGATACAATCTTTGTTTTTATACGGGACTGATGTTGCACCACTCTTTGTTTAACCTCTTGGTTGGTTTTGACAATATACTTGAATATATTTGAAACCTATAGAAGGCCATCACAAGTGCGGAAATTGTTCAGTTTGTAGCTCTACAATCAAGGGTTCTGTGTTCACGGACATCAGGGTCACATGGGAACACAACGAATTTTCAAATCGCAAAACAAAAAATGAGTTTATGCCATAATCTGCCCATGCCAAAAAACGTATATTGGCAAAACCAACCAAGAGGTTAAACAAAGAGTGGTGCAACATCCTGGGTACTTCAAAGGGAATTTTTAGATGCTTATTCAGCCTTCCAGAGGAAGGGCACCGGGTATAAATACTGGACCTCAGACACAAACTCTTCAGTACACTTCTGGACCTGTGGATACTCTGCCAGGAAGAAGGACTTCTGTGCTGCTGAACTGCTGCCCTGCTGGACTACTGCCTTGCTGGACTGCTTCCTTGCTGCCCTCCTGCCTGAGTCAGAGAGATTGGACCTGCATCTGAACCCAGGATTCCCAGAGTGACTCCAAGGGCTAGTCTGCTGGCTTCTTGTTCAGGGCCACAGGGACATAACAGGCTCACAACCACATGACTTGGCACCCAGACCTAGCTGGACTAAGTCCACGACCGCCAAATGATGACCCTCAGGTCCTGGACCCTTGGTGTGCCCCGAGAGAGGCTGAATTGACGTTTTTGGGCTCTTCACACCTGTGAACGGGTCCGTTGGCACCAAAATCTTGTCACTCGCACAGCCTGCCAAAGCGAAGTTCTGTCAGCCTGACCCTTCGGTATACGGCATCAACCGCTCACGGGGAGCGTCATTGCGAAGCACTGGCTTATCTGCTTGCGACAACAGCAGGACCTTCATGCTACAGCAACACCCATCTGCGATGCCACACCTGCACTTTGTGCTACATTGGGGACCATCCGCATCACTTCCCTGCTCCTCGTGCCTCCCCTATGCTGCAAACAGGATTCTTTACGCTGGACTGAGAAGGTAACTTTTCAGTGGCACTAACTTAGTCCCAATATCCCACCCACACTCCATCTCGGTCGGCCTGAACCTATGACTTTCTCCCGGTCTCTCACAACCAGATAGCCGCAAGTGGCACTGTGGGCTTTTGGCACTATTTTCACTAAAATCTTTAAAACTTCAGATCTCCGGTTCTATTGATTGGATTTTCGTCATTGTAGTCTTGTTTTGTTTATTAGAAAGTACTCTATTATTCTAAACTTGTATTGGAATTCTTTTCTGGTGTGTTGTCACTGTGTTACTGTTTGAAGTGTTGCACACATACTTTACACATTGCCTCTGAGTTAAGCCTAATTGCTCTGTGCCAAGCTACCAGAGGGCTGAGCACAGGTCAATTCAGGGTTTGCTTGTGACTTTACCTTGAATATTGTGGATGCTGCTTGTGAAGGGCTCCCCCCTCTCAACCAGTAACCCAGTTGCTTACAAGAATTACCCCAAATTTGGCAGAAATCCTGATAGATCTTTACCCAGAAAGTGTACTTTTTGTGATTTGATGTGAATACGTTCAGTAGTTTTGGAGAAATTAAGGGTCAAGAAATAGAGATATATTAACAAATGGTTCCTAGGGTGTCTGGTGGGAGTGGGAATTTAAAAAATAAAGTGTTGTGATTGGCTCAGCAGGCCCTTTCTCACGTTGGTCATTTTGCTCCCATGGGACTGAGCTTTTTGATTTGTGGGCTGCAACATCAGAAACAAGCATTTGCAATGCAATCAGTCTCGCCTTTAGGACCTTATATGTATTTAGCTATGCAGCACATTAGCCTGGCTGCTGATACATCTACTGTTCTTTAACATGGAGGGAAAGTAAGCACCAAACTGCGTGACACGCCAGGTATGGGAACACATGGAGAGAAATATTGCCTTTCAGCGGGAAATGGTATAGTCCAAAACTTTGTTTTTAATATAAAATCAGGGCCTTCGGTGGTCATATCGCTGAACATACAAGTTTTGAATAAAATATTATTGTCTACGGGTATTGGTGGAAGACAATTTCTATGGACTGGAATCTAGAGAATGCTAAAGTGATTCTGGTATTTTACTGACCTCTGCTGGTCGGTTTCTATCATGAAAGTTAAATAGAGGCAGTTGCCAAAAAAATTAAAAAAAAGGAAAGTCCCTCAGCAGAAAGCAATTCTGGTATTTTACTGACCTCTACCAGTCGTTTTCTATGAAGACAGTTAAATAGAGGCAATTAAACAGAAGAAAAGTCCCTAAGTGGAAGCAGACAAGTCCTAGGGCTGATCTCCAGAGCCCACAAAGTACATACACTTATAAGTATATACTAAAGTATATACAAGAGGTTTCAAATGCTTGACCTAAACATGTTGTGAATGCCATCACAGGACACGGGAACCCAGACCCTGTGTCCTGGAAATGTATAAAAATTCCGTATAAGGGGGTAGGGTAGGGGTACCCTGAGACCCTGGCCCTCCTGGGCCCCAAAAGTTTTCTTTTTTTTAAATTAGGGTTGCTATGATCCTGCGGGAATCAGAAAATGAACTACAAAAAAAATGTGGGGTGGGTGTCCTTGGAGGGTTGTGCACCAATGAGAAATTGGGCACAGGGCCTGGTTGCAGGCCAGCCCCTATGCCCAACCCAACACTGCATACAGCCTAAGCCTGTGTGTAGCAGGGGATTTGGCCATTCACAGGGGTGGGGGGGTTTATATGATAATAAGATCTTACTTTACATTAAAACACCCTATAAATTCACAGAGACAACCAAAGGTTAAAGTGAAGTTATAGTTAAGTATGGTAACAATATCTTACTTTACAATAAAAAAATAAAATCCCCAGAAACTGACCAAAAAAAGCAAAGCTTAAAGTGGTGTTATAGTTAGGTGAAAATGTAATTTAAAAAATAACTATTTAAACTAAATAAATCCACTGAAATTAACCAGTTATAATTTACTGAGGTGAGTAAAACTTGTACCCCCACCATGGCCCCCTTATAACCTCACAGATTGCATTGTTGATGACATGCTCAATGACATCATTGATGACATCACTGATAACATCTCAAATTACATCATTGACGATAACACTGTGCATGGTGGGGGCACAAATTCTGGTTAGCTAAGTAAACTTTAAATGGTGATTTTCTTTTAATTTTATTTAAAATGTTATGTTTTAACTATAATTTTCATCGAACTAAAATGATGCCATTTTAACCTTTGTTTGTTTTTTATTGAACAATGCATATATATATATATATATATATATACATACATGTGTATATGTGTATATATATATATATATATATATATATATATATATATATATGTGTGTGTGTGTGTTTTTTTCTTATGGATACTTGGATTCATCTAACTGTATGTGGATCCCTTACCTTCAGAGTATTACCAGACACAAGACTTGATCTGAAGATTTTTTCCAGCAGTGCTTCCCACACGCTGGTAGGTAGTTCCATATAGCTCCTTGACAACTTCATCCCACCCAGAAAGTGATGGAGCAGAGCCGCATATAAGCACCATCCATGTGCACTGATGTCAGTTTTTTTCTTTTCGTACCCTTTGACGCAGATCTGGAGCTCTGCTCCTAACTTTGTAAATTTCTGATGACTCCAAACTGTATCACAGACTATGTGCTGGAGAAGATGTCTCCCCTGATAACAAGGTGGTAAAAAAGAGGACTTTGTTCAGGTGAATAGTCTTCAGCATTAAAATCTGCTACACACTGGTTAAGAAGCAACCCCCAGAAGGCCCGCAGGCTAATTGCGCCAAGGCCACTACGACGGCATTTGCAAGGGAGGTTTTGGACTTCTGCCACACTGTGATGTGGGCATTGGAGCACATATTCACAAAACATTACTGCCTTAACATTTGGGTCCAAAGGGAAGGCCTCATTGCCCGCTCAATCCTGCATGACTTCCTCATCAGAATCCACTCCACCGACCTTCCACCTTTGAGAGGTACAGCTGTGGTATCTATTCTGAGAGTGAGAAATCCACAGTTAGATGTATCCATCAGAAGAACAAGTTGCTTTCCTTCAGTAACGCTGTTTCTGGTGGATATGCGATAGACCCGCACCTCTTCATTCTGTGGAGTGAACTCCTAAACATCATAATATGGTTCCAAGTTTGATTTTGGCACACTGTCACCTGCAGTTTCTTTAAAGTGCTGCGTGCCTGAGGGTGCGGTAAGAGAAAGATTAAGAAACTGATGTCCAATCCAAAATCCGGGGAAGGCCTGAATAACCCTATACCTTGTGCTGTGTCCATTTTCCACTAATATTTGTAGTTATAATTTATAACTATTGGAGAATGTTTCATTTCCTCCATGCTCTCTGAGGCTGAGAAATGAGTTGACCAGTGGTTGTATAAACTTAAAATCCTTACTCACTCCAGGATCCTAAAAAGTGCATAAGGAATCCTTAGTACACCTTTAATATCGAAAGACTCAGAGTCACCATTAATTTTAAACATAAGTTGAACTCTATTGGCAGATGAGAAAAACAGAGGCAGGGTCAGGTGGGGCTATTAGACCAAGAACGTTAGAGGGGTGGTGAAAGAAATAGACAGAAAATGTGTCTTGTCCAAGACAAGAGAGGTTTCCTTTCCAGTCGTGCCAAGCAAACCTTCTGCCGCAAAAGCTGGCTGTGTGTATCACTTTACTTTTCCCACAGCTTGCAACGCTACCTTTGTGTGCAAGGATTGGGTCTGCATGTTAAGTGGAATTCAATAGTTAAAACAAAACTATCCTAATAAAGCATGCTCTTTCACCAAACTGTAGCAAGAACACCCCTGCTGCAGTCAGGGTTGTCACTTCCCCAAAGAATAATATTGGTCACCTGATTATTGATTACTTCTAAACATGCACTGTCTGGACTGTATTTGGACGGCTTCTGAGCAAAACAAGTGTGTGATATGTTCTCGTTTAGTCTCATCTACAGATCTGTCGTCCTATAACCGGCCTGTGTTGAGCGTATTTTGCACATCTCTCTATAATCCATGTAAAAAAAAAAAAATGATTGTCACTTGCACCATCCTTAAAAATATGGATCAGCTGAATCTTTCCTTGCATTCTGTAGATCCATAGTCTCACAGCAGGTCTGCGTTCTGCGGGGCAGATTTACAAGCCTCTTGCGCCACTTTTGCGTCACTTTTCCCATGTTAAAAGTGACGCAAAAGTGGCGTAAGGGGCTTGTAAATCTGCCCCTGCGTGTTTTGCACATCGTTATATTGGTCATGTGGTTATTGGTTTGTTCTAAACACGCACTGTCAGGATTGTACTAGGTTAGTTTCTGAGTAAAATAAGTTTGCGACATGTTTCTGTTTAGTACCGTGATAGATCTGTTGTTTCACAACTGGCCTGTTTTTTTGCGTACTTTGCACAGTGTTTATAATCGATGTAAAAAAACATGTGATCTATTACCTGCATTATCCCTTAAAATATGGCTCAGCTGAATCTTTCCCGCCTGTATTCTGTAGATCTATCATTTTAAAACCGGTTTGTGTTCTGCGTATTTTGAAATCGTTCAATTTTTATGTGCAAAAGCTTGCTCTGTCATGTGCCCCGACTGCTTCCTAACCTGCTTTTCAAATGGTTCAGCCAAATTCTTTCTGCCTATATTCAGTGACGTTTGCTTTTATTATATGGTTTTATTATAGCACGCTGTATATTTCTTTTTTTTTTTTTTAACAGTTTGTACAGGTTTTAATTAACCAAACAATAACTTTAATTGACAGAAAATGTGTGTTTTTTTACATGCTGAAGGTCGGACAGGCATTTTTAAAGGTGAGATTGTGTCCGGTTGCAAAGGATGAAGTGTTAGAAAGAACTGGTCCTCTTGGTAGTGGCTTTTCAAATGCAAATATATCTGATTCTTGAATTATTACTTTACACTTATGGGGTTTACAGGCATTTTAGAGGAGCAGCACAAAGACTTCTGAGAATTATTAATCTCCAGCAGCTTTTTCCACCCTTTTTCCACGGTCCCATTGACAATTGGTAGTGACTACTCCCTTTAGTCCTATCTTCCTTATTTCGCAGACAGGAGAGTCCAGTGACTTGCTTTTAAAGGTGCAATTAAAATGAATAAAGTATATAGAAATAAAGAAGCAAAATTAAAAATATAAAAACTTTTTCTATATTTGATTGAAAATGACACACAATATTTCAATGTTTGAGCATTTGTTTGGTGTATACTTGTTTTTGTATTTTTGTGTATTGTTTTGCGGTCCAAATCATAGAAATTGCTTAGACTGGGGTCCCCGCCTTCCAATAATGACTTAGCAGGAGTCCTCGGATACCAGTAATGATTCAGTGGGTGTCCACAGAAGTCAAAAGGTGAAGAACTGCTGATCTAGAGCATTTCGTATGTATTCTTAATACCTGTACTTATTTATGACAGTCCACCACATGGACATGAGCACAGCGTTTATCAATCCAACACCAGTGCATGCAGGACAACTTTATGTGACCTGGAATAGTCCAAATGGTCACATATGTAGGAATGTGATGGTATTTGGTAGCGCTGGCACTGGCAGGGGGTAGTGCATCTGCAGTGGCTTCCTGTAAAATACCCTGGGCCCTGGCACTTAATTTTCTACAAATTAAGCACTGGGAATCATTAGAGGTGATTGTTTTTAAATTGTCAATTTGTGCTGAGCTGCCATCGTGCCTTTCAGCTTAGTTTAGAAACAGGATGTTTAGACTATTCCTGAATTTCATGTGTGTACCATTGCTACATTGGCTTCCATCAGAAGCACCCATCATCAGTTATTGTAATACTACAAGCATTTCTTATGGCGGAATCAATACAGACCCAGTTGCTTCAAATCCCTCTTGCGGAACATGTTTGTGATAGAAGAACCTATAAAATGCAAGTGCATATTCCCACCAAGCTAGTTTACTGGCATTGGAACCTGAGACGTGCACACATATCACAGCAGCAGAGATTTTACCTCCTGAGCTTTATAATTAAGAATGAAGCCTTGAACTGCAGATAGCAAGCACATGAGGACTGGAAAACGGTGCCCTTGATGACATGGGGTCCTGTTATGCTTATTTAGGGGATTTTTACTGGGATCGGCAGCATGAGCTCCATTAGGGCGGAGGAGAGCCACCCCACTAACAAAAATGCCCCCCAGAAGAGCCCCAGAGATAAAAAATAAAATGGTAATGAAGATTATTTATTACCATTTGATATTTCATCAACCTGCCCCGATCCGAGTGTCAGAAAGGGGCTGTCCAATGCCGCAGCAGGGCGGAGTGGTAGGCTGGCTGTACAGTTAGGTTTAAAGTGTGCATGTTTCTTTGGCCGGCTGTCTTGTGATGGCCAGCTAGACATGAACATTTTAAACCTCTCTAACCCAGCTGTTTTAAACAGCTGGGTTAGAGAAAGCACAGGCCACCAGTGCTCTTGAGAGGGCTGAGAGAGGCCGCTCCCTCCAATCCTGGCGCTTCTGTTATGCTGGTTACCAGCATGTCAGCAAAACCAGGATTGGTTAGGGAAACTGGCTGGAGCACGCGAAGCCTGGAGTAGACATAAGCAGAAAACGGACCGGAGAGAAAAGGTCGTCGGACATCGTGCAGCAAGCAAGGTAAGTGGCTATTTCTTTTTACTTATAGTCGCCACTCACCTTGCATGCATGCACCCACCCACCACACCACTCTTCTTCTGAGTTGCCAGCCACCGTTGATCTGCAGCAGCAATCATGGCACAGAGCCACTGAAGTGTTTTTATAGATTGACCCCTTCTCTCTTTCCTACATTCAGTGGTGGTTCCTCTGTGGGAGCGGAGGAGCATCACCCCCGCCCCACACTGCTGGGCATAAAGCGTCAAAGATAAAATGGTAATAAAATGATTTGATTACCATTTTATTTTTGATGTTTTCTGCCACCAAACATAGTGTGAGGGCAAGGCGGGTCCAGTGCGTCACTGCTGTCAATGGTTGGCAGCAGTGAGGAGTGGCCACTTAAGTTTGCATTGCGCATGTTGGTTTGGACAGCTACCTTGCTACGGCAGACCGACATGCGCAATTCAAACCTCTGCAACCCGGCTTTCTTGGACAGCTGGGTTGGAGAGCAGGCACAGGCCTACAGTGCCTTTTGGAGAATGGAGCCAACCCACTCCAGCCAATCAAGATGCTTTAGAATAGCGTCTTGATTGGATGAGAGAGTTGGCTGTGGGCTTCGCTCTCGGAGGACGTGCTGCAGAACAACAAGGACATGCTGCAGAACATGGAGCGACAGTGTAAGATAAGTGACTTTTTTTAATGTGTATATTTATGTTAATGTGCATATTATTGTGTATTTGTTATGTGTATTATGTATATGTGATATGTATGTATGTGTATAGGTATTTGTATATGTTATGTGTTTTATTTGTATTTGTTATCTATATATTTTTTGTGGCCAACAATGTGATTTGTCACCAACCGCCACATTGCCTACATTCTTCAAAATCGGGAAATGCAAAACGATCAATTATTATGTATTGAACCCTAGTGGCCCTCATGCAGAGACACCATCCCCAAGACCATCCAGCAATAAGCTGATCATCAGAAATTAATCGACATTTAGCATAAATACCCCTTAGTGCTCTCCTCCAGTTTTTTCCGAGCAATCCTTTGGAAAACAGTTAAAGAAGACCTACTCCCTGTGTTTCCTCATTTTACTATTTCTACCCATAAATAGATCGCTTTCCATCTGCATTTATAAGACTGAATCTTTATAAGCAGAAAACTGGAAACCTGAATTATAAGTAGCCTGAGAACTTAAATTGTGTTTTACTTTTATAACAGGAGCACGTGGCAGACTCATTTCAATAATGTCATTGATTTGTGATACAGATCACTTGAGTGTGCATTTCAGCAATAATATCTGACCACAAACCTCTAAGATTTAGTGCATTTGAAGTGTAACACTCATGTTCTCAGACTACTTATAATTCAGTTACTCCGTTTTCCGCTTATAAAGATGTTTTTCTCATAAATGCAGATGGAAACAGTCTGTTTACTTGTCTGAATTTATGGATAGAAAAGGTAAAACAAAGAAAAACAAGGAGGCCTTCTTAAATTGTTTTCCAAAGCAGTGTAAAGAAGACATTGAAGTAGAGCTTGCAGAGGGATGTATACTTTAATTTCTGATTTACGTTTACGATTTCTCCATGTTATGCAGTTATCCATGTGATACACTCAATGAACTAGGACCTTCTGTTCTTGGAATATTTATTGCCTTTGTTTCTTTCCAAGTACCTATTGTCAGGCCCGGTTCCTCGGAAGCAATCCCTCAAGATGTCCTCCTTCTGGAAACACAGACTCTGAGTTTTATATTTCACCAGAGTATCGATGTGGCCAAACGGCCGGAAAGGAAGTTAGGGTAGGTACTGCAGAGAAGGAGACCTTCAGAATCCAGGGGTATGGTTCTAAATAAATATAAAACTTTAGGCAAGAAAATCATTTTCAGGACATTGCACCTACCAGCTAGAGTAAGATGTAGCCCGTTAATCAGTCTCAAGTCTTGGCTAGCCTTTCCTAACAATGGTTCTAGGTTCACTTTATAGAGGGTATCTGCTTGTGCTGTGATCTTTATCCCCAAATATGTCATTATCAACCCTCCGGCTGTCTATCAAATCGATATTGCTAGTGCAAATCAGCGGTGTTTTCCCCTTATTAAGGTAGTACCCTGAAAGTGATCCAAATTCCTCTGCTAATCTTTTTACTTCCAGGAGGGCTGCCTGAGGGTCTGGCGTTTGCACCGTTATATCATCCGCATATGCTAACACTTTGGTTTCAAAGCCTTTCACCTTAACTGGCTGAATCATCTGATCATTTACCATCTGCTTTATTAAAAGGTCGATGTACAAGGAAAACAAAATGGGAGAGCAAGGGCAGCCCTTCCGTGTACCCTGCAAAATCTGGATCTTCTCTGAGTCTTGGCCCATAATTTGGAGTTGGGCATAAGGATGGTAGTATAGTGCCTTCAAAGCCTTCACTATTCTTGGCCCAAACCCCTTGCATTCAAGGACCCTCCAGAGATACAGCTAGGCCACTCGATCAAATGCCTTCTCAGCATCGAGAAGGATCATGGCCAAGGGGGTTCCTGTACTTGTGGCAATGGCAAATAGAGCAATGGCTTGCCTCACATTGTCTGCTGTACCCCAGCCCGATGTAAACCCGTGCTGCCAAGGTGAAACTAACTGGTCTATGATCCTACCTATGTGAGTCACCAAGATCTTCGATTACACCTTTGTGTCCAAGTTGATTAGGGATATTGGTCTGTATGATCCTGGCTTTCCCGGAGGCTTTTCTTTTTTTCTAAAGGCTATAATGTTAGTTACCTCCCAGGAACTTGGTGGAACCCCTTCCTGTTGACCCCTCTGGAACAGTTCCCATAAATCCTTAGCCAATTCAGGAAAAAAAGTTTTATAGAACTCTACAGGGATCTGGACCTGCCACTTTCTCTGGGGCCAAAGCCTTTAAAGCATTCCCTAGTTCTTCCATAGTAATAGCAGAGTCTAATGCCTCCGCTTCCACTGAGTCCAAGAGATCATTATTGCCTAGCTCTAAAAATTCCTTTAGTTGCCCTTCAGAGGGATATTTGTCTTCAGTATACAGCTTTCTAGAATATTCCTCAAACACCTTAATAATGTCTTTGGTGTGGTGGCCACTCTCCCATCAATCGCTTCAATCACTCTATCCACTTCATGCTGCCGTATACGTAGGACCAGTAATCTACCAGCTGAACCACTATATTCGCATGCCTCTGACCTGTGGGCCTGAAATTTATGAGCCAGCATACTTGAGTGATAGCTGTTGATCATAGCCTTCTTTATCATAATCGCCTGCTGTATCTCATGCCCATCCTGGCCTGCCTTTATCGGGCCCATACGCTGTGTCTCCAGGCGTGCCACCTCCTCATTTAATTCCCTAATCTCCTTATCTCGCTGCCTTTGGGATAAACTACAAAGCTGATCATCTCGCCTCTCATGCCTGCCTTAAATGAATCCCATACTACACCTCTGGATGTGCTATACCTGTTGATTTCCATAAACTATACTATCCATTTTTTCATATGATCTACATATTTCGAATTTAAAAGCAGTTTTCTGTCAAATGTCCATTTGACAGGAGGTTTACCCATGCCCAGTCCCGTAAGTTCCAAAACTAAAGGGATATGATCAGAGAAAATCTTTGGTAATCTTTTGACAGCTGATTTCCTCACCAACCCTGGGGAAACCAAAAAGTACTCAAAGCGAACATGCTTTTGATGTGGAAGCGAGAAGTATATATAGCCAGGATTCAGGGAGTTCTTTCTTTCCCAAATGTCTACTATCCCATGGCTTTTCCTAAATTGAGTTACCGCTCTGTAAGCCAGAGGTTTCCAGCCCCCATACTTGCTTGCCTTACTACCACTTGCACCAACTTCCAAGTGTATATCAAAGTCACCACAGACTATCAGGAGTGTTGGCCATGTCGCCTCGCTGTACGTCAGCTCTTCCCACACTGCTGTCTCATCCAAATAAGCGCCATAAACTGAGCACACAGTGAAATTTTCCTGCCACCTGACATTCAATAATCGCCCAGCGACCATGTTTCTCAACCTGCTTCCGTTTGGACACAATGAGGCCTCTTCTTACCAATATTGCCACCCCCCTAGTGGAGACACTTTGTGATGTACAAACTACCAGAGAATACCCTCTGATCTGTAATAGATTCCTCTTTGCCTAGGGGATGTGAGCCTCCTGCTCACAGATGATATTTGGCCTCCATATTTTAAGTATTTCGGCAACCTTCAACCTCTTATTCCTATCATGCAGCCCACAAACATTTACTGAGCATATACACAATTTATCCCCATGCATTGAAAAATATCTGAGTGTAGATCATCCCGAATAACCTCAACCAGCCAAACCACTATTACGAGTCCCAAAACTCCAAAGTTGGATCATCTTAAAATTCCACATGGCTATGCTCTTTTTTTATTCCTTTATGTGCCCCCTCCACCCATCTCCACACCCCTTCCTGCCTCCCACATTCGCCCCAGCTCCCTATCCCCCCCCCACTGCCCGTTCCTCCCTACCCATGTGAAGCAACCAGACCAGTCATGGTTTGCTGTTGATGGTTGAGCTCTCCCTATCTAGCCCCCACAGAACCAGCAGAGCCATGGCCTACATAGTATCACATGTATCACTGTCTGGAGCCGCCCCATTGTCACTAATCAAGCCATACATTTAACATAAAAGTGTAACCAGCACCACATTAACATCCACAATAAATCAATGGAGTTATTTAATTGACCAGTCCAGTTCTTGGTTCCACCATGAAACTTCAAACCGCCTCAGATCATGTCCATGCCTCTGGATCAAATAATAACGGCCCATTACGGGTTCTTTCCCTCCAAAAATTCATTGGCTTTAATGTCGGACATGGAAACCTGTGTCTTGTTATTCCAAATATTTTTTTATTTTGCTGGGTTGATCAGGAAAGCTTGTGCCCCCTTGTCTTGGAAGGGCTTGATTAGATGTCTGAAGCACCATCTACATGCCACTGTTGCATGACAAAAGTCAGGCCGGACAAAGAATGAACAATGATCCATGGTACGTTTTAAATCTGGACGTGCTTTCTCGAAAATTTCCTGCCACAACAAAACATTACCAATGTAAACCAGTATTGCTCTAGATTTCCCCTGGTCCTGGATTGCCTGCTTTTCCACCATAGGGGTCCGATGGGCCCTCTGAGTCTCATTGACCCAGCTCCAGCCATGAAGCTTCGGGAAGGCCTTCGGAAACAGATCGATCAAAAAAGCTCCTGCGTCTTCTCCTTTCCCTTCCTCAGGTACCTCTAGAACCCATATGTTATTCCTCCTTTGCAGGTTTTCCTGGTCTTCCAGCTTCCACTGAATACCCACTAACCGTCATCACCGGACCGTGATAATTGCTTAACTTACCTCTCGGAGACGACCTCTGACGATCCGAAGCTCGAGCTCATCGCTAGCCTCACCAGGATCGGACCTCCAAAGCCAGATTGGAAGCGAACCTTAAACCCCTCCGATACACGGATGAGGGGTCACTCCACCGGCTATCCATGCTGATCCATATCGGGCCGAGCTTCCACGGGGTCGATCGTGCCTCCTCTCGTCGCCTTCCCTGCAACATCACTGGTGCAGTGAGACCTCGGAGGTGTGCTTTTCCTGGGCCGGAGGCCTGGTTGAACTGACGGACAGAGCTCTGGATTTGTTCTGTACCCTGCTGCTACGCCGAACCGGATAGAAAACAACGCCAACACCCCACTAAGGCACAGATGCGGGTTTCTTCTACCGGCGCGCCTCCTCCTGCTGCCCCCCTACAACATCGCGGATGCGAAGAAACCGCACAGTATTCGTTTTGCCTGGGTCTGTGATCTGGTTCGAGTAACTGACGGAGCTCTGGAAATTGAGCTGCCCCCTGCTACCGCATAACACCTAGCTTCACTGGAGCCGTGCCCGTCCACCACTCCGACCGCTCTCACGTCTTCCCAGGGGGGCTGGGCTGCCTCGTTCTTGAGGTCGCTTAACGGAGCGTGCCTCCTTTGGTCTTCTCCCGACAGCACCGCTGGTGTGAAGGTGACCTTGCAGCTCTTGTTTTGCCTGGGTCCGAGGCCAGGCTCGATCATCGACGGAACCCCGAGAATTTGAGCTGCCCCCTGCCCCTGCTTCCGCGCAGCACCCAACTTCACCTGAGATGTGCCCGTCCACCACGCTGACCGCTCCCACGTCCACCCAGGTGATCTATGCAGCCTCACTTTCAAGGCTGCTTAATAAAGCCCCTTGACCTGATCGGTACCGAACCATTGCACTACCCTGGGCACCACCGGAGACTTATCGCTTCCTCCTGAAGACCGCTCATTAACAGGACGTTGTCCTGATAGTTTTAAACACTACGATGACCCGCCAGTTTTTAAGATGGCGGCGATCCATTTGCTTTTGTTTCCCCAAAATGGTGAATACTGTATTTACGCTGTGAGCCCAGGGTGAGCGATTTCCCCCCCCCCAGCCCTACGTCCCCTCTACTGCTATGTTTTTAATGTGACTAATTTGGCGAGCTACCACCAGAACTATGCTATCTCTATAATTATTGTTTCTTTTGTTGAATTTACTTTTACTTTTTGAATGCTATATTGAGTACTGATGTTCCATCACTATTATCTTCGTTATTCTATCACTATCATTATCACTATACTACTATGCTGTTAATGTGATTTGGTGACGTCCCAGTAATTAGCTTTGATGCTGCTCCTCACGGTAACTGTCGTAATCTGGATTTACCTTAATCTAATTTAGGTGCTCTCTGGCTGTACCCCACTGCTATACGCTCTTCCCCCACATTTTAGACTCTCCTACTCCTTCTTTCCTCCCCTCTCTTCTCTCACCTCCCCTAACTCCCCTCATTATTTATCATCTGCCCCCCCTTACTCCCTCCTCAATCCCCTCACCCCTGTCTCATATCTCTGACTCTCCCACCCCTCTCACCCCACACTCCCCTCCTCTCTAACTAAGACTCTCGAACTACAATATCCACCCTCCCCTTACTCCTACCTCTCCCCCTCACTTACCCCAGTCTCACATACCCCAGTTTCATCTAAACGCCCAAGTACGCTCAAGTTTTCTTAAGCACTTGTCCCCACCCTATATATTTGGTAACATTTTCATACTCTGACATACCCTCCTGGCCTCCCCCCCGAACACCTTCTCTCCTATATCTCTGACATTTGGTTTACCCTATGGCTTCCCCCTCTCCGCACCACCTCCTCCCCTCGCCCTCTGACAATTCTCCCCCTAGCTTACCCTCTCAACCGCCTCCTACTTCTCACCCTCCTCCCATCTCTTCCTCCCAATTCCCCCCCGACGACCCATCATGTCCCCATTCCCCCAGATCCCGCACTCTCAAGACATGGTCCAATTCTTGGAACATCGCATACCCATCTAATCTGTCCAAACATCACCCCGAAACTCTCATAGCTGATTACTATCATTGCCTACCTCGCCTATAAAAACTAACCTCATTTTCTATTCCAAACGCCCCTCCAAATGGAAAAGCATCTTCCTGAGCCATCTCACAATCACTAAATCCGGCAATATCCCATATGGTTTCAAACTATCTACCTCCCCATCCCCAGCTTTTAGCGGAGAAATTGACATCTCCATTTTCAAAACCGGCAACATTCTCATTCAAGCATCCGAACACCACCTCAACACCTTCGACCACCACTTCAGTTCCCTGACAGACCTTCTATCCAAAGCTGCCCCCAAACCCTCTCCCTCTCAACCGTCTGACACCCACATGACATCCCCCCTCCCCCCAGCCCGGAGCCCACACCCCCAAGACACCCTAAATGCACACCCCACCACCCAAATCCCCACCTTATCTAACGACCGACATCCCTAAACTCACCTCACTGCCGATGACCTCCCCACATCTCCCGGATCCCTCCACCCTGAACATCCACCCTCCCACCTCCCGGTGCCTACAACACCCTCTACGAACTACACTCGCCCCACGCACGCGGAGGTAATTAAGCCCCGGCTCCTTCACCCATAGCTTCCAACCGCTACACCTATTTCTCCACCACCGAACTACACTCCTCCCCCTCATCATGATCTTACCTCCCCCCCTCCCCTCTCTCCATCATATCTCCTCCCCCGGTCTCGCGACCTACCTGCATGAGTGACCCCTCCACCTCAACGACCAACCTCCCTAGCTCCCCTCTGACTCCTCCACGCTGCATCTCCCCCTCCACCCATTAGGCTATCGTCTCCGGCCAACATTGAACCCCCATGCTCCCCCGCCTCCTGCCGCCCGAGCTAACACTCAACCTTATCGCTCTGACACTTTCCAACATTGAACGAAATCTCTCTACAGTTCAGACTGAACTTATGAGACTCAGAGAAGATTTCAACGCCCTTAGCAACAAGACCCTCCTCAATCAGAATGGCTCTGCCTGCCCTTGCCTCACTTACCCCTCCCAACCTAACCTCTGGGAGACTATTCCCCTCCGCAACAGATCTTTTAGGCCGCATCGTTCTAAGAACTGTCTCTCCTCCTCTGACACTACGGACTTATGCAACTCTTACTTTCCCAAACTCCTGACCCCTGATCATACCCCCCTTTTTTCCAGCATCCCAGTGATTTTGGGAACGAGTAGAACCCCCTCCTCTCCCACCTCGCCCAGACCCCCAACCCAACTTACCACCATACACTCTTGCCCTACCACCAAAACCAACCCTAACCCCCTCTCCTGCATGCTCGCTAACTGCCGCTCGGCTGTCCGACACGCAACTGAAATATCGGAAACCCTCCTCAGTGAATCCATCGACATCGCCTTCCTTACAGAAACCTGGCTTAATGACCATTCAACAGCCATCCTTGACCTACTCACCCCCCCTGGCTACTCCATCATGAGGAAAGATAGACCAGACAGAATTGGAGGTGGCCTAGCTATTATTTACAAAAATGAGCTGCAACTCTCCTGTGTTAAAAACTCCGACCACTTAACCTTTGAATATATTGGCACAGAACTCACTATACAGGGTTCCCCCCCAATTCGCCTACATAACATTTACCACCCTCCGGGTGATCCACTTCCCTTCGCTGTGGAACTATCCGACCTACTTTCTCAATCCTCCCTCTCCAACTCGAAAAACCTCTTCCTTGGAGACTTTAACATCCACTGGAACAATGCTGCTGACCCCAGTCACCCATCTCAACAATCTTCTAGAGATCAATGGCCTTGTTCAACTTTGTCACTCACCCACTCACACCAAAGGTGCCACTCTCGATGCCATCATATCCAATAATGACCTGGCTTCCATCTCCAGCATCCTCCCCACTGACTGGTCTGACCATCACCTCATCCTGTTTAAAATCGAATCCGCTCCCCTCCCCCCACTATTAAAAATCACATACCCTTAAAATGGACCAGAAACCTCAATCAAATCCCTCCTGGCGAACTTGAGTCTAAGCTACAAGCTCAACTTCTTCTCACCCCTCTCTCCCAAGACGCAAATGAGCTCACCGAACTTTTCAACAAGACCGCCAGTTAGGTCATAGACCTCCTAGCCCCTCGCAAACTAAAAAAAGCAAAGAACCATCCCATCTAAAACTTGGTTTAACTTTGACCTCAACGATGAAAGGCGATCACTTAGACTGACCGAAAGATCTTGGAGACAACACCCCTCCGCCGCCCACCTTACCTGTCTCCGGGCCGCTAGATCATCCTATAAAAAACACATCTTCAAGGAAAAGGCCTCCTTTTTCCGAACTCAACTCGATCGTGCCAAAAACAGACCAACAGAACTTTTTAACATTGTCCGCAACCAAACATCCACAGCCCACCTCAAACTTACTGCCTCAATAAATAGATGTGAGGAAATTGCCAACTTCTTCTCTGATAAAATCACCAAAATCGATCGCTCATTCCATCTAACTGAGATCCCACCCAACGCCCCTTTCGTCGCTGACACTACACTAAACGATCCTCCCGTCCTGACTCTGTCCCCTTACCCTTCCACTCTCCCTCCCGCTACTACCCCTCTTGAATCCAGCCTCCCCCCCCTGCAACTAAAAAACAATGCATCCTGGACTAACTTCCACCCCGTGACTGAGCTCGAAGTCTCCAACATCATCACCAAGCTTAAGCCGTCCTCACACACCAAAAACCCTATCCGCTCTAGTCTTATCCAGAATCTCAACCACATTATTGCCCCTCACTGGACCAACATCATCAACACTTCCTTCTCCACAGGTTGTGTCCCGGACTCACTTCAGCTCGGTCAAATCACGCCTATCCCTAAAAATCCCACCTCAGACCCTAATGGCCTGAACAACCTCCGCCCTATCTCTAACCTACCACTTCTTTCCAAAGCCCTGGAAAAATGTGCTCTGCTTCAACTAGATAAACACATTAACAACTTCAACCTTCTAGACCCCTTGCAATCCGGTTTCAGAAAAGGCTGCAGCACTGAAACCGCCATGCTAAATATAATCGATGACATCCACTCTTCCCTTGACAATGGTGAATCCTGCCTACTCTTTCTCCTTGACCTCTCTGCTGCCTTTGATACAGTCAACTACAACTCCCTACTCAACTCACTAAAGTCCCGCTTTGGCCTTAACGGTCAGGTCCTTAAATGGTTCACATCATTTCTCCAACACAGAACACAACAAGTCAAAATGAACGACTGTCTATCCAACCCCTCTCCGGTTTCCCTAGGCGTCCCCCAAGGCTCTATTCTCTCCCCCTCTCTCTTTAACCTCTTTATGGAACCTCTTACCCTCATCCTGAAACAAGCCGGAATCAACTACCACCTCTATGCTGACGACACCCAACTTTACTATAAGATTAGGTCCCACTCTGATGTACTTCATCTTAACCATACCTTAAACAAGATCCAACACTGGTTCCACTCCAACCATCTCAAACTTAACCCCAAGAAAACTGAAATCATCCTCTTTTCCCCTAAAAACAACGGACTCCCCATCCAAACCTGGATCCCTGACCTCAATACACTCAACTGCTCGCTCCCTTTGTCCAACTCAGTGAAATCACTTGGTATTAGCATTGACAAAAATCTAACCCTCAACGACCACATAAAAAACTCTGCTAAAGGAGCTCTCTTCACTCTCAGCCACCTGGAGAAAATCAAACCCTTCATCCCACCTGAAGACTTCAAATGGGTCGTCCATTCCCTGGTACTCTCAAAAATCGACTACGGGAACGCTATCCTCACAGGAACCCCCAAAGTCCACCTAGCCCCACTCAGATCTGTGCTCCACCTAGCAGCCAGGCTTATCACTGACTATAAATGTTTTGACCACATCTTCCCAGCCCTGAAGGCGCTCAACTGGCTTCCCGTTGAAGGTAGATCCTCCTACAAGACAGCATGCATCACACATAAAGCCCTACACCAGAATGCCCCGCTGTACCTCACAAACAAACTTAAAAAAGCGGGCGGCTCCAGAACGATGAGGAGCACTAACACTTTCCTCCTCATCCCCCCCTTATTCAAAAAGAAAACCACTCAATCGCGCTCCTTCTCTGGAAACGCACCGATCGTCTGGAATGTCCTCCCAAAAGAATTGCGTTGCAACCCCTCCTACATTGCCTTCAAAAAAGACCTTAAACTGCACCTCCTTGGCAAATGCTGGGGTCCTTAATCGGACCTCTGACCTCCTCCGTCCTCACCCTCCTCTACTTCACTCCCTCCTCTCTCCTCTCCCCTCCCCTCTCCCTCACCTCATACTCTCCCCCTCTCCCCCCCCCCTACTCCCACCTTCCTTTCTTCCTTCATCTTGAAACCCCGCCAGGCTGACCATCCCCGCTCTCCCCCATCCTGGTTTCCCCCCGCCTACCCCTTTTCTAATTTCTACCTCACCCGCAGCTCAGCCCTGAATCTTTCCCCCCTCCCCTCTGCCACTATATATGTAAATTTATCTGCTTTTGCTGTGTCTCTGTTTATTAGATCTCAATGGAGCGTTTGATTTTATTTATTGTTTATACTATGCTCTTGAATAATTCCTGTAATCTTATTTTCGCACATGTAAAGCGCTCTGATACCACCGGGTCTAGCCAGCGCTATATAAAACCTTTCAAATAAAATAAAATAAATCGTGCTTTGTGCGCCTCTGTGAGTCCTTTAGCACCGTCCACATCTGTTTCAAGAGTGGTAGTCCTCAATTCCAAGATGCTCATTCTATCAACAATTGTAGAACACACTTTAGCTACTTTGCACACTGTGCTTTTCAATTTACGAGCCGCTACTCGGGCTTTCTGATTATCTGTGCGCATTTCATCCCAGTGGGACATAATAGTCTGATATATAAGTTCCAGAGTCAGTGGATTCATGCTGGTAGGGCACTCGGAGTCCCCTGTAGCTTCTCCTGTTCAGGTGTGTAGTACCATGGGCATAGTCCCACTTTTAATCCATCTCCCTGCCTTTTGGTCTTCCTACGGGGTTTGTGGGATATCAGCAGGTCCTTGCTCTCAGCTGGTCACTAGAATCACTGCAGTTAGCTTCTACTGAGTCTTTTGACTCCAGGTCTGGGCCAGAATCCTCTTCTGACCACTCTGTTTCATCAGACAGTGAGAAGAAATATTCAGCAGCATCTGGGTCCATGCCACCTGCTTTAGGTGGTAATATTTCTCTTTTACTCTGTTGCTCTGTTTAAGGCCCTTTCTGGCCGGGGTAGGCGCTGCATGAGTTATGACAATTGATTCAGTGGACAGTGGTGTCTCCAAATCACCCCTCCCCCTCTCAGCCATTTCTGCCCATAAAACCGTGGTTGATTGGGCTGACACACTACCTGCCCCCTGCTGAGCCCCTAAGTTACTGGGTGCATCTGCAGTCTCGAGCGCTGTGTGGGGTGTGTTGCACATTACCTTTAGACCAGGGACGAGCTGCCGTCCAGGGACCTGCCAGTCTCATTACCCAGTTCAGCTCCTTGAGTTCCGTCATGGCCACGGCCTTCATGGACTCAGCTGAGAGCCTCGCTTCCCTCAGGGGCCACCGTAAAAGATCCACAATTGAAGGTGCGAGATACGAGGGTGGGGGGCAGGTGGCGTGGTGTCTCCTTTACGGAGTCATTTACAGAGCAGGAAGACGGAGCATTCTCCCTGTTGTCGGCGTGTGGTGTGTTTTGGATCGGCTGGGACAGAAGGCCGACCGTACTGCCGGTTTTAAGTGACTTCTGTGGGTATGGGAGCAGCTGACGATATTTGTTAGTAACCACCTCCAGCAATCCAGGTGGTCTGTAGCAGAACGGATGGGGCCAAAACGACCGGTGTGAGCGGTGGCAGGAACAGATAACTGGCAGGAGCCCAGGCTGCTTCGATGGCGGCTGGGGAAACTGAGGGCAAACTGAATCAGCCGCAGGCTCATTGAGCAAAGTGGCCGGCGGGGGCAGGCGTGACTGAGAGCAGAGGTGGGGGAGAAAAGAAACAAGCATTTGCAATGCAATCGGTCTTGCCTTTGGGACCTTATAAGTATTTAGCCATGCACACTCTCTGGCAATGGGAGAAACCATTAGATTTGACAGGGGGGTGAAGGTTCGGAGGTGACAGTAAGCATTAGCAAAAGCATGCAATAAAGTCACATTTAAAAGGAGACAGCTGCCAGACTGCACTCAGACTTTCTCTTGTTACAGCTCAGAGGGTTAGCGCCTGCTGCACAGAACCTGCAGGTCGCATGTGCTTATCAGAGGGACTGGACATGTGTTTCATCATTCCAATGTCATCGAAAGCAGTTTCCTTGATTTGGGCAGTGCTAGTAGCACCTGTGCTTTGCGTGAGAAAGCGCTATACTGTGTATGTTATGAATCGTAAAGTGCTTGTTACAGCAATTACTAACTGAACACCTGCCTGCTTTCAACCAAACTGCAAATCACTCGCCAACACAGCCCCGGCGGAAGCCTTACACACTGCCCGTGCGTTGATACCCGCAACAGAAATGGTACAATACACTGATATCTGCAAATAGAAACAGAGTAAAAGTCTGACCTTGAGACGAGCCCTGCAGACGCCCCCACTGAAGCTCCCCGCACTGTGCACGTGCTGCACTCACCATGTCAGCTCTGCCCAAGGTGTGAACTGTTGTGAAAGTGCTCTTCCTTCAGCCTTGCACGAGTCTCTAGCCCCCGTGCCCCCCAGAGCCGTGTCATCTGCAGAGGGGTCTCTGCTGGCCGCCGGGACACTGCTGCCCTCCCCACCCCCCCGTCGCAGCCGCCCGTCACTGCCGGCGACACAACAGGTGCGAGGGTTGACCCTCTGCCCCTGGGCACAAGGAAGGGCCTTATTTATAGACACATGAGTGTGGTGCGGAGACAACAAGGCTGCAAATTGTCATGTTAAAGGCCTGCTACCTGAGCTTTCTTAACATGACAGGTATATTTGTAGAGCGCCATAGCCTCAAGGCGCTATTGAGAAATAACGGATGGGCCCTCATGGTTAGGGGCACGGAGTAGAGAAACGGGGCCCAGTTCAGAGTGGAAGGCGAAAGAAAGTCCTCCGATTTTAGGGGGGAAGTGGTACATCCTCAGAGTCTGCCAGCGGGATATCTCCAGGGCACACCACTACGTCGGTGTATTCTGAACCAGAAATACAACGTAATAATGAAATTGGAGGGTTACTCTGTTCCCGCCTAAGTTTGTTTTTTCTTTGCATTCTGAGATTGTAGATCTGATTAATCCGTAGTGAGATCAGAACTACAGGTCCCATAACGCAAAGAAGAAACCTGGGTCGACGATAGATCTATAAAAATTGATCACTATGAATTCTATGTAAGTGGGGCTATCCACTTGTTCGCGATAGTGATAAAGGCTGAAAAGATAGTAAATACAACACTTAACAGGATTGGCTGGGCCCCTAGACATCTGTGCTCCAGCGAAACTACACCTGCCGCACCATTGGTAGTTACGGAATTCATGTGCTTTTCCTCCAAACTGTCTTACGTTGTTCATCACCACTGGCATGCCCATACTCATTCAACACTGGATGGAACTTGAATAAAAATAAAACCCATATTATTAGCAGACTCCAATAACAATAATATCACGGTTAACGGAGAGAGGATGTGGCCTAAGGGTGAGAGCTGCCGACTTTGTAGCGACGGAACGAGGTTCGAGTTTCGGCGTTGGATCAACATCCTTTGATTCTGGACAAATCACTTAATCTCCCCGTACCTACCCAAAAATGTATGTTTCCCTGTGTAATGTAACTGGTGCTCATGTAAAGAGCTCCTATAGCTTCCGGTCGAGTTAGCGCAAAAAAAATATGCAAAAATGAAACGCCTGTGCTCCTCTTGGAACGGAGTAGGGCGATCATTAGAAATGTGCTATTTTTATTTATGGGAACGCAACCATGCACAACAAAAAGGTATCTTTATTTCTAAATAACAAACACAATGAATTCAAGTTTTTATTTTACCTTTAGCTGCTTTTTCTTCTTCTGAAACGGGTCTCTGTTCTGCTTGATTGTGGTGTAGCAACGTAAATGAAACCGAAACCGAGCGAGAGGCAGAGCATGCAGACCTCGGCACTGAAATCACGGCTGGCAAATGTTAACCTTTAGATTGCAGAAAGGCAGCTTAGAATTATGCACTGCGTTGAGCATGAGAGCCTATACACCGACGGATCTGTTCGCAAAGGTGTAAATAAATAAAAAAAAGCATTTGCAATGCAATAGGACTCGCATGCGAGACCTATTGCATTGCAAACGGGAGTGCGGGCGGGCGAGAAGGCATGAACAACGGGAGTGCAGGGGGGGCGAGAAGGCACGGAGTGCAGGGGGGAGAGGCACGGGAAGAAAATAGTGCTCACAATCTAAATAAAACATACTGTGCAACACTCAAAGTAAAGGGGCCAGTAGCCATGGAAGGATACAAATGACGACATGGCCGTCATAAGAGGGACTAAGAAGCCTAAAACCAATCGGAAGGCAGCATTTAGGAACTAAGCCAATGAAAAAGATGGGCAGAGAGTGGGCGGAGCTTCCACGGAGCTTCCACTCCATACTGAATACTGCATGCCTCGCAAAGCGAGCAGCGCATGCGCGCTGCCGCTATAGGCTCGACCTAAAAATATCTGACACGTCTTCAATTGGAATCATCAGCGGCACATCCGTGACTCAGTAGAGTTTTTGGTGCAAATCTGGAGAAAATAGAAATGACTGTAAGGAGAATGCTTAAGTGGTTATTGTCATGGAGAAGCTAGAGGGGAAGAATCAGCACTGGCGGACATTAGAAAAGAGCTCTTCTCTCCACTTGGTGAAGGCCAGCAAGCAGTCTTGATGCTTCTTGATAGCTCGTCAGTCTATGATGCCGTTGCTCATGATGTTCTTCTTTCACACTGAGAGGGTGGTTTGGGATATCAGGCGCATCAAATAGATTAGATATTTTCCTCGTGACTCAACAAGATTGGATGTTTTCTGTATAATCCTGCTCCTGTGAACTTTCATGTAGTGTTCATTAAGGCACTGCTCTTTCTCCATTTCTGTTCAAGCGCTACATGTGTTTTTGTCTCACCTTCTAGATCAATACGAGATACATTTACCTGGCATACAAATTTACATCCACTGTGAGAACAATATTAAGGGCCACAACAATATCACAACTTGATTAGAGCACTTACAACAAAGGATGATTCCGTTATTTACATAGTTCCAAAACAAACATACTGATCTTAGGAGGGTAATAAACCACCACGCTAACATTTTTCTTATTCTCCAACCTAGGTCTGCCCCTCCCACTACTCAGAATACTTAAAATCTGGAGTTCATATTTGACTCAAACATCTCATTCTTTTGCCACTCCAAACCAACGTTGTGGGTAAGGTTATCATTATGCAACTATCTGTGCTGAATAAATCATGCCTCTCCTACAAACCCCTGATCAAGATGAACTTACTAGATGTCTTGTTTTGGGACAGATTGACTAATGCAATGTGTTCAGCACTGGTCTGCCAAAATATTTGAGCACAAAATCAGGCTGACAAAGTTTACCTTAAAGTAGGTGTAAGAAAGTTGGTTATTAATTACAAAGGATGTGGGTCCTTCACAAGTAATAAGTCTGCACCTTTTGCCTTGTGGCAACCAAGTACACTGGTGTAGCACTCAGGAGCAGCCGGTATGCTGGAGGAGCGGGGGGCGGGAGAGGAGGGTAAGGGAAACTGGGGGTCGCCGTGGGATAAAAAAAAAAATTTAAACTTACCTGCAGCTGTCCCTGTTGCGCTCTTCTGCTCCTCTTCACCTCTTCAGGAAGGCACAGGCTCCCAGAATTCCCTGCGGCAAATCCTGAAGCTGCTCTCGCACATGAGAGCAGCTTCAGGATTGGCCTGAGCGCCCTCGATTTGCACTCCAGGACAGACTGTGAGTCTGTGACTGCTCTATCCAACCCAGCTGTGTTGCTGGGTTGGAGAGAGCTTTCACTGCGCATGATGGTTTGGCCAGCCTGACCCAGCTGGCCAAACCATCTTGCGCAGTGATGGGAGTGCACTACCACTCCTCTCAGTGCCTGTCACCACCAGGCCCCGCCCCTAAGATTTGGCAGGAAAGGAAAAATAAAACGAGTGTCGTTTTTATTTTTCCTTTCCTGCCGTTTTTTTTGGGGGGGGGCAAAGCTCCTCTGCCATAGCGGAGGATCCGCCGCTGGTAGGACTTGAATCTCTCAGGTTAGCGAGGCAGAGCAGCCCAATGCCTACTCACGGGATGTGGTGTGGGCTACTACCTCAGTCCGCCATCTGCAAAACTAATAAATCATGGTCCAGTCAATGCTTTTTATTATAAACAGAAACATACTTTATTATGCTCACACTACTCAAAACTATGCAGTAATTGACAAAATCTACATGAACGTTGATGGAGATACCTATGATGACATCTTCGTATCTTTTTACACCCCTAATGATCCCTGAACCATCTAAACACCATAACCCCCCCATATACTATGCACATTAAAATGGGGTGTTGTTATCGAAAGGCAGGCCTACTGCTTTATCAAGGTGTTACCACATTAATAACAGCAGACATAAGTCAAAATACATCAACGCAACACCAATAAAATCACAAAGGATGATACCACGGCTTAATTTGAGCCGGTGGGGACTCATTTTTGGGGACTGGCACTTATATTTGCTCATCCAATATTTCCAAGGAGAGTAAGACAGTGAGAAACAGACAAAGGCGAAAAATGGAAGAAGACAAAGACAAAACCATCTCAAAGAGAGAAAGCAGGCACCTGCAAGAGAGAGATAAAGGGGCAGGAGGTATCTGGTAGTGGATTAAGGGTGCATGAGGTGGTTTTAAGGCTATACAGCCTTGGTGTTCGACGTGACCACATGTAATAACGCAGGCCACAGTCTTCTGAGCAGAGCTTCCATCACCGGCACTCATTCTTTTACAATTTAAACTCTGGACGGTACCATTTTACAAAGATCTCTATTAAGTCATGTAATGACTCACTGTTAACCTTGTGATTGTCAATAAAGCATTTTAAAACATTTCAATGACATTTAAATGAATCTCTTTTAACTTTGTTATTTTTAATAAAATATCTCCATGACCTTCATCATTTCATGTATTGATTTACTGTTAACTTTGTCCTTGTCAAAAAAGTGTTTCATTACTTTTCAGTAACTAGTGTGCACTAGTTTTTTAGGTCTCCCCTAGCATTGCAGCGCATGCGTTGCTCGCTTTTTGAGGCATGCAGTATACACTATAGCGTGGAAGCTCCGCCCATTCTCCGCCCATATTTTTGATTGGCTTAGGTCCTAAATGCTGCCTTTCCATTGGTTTTAGCCTTGTTAGTCCCTCCTCCTGACGGCCATGTCGTCATTTGTAAACTTCCATGGCTACCGGCCCCATTACTTTCAACACTATTTTGTTCTCGTTGCTCCCCCCTTCCCTCCCACAGTCCGAGACTTCTCCGCCCACCACCCCCCCGCACTCCCGTTCGTGCCTTTTTGCCCCCCCGCTCTCCCGTTTCAAATGCAATAGGACTCGCGTTAATGCGAGTTCTATTGTATTGCAAATGCTTGTTTTTAAAGTAGTGCGCAGTCATTTACATTTGACAAGCGCGATGCCTTACATCACAGCCACCACCCCTTCCCCTTCTTCCCGCACAGCCCCACTCTGCTTACTCAGTGCCTTAGTCAAGCGTTTTTTTCTTTCCTGTTGGTGTTACTCTATTGGAGCGTGTTCAACTTCGGTGCCCGTATTTTATTGTAGTTTATCAGCACGATGCCCGTTTAACAGCCACCACATTTCAGGTTTCACTATGGCGGACACGTACCTAACTTTTAGCTACACGGGCGCCGCTCGTCATGTTTTAGAATAGCACCCGCATTCTTGTTTTTAAAATGTCTATCATACACCTCACAGCTCGCGTTACTAGGCCACGCCCATTCTCACTGCACATCCTGCTCAGTTTGTTCCACCCTCTCCCCGGCCTCTCTCCTGCCCTGCATTCACATCCTCCCAGTCCCCACAAACCATTGTTAAGTAGGCGCTGCCTCCAGTTCGGTGGCTAACTTTTAAATTGCATATTCAAGTTTCCTGCTGCCCCCCGCTGGAGAAGCCAGTGCGTGATTGTACGCAAGCCCTGAAACATGAGAGCTCTCCTGCTCTCCTCCTTCTCTCCTTGCTCTCCCCCGGAAGCCTTTGTGCTGCTCAGAGAGCACCTCGGCAGGCATGGATCGCTGCACTCTCACAAGAATGCAAACAGCCTGGGCGGGCAGCGTATAATAACCTTGGATCGTGCTTAGAACACAACCCGTCCCAGGTCTCCACACAGACTTGCCTGACACCTCGTTCAGGTGATGGGCAACACTCGTCCCTCCATGTGCACAGTCTACGGCTGACCCCTTTCTGTTGACTATGTGAACACAAAGTGCCTCACATTGCACCTCTCATGCCCTTTTCCCCCCTTCCCCATTTCCATGCCCAGGCTCAGGACCTAGCAACTCTCTAGCCCTCCTAACCCACCCCCCAGTTCCACTGCACCAGACCAGTACATAGTGAGTGCCTGCAAACACATAAGAGATGCATTCCTCACTCATTGTCTGCCCCTTTTCTGGCCCTCTCTCTACGTGTCCACCTAAGTGCCACAACTCAGTGTCCAGCACCTCTTTATGTACCACATTCCCTCCATTTGTATACTCAATGTGAGGCAGCCTCCGCATTCCCATGAGCGCATTCTCGGTGCCTAGTACCCCCTCGAAAAGCTGCTTTAAGTGTTTATAGGCTGCACTCCCGTCCCTCCATGTGACCATTCAGTGCCCTGTCATTCTCTCGCTGATGGTCTCCCGTGTCCAGCTTTGCACACACTGACTGCCACCCATACTACCTACCTCCTCCATGTCCCTCTGCCCACACAGAGATTGGTCCATAGAAATTGTCTTCCACGAGCACCCGTAGATAATAATATTTTTTTCAAATCTTGTATTTTGATTGATATGACCACCGAAGGCCCTGATTCTATTTTAGAAACAGAGCTTTGGACTATACCATTTCCCGCTGAAAGGCAATATTTCTCTCCATGTGTTCCCATACCTGGAGTTATGAACAAGAAGAGGAACTAGGAGCTTTTAAGACTAGGTCCTACACAATGCTCCCAATAGTAACGTAAGTCAAAAAGATGTGTAGTTCCTATGGGGGAGTAGACAGGTCTCTTATATGTTGCCCTCACCCCCCCCGAAGGATGTCATGCTTCATCATTTGGGCTATGCTCCTCGTCGGGCCGGCGCTGCAATGCCCGACGGGCTCCCACGAAGGGGCTCTTTTTCGGAGATCTTTTAAGAGACAGCCGTTTGGTGCGTGAGGGTAAGTGGTGAGGGTAGTGACTAGAGTGTGAATTGTGATTAAAATAGGTAAAGTACAGCCCTAGCAGAACTATTTTATTCGAGGGGTGTACTGACCTAGCTAAAAATGTGATGCGCCCTATCTAGATATAATGTTCTTGTAGGGTCTAGTATGTTCTTACGGTCAACATGTTTCTTGCCTGTAGCCCCTAACGGGTCAAACGGCAATTCGTCAGGACCAATGTGAGAGTATGTTCTACTAACTCTACACTACCATTGGGCAGGTGAACAGATAATATAAGTCACCTGCGTGGTGTACCAACTTCCAGGATGGGTGTCCTGTATAGTGAAGAGACCCCCAAGCTAAGGGGTCGTAGGCAGTACGGGGTACGCCAGGTAAGCCACTCGTTGCTAAGACATGGGTGGGCGCGCAACTAGCGGTGCTCCTAACCCTGGTTTAACATTGATTAAGCATATGAAATAGGATGAACAGTTGATTCGTAACAGGTGGTCATGAACCAACATTGTGTGAACAGAATTCATTCTGCGAAGGCATTGGAGCAGTGTATTGAAGCACGTGGCTATGGGCAAAGCAAGGCATAAGTTAAATAGGGCAATGAGGGGTTTTTTTGCCAGTCAATGGGTGTTACAGTGTTGTCTCACAAAAACATAACTGTTGGACTTGGCCTTTTTTGCAGAGTTATCCCCAAAATGTTTGCTTCTTCCTCCTATTTATCCTGGCCTGTTATTGTTGGTTTTAGGTCTCTGGGCACTTTACCACTGCTGATCAGTGCTAAAGTGCATATGCTCTCCGTGTAAATTGTGGGCATGAGTGGTTATCCATGATTGGCATATTTGATTTACTGATAAGCCCCTAGTAAAGTGCACTGAGTGTGCCAGGGCTTGTAAATCAAATGCTACTAGTGGGCCTGCAGCACTAATTGTGCCACCCACATGAGTAGCCCTGAAAAGGTATCTCGGGCCTGCCACTGCAGTGTCTGTGCGCAGTTTGTTAACTGCCATGTCGACCTGGCAAGTGCACCCACTTGCCAGGCCCTAACCTTCCCTTTTCCTACATGTACGGCACCCCTATGGTGGGCCCAAGGTACCCCCCTGGGCAGGGTGCAGTGTATGTGAAAGGTAGGACATGTACTGGTGTGTGTGACATGTCCTGATAGTAAAATACTGCCAATTTCGTTTTTCACTATTGAAAGGCTATCTTGTCCCATAGGATAGAAAGGGAAATGCTTTGTAACATCTTACAAGTATAACTTCCCAGTGGGACAAGATAGAGAAATAAAGTTTAGGCTCTCTGAACTCAGAATTTAAAAACACATCTTTTAGTAAAGATGGTTTTTAAATTGTGTGTTTGAAAATGCCACTTTTAGAAAGTAGGCATTTTCTTGTTTAACCATTCTGTGTGCCTCTGCCTGTTTGTGTATTGCCTGTCTGGTTTTGGATTGAGAGGGAGCTAGGGATGTGTACTCACTGTAGACAGCCACTGGGGGGTGGTTGCGGTGTGCCTGGCCCTTCCTGGATGACTCAGAGCTGAGCTGAATGGGGCTTGGCTGCATATAGAGTAGTGGGAGGAGATTTCCTTGCACCTGAATAGGGCCTGTCTCCCTTGCACAATGCTGTCTCCACCCCCTGTGGTCATACTGCACCATTGAGAACAGAACTGGTTTGGACTGGGCTCAGAGACCCTTGCACAAAGAAAACAAAGACATTTTGGGGTGTAAGTATTACACCTGAAACCCAAGAACTTTAGATTACTTCTGGACTCAAGAAGAACCTTTGCAAAGGAGCAGAGCTGAAGAGCTGTGAGGGGGAGTACTGCCCCATTGCTGTGTGGAGTTGGCCTGCAGTTGCTGTTTCTGCCAAGGAAAGGGCAAAGACTGGAACTTTGCTGTGAACCTGCTTGAAGAAGATCTCCAAGGGCCTGTGTGTGCTGGCCTGCTGTTCTGAAGTCTCAGGGACACAAAGACTTCATCCCCTACTCCCCTGAACTCTGCTGCTGAGAGTTCTGACCTGCCAGGAGGTGCCTGTTCCAGTTCTGGGCGTGCTTGCTGCTGGGAGCTGGAAGAAACCTAAAGAACTGAAGAAATCAATGCAATGCTCTTCTTGCGGCTGTTTCTTTTCCGATGTGCATCGCTGTGCAAGAAGAATCTCCACATATCGCTGTGCCGCCTCCGCTGCCGAAACCGATGCAGCGCCACTGCAAGAACCGACGCATCGAGGGATCGCGGCTGAAGAAACCGATGCAGCGCCGCTCTATGCCGCCGCATCGATCACCGACGCATCACCAGTCATTGTACCTGTGCAGCACGTTTTCCCTATGCATCACCTGCGGACCAGAATCATCTTGGAGTCGAGGAATCACTTCCCCCTACAGACCGGATTCGACGCATCACTTCTCCTGCGTGCAGTAGAACTGTCTCATCGCCTCCCCATGGTCTCAGGAACTGACACATCTCTTTGTTTCTCGACGCTTCCCATCTCTGCGGCTGTTTGGCCTTGTGAAATTTGACGCATCTACAGGTACTTTGTGAGAATTCACGCATCCATAGTTTTCTATGGACCCAGTTGTTTGAAACCTTTTTAAAGTCATATTCTTATTACATGTATGTTGGATTTCTGTTGTTTTGGTCTTGTTGAGTTTAGATAAAGATACTTTATTTTTCTAAACTGGTGTGGTGTCCATTTGTGGTGTTATCCCTATATTACTGTGTGTTTTGTGTACAAATACTTTACACATTGCCTTTGGGATAAGTCTGTCTGCTCGTGCCAAGATACCCAGGGGGTGAGCAGGGGTTATCTAAAGTGTGTATCTCCCTACCCTGCCTAGAAGCAAAGGTCCCTATTTGGACAAAGGTACCTACCTCTGCCAACTAGAGACCCTCATTTCTAACAATAGCAGAGGCAGAGGGGCATTTGTTTTGCTCCAATGGAGTTCATCTATCGAAGTTTGGGAACGCATTGTACATTTTGGAATTGAGAGAGCTTGTAGCGGGCACAAGGAAGGTGCAAATTGAATTATTGAAGGTATTTGAGTGGCGTGATGCATTGTGGTGGGGTAGGAAAATGTCTGGCCAGGGTTTTTCTGGGTGGCACAGTTTTGGGGGGATGGAGAGTCAGGTGTAGGCGTATACACTCCTTGGGGGGGAGACATGGAGGGACGGGGAGAGTAGGTTGGTGAAGGGGATTTCTTTGGGAGAGGAGTGGTTGGGTATGAGAAAGGAAGAGATTGGGTAATGCAAGGGAAAGTGTGTGAATGCAAGGTGAAAAAATATTGTTGTGGGTTAAGGGGCTTCATTTTGGGTAATGTTACAAATGTAGGGTGTTTAAGAGAGGGGGATGTCGGGAGTTAATATTGTATTAGTGAGGATGGTTATTGTTTTTGATGTATTTTATAGGAATGGTTTTTGACTACAAGACTGTCATAATGAAGCGGCCTTATATGCTATACAGGTTTGTGGTTTGAGTCTTTATTGCATGACGGAGGAACCTGGGGGTGGGGGGGAGGGAAGGGGGCAAGACCAAAGCCATTATCCCCCAGGTAGCTTTGTGCAAGTGGCACAGGCCACATTACCAGGATCAGGGATAGGTTGGGGACAATGAAAGGGGTGGAGTCAGGGTAGGGGGTATATATAGATTGGGGAGGGGATTTTCTTTAGCTAATTTGTGACACCATTTAGTGAGGGTGAGAGATAGGGCTGAGGTGTTTTTACTGGTGAAGACCACCCACACAAAATAATTCTATACTGAGTTTGATTCTCGGAAGTTTTAAGGTTGTGTTACTGTTAGGTTTGCCACAGTAGGACAGGTTGTAGATTGTGTTAGTCGCGCAGTTTTGGGGAGGATGGAGAGCCGTGGGGAGGAGACATGGAAGGGGGAAGAGTAGGTTGGTGAAGGGGATTTTGTTGAGAGGTGAGTGGTTGGGAGTGAGAGAGGTAGAGATTGGGTAATGCAAAGGAAAGGCTGAGAATGCAAGATGAAAGAATATTGTGGCGGGGTATCGGGATTTTTTGGGTAGTGTTACAAATGTTGGAAGCTTAACGGAGGGGAGATGTAAGGAATTAACACTGTATTAGCGAAGATGGTTGTTGTTTTTGATGTATTTTATAAGAATGAATTTTGACTACAAGCCTGTCCTAATAAAATGGTGTTTCATGCTACACAGGTTTGTGGTTTGTATCTTTATTGCATGATTCCATGTCGAACTCTTGAAGGATGTGCAAATGTAGGGTGTCGTGGGTGTATGCCCTTCATTTGCACTTTTGATGGGATTCACAGAGTCCACAGGGACGCTCATACGAAAGCTACGATTTCCATAATCTGCTTTGTGTATAAGCTCCAACACCAAACCTGTGCAGGGCATACACTCAATGGGTTTAGGGAAAACGTGCATTTGCAAATTTTTCCTTCCACACGAAAAATATTTTCCATGTTTGGGAATATCATTCTTTCCACCCCTTGAAAAAATGTAACTACAAGTGGACACTGTTCCATACTCATTGTATCACCTGCACCTTTTGTTTTTGGCATAAGTGCAATGCCTGTGTGGAAAAGGTATTTGCAGGTGGTTACCACATTGTCTTCGTACTGCAATAAGAACACTCAGGGCCTTATTTATCAAACTTTCACGCAGTGCAACACAGCAAGACACCTTTCTGCGCTGCACTGCGTGAAAGAGGGAGGGCAGGAATGTGCCATATCTATCAAGATATGGTGCATTCCTGTCCTCTGCCTGCGCAGGCACATAATAAGCAGGCTAGCGCAAACGCAGGCACTCTTGCGTCATGGTGCGAGGGTGCCTGCGTTTTAGGCAGGATTGCTTTTGTGCAAGAAGGTGCACTTTCCTGCACATAAACAATCCTCTGAGGCTTTTTCCTCTTTCTATGTGTGCTGCTAAAGAGGAAAAAACAAGAAAAAATATAGATATTTCTCCTTGTTACGCCTCACCTGGGGAGGTGTAGCATTTTGCCGCATTCCTAGGTCCACCAGTAATGGTAAATCTGGAAATGTGCCAATTTCCATGGGTGGATGTGTGGAAACACTCATGCTCCACCCATGAAACGCCTCCCTGGGGCAGAGTATCGCTGCCTTTAGTTACTCTAGATTTATCAAACGATGCAGGGCCACGCAAGGTGGGCTTGCGTGACTTGATAAATCTAACTTAGTAGTTGAGCAAGGGTAACACAACTATTTGATAAATATGGCCCTCATTTTCCTTTACAGCCCACACTTGCACTGGAAATATTGGGCCTTATCATGAACAGCTGCACTGGTCAAATGCAGAGTTGCACAAAAAACACAGGTGCTCAGCACTGAGACAACGCAGCTGTTCATGATACAGTCGAACTTTCTAAGAAGTTTTGCATTGTTGCAAGTGCGTTTAGGAGAATGGATGGGCCACGGCCACCGCTCTCATTTGCTGGCACAGAATAAATATTTTACTTATGTGCCCAATAACTTCCAAGTGTTGGTTCCTCTTTGAGTAGATGTCACTTTTTCTTCCTAGATGTCCCCTTTGTGTCGAATATTTGGAATCTGTCTCATATGTCATCCCCTTAAAATTCCACTCCAGCCTACCACATGCCTCCAGTCCTGTGTGCACAATGTTGCTACCTCTGGTTCTCTCTCTCTCTCTCGATGCACCGTGCATCTGTGTCATTGGGAAACCATAATACGATTGTTCATGCTTATAAGGAAGCAATTAATTAATTGTCATGCTCAAGCAACTTATTTTTGCATAGAGAGCCAAAAAAACACAATTTAATGTTGCCAGTGCATCCAATGTGGGGATTTCACATAAAACCATTGAAGCCTGTTGTATTATACACCAGCCATTTAATGAATTAGGCAGCTGGACATGGATTTCATTGGTACATTTTTTTCGTTTCAGCCATATATCAGAATGATCTCTTACCCAGTTATGTGTGACGGAGAATAATGTCATTTTTATGTAGGCGAGATTCAACTTTCATTTTCACCTAGATGAAATAGAGGGAACAGTGACGATAGTGACATGATTCAATTAATGTACTGCTTCGGCAATACATCCGAGGTGCGGCTGGACGTGTTTTAATGCTGCCTTAAAAAAAAGGGTAAAATTCGATTGCTCCGTTTGCGAGTAAACAGGGAAGGCTGCTTTCCGGTGCTTTAAAGCGTGATGCCAGCCAGAAATGCGCTGATTTATATCTGATATAACCAGCCTGAGCTGCAGTTGTGCACCGCTGTATCTCCACTGGCCATTGTGGCTCTGAGATTGCATGGAAATGTATTTTTCGCTGATAGATGGTTAAAAGTTCACAATAGCGAGCGTTTCTTTCCATTTAACCTGCTAGTCGCATGAAGATCAGAGGCGGGGCTGATACTCGGAGATTGCTGGATGGTTCACTTGTTCAATCAAAGACTGTTAGCAAAATGCCTCGTGATGCTCTCAGTCACTGGGAGGGACATGTGGCCGCTAGAGTGCCTCCCGACCTCCACAGAGGAGGATGAAAGGGGGTGGGCTGTCAGTCTCTGGTATTGATAGCCACTGCAGACATGGGCAGATGGTGGGATAACCCAGGACAAGTGAACAAAAAGATGTGGCGCGTGGCCCTTTCAATTATAAAAAAAGAAAGAAGTAGGTGTCATATTCCCTGTCATTGATGCCTTGCACTCATTTGGTGTTGCTATTGTTGTTTTGCGCTTGTATAGCGCTCAATCAGCCATCAGCTTTTTAAAACAGGTTTTGTGGCGTTTTAAGAGCTTTCCTATGTCAGCTGGTTGTTAGACAGGTATCATCTAATGGCTCATTATTATCCTCCACCTAATTTGCGTGTTTTGTTTTTAAAAAGAAAGGGATGTGTATTAAATTTTCCTGAGGAGATATCAAAAACAGAATGAATAAACAGCACACATCTGGACCGTATAGAATCTACTTTCATGCAAAATATCAAATCTGTCATATGCAATATCCATAGGACACGAAATCTAACATCACATGTATGATGAACTTAAGAAACTCCAGAGAGCTCAGCACATAAACCTCAATTGCCTTAGTCAGAACTTGTATATTTCTCCATATATACATCACATTTATCACGAACATAGAAACATATCTGTACACAACTTGCAAGCGTGTAATAAACATCCTTCCCCAATCCACATCACAAGTCAGCAATAAGCAACATCAAAAATGCATGCTTTCTGGAAATTCTCAACATCAGAACTCATACAAACACCAAATGTTTGCAATCAAAAGCAAGCTCACACATAATAAAATGAAATAAATATATATTGTGTATTACCAAGAAGAGTACTTTTCACCTCAGCATAAATCTAGATTTTTGATCAAAACATAAGAAAATATGGATTTTCTTACACTGGCTGTCCCGACCTCTTGATAAGAGCAAATGTTCCTAATGAAGGGACATGGAACATATTTTAACACAGGACAGAACATAGTCTCAGGACTACTCACAGACCTTCTTCTGTTTCTTTTTTCTTCTAGCAGTCCTACTTCTCTGTTGTCGGTTATTGCACTTCCCATTTCTGATAGTACTTCCTCTGTTTCCAGTAAGTCATGAGGCTTCACCTCATTTCACAGATGCCACAGACACAGTGAAAAGGCACAAACATGCTAGTTGGCAGCACTACAGATTTCCATGATTGTCTTCCACTTCAAAAGCTGCTGGCGTGTTGTTCACAACATACCACCCACATGATTGCTAATCAAGATTACTTTCACCTTGTTCACAAAGGCAGACGAGTAAATACTGTTGCAAACCTGGCAACTTCTAATGCACTTGCTACCACAGTCAAAACCTAGAACTGAAACCTCTCTCATTTTTAGGTCTCGTCTACCAAACAGCGAAAGCTGTCAGATTGTGTAAGATCTTTTGTGGGCTTACCAAAAACTTACACTAGGTTACAGCCTGCCAATTGCTTACCATTGGTTGGGTTTAATGTTACTCACATTTGCTTGCTTCTTAATTAATGACCTGCCTTTTTTTTCTTGTGTTTCTCCCTCCACTAGAGCATAGCCTGTTTAACCTCCTTTTGATTGGATGAGTTGTATCCTTCCACTGCTCACTTTTAGGGAACTACTTTTTTCTATTTGGTTAAGCACTCCATGAGAGTGCATGTTTTCCAGGGGTCTCTCTTGTGTGGTTCTCCACCGCAAATTACCTACCCCATGTACTCTGTGTTTCTCTCTCCCTCGTGTGCTGTTTTCTCCCTCCTATCCTGTCCACCCCCTGTTGCTTCACCCCCACACGCTCCTTAGTTGCTCTCCCACCCCTCTCAGTCCTAATTATTTTATTATTCTTTTTTAAACCTTTTTTTGAGAGCTCTATAGTACCCATTTCCTGCTGGACCACTCCACTTTAAGAAATATATATCAGCACTACTGAAAATTATATTTTTTAAATTACTGATCCAAGTGGTGTCCCTCATCCTGGATGGTAAATTAAATGAATAAAATGGTCACACGTCATTCAGTAGATGCACCTGCATGCGTGGTGTTGCACAGGTACATACGTCCTCACTCATGCTCACTACTCAGGAATGCCACAGCATTGGCTTTTGCCTATGCTGCCCAGCATCAGGACAAACATTGACAAAGCCAGTAGGTAATTAAGGTAAAACCTATTAGCTTTGCCAGTGCTTGTTTTCCACACTCATTGCATCAAGGTAAGCTGTTCGCTGAGTGTGCACAGGTTACCATTTTTGCACTGCACTCTCCCCTTGCTGTACAGCAGCCTGGGAACAAAAGTCTCAACAATGTACCCATCACTGGAAGATAATGATGTCACTGGGTAAGCTGACTATTGTGGTAATGTGTGTGCTGGCACAAAGAAAACTGCTTGTGACACTTCTTGTGAAAAATAAATTAAACACAACTACAGGACAAGCTTTACTGCAGTGTAATCAAACCAATTAAACACAACACCTTGTAAATACAGATTAGGCTACAGTCCAGTCTACTGATGCCCCTTTCAGACTATCGCTGTATGCCGCAAGCTTGTTTTGGCAAAATAACCCTCCTCCCGCCACCAAAATAAACTCTGTTGTGAAAAATAGGCCACATTGTTTGCTGAGCATGACAGCCTTTCTCCTTCCCTCCTTCATTAAGGTAAACCCATCTGCAACATACATAAGAGAACTGAACAAGCAATGGCAGCAAGGGACCCAGAATAAGTTATGATTAAATAGTATGTGGTTTTGGCACATTATGGAGCAAATAGGTGTGTTTTTGTTTTTAATCTGAGCATTACAATTTGGAATTCATATTTTTGGTGCTCATTCTGTAGATTCTGTATAACACTATCTGTTTCTTATTTCATATTGGCAGTTATTGATGTAACTGAAACATGTGTGGATTTGAGCCATCGTATTTTACTATGTCTATATGTTTGTTTGTTGGTGTATTTGTTGTGTAATTTTAAAAGGTATTGATAGTCATGTTTTGTCATGCCTACAGCCCTGAAGAAGCCCGAAGTGTGGGCGAAACGTGTTGGCTGTGCTGAATTATATGTGTCATTTTGGAAAGAAAGCTAATAACAAGAATCACAAGCTATAAAGAACAAAGACCTCTCGAATCATCTTTTGTATAAATATAGCATTGTCTATGTCAGCTGTCTAAATTCCAGTGAAAGTTGCCTCTCTTTACATGTATAAACATACAGAAGAGGTAGAAAATTTCACATTGACCTTGATCCAGCGCAATATTAGCCAACAGCATTCATACACCATATACTTACTTGGGCCCATACATTCATACTACACTAATACTTACGCTGGGTGTCAGATGTACTCTTTTATCAAAGTCCCTGCTACCAATTACCTTCTGATTGAAGAGTAATAACTTACCAATGGATCCTTTGCTAATTGGGAAGTTTAAAATGAGTGACATTCATTATAGTACATAATCCTGAAATAACCACTGAGTCAGGAAGTTTTAAAATGTTTATCTAAAGTTTTAGCAGAGTAAAATACAGAAAACACGGTACTTGATTGAAATACCCAAGAAAAAGCATAGAAATGATTTGCTAATAAATGACGGTGTTTAAGGAAAGGAAGAGAATAGAGACAGCAGCGCAACTAAAGGTTGCAGTATAGTTACCTAAATGCGAGAACCAAGCCCCTTGGCCAAGGAGTTGGAAAGGATAGGACCCAGGAAGGATGAAGAGCCAAGACTTCTTCCAGGATCAGGACAGGACCGGTGACCTCTCTACAACGACGCCTGCGCCGTTCCCCTCTCTATGATACTCGACTTCTCCACGATTCTCCCATTCTAATGGACTCCGCCGCCCCCTCCTCAGGACCTCTTCTGGACAGGGATTCAGTCAGCAACCGATCAGCATGGCAGTCTGGAGCTAAGAGCTCTCTCTCGCAGCATGGACGCCTGTTCTTCGTGAAAAGCATGCTCTGACTAACTAACTAATGCTATATTCTATTATACCCTTCTACGCCCATGTACCTCCCCTTAATGTTGCTAAAATATGGGACCACTACTTCTGATTGGACAGGGACAGGGGGTGGATTCTCGCACCATATCGATTTGGCCTAAGTTGTAAAGCCTATTGTCTTTACGTTCCCACCCCTTCAAATTAATACATTCGCTTTATTTCCCACCCGTCTCATGACAAATGTTATACATTTTACAGGGGAAAAAGTATCAATTTGTCCACAGGAAACATAAAGTACAGCATCTTCGGCCAATGGGTCATGGCCTTGGGAGACGTCCAAGTTGACTTCACTTGGCAGGCACACAGGATACATGCGCAGAACCATCGTCTCTCGAGTTACAAGTCACCAACCCAGGCCCAAGTTTACGAATTACTAAAAGTGCAAGAAGAAAATATTAAAATCACAAATAAAATGTTTCACTGTATGCCCACTTTTCCTACTCTATTCCCAATTAATTATAATACTATCCTGCATTTGTAGCATTAAGAAAACGACAATTTAATAATGACATGAGAGCAAGCTTAAGCATGTGAAAACATTTAGCGGCCATTTTAGCGCACACTGCGCAGAAGCAGAAGTTTCCCACCAAGCAAAGAAAGACGTCACACCATGTGATCAGGTTGCGACATGCGCAATGAAGTTCCAGCGCTTTAGCGGACATTTTGGATTACAGACAAGCGTTATTCATTAGTAAAACACATAGGCAAGCTTCTGTCCCTCTTGTGTTTGTGAATGCAAAGGTTAGTATTGACAATACAAATTTAATAAATTAATACTATGAGGAGGATTGCGTACAAGCAAGTTTCATTTTTGAAACCTTGCTCCATCAATCCCCTCTCTGATGGCGTTTCTGAGCCATCAAAAACACTATCCTCAATCAGATGCCAACTTCTAGCAATTCGTTTCATTCTCATTTTTACATTTTCTGTTTTTCACATCCCCTTTCAACTTTTTGTATAATTCACTTCTCCATTCTTCAAGTTCTATTTCATCTAGTTTTCTCTTCTTTCCTTTTCCTGTCACGTTATATGTTCCATTCTTTCTACAGCATTTGCACCATATTGTTATTGCCAATATTATTATTGCTATCCCTGCTAGTGGTACTAATATTTGACCTATAAGTCCTTTTCCTATATTAGCAAACCAGGTTCCAATTGACGAGATACTATTTGTCAATCTTTCCCATACACTATCAACTTCCAGTGGTTTAAGTTCTTTCTCAAGTTTAGTTATGTTCTGAATATACGTTCCAATTTCTGCACTCTTATCAGGAATATAAGTGCAACAATGTTTTGTCTTCAATAATTTACAGACTCCTCCCTCTTTTGCCAATAGAATGTCAAGAGCAAGTCGATTTTGCATCACCATAGATCTAATCGCAACCATCTCCGCATTAATCATTAGAAAACCTCCAGCAGTATCCGTTGATAAACGATCAACTACTGTAGACAATTTGCATATTTTCCTTGAGTTCAGAATTATTCCCACTGAAGGTATCAATGCACCAAATATATCACCTACAATTTCTGAAAAACTAGCTCTTTTACTACGTATTAATTCGCTATTGTTTTCATTGCTCCCAGTGTTTCTTTTTACGTGGTATATCTTTGGAAAAACTATTTCAAAATAACAACTTCCATACCACCGTGCAGGAAGCCTAAAGTAAGCCTTATTCCCGCATACATAATAAATTCCAGGAAAAACTGAATCTGTTCCTCCTCTGAGTCCCCAACCTCCAAGAATTAAAAAATTGTGTTCACATTCACTGGTACCGATGAAAACATTGTTATAATCAGTCTTTAACCTATGAAGACAAATTTTCCCTGTCTTTACGAAATCCAGTGCCATTGCAGCTTGAGCCTTGCCAGGTGTGTAACTACCTTCTTTCTCAGCCCAAGGCGGTAAATGAGCCTTATGCTCAGAAGCTTTCTTTTGAAAATCTTGTCTTCTATCTTCTACTAAATTCAAAAATATCTTTTCTTCTTCAAGTAAAGAACATGTTAGATTGTGTCTATGTGCATGTGTTATGTCTATTGACTTCATTGTTAAGAAAAATTCTCCCATAAACTGTGCGTCTTGACTACTAAGCACTGGGTTCATACTCTTGCGAATCGGAACCTCAGAAAATATAACATCTAAATTTGAATAATAATACTGAAGTTTCCCTGTTCTATTTAATAAACTTGTTAATACACTACATGAGATGCCATATGTCAGTGATAAATGATGGTATGTTAATCCTTCCGCTACTGATTCAGGTAAATTCATACAGACATAACAATTACTAACTTCCATTGTGTCTACATACTGAAACAATAACTTTGTGAAAACATTTAAACTAGTGTCGTTATCAGCTATTTCATGATGAATTTCTGCCTCATCTTCTGTCATTAATTCTACTCTATTGCCCTTCATGTTTGCTGTCCTCCCTTTAGTTTCACTATTAATCTTCTTATCTATTATCATAAGGTAAGGAACTGCTACAATCAGGACTAACCATACTATAAGCACCAATACTAGACTACATATGCAGATTGCACAGCATCTCCTACAACAATTTCGTTTTGGTCTCCCAGTAACTCTATCGTCAGGCATTTTTCGACAAGGAAGATTGCTCTTCTTATCTCTTCTTCTTTTCTTTAGAGGATTCTTTTGTTTAGTCAGGGTGGTCTTGTTTCTTCTTCGTATGTTAGTTCTGCACTTGTTCCTTCGCCACCACTGTCACTTGACTCTGAGCTTTCAAAATCTTCAAGAATGATATAAATCCAGTCAGGACCCTTGAATTTATTATTCACAAGTTTCAGTCTTTTGCTTTTTCTTTTCACTGACTTTTTCTCTTGATCAGTTTGACTTGTTACTTCAGGTACTTGATCTGGATTTTCACTTCTGGTTGTTATGTGGTACTTTACTCTTTTAATGACACTTGGCCAATGATCTCCTTTTCTTGTTTTCTTTGTTGGCACTGTTTCTTTGCTTTCGTCTTCAGGGATCTCGTTAATTTCACTTCTTAGCACTGTTTTGTTTTCTTCAATTACTGTGTTTCTTGTTTGCTCCTTTTCAGGTCTAATTTGTTTCTCTGTAACAGCTCCGCTGTGAGTTTCCAATAACTGACCTTGTTCTTTATTTATTTCTTCAAGTTCATATTTTTCAAGGTTTTCTTCTTTCTTGTACTCTTCTTGATCTAACTTGTTCTGATCAGGGCTTATTGCACTGTGAACTTCTGCAGCCTGACCGGATTCTTCTAGATCTGTCTGTCCCTGTTCAAAGTCTATTAGGTTTTCACTGTTTTGAGTCCAATTTTCTTTCCCTATCTGACCTTGCTCTGGTTCTCTTATTGTCTTTTCTTCTTGTACCTGAGCTGCTTCTTCTTCACCTATCTGATCTTCTTCTATTTCTTCCAATTTCGCTTGACTTCTTGTTCTGTGGTATACTTCAGGAACTTCTACCACTGGTATCCAATCCTGACTTGTGCTCGGTTGTTCTCCGTCAGCTTCTCTCGAACCTCGAGCCTGAGATTCCTCTGCTGGGCAACCTTCAGCTTCTTCAGTGATTGGTGTTGTCTGTGAATTCTCCTCTTCAGGTTCTGGTACTCTCTTTGTGTGGCTTACGTGAATCCAATTAGGAAATCTTGCACACTTCACTGGTGTATTGGTGGTCAATATAACTTGACAAGGTCTGCTCCACCTGGGTGATAGACACGTTTCTCTGGTGTGATTCTTCACTACCACCCAATCACCAGGATTCAGATCATGTTCTAGTTCAGGCTGCCTGGAAACTGCGTCTTCTCCAACCTGATGAGAGACAGAACGCACTAGGTCAGCCAATCCTTTGCAATAATCCAGAACCATATCATCAGATATATTCACTAATTTGTTTGTGGGAACATGTGTTTGTCTCATTGCTCTTCCCATCATTATTTCATGAGGGCTTAATCCTGTCGTTCTGTCAGGTATGCTTCTGAGTCCCATCAAGACAAGTGGCAATGCGTCTGGTCACTCTAATGATGTTGATGCACACATTTTTCCCAATCTTGACTTTATAGTGCCATTTAATTGTTCAACCACTCCAGAAGCCTCTGGGCGATATGCACAGTGCAATTTCTGTTTGATTTGAAATGCTTCACAGATTATCTGGATCACTTCGCTATTAAAGTGTTTTCCTCTATCTGATTCCAAAGATACTGGGAAACCAAATCTAGGTATGAGCTCACGTAACAACAGTTTTGCAACTGTAATACTGTCATTTCTCCTAGTAGGGTAAGCCTCCACCCACTTTGAAAACAGACACACTATGACTAGTACATATTTTAGTCCTCTGCATGGTGGTAACTGTATGAAGTCGAACTGGAGTCTTATAAATGGGCCCTCTGCCTTTCCAATCTTTCCAAACCCAATTATCGTTTTCCTGCCTGGATTATGCATTTGGCAAGTTAGACATCTCTGGCAAAGACTCTCTGCAACAGCCCTGAATTTGGGATTGTACCAATTTTGTCTGAACAGCCTAATCATTGCATCTCTCCCTATGTGTGTGTCTCCATGATGCATTCTGGCCATTTGTGAGAGTAAACAGTCTGGCATGACTGGTCTGCCATCTGCACTGATCCACACTTCATCCTCTCCTCTTTGGGAGCAACCCACTTTGATCCACACATTTTTCTCACTTTCATCAACCTCATCTTGCAATTTCTTCACCTCATTCCAAGTTTCAGGTGGCATATACAGCATAAGATGGCAGCTGATTCCCATTCTTTCCACCCTCTTATTGACTGACATTCTGGTTTTGGCACAATGTTGAGCCACCAGATCCGCATATCTGTTGCCGACTACCACCCAGTCATCTCCTGACTGGTGTGCGGCACATTTCACCACAGCCAATTCTTTTGGTGATTGTATTGCTTCTAGCAATTCCCTTACAAATTGTCCATTTTTAATGGGGGATCCTGAAGAAGTCATGAAATCCCTCTGCATCCACAGTTGGCCAAAATCATGCACAACCCCGTAACCATATTGACTATCTGTAAATATGGTCACTCTCTGATTCCTCCCAATTTTGCAAGCTTTTATCAAAGCAATCAATTCAGCTACTTGTGCAGATTTTACTCCTGGTAAATAGGATGCTTCGACTATTCCAGTTAATTCACATACCGCATAGGCAGCAGTTAGTTTACCATCTTCATGTCTTTGACATGAACCATCGACAAATAGCTCCCTGTCTGGCTTTTTAAGAGGCTGTTCCTCTATGTCTGGGCGTGGTTTTGTACATAATTCTGTAATTTGTACACAATCCTGTTCATCTTCTTCGTCATCTTTACTTGTTTCATGATATGGGTCCGGCAATAAAGTTGCTGGATTTATTATTGTACACCTTACCATGGTCACATTTTCAGCACCCATTATTATCCTCTCATATTTAGTCAGCCGACTAGGAGTAAGATGCTGAGTTCGGGTTCTTGTCAACAGAATCACAACTGCATGTGGAACATATACTTTTACAGGATGTCCCATCACAATTGACTCGCTTTGTTCAATGCTCAAACATGTTGCTGCCACTGCTTTTAAGCATCCTGGCAACGCGGCTGCTACTGGGTCCAATGTAGCAGAAAAGTACGCTATAGGACGTCTGTCTAGTCCATGTCTCTGAGTTAGGACAGAAAGTGCACAATTTTCTCTCTCTTGACAGAATAATGCGAATTCTCTTTTATAATCAGGCATGCCTAGGGCAGGTGCTGAACAAAGTGCGTTTCTCAATTTTACAAAAGCTTCTACACTTTCATCCTCCCACTCAACAGGGTCCTTTGCTTTCTTTTTCGTCATGTTGATTAAGGGCTTAGCTAACATGGAAAAATTTGGTATCCATTGTCGACAGTAGCCTACTATTCCTAGGAACATTCGCACTTGTCTTTGGGTTACAGGCATTTGCATTCTCTTTATTAATTCTACTCTTTCAGATGTTATTCTTCTTTTTCCCCTCTCAATTTGATGTCCCAGATATTTAACAGCTGTCCTGCAAAACTGTAACTTTTCAGGTGAGACTTTATGCCCTTTCTCAGCCAAAAGATTTAATAATGCTATGGAGTCAACAACACAGTCTTCTCTGGTGGTCGACGCAACCAATAAGTCGTCGATATATTGGACTAAGACTGAGCTTCCTGGCATCACTAGTTTTTCCAGGCACTTTTTCAGTATCTGGTTGAAGATGGAAGGACTTTCTGTGTACCCTGAGGAACACGATTCCACACATAGATCTTGTTCTCAAATTTAAATGAGAAAAGATACTGGCTGTCTGGATGCAATGGTATTGAAAAGAATGCTTGACACAAATCAATTACTGTGAACCATCCTGCATTCCAAGGGATCTGGTATAGAATTACTGCAGGATTTGGTACTATGGGACAACATGGTTCCACAATCTTATTTATTTTACTCAGGTCCTGAACAATCCTATATTTTCCACTAGGTTTCTTTAATCCCATGATTGGTGAATTACATGGGCTACTCATTACTTCTTTTAGTATGTTTTGTTCTACCATTCGATTGATTTCTTCAATAACTCCTGTTTTTACTTCTGCACTCATTTTATACTGTCTAGTATTTGGGAAAATTGCACCTTCTTTTACCGTAATTTTAACTGGATCTATTTTTAGCCATAAGTCCTACTTCTTTTCCGGTGAAATCCCATACTATGGGGTTTACTGTACCTTTTATTTCTTCTGGCAACTCATCTTTTGTTATTAACGAAAACATTTCGTCTATTTCTGTACCTTGTTTTGCAACCATAATTTTATATACATGGTCCTCATCTGGTGTCTGAACTGACACACCATCTGGCATTCAGAAAATGGTACAATTCATCTTGCACAACAAATCCCTACCTAATAAGTTTACTGGACTGGAATCACATACTACAAATTGATGCATTTCTCTGAAGTTTCCTATTTTGACTTCCATTGGTTCTGTAAGAGGTGTTCTAATTCTTTGATTAGCTACCCCTACTACTTGGATATCTTCACCAGAGAGAGGAAGGTCTGGGATGTCTGCTGATCTCACCGTAGACCTGGTAGCACCAGTGTCCAAAAGGAAAGTAATATCATTACCTTTCACATTCCCTTCAACATATGGACCAGACTGATCTACCTGTAAGGATGCGCCAAGTACGCACTCCTTCTGCCCCTCTCCTAGGCACCGTCATGAGTTGAATTCACAGAAATTGTCCTGCAAAAGAAATTGTGATGTCATATAATCATTCTTAACACTTCCTCCTGGGTATCCGATGTCTGTACCGTGCTTTGCTCTGCTTACATTACCCTGAACAGGTGGAGGTGGCAATTGACTCTGGAGATTTACACCCTGCTGTGAGTCATTCTGCGTCTGTGGATTTAAGTTTTGATTTGGGCCATTATTATTCCTAATCTTTTTACATTCGTCCTTCCAATGCCCCAATTTTCCGCATCCATGGCAAGGAAATTTCTTTTTAGCTTCCTCTCTACTCATTCGTCCTCTAAATTTTCCACCATTTCCCGTATCACCACTCGTTCCAGAATCTTTTCCTGGATTTTCACTCGAATTTTCCAAATTAATTCCCTGCTTCTCTGCCATTTTCACCTGTGCCCACATCACCTTTTCTTGTAATTTCTTGTGTCTATCCTCAATATCGTCTCCACAATATTTAGCATATTTCAGAATTTCATCTATGGGCTTTCCCTGCCAACACAGCATGTGCTGTTTAATCATCTGGCAAATCTCTGGCTTTAGACCATAAACAAATCGATACACAAACTGACTCATGTTCTTGTCTCCAATGTCCTCAAATCCACTATACTGTTTAAATACCTGCAATAGACGCTCATAATAGGAATGTACTGATTCACTGGCTTCTTGGGTGGTTCGATCTATTTTCACCCAATCTGTTTCTTTCGGTGGTATTTTCCCTTTCAGGTAAGTTATCACTTGCTGATACTTTTTCATTACATCATTTGACGGGGCACCTGTCTTCGGATCTCTAGGATATTCATCACTAGGCCAATCGACTGTAATTTTACAATCTGTCCACAAATCGGCAGGTACCACTATGTCAAACAGACCATCTAAATCCTTCAACAATACCTTTGACACCTTCACAAACCTATCAACCTGCTTGTACCATTCAATTGGTTTTTCTCTCAATTTTGGAAAATCATTCGTAAATGACAAAATATCCTGTCTGCTCCATGGGACATGTACATATCCTCCTCCCGCAACTTCTCGCATTGGATACATCTGGTCTGCTTTCCCTGTTTCCTTCATCACATATTCTGATGCTGTTCTACTTGTTCGTGCTTCTTCCTTTTTCTTGGCCCACCTAGTTTTCCATTTATCTAGGTCTCCCCATTTTTGCAAAACTAACATTAATTCTCTTATTTGTAATCTTCTTCCAGAGGCATTCATATTTTCTAAGTCTTTGTCTGAAAATTCTGCTCTATAGGGTTTCTGTAGTACCTTTGATCTCCCTATTTCTATTCCCATCTGTAGTGCTAAATTGGATAATTTTTCATGAAATACCCTTACATTTCTGGTGATACTCTTGCATAGGAACAATAATTCTTCTTCATCATAGGTATTTAAGCGTTCTAGTCCTACATTTCCTGCTATTATTTCTTCTAATTCGACTTTCAATTTATGGATATCCAGTATCTTTGGAGGTGTGCACTGTTTAACTGACCCTTGCACCCATCTTTCTAGATCTTCAGGTGTTACCATGGTAGCACTTTTTGCTCCTGATGAAGTTACTAAACTTACATCTTTTGAACCTCCAGGTACATCTTTTCTTGGAGCACTATTTACAGAACCTCGAATAGGCAAGTCCATGAGTGATATTGTGGATTCACAGTCACTAAATTGATCCTCAGTTATAACTGGAGCTTCAGGTTTGGGATTATTCACAGCAGTAGGTGCAAGTATCGGTGGAGGACAATTTCCCTGAGTACCATATAATGGAACTACTGGACCAATTGTTACAGGTATGGTCAACGAATCAGGATGTACTTTTATCTGAGTTATTTTCTGTATTAATTCTGCTCTGGTCTTTTCTAGGGCTTCTTTTTCTTTATCATGTAGCATTCTATTCGGGGTGAATTCATGCATTACCTGTGGCACTAATGGAGTTTTTGGTGGTGCACTTGGGGTGCATCCACTTGTCCCTTCCTGATATGGTGGGGGATTTCTTAACATTTCCTCCATAAATTCGTCTTCAGATTCCTCATTTCTCATTAAATGTTTTGTCTTTTCTGTACATTTGCCTCCTGATTTCTCCTCTGCTGAGAACAATGGATATAATCCTTCTGTAATCATTGCCCTTCTCCATTGTTTCATCTGACCGTCCCTAGACTCACGTAGATATCTGGGAAAAAATCCTGGATAACTCCTATTACTTCTAGATCGGTCCCGCTCAAATGCCTCGGTTTCCCATCCCTCTAGAGCTTCGTACTGAGTTAATCTAGGTCTGGGTTCTAATTCATCCTCAACCTCAAGTTCTGAAGAATTCGCCCATTGTACATGCCATTCTCGGGAAATGCTAATATTCCATCATTTTTGGTGTATTCTATCCAATTCTCCATCCATACACAGGTATGATAACCTCTCTCCATCATCATGAATGATGCTGGCGTTTTAGCTGGTGGAATAATAATTCCTTCTCTAGTCTTGATTGGTTTGTCCTTTTTAAAATAATTCTTAATCTTTTGTAAGAATGACATTTTTCTCCTTTCTCCATACATCTTGGGTAAGTACCGATGTATAAAATTATATTCTGCAAAGCCTAAATATCTCCTATCCTGATGAATTCCTGTTAAAGCCGGATCGCGTTTTATCATGTAATCCTTATCCACTAAGAATTTTGCTTCTAAATCTCGACCAATCAAATGTCTGCTATCTTTTATTTCCGAGCCAATCCTTGCGCGGCCTTTTGATGACGCTTCTCTGTCAACCCCTCCTTTACAATCTGCTCTTTTCTGTACTCGCTGGTTTAACCAATCCCAGCGCGGCACCTGTGACGTCAGTACTACTCCTGACTACTGACCCCTCCTTTACAAGTGTCTCTCCACACCCGCTGTTTCAACCTACCACAGCGCAGCGTTTTGTGACGTCAGCTCCCTCTCCGGCAACTGACCCTCCCTTTACAAAAATTTACGCAAACTTATTTTCTCTATAAATCTTAATTAAATTTCAGTAACAACATAAAACATTCGCTATCGTGCCAGTTTCCACTAATTTTGAAAAGGATAGTTTCTTTTACACTTTAGTAAAACCTTTCCGTTTACTTAAACATACACTACGAGTAAAACACTTCCGTCTACTCTTCACACAAGCTCCAGAAGTACCTGTTACTTCTCCAATGTTACCCTTACTAGGTGATATAACATCAAATTTTTATCAGCGTACCCTTTTTGCTATTACTCACACGCATAGAGTCCCTAACGAGTACTGAAAGTCCTGCTTAACTTCTCAGTACTATTTCTGCCTGACAGATAACCTCACTGCAGTATGGCTTCCACTTGCCACCCACTATTCTTTTTACCCCGGGGTATTCTGGACAACATAAAACAAACTCAAAATTTTAAGCGGATGTTAGTTCATAAAAATACAAATAAAAATTCTCATTACCCAATTAACAAAGAGTAACCATAACCGTCCTCTGCTTACCAGAAAACTGATCCAGCTCAATATTAGCCAACAGCATTCATACACCATATACTTACTTGGGCCCATACATTCATACTACACTAATACTTACTCTGGGTGTCAGATGTACTCTTTTATCAAAGTCCCTGCTACCAATTACCTTCTGATTGAAGAGTAATAACTTACCAATGGATCCTTTGCTAATTGGGAAGTTTAAAATGAGTGACATTCATTATAGTACACAATCCTGAAATAACCACTGAGTCAGGAAGTTTTAAAATGTTTATCTAAAGTTTTAGCAGAGTAAAATACAGAAAACACGGTACTTGATTGAAATACCCAAGAAAAAGCATAGAAATGATTTGCTAATAAATGACGGTGTTTAAGGAAAGGAAGAGAATAGAGACAGCAGCGCAACTAAAGGTTGCAGTATAGTTAACTAAATGCGAGAACCAAGCCCCTTGGCCAAGGAGTTGGAAAGGATAGGACCCAGGAAGGATGAAGAGCCAAGACTTCTTCCAGGTACAGGACCGGTGACCTCTCTACAACGACGCCTGCGCCGTTCCCCTCTCTATGATACTCGACTTCTCCTCGATTCTCCCGTTCTAATGGACTCCGCCGCCCCCTCCTCAGGACCTCTTCTGGACAGGGATTCAGTCAGCAACCGATCAGCATGGCAGTCTGGAGCTAAGAGCTCTCTCTCGCAGCATGGACGCTGTTCTTCGTGAAAAGCATGCTCTGACTAATTAACTAATGCTATATTCTATTATACCCTTCAACGCCCATGTACCTCCCCTTAATGTTGCTAAAATATGGGACCACTACTTCTGATTGGACAGGGACAGGGGTGGATTCTCGCACCATATCGATTTGGCCTAAATTGTAAAGCCTATTGTCTTTACGTTCCCACCCCTTCAAATTAATACATTCGCTTTATTTCCCACCCATCTCACGACAAATGTTATACATTTTGCAGGGGAAAAAGTATCAATTTGTCCACAGGAAACATAAAGTTCAGCATCTTCGGCCAATGGGTCATGGCCTTGGGAGACGTCCAAGTTGACTTCACTTGGCAGGCACACAGGATACATGCGCAGAACCATCGTCTCTCGAGTTACAAGTCACCAACCCAGGCCCAAGTTTACGAATTACTAAAAGTGCAAGAAGAAAATATTAAAATCAGAAATAAAATGTTTCACTGTATGCCCACTTTTCCTACTCTATTCCCAATTAATTATAATACTATCCTGCATTTGTAGCATTAAGAAAACGACAATTTAATAATGACATGAGAGCAAGCTGAAGCATGTGAAAACATTTAGCGGCCATTTTAGCGCACACTGCGCAGAAGCAGAAGTTTCCCACCAAGGAAAGAAAGACGTCACACCATGTGATCAGGTTGCGACATGCGCAATGAAGTTCCCGCGCTTTAGCGGACATTTTGGATTACAGACAAGCGTTATTCATTAGTAAAACACATAGGCAAGCTTCTGTCCCTCTTGTGTTTGTGAATGCAAAGGTTAGTATTGACAATACAAATTTAATAAATTAATACTATGAGGAGGATTGCGTACAAGCAAGTTTCATTTTTGAAACCTTGCTCCATTAACCTGATTAATGAGATACATCCTCCTTCATTGTGTTTTTCTGGACACAATACAGCATCTTCCATCTCGTTAAGCGCTGCTTGAGATGACAGCATCTCCACATTTCAGTTTTCACTCCTTCCTTTCTAACCAGAGCTAATGTACTGTTTTTCTCTTGTGTCTGCACACAAGGACAGTCACACTGGTCTTTAACACCTATTGGTGCACAATCTGCAGATGCTGTCCTCAAGTAGGAACTGAACACGTCCACTGTCAGGGCACATTACCAGGGCAGTCATCAGAGCACTTATATAACACAGCCCTCCTTCTGTCACCTCTACCTGATCAATTTTGTGCACTGTAATTTCTTTGGCTCACGGCCTCCTGCCTTCATATCTCTGCCTAATGTGCAGGCTATGAGCCGAGCAGCAGTGTTCTGTACAAACTGAAGACACTTGGAATTTGTCAGGAAGACCCAAATAGCAGGCATTTTCATAGTCTAGGAGGGATTGAACCAAAGATAAAACTGCTGGGGTGTGATAGTAAGTATTCATATAGGATAGGATTTTCCTGAAAGGTTTAAGCTTTCAAAAAGCTTATGATGGCCACCTTAAAGACCTGGGCCCAGATTTACTAAGATTTTGCATCATGTTGCGTCATTTTTGTGGCGCATCCTGAAAGCAAAATCCGTTTTGGCATTTACTAAGCCACGCAAAGTCGACTTTTGTGACTTTGCGTGGTTTAGTGAATACAAAGTAAAGCAAGGCTTTGGGGCACTTAGCTATTCCTCTGCTTCGCGCTACACAGTTATTCACTAATTTTAAATGTTTTGAATTTGAATCTGAATTTGGAATTTGAACTGTTTGTGACCAATTTTTAAATCAGCTGCACGCCGCACTTTACTCAAGGGCCAGAGAGGTCCTTTTAATTGAGGCTTGAACTTTCTTTTGTCGCATTAGGCGTTGGGTGGGTGGTTTCTCGCCAGGGAAGTTCGGGCTCTAACATTCTCCTCTTCCGAGCTGGGACGTTCTAGAGGCGCCATCTTCGTTAGTGCGCTCTCTAGTCGTCCTGCCCATATGCCTACAAAAGGATCCGCGGCACGGACGTTCGTAGCGGGTGCGCCGCTGGCACACCAAAGGCATGCCGAAGGCAAGCCCGTCTGTGCCAGTCAGCGTCCAGCGCCAGCCAATATGCCGGTTCTCCATCAACAGACAATTACCAAATTACTTTTGACAGGGCTTCTTTACTCCGCACGGCCCCTGCTAGGAAATGCTCTATCCTTTGGTCCCCGGGTGGTCCATGCGAAGAATTTACTTGTGCTAGCTGCGCCTGGACCCTTATTAGGCCTACTCCCTTCAGGACCCCACACAGCCCAGACAAAGCAATAAAAAATGCAGAAACTGTTCCGGGCTGCCTTGCTCAAAACTAGATCACTCCAGAAACATGAGCTTCAAGTTTTTGATTTACTAAACGATGAAGAACTAGATGTGCTTTTCCTTACGGAAAGCTGGCTCTCGGCATCGGCTAACCCCACACTGGCTTCGGCCACTTCCCCTAATTATAGAATTTTGAGAAAAGATCGTAAAAAAAAGGTAGAGGGGGCGGGACGGCATTAGTATACAAAAAGGAGCACAAATGCTTATCCTTCGTTCTTGAGGGCCTTGGGGCGGCGGAGGGACTTGGGGGGCAGATTCACAAGCCCCTTGCGCCACCGGTGCGTCACTTTTTGTGACGTACCGGTGGCACATTTTACTGCTCCATATTTACAAGGATAGGAAAAGTCACCCTGCATGACTTTTCCTGTCCTTGTAAATATGGCCCCTTTGCACGTAACACTTTGCGTGAAAGGGGTGTTCCATGGGTGTTGCTGTGGGTGTTCCCATGCAACACCCATGGAACCAGACACATTTCCAGATTTACGAGGAATCGTAAATCAGGAAATGCGTGTGAATGCTACGCCTCCCCAGGGGAGGCGTAGGGAGGCGCAACGAGGAAAAATGTATTAATTTCTCCTCGTTTTTTTTTCCTCTTTCTATGCGTGCTGCATTCTGCAGCACACATAGAAAGAGGAAATCACCTCTCAATGATTGTTTATGTACAGGAAAGTATCCTTTCCTGCACATAAACAATCATTAAAACAATGACGTTTTTCAACTTCTATGTGTGCTAATGCAGCACACATAGAAGTTGAAAAACGGAATTTCAGATTGTTTTTGTGCAGGATGGGAACCCTTCCTGAACAGAAACAATTTCCCCACGACGCAGGCATCCTTGCACCTTGGTGCAAGGGTGCCTGCGCCGGCGCATGGCAGCATTTTGTGCGCCAGCGCAGGGGGAAGCACAGAGATGCGACATATGGTTGTAAATATGTCGCATCCCTGTGCTTTGAAAGTGACTCAGTGCGGCGCAGCCAAATGGCTTGCAGCACGCACCGAGTCACTTTCTTGTAAATCTGCCCCTTGGTTTTTGCCTGTCCCTTACCCCCAACCAGTCTCTGGCGGGGGTTCTTCTCTTTCGTCCCCCGGGCCCAGCCAGTAGCTGCCTGTGCTCATTGGAGAGTGTGTTAGTCCCATGGGCAATGAGGTATGCCCACTTCCTAGTGCTTGGTGACTTTAATGTCCATTTGGACAATGCATCCAGACACAAAGCCAATGCTCTGTTAGAAATCATGAGCTCTCTATCTATGAAACAGCAGGTCTTCGGCCCCACTCACCAAGCCAGCCATACTGTTGACCAGGTCTTTTCTAACGTGGTTCTGGCAGTGTCTCAACCCACTACCCTTCCATGGTCTCATTCCTTTTGCGTGGCCTCAGACTAGCAACAGGCCACTTTTGAAGGACTACTCTTTATCTTCCTATCGTGCCTATCATAAGTTACAGCCTAACGATATTAACCGTGCTCTCTCAATGAATACTCCAGCCCTGACAGGCTGGGTTGAAGAGGACACCGCATGCCTGGACAGTTGGATTCGAGGGACTGTTAACGCATTAGCACCCATTTATTTATTTTTTATTTTATTTTATTTATTTGCAAAGTTTTATATAGCGCTGGCTAGACCCGTAGGTATCAGAGCGCTTTACATGAGGATCAGCAAGTTAAAGATTACATAATTACTTCAGTTACAGATTCCAAGAATAGACATCAGAGAAAGATAGAGGGAAGGAAACATAACAGGGAGGCGAGGAAAAACAATGTCATATGTCCGGCTGGGTAGGTGACGGCCGAGGGGGTGAACCAGGGCCAAACTCCTCTATAGCTGCATAGGACAGCTCCACCGGGCATCGGCCAAGGTTGTTCGGACTCCGCGGTGAAAACAGGCAGTTGAAAAACATGCTATTACACGATAACATAAGTTATTTTCGCATTATGTAGCAAAGACAAAACGTCTTATGTGGAATGGAAGGTAGAGAGGGAAAGGTAAACAGGGGAGAAAGGAATGCAGATAGCGTCAGGCTGACCAGAGGGGGGAAGGGACTTCAGGGGAAACAGGCAGTCAAAGTGAAAGATAGACAAGACCGTGAAGCACCGTTAAGAACAATGTCCGATGTCCGGCTGGGTAGGTGACGGCCGAGGGGGTGAACCCTAGCCAGACTCCTCTATAGCTGCATAGGACAGCTCCACCGGGCATCGGCCAAGGTTGTTCGGACTCCGCGGTGAGAACAGACAGTAGAAAAACATGAGATTACATGATAACATAGGTTATTTTCGCGTTACATAGCAAGACAGAAACGTCTTATGTGGAATGGAAGGTAGAGGGGGAAAAGTAAACAGGGGAAAAGGAATGCGGATAGTGTCAGGCAGACCAGAGGGGGGAAGGGACTTCAGGGGAAACAAGCAGTCAAAGTGAAAGATAGACAAGACCGTGAAGCACCGTTAAAAACAATGTCCGGCTGGGTAGGTGACGGCCGAAGGGGTGAACCATGGCCAGACTCCTCTATAGCTGCATAGGACAGCTCCACCGGGTAACGGCCAATGGTACTTGGGTTCAGCGGTAATTACAAACAGATTAGTTTTTTCGCCCATGGTATAACAAGGATAACAGATTTGCATGGTTATGTTAGTTAACAGTTGCATAATCAAACATAGGAGATCAAGACCCCAGTAGAGGAAGGAGGGAATAAGGGAGGGGAGAAGAAAAACAGGGGTCAAGGGAAGCTGATCAGTTCTGGTAGACCGGCCATTAAAAAGAAATCTCAATCTAGGTAACACCCCTCTGCTCCCTGATTCAACGACGAGCTCAGAGCATGCAAGAAACATTGTAAATGGCTCAAAAGGGTATGGAGACGCAAATTCCATCCAGAAGATAAAGTTAAATATAAGATCACACTGAAGAATTATCACGGGAACCTGTCCCTAGCTAAAAAGACCTTCTTTGATATCAGGATCGAGGAAGCTGATAATAAAGCAAAGGAAATCTTTAAAATTGTTAACTCCTTTTTACACCCGGTTGTTACATCTAGAGTATGCACACCAATGGCTCAGGGGTGTGGTGAACTTGACACTTTTTTTTAATGAAAAAATCAAGACCATTCAGAACAGCTCCCAGAATAGTGCTCAAATTCTCCAAATACAGGCCCCAAAGCGTAAGGAAGCTCCTCCCCCCTTCACATTCCCTTCCCTAGACAAATTCACTCCCTTTCTTTCGTTCAGTCACTCTCAGCATTAAAGGGCCTGAAATTCAGCTCCCCTCTCGACCCCTGCCCAACTACCGTGCTAACGATGGCGGCCCAATCTATCAATTCTACATTGAACAACATATAGATCTGCCAGTCTAGGTCTTATAAGGACCACTAAGACAAGACGGGCAAGATGGGGTGGCAGGGCGATATCACAGTGTGCTGCAAAGCTATGGAATAAAATGCCTACGGCCATGAAACTTCAACCCAATCTGCAGCTTTTTAGGAAAGGATTAAAAACATGGTTGTTTACTTCCGCCTAAGTCCTCGGTTAACATAGTACACGGATCCTGTCCATACACTCTAGCGCCAAGACGCCACGGCAATCGAGCGCTATATAAACATATAAACATATAAACATAAACATAAACATATTTAACACCTCGCTGGCAACGGGCGTGGTTCCACTGGCCTGGAAAAAGGCAAAAGTGCTCCCGCTGATGAAAAAACCGGCAGCTGATCCCAATCAAGCGGTAAATTGTAGGCCCTTCTCCCTTCTCCCTGCCCTCTCGAAGATTCTGGAAAAGGAAGTCAATTACCAACTTTCCCACTACTTGGAAGATAATAAAATACTACACCCTAGCCAATCTGGCTTTTGACCTTATTTCAGCATGGAGACCGTGCTTTTTGAAGTGGTCGAACACATAAGGAACACTCTAGACTCGGGGGGGGGAAAAGCCATTCTTATACTCCTGGACCTTTCGATTGCTTTCAATACCGTGCCCAACTCTAAGCTGCTCGAGCGCCTTCAAGAGATAGGGATCAGACATTCGGCCTTAAATTGGCTATCATCATTTCTGGATAAACGTACTCTGGAAGTATGGCTGCCTCCTCACACCTCACAAGCCAGAACCCTGACTGTGGGCGTACCACAGGGCTCGGCTCTTAGTCCCACCCTGCTTAATATATATCTGACACCCTTGGCTACTCTTGCTGAGTTCCTGGGTGCAAAAGTCATCTCTTACGCAGATGACACGCAGCTTCTTTTTGCTTGTGAGAATGGAAGTGACTTAGATGGGAAGCTTATCTCTCTGTGTCTCGCCAGGGTGTTTCATTGGCTGGCCATACACCATCTGAGGTGCAATCCAGATAATACCGAGATCGTGACTTTCGGAGATGTCCTTCATAAGTTGGTGGAAACCTGCTGGCCGAGCGATATACTGCACCCTGGCTCCCCCCAAAATTGTGTGAAGAACTTAAGGATTAAAATTGACCGCTCCCTCTCCTTCCAACCGCAGATTCAAGCCCTTGCTGGCTCCTGCTTCAGCATGCTCTGCATGCTAAAAACATTTGTACCTCTTCTATCAGAGTCTGCTGGGAGAAAGATGGTGCAGGCCCTGATTACGACGAGACTTGACTATGGGAATGCTCTTCACCTTGGTCTCCCTGACTATCTTCTTAATAGACTGCAGGTGGTGCAGAACTCGGCGGCGAGACTGCTACTCAGACTCCCACCTAGGTCTCACCTGTCTTCTCATTTGAGGGCCCTCCACTGGCTCCCTATAAAAACAAGCATTTGCAATGCAATCGGTCTTGCCTTTGGGACCTTATATGTATTTAGCTATGCAGGACATTAGCCTGGGTGCTGAAACATCTACAAAATCTACAAATTTGCGTCCTTTTTTTCAAACATCATGGGGATTCTAAAGGTACCCAGGGTTTGTGGATTCCCTTGGAGGGGACCCAGAAATTAGCCAAAATACAGCTAAATTATTTTTTTTGCGAAAAATGGGAAAAAGGGCTCCAGATGAAAGCGTCTGGTTTTTTCCTGCAAATGGTATCAAAAAGGGGGTGTGGTGCTGAAATCACCATCTTACCAGCTTTCAGGGACAAGCAGACTTTTGTCAGAAAACCAACATTTTTTACACAGTTTTGGCATTTTTCTGGGACATAGCCTATTTTTGCTATTTTGTGTGCTTTCAACCTCCTTCCAGTTAATGGTAGAAATGGGTATGAAAGCAATAATGGATACCGGAAAGCTATATATTTTAGCAAAGTAGACAAAATTCTAAATTCAGAAGGGGTCATTTGTGTAGATCCTTCAAGGTTTCTTCATAGAAACTAACAGTTAAATATAGGAAAAATTGAAAATTAGTTGGAAAAAACAGCCATTTGTGTCAACGTTTTCACCTGTAACTTCTTCTAATTATGACAGCTGTTTGAAAGCAATATACCGTTACATTTGCTGGACCTTTCTGGTTGTGGGGATATATAGGACTTGTAGGTTCACCAAGAACCCGACGAACCCAGAACCAATAACTGAGCAGCGTCTTGCAATGGTTTTTTATTATGTACCGGGCATATTATTTTGGGAAAATGTATACATGGAAAAATCGGTATGAAAGACACCTATGTATTTCTGAAATGGGAACAAAATATAGAGTTTAGAAACAGTAGATATTTGCACATTTCCGAAATTGGGAGTACCCATACTAGCATGAGAATTATAGGTCATTTTTCAAAATGACTTCTTTTTACACATTGTCTTTCATTTGGAAGGCAGAAATGCATCGAAAGTCAATAGGTAATAACAGTTGCTCTACAATTATGTGTTACCCTAAGTCTCCCGATAAAAATGGTACCTCACTTGTGTGGGTAGGCCTAGTGCCCACGACAGGACTAGCTGTAGTTTTTGAACCCTAGCTCTGCCGGCACCTAGGGAAACCTAGCAAACCTATACATTTTTGAAAACTAGACACACAGGGGAATCCAGTATGGGGTGACTTGACTGGCTCTCACCAGGTTCTGTTACCCAGAATCCCTTGCAAACCTAAAAAATTCTCAAAGAAAACACATTTTCCTCACATTTCTGTGGTGGAAAGTTCTGGAATCTGCGTGGATCCACAAACTTCCACCCACCCCGCGTTCCCCAAAGTCTTCCGGGAAAAATAGTACCTCACTTGTGTGGGTAGGCCTAGTGCCCGCGACAGGAAACGGCCCAAAACGCAAGGTGGACACACCACATTTTCACAGTGAAAAATGACCCTTTTTTTGCAAAGTGCCTAGCTGTAGTTTTTGAATCCTAGCTCTGCCGGCACCTAGGGAAACCTAGCAAACCTATACATTTTTCAGAACTAGACACCCAGGGGAATCCAGGATGGGGTGACTTGACTGGCTCTCACCAGGTTCTGTTACCCAGAATCCCTTGCAAACCTAAACAATTATCAAAAAAAACAAATTTTCCTCACATTTCTGTGGTGGAAAGTTCTGGAATCTGCGTGGATCTACAAAATTACACCCACCCCGCGTTCCCCAAAGTCTTCAGAGAAAAATGGTACCTCACTTGTGTGGGTAGGCCTAGTGCCCAAGACAGGAAATGGCCCAAAACGCAAGGTGGACACACCACATTTTCACAGTGAAAAATGACCCTTTTTTGCAAAGTGCCTAGCTGTAGTTTTTGAACCCTAGCTCTGCCGTAACCTAGGGAAACCTAGCAAACCTATACATTTGTGAAAACTAGACACCCAGGGGAATCCAGGATGGGGTGACTTGACTGTCTCTCACCAGGTTCTGTTACCCAGAATCCCTTGCAAACCTAACAAATTGTCAAAAAAAACACCTTTTCCTCACATTTCTGTGGTGGAAAGTTCTGGAATCTGCGTGGATCCACAAAATTCCACCCACCCCACGTTCCCCAAAGTCTTCCGAGAAAAATGGTACCTCACCAGTGTGGGTAGGCCTAGTGCTCGCGACAGGAAACGGCCCAAAACGCAAGGTGGACACACCACATTTTCACAGTGAAAAATGACCCTTTTTTTGCAAAGTGCCTAGCTGTAGTTTTTGAACCCTAGCTCTGCCGGCACCTAGGGAAACCTAGCACACCTATACATTTTTGAAAACTAGATACCCAGGGGAATCCAGGATGAGGTGACTTGACTGGCTCTCACCAGGTTCTGTTACCCAAAATCCCTTGCAAACCTAAAAAATTGTCAAAAAAAACACATTTTCCTCACATTTCTGTGGTGGAAAGTTCTGGAATATGCATGGATCCACAAAATTCCACCCACCCCGCGTTCCACAAAGTCTTCCGAGAAAAATGGTACCTCACTTGTGTGGGTAGGCCTAGTGCCCGCAACAGGAAACGGCCCAAAACGCAAGGTGGACACAACACATTTTCACAGTGAAAAATGACCCTTTCTTTGCAAAGTGCCTAGCTGTAGTTTTTGAACCTTAGCTCTGCCGGCACCTACGGAAACCTAGCAAACCTATACATTTTTGAACACTAGACACCCAGGGGAATCCAGGATTGGGTGACATGACTGGCTCCCACCAGGTTCTGTTACCCAGAATCCCTTGCAAACATAAAAAATTGTCAAAAAAAACACATTTTCCTCACATTTCTGTGGTGGAAAGTTCTGGAATCTGTGTGGATCCACAGAACTCTACCCACCCCGCGTTCCCCAAAGTCTTCAGAGAAAAATGGTACCTCACTTGTGTGGGTAGGCCTAGTGCCTGCGACAGGAAACGGCCCAAAACGCAAGGTGGACACACCACATTTTCACAGTGAAAAATGACCCTTTTTTTGCAAAGTGCCTAGCTGTAGTTTTTGAACCCTAGCTCTGCCGGCACCTAGGGAAACCTAGCAAACCTATACATTTTTCAAAACTAGACACCCAGGGGAATCCAGGATAGGGTGACTTGACTGGCTCTCACCAGGTTCTGTTACCCAGAATCCCTTGCAAACCTAAACAATTATCAAAAAAAACAAATTTTCCTCACATATCTGTGGTGGAAAGTTCTGGAATCTGCGTGGATCCACAAAATTCCACCCACCCCGTGTTCCCCAAGGTCTTCAGAGAAAAATGGTACCTCACTTGTGTGGGTAGGCCTAGTGCCCAAGACAGGAAACGGCCCAAAACGCAGGGTGGACACACCACATTTTCACAGTGAAAAATGACCCTTTTTTGCAAAGTGCCTAGCTGTAGTTTTTGAACCCTAGCTCTGCCGGCACCTAGGGAAACCTAGCAAACCTATACATTTGTGAAAACTAGACACCCAGGGGAATCCAGGATGGGGTGACTTGACTGGCTCTCACCAGGTTCTGTTACCCAGAATCCCTTGCAAACCTAAAAAATTGTCAAAAAAACAAATTTTCCTCACATTTCTGTGGTGGAAAGTTCTGGAATCTGCGTGGATCCACAAAATTCCACCCACCCCGCGTTCCCCAAAGTCTTCCGAGAAAAATGGTACCTCACCTGTGTGGGTAGGCCTAGTGCTCGCGACAGGAAACGGCCCAAAACGCAAGGTGGACACACCACATTTTCACAGTGAAAAATGACCCTTTTTTTGCAAAGTGCCTAGCTGTAGTTTTTGAACCCTAGCTTTGCCGGCACCTAGGGAAACCTAGCACACCTATACATTTTTGAAAACTAGATACCCAGGGGAATCCAGGATGAGGTGACTTGACTGGCTCTCACCAGGTTCTGTTACCCAGAATCCCTTGCAAACCTAAAAAATTGTCAAAAAACCCACATTTTCCTCACATTTCTGTGGTGGAAAGTTCTGGAATATGCATGGATCCACAAAATTCCACCCACCCCGCGTTCCCCAAAGTCTTCCGAGAAAAATGGTACCTCACTTGTGTGGGTAGACCTAGTGCCCGCAACAGGAAACGGCCCAAAACGCAAGGTGGACACAACACATTTTCACAGTGAAAAATGACCCTTTTTTTGCAAAGTGCCTAGCTGTAGTTTTTGAACCCTAGCTCTGCCGGCACCTACGTAAACCTAGCAAACCTATACATTTTTTAAAACTAGACACCCAGGGGAATCCAGGATTGGGTGACTTGACTGGCTCCCACCAGGTTCTGTTACCCAGAATCCCTTGCAAACCTAAAACATTGTCCAAAAAAACACATTTTCCTCACATTTCTGTGGTGGAAAGTTCTGGAATCTGTGTGGATCCACATAACTCTACCCACCCCGCGTTCCCCAAGGTCTTCAGAGACAAATGGTACCTCACTTGTGTGGGTAGGCCTAGTGCCCGCGACAGGAAACAGCCCAAAACGCAAGGTGGACACACCACATTTTCTCAGTGAAAAATGACCCTTTTTTTGCAAAGTGCCTAGCTGTAGTTTTTGAACCCTTGCTCTGCCGGCACCTAGGGAAACCTAGCAAACCTATACATTTTTCAAAACTAAACACCCAGGGGAATCCAGGATAGGGTGACTTGACTGTCTCTCACCAGGTTCTGTTACCCAGAATCCCTTGCAAACCTAAAAATTATCAAAAAACCAAATTTTCCTCACATATCTGTGGTGGAAAGTTCTGGAATCTGCGTGGATCCACAAAATTCCACCCACCCCGCGTTCCCCAAAGTCTTCAGAGAAAATGGTACCTCACTTGTGTGGGTAGGCCTAGTGCCCAAGACAGGAAACGGCCCAAAATGCAAGGTGGACACACCACATTTTCACAGTGAAAAATGACCCTTTTTTGCAAAGTGCCTAGCTGTAGTTTTTGAACCCTAGCTCTGCCGGCACCTAGGGAAACCTAGCAAACCTATACATTTTTGAAAACTAGACACCCAGGGGAATCCAGGATGGGGTGACTTGACTGGCTCTCACCAGGTTCTGTTACCCAGAATCCCTTGCAAACCTAAACAATTGTCAAAAAAACCACATTTTCCTCACATTTCTGTGGTGGAAAGTTCTGGAATCTGCATGGATCCACCAAATTCCACCCATCCCGCGTTCCCCAAAGTCTTCCGAGAAAAATGGTACCTTACATGTGTGGGTAGGCCTAGTGCTCGTGACAGGAAACGGCCCAAAATGCAAGGTGGACACACCACATTTTCTCAGTGAAAAATGACCCTTTTTTTGCAAAGTGCCTAGCTGTAGTTTTTGAACCCTAGCTCTGCCGGCACCTACGGAAACCTAGCAAACCTATACATTTTTTAAAACTAGACACCCAGGGGAATCCAGGATTGGGTGACTTGACTGGCTCCCACCAGGTTCTGTTACCCAGAATCCCTTGCAAACCTAAAACATTGTCCAAAAAAACACATTTTCCTCACATTTCTGTGGTGGAAAGTTCTGGAATCTGTGTGGATCCACCTAACTCTACCCACCCCGCGTTCCCCAAGGTCTTCAGAGAAAAATGGTACCTCACTTGTGTGGGTAGGCCTAGTGCCCGCGACAGGAAACAGCCCAAAACGCAAGGTGGACACACCACATTTTCTCAGTGAAAAATGACCCTTTTTTTGCAAAGTGCCTAGCTGTAGTTTTTGAACCCTTGCTCTGCCGGCACCTAGGGAAACCTAGCAAACCTATACATTTTTCAAAACTAAACACCCAGGGGAATCCAGGATAGGGTGACTTGACTGTCTCTCACCAGGTTCTGTTACCCAGAATCCCTTGCAAACCTAAAAAATTATCAAAAAAACCAAATTTTCCTCACATATCTGTGGTGGAAAGTTCTGGAATCTGCGTGGATCCACAAAATTCCACCCACCCCGCGTTCCCCAAAGTCTTCAGAGAAAAATGGTACCTCACTTGTGTGGGTAGGCCTAGTGCCCAAGACAGGAAACGGCCCAAAATGCAAGGTGGACACACCACATTTTCACAGTGAAAAATGACCCTTTTTTGCAAAGTGCCTAGCTGTAGTTTTTGAACCCTAGCTCTGCCGGCACCTAGGGAAACCTAGCAAACCTATACATTTTTGAAAACTAGACACCCAGGGGAATCCAGGATGGGGTGACTTGACTGGCTCTCACCAGGTTCTGTTACCCAGAATCCCTTGCAAACCTAAACAATTGTCAAAAAAACCACATTTTCCTCACATTTCTGTGGTGGAAAGTTCTGGAATCTGCATGGATCCACCAAATTCCACCCATCCCGCGTTCCCCAAAGTCTTCCGAGAAAAATGGTACCTTACATGTGTGGGTAGGCCTAGTGCTCGTGACAGGAAACGGCCCAAAATGCAAGGTGGACACACCACATTTTCACAGTGAAAAATGACCCTTTTTTTGCAAAGTGCCCAGCTGTAGTTTTTGAACTCTAGCTCTGCCGGCACCTAGGGAAACCTAGCACACCTATACATTTTTTAAAACTAGATACCCAGGGGAATCCAGGATGAGGTGACTTGACTGGCTTTCACCAGGTTCTGTTGCCCAGAATCCCTTGCAAACCTAAAGAATTGTCAAAAAAACACATTTTCCTCACATTTCTGTGGTGGAAAGTTCTGGAATCTGCGTGGATCCACAAAATTCCACCCACCCCGCGTTCCCCAAAGTCTGCCAAGAAAAATGGTACCTCACTTGTGTGGGTAGGCCTAGTGCCCGTGACAGGAAACAGCCCAAAACGCAAGGTGGACACACCACATTTTCTCAGTGAAAAATGACCCTTTTTTTGCAAAGTGCCTAGCTGTAGTTTTTGAACCCTAGCTCTGCCGGCACCTAGGGAAACCTAGCAAACCTATACATTTTTGAAAACTAGACACCCAGGGGAGTCCAGGATGGGGTGACTTGACTGGCTCTCACCAGGTTCTGTTACCCAGAATCCCTTGCAAACCTAAAAATTGTCAAAAAAACAAATTTTCCTCACATTTCTGTGGTGGAAAGTTCTGGAATCTGCGTGGATCCACAAAATTCCACCCACCCCGTGTTCCCCAAAGACTTCCGAGAACAATGGTTCCTCACTTGTGTGGGTAGGCCTAGTGCCCGCGACAGGAAACGGCCAAAAACACAGGGTGGACACACCACATTTTCACCGTGAAAAATGACCCTTTTTTTGCAAAGTGCCTAGGTGTAGTTTTTGAACTCTAGCTCTGCCGGCACCTAAGGAACCCTAGAAAACCCACACATTTCTGAAAACTAGACACCCGGGAAATTCCAGGGAGGTATGGCTTGCATGGATCCCCTAACGTTTTCTTACCCAGAATCCCCTGCAAACCTCAAATTTAGCTGAAAAAATCACGGGTACTTGGGCCTCCCATACAAGTGAGGCACCATTTTTATCGGGAGACCCGGGGGAACGCTGGGTGGTAGGAAATTTGTGTCAGCCCGGTGATGCCACAACTTTCCCACACAAAAATGTGTGGAAAAAGTGATTTGTTCAGCTAAATTTGAGGTTTGCAGGGGATTCTGGGTAAGAAAACATTGGGGGATCCACGCAAGCCATACCTCCCTGGAATCCCCCGGGTGTCTAGTTTTCAGAAATGTGTGGGTTTGGTAGGTTTCCCTAGCTAGCCGCCGAGCACGGGGCCAAAAACCCAGGTGACCCCCTTGCAAAACCAGATCGTTTTGTGATAGGCAATTTTGATGTCGCCTCAATACGTTTTGGGCCCTTGCCTGACGCGGGTACTTGGGCCTCCCACACGAGTGAGGCGCCATTTTTATCGGGAGACCCGGTGGAACGCTGGGTGGTAGGAAATTTGTGTCAGCCCGGTGATGCCACAACTTTTCCACACCAAACTTTGTGAAAAAAGTGATTTTCTTTCAGCTAAATTTGAGGTTTGCAGGGGATTCTGGGTAAGAAAACGTTGGGTGATCCACACAAGCCATACCTCCCTGGAATCCCCCGGGTGTCTAGTTTTCAGAAATGCGTGGGTTTGGTAGGTTTCCATAGCTTGCCGCCGAGCACGGGGCCAAAAACCCAGGTGACCCCCCCTTGCAAAACCAGGTCGTTTTGTGATAGGCAATTTTGATGTCGCCTCAATACGTTTTGGGCCCTTGCCTGTCGCGGGTACTTGGGCCTCCCACACGAGTGAGGCACCATTTTTATCGGGGGACCTGGGGGAACGCTGGGTGGTAGGAAATTTGTGTCAGCCCGGTGTTCCCACAACTTTCCCACAAAAAAATGTGTGGAAAAAGTGATTTTTTTCAGCTACATTTGAGGTTTGCAGGGGATTCTGGGCAAGAAAATATTGGGGGATCCATGCAAGCCATACCTCCCTGGAATCCTCTGAGTGTTTAGTTTTCAGAAATGTGTGGGTTTGGTAGGTTTCCCTAGATGGCCGCCAAGCCTGGGTCCAAAACCTCATCGGACCCCACTTGAAAACCAGGTTGGTTTGTGATAGGTAATTTTGATGTCGCCTCACTAGGTTTTGGGCCCTTGCCTGTCGCGGGTACCATTTCTATTGGGATACTTGGAGAAAGGCGGAGGGGTAGGAAATTTGTTGTTTCTTTCTGCAGCGTGGACATTTTGGCACAATAATGCAAGGACACAATTTAGGTTTGCAGGACATTGTGGGTAAGATAACTTGTTGGGATCCACAAGAGAGACATCACCATGTACTCCCATGGGTGTTTAGTTTACGACAATATCTACAGTTGGTAGGTTATTCTTAGATGGAATGTACACCTTGGCAAAGTGACAAAAAAGACAAAGATTACTGCACAGCCATCTGTTCCTCAAGCACACACACATACTGGTTGGATTTGGCACGAGGGCGAGTGATAGTTCAGTATATAAAATTTTATTAACAAGAGATTTCACAAAAATGAAATGCACTGTCAATAATTGAAAGGACAAAAAACTGAACCAGTGACTTGCAGCTCGTGAGCTGTAAAGCCACGTCAAGGCCCCAACCGCTTTACAGGCCATTCACACACCTTTCATACGTGATACACACAAGACCATTCACACCACCAGGCACGAAACCAACACATTACAACATTTACAAAAAGGGACAAGGTACACCCGGCTTGAGAAAGACAAATATTTCTGCACAACCACCTATTCCTCAAGCACACAGACATACTGGTTGGATTTAGAACGAGGGTGAGTGATGGTTCAGTATATACAGTTGTATTAACCAGAGATTTCACAAAAATAAAATGCACTGTTAATAATTGAAAGGACGAGAAACTGAACCATTGACGACTCAGCTCGTGAGCTGTAAAGCCACGACAAGGCACCAACCTCTTTACAGGCCATTCATACACCTTTCATACGTGTGACACATACAAAACCATTCACACCGCCAGCCGCGGGCCCAGCACATTACAACACTCACACCAGCAGACAGCGCCATTCAAGGGCCCATCACTTTCACACGCCCACATTCCTGACACAGCAACCACACCAGCTCACGGATTGCGTGGAGTGGCGTTTGGCTAGCAGTGTGTAGTGACCAGCAGCAAGTCACTACTCACACACCGCCAGCCAAGCGCCAGTCCACGTACACCACCAGTCGAGCGCCAGTCCACGCACACCGCCAGACAAGCACCAGTCCACACACACCGCCAGCCAAGCGCCAGTCCACGCACACCGCCAGCCAAGCACTAGTCCACACACACCGCCAGCCAAGCGCCAGTCCACGTACACTGCCAGCCGAGCGCCAGTCCACGCACACCGCCAGCCAAGCGGTAGTCCACACACACCGCCATCACATTTAGGATTTTTCTATGCAAAAAAGAAAACACAAACAAATTGCAAATAGATACAAATCTACTAACACAAAATCTGAAACTAAATACATTGCACAAATGCCAACCTTGACACTGAACAAAAAATATAAAACAATAGAGACCAGGCAGTTCACTTTACCACTCATGGATGCTCCCAAAAATTCTTTTGCGTGTGGTACACTCTAAAACAAGCAGGCACACACAGCCCAGGGTTAGAAGGACACTCGGGGCAGTACATATGAGTCTCCTTCCGCGTACCTCTTCGCCAACAAACTCTACATCTCCTACTGGGAAAGTCTTTTGAGGGTGTGGGAGGAATGTGATCAGGAAAGTGGCGATCTTTCAATCTAGCCACATCCTCCACCACTCCAACTCTAGGAACACTTGCCTGTTCCACTACAACAAGGCTGCCTATTACAGACTCCTGAAACTTAGCAAACGTCATCTTTGACTCAGGACAAGAATCCTTGAATACAACAAAACCATTAAAGGTTGCCAAGTGGAAAAGATGGATAGCCAACTTCTTATACCAAATGTAAGCCTTACGAAGAGCAGTGTAAGGTTCCAACCTCTGATCTACTCTATCAACACCACCCATGTGCCTATTATAGTCTAAAATGCACACAGGTTTGCGCACTTCAGCAACCTGACCCCAAACAGTCACAGGTGAAATGCTTTCATCATGGATGGTAGTCAGCATGTAGACATCTCTCCTGTCTGAAAACTTCACAGCTAGAAGTTCCTCGCAACGTAACGCACTGCACTGTCCCCGTACAAGCTTTTGACAAACTAGTTCTTTTGGGAAACCTTTACGGTTAGAGCGGATTGTGCCACAAGCAACAGTGTCCACTTTGGCCAATTCCCTGAACAACCGCACACCAGTGTAGACAGTTATCTACATATAAATGGTGACCTTTGTTAAAAAGTCCTCTACCAAGTTCCCACACAATTTTCTCAGTCACTCCAAAAGTGGACGGACAACCAGGGGGGTTAATCCTGGATTCCTTACCTGTGTACACCCTGAAATTAGAGACATATCCAGTCCTACTGTCACAGAGCATATACAGCTTAATTCCATAGCGTGCCCTCTTACTAGGAATGTATTGCCTAAAAACCAAGCGGCCCTTGAACAAGACCAAAGACTCATCCACTGCTATTTCTTTCCCTGGAGCATAGATCTCAGAAAATCGATCTACAAAGTGATCAATGACAGGCCGAATCTTAAAAAGACGGTCACACTCAGGGTGATCTCGTGGCAACGCTAAACCATTATTGACAAAATGCAGCATCCGAAGCAGAAGCAAATACCTATCATGACTCATGACTGCCGGAAATATAGCCGTTGCCATCAAGGGAGTGGTAGACCAATATGAAGACATTGATGGCTTCCTTAGCAAGCCCATCAAAAAAGTTAAACCCAAGAACTTCTTCATCTCTTCCAGATGTGTGGGAGTCCACCGGGTAGCTCTAGATTGGGGCCTAAGGCTGGCACTGTTGTCCCTCAAAAACTGTTCGGCATACAAATTAGTCTGCTCAACAATCTCTGCCAAAAATACATCGTCCATAAACAACTAAAAAACATTTATCGGCAAAAAAAAATCTGTATTCACTCTACACCCTGGAACACCAGAAAAGTCTGGCAATGCCGGCTGCACCATGCCTGGGGCAACCCAGAGGTCATCACTTCCAACTGGAAGCCTTGCAGCCCCAGGCTGCAGCCCAGATGCCTCTTGCTGCACTATCGGCACATCAATGTCCTCCTCTAAAACAGGCACTTCATCCGCACTAAGAGTAGCTTCATCCACACTGAGAGTGGCTTCATCATCCGATGATTCCATGTGGAGAGAAAACTCACTGCCTGAATCTTCTCCTCCCTCCTCTGCCTCAGATGCAGAGTCAGTCTCTGAACCATGGTCAGAGGAAGACTCAAAAAGCATACCATCAACCTGCTGAGCAGTAATCCTGCGGCTAGCCATTATCCTTACTAAGAAAGGAGACTGCACAAACAAGTCAACAACAACCAACACTGCAAAATAAGCAAGTAAAAAAAATGTGTACCTTTATCACAAAGATCTATATACTCAAAGACTATACGATTCACTTGCAAGAGACAGCTACACTCACCAGCACCTACTCTGCAGAAACAACGATATCCCACTAGAAACAAAAAAACAAAACCAATTACTCACAAGACAACAAAATACACATCGAGCACAAATGCAAAAAGTTTTGACACTCAAACAACAGAAGTCAAACATACTGCTATTATTACACCATTTGCAAAAAACACATTCATGCAGAGAAATGAAACTCATTTACATTGTACAAAAAAAGTCTCTTACCAAACACATGCAACTACACAAACAGCAGAACCACCAGTAACAAAACCGCAACCTGGAACAGTCTAAAGAACAAAAGCCTTGACCTAGAACAAAAAGGGAGAAATAAAGCATTACAATTGCAATTCACAAAAAAAAAACAATTAACATTATAATACGCTATGTCACTACCCAAATAGTCAATCTGCCAGATGGGCCTTCAAATAGGGCTGAGAAAAATGGGGGGTGATCTTGCCCAAGGGATTGGGTGAGGTTGTCGGCCAGGCCGATCTGTCCCCCAGGTGGGGGAGAAAACAGCAGACAGAAATGTGCCCCCCTTGCAAAATAAATAAATCCCTGGTGCCTAGTAGGGTTTTCTGCCTCCCCCCACCCGCCTAGGGCAGAAAGGCAAAAAAAAGGGGCAGATCTGTCCCCAGGAGGGGCAGAAAAAACATTAAGCAAATTTTACCCCCTTGGAAGAAACCTCCATTACACACAAAATAAAATCCCTGGTGCCTAGTGGGGTTTTCTGCTCCCCGGGGGCAGAAAGGCCAAACAAACGGGCAGATCTGCCCCCAGGGGGGGCAGAATACACATATAAAAAAATATGCCCCTTGGAAGCGACCCTTGCCCAAGGGGTCGCTTCCATTTTAATTTTAAAATTAGTCCCTGGTGTCTAGTGGGATTTTCTGCCCCCCATGGGGGCAGAAAGACCAAAAAACGGGCCGATCTGCCCCAGAATACACATATAAAAAACAAAATGCCCCCCCGGAAGCGACCCTTGCCCAACGGGTCGCTTCCATTTAAATTTTAAAGAACTCCCTGGTGTCTAGTGGGGTATTCTGCCCCCCCCCTGGGGGCAGAAAGGCCAAATAAACGGGCCGATCTGCCCCCAGGGGGGGGCAGAATACACATTAAAAAAATATGCCCCCTGGAAGCAACCCTTGCCCAAGGGGCCGCTTCCATTTTATTTTTTAAAATATCCCTGGCTCTAGTGGGCTTTTCTGCCCCCCCCTGGGGCCAGAAACGCAAAAAAACGCAGGCGATCTGTCCCCAGGGGGGGGGGGGGGCAGAAAAGTCTTAAAAATAATGTGCCCCCTAAGGAAGCGACCCTTGCCCAAGGGGTCGCTTCCTTTAAATAAATAAAGAACTCCCTAGTGTCTAGTGGGGTATTCTGCCCCCCCCGGGGGCAGAAAGGCCAAATAAACCAGCTGATCTGCCCCCAGGGGGGGTAGAATACACATTTAAAAAAATATGGCCCCTGGAAGTGACCCTTGCCCAAGGGGTTGCTTCCATTTTATTTTTTTATATATCCCTGGCTCTAGTGGGCTTTTCTGCCCCCCCTGGGGCCAGAAATGCCCAAAAATTCGGGCGATCTGTCCCCAGGGGGGGCAAAAAAGTCTTAAAATAATATTGCCCCCTAAGGAAGCGACCCTTGCCCAAGGGGTCGCTTCCTTTACACAAAAAAAATCCCTGGTGTCTAGTGGGGGCATTCCTGCTGCACGATCGCGATGCTGTGCGCGATCGTGCAGCAGGAATGCCCTGCATTGAGACATCAGGGGAGAGGAAACACTCTTTCCTCTCCCCCGATGCCTCAATGTGAACCGATGTCCCCCCCCCACCCCACTGGAGCACAAAACTTACCTGCTCCTCGCCTGGACGCCTGGAAACAAATGGTTTCCAGGCGTCCAGCGCTTCCTGATGACGTCGGCGCACGCTGTGCGCGCTGACGTCACCGGATTGCCGAGGGGGGGTCGGGGGTGGCAGCGGAAACTCTTCCGCTGCCATCCCCCTCTGTGGGGGCTAGATCGGCTGCCCATGGGGGGAGCGCCAGCGCTTCCCCCATGGGTGGGTGCATTGACGGAGCGGTTCCGTCATGAGCACACACCGACAGTGGCTCATGACGGAACCGCTCCGTCATGAGCACGCAAAGGGTTAACATGGAGGGAAAGTAAGCACCAAACTGCGTGACACGCCAGGTATGGGAAGACATGGAGAGAAATATTGCCTTTCAGCGGGAATTGAAATAATCCAAAGCTCTGTTTTTAATATAAAATCAGGGCCTTCGGTGGTCATATCACTGAAAATACAAGATTTGAAAAAAATATTATTGTCTACGGGTGCTTGTGGAAGACAATTTCTATGGACTGGAATCTAGAGAATGCTAAAGTGATTCTGGTATTTTACTGACCTCTGCTGGTCGTTTTCTATCAAGAAAGTTAAATAGAGGCAGTTGCCAGAAAAATTAAAAAAAGGAAAGTCCCTCAGCAGAAAGCAATTCTGGTATTTTACTGACCTCTGCTGGTCGTTTTTCATCAAGACCATTAAATAGAGGCAGTTGAACAAAAAAAAAGTCCCTAAGCGGAAGCAGACAAGTCCTAGGGCTGATCTCCAGTGCCCACAAAGTACATACACATATAAGTATATACTAAAGTATATACTAAAGTATATACAAGAGGTCTCGAATGCTCGACCTAAAGAGGGTTGTCTTTAAGGCTATGGTCCTAATGCATAAGGCCATGCATGATACAGGTGCGATCTATCTCAGAGAGAGAATCAGCTAATACATTCCAGCACGCACCTTGAGCTCTTCCTCTGTACGCTTTGCAAGAGTGCCCCGCATCAACCACCTTAGAATAGGCGGGAGATCTTTTTCCCATTTGGGTCCACTCTACTGGAACAAACTTCCATCCAGCCTTCTTTTAGTAACCAACCTGGACATCTTCAAGAGGAAACTTAAGACCTGGCTCTTGAAATAGTCAATCTAAGTGTCCTGGTCGGTTGCTTACTGTTGAGCGCCGGGACACTCTGTGAGTCTCTGCGCGCTTTACAAACCAGATTAACATAACATAAATTAACACAGTGTATAGCTCTGCCTTGAGTTACTATGCATCGGGTAGGCTTGAAGAGCCATTTTGCTTCTGATTAGACCTTCTCCGATTGTCCTGTATCCTCAAACTATTGATGGAACCCAGGTCTGGTGAGACACCAAAGACCAGATTCACAAAGTAATCATTCCAAGACCATTGCCCACTTTTCCTGATATCTAGTCAGAATTTACCACTGTATCTACAGTATCAGCTTGAACAATCATTATCATATGGAAAGACAAAATGCCTTGTCTTGTCCTCATACTATTCTTGTGATTGAAATCTTCACGTCTCAAGGCGCCTGAGGTAGTTACCAGTAATTATGTGTGTTACAAATACAATAAAGAAATAAAACTATGTACTGCCACTGGTGTGACTCTCTCTTCGCATGTCCAATCATCTGAACTCCTGATGGTGCTCCTCAACTCGACCAAGCTCTCCACACCTGTTCTGTGCACCACCAATGCCATCCTTTTCTTTCGCCCCTCTCCTGCCGCCATCACAACCAGCCTTTCCATGCTTTCACTCTTTCAGCCTTGGTCAGATGATGTACCGGACAGGTTATTCCCAACTGTCTCACTGCCCATCCCACTTTGGGTCTCCTGCCCCTTCTATATGTTGGGTGAGTCCCACAATGGATGTGATCCACTATGAAGGTATGGTAATTGTGCTTCCAGTTCATACCGGTCTGTTTTTAGTGAGAGTCAGAGACCTTAATGTTTATAAAAAGGAATGTTGCTCCTTGTAGATCAGTGCCTACATATTTCTCATTTTTTAGGTTTGAGACACGAATTAAAGGAGGGTTGTATGTTGGTACAACTTATGCCTGAACAACGCATGAATGATGTGATGTGATATATGTGACTCTTTCTACCATTCCTTCTGAAAGTAGCATATTTTAAAATGAATTGTGTTAAAAAGTTTCGTTTTTAACATACTCTGAAACACTTTACATTTTATATTTACATAAGTGTTGTTGCTATATGTTGCGCTTGATATATTTCTCTTTGATATTGTCAGGATTTGGGTCAGCTGGGCTTTCCTTTTCTATTGGTGAGAACATTTTGGTTTTAGTTACATGCAGTCCAGCAGAGTTTCATTTTCTTGCAGGGGTTCACTTTTATTCCTGTGTAAAACAGTGAGGTTTTGTGCTCTTTTTATAATGTTCACTTACTTATACTTATATTTGTATTAGTCAGTTTCTTTTATGAAAAATTGAATTGCCTACATTGTGTGTAGTTTGATTTTTTTAAATTAATTACCTTTTTGGGTGGACGCTAATTAGGGTTTCTGGTTCACTTTTAAATATGAGCATTTGATGGATTGTTGCATTAGTAATATATTTTAAGTGTTCTATTTAATGTTTGTTGTTTTAATGTATTACTAATTTGTTTGTGTAGTTCATTCATTTATTGTCATTTTTTTATATTTATTTAATTTAAAAGAAAAGAAGTTTATTAGGTAAAATTATTTTTTACTTATTTTTGGCGAAATTATTGTAGTCAATATTGTTTGCTTTGGTAATTTTGATATTGTTTATATATTTTAAAATATTAGACAATATTTTATGTTTCTATATTTGTATGTTTGATATTGTTAAATGTAGATATTTTTAAGCCAATATTTTTGTCATAGATATTTGTGTTCTTTTTGGTTAAGTATAGTACGGTGATATTTTTGTGAGCAAAATTATTTTGGCAAAGTTTTGGTGAGTTGATATTGTTTTCCGCAATATTCTGTCATGAAACCAGAATGCAGTCTTGCTTTGCTTAACTAAATATCTTATCTGTTGCCTTCAGATTGTGCACAATGCAGCTGCCATGCCTGTTACTACATTTACCTCAGAGCTCTTTTATTAAATCTGTTGGATTTCTACCACAGATTACCAGTGAATGAATGATTCTTGATGAAGACAATTTGCATGGGACACAAGGCACTTGGTTTCACTTGTCTTGAGTATTGCAGCATTCATTGTTAGTCCTACAAGCCTTTTCACGTGCTTAGTTCCTCCTCAGATATATACTTCATTATGTATGTTCCCTTGCACCAGAGCAGGTAAATGCTCTTTCTTGGTTCTCATGTCTATTCTCAATACACCAGCGGGCATATTCACAAGGACTCATCTCCGAGTTATCGCCACCTTAACGCAACAAAAGTGGAGATAGATCTAACGCCCCATTCACAAGTGGGTGCAAACTGCAGACAACGCAAGTATTCCCGCGATAACTGCCGCAAAATTTACCTCCACGGGTGACACCACCAACTAACCCTAATGAGATGCAGAGTAGGCGTTCCCGTGCAAAAACACACGAAAACACCACTACACCACATTCACAACGAACTGCCAGATCTGCGATGCGAACCAAAACCACGCGATAAGCCGCGGTAGCAGCAGCTATTTAACACCTGCCTCTTGCTGGTAGGCAACGGAGCCCCGCACACAGCCACACCCGAAGAACAACCGACGCCATGGAGCTACTCATCATGCAGCTCGGGGCCCCAACAGGGCCACAACACCCACCGCCACCACCCCCAGGACCGGGACCGGCACCCCCCCGGACCACCACAGAGGCAGCGCAGAGTGAGACAACGGACCTACCAAAAATGCACTAGTCTCACAGACCTAAAGCCCGAGGAAGTCATTGCCCACTACAGGCTCAAAAGGACAACCATCCTCGCATCATGACCCACATTGGCCCCAGGCTGACGGTCCCAACACAGCGGACAACCAACATCCCTCCGCAGACAAAGCTGCTGGCTGTGCTGCACACGTTGGCCTCTGGTACCTTCCAACCAACAACGGTCAGAGTCGGAGGAGTCTCACAGCCAGCCCTATCAAAGTTCCTCACACATGTCCTGGATGCCATTATCAGCTTCATACCCCAGTACCTTCACTTCCCCAACACTGCACAGGAACAGCTGGAGACCAAGCAAGGCTTCTACGCCATTGCTAGCTTCCCACACGTGCTGGAGGCCATTGACTGCACACATGTCCCACTTGTGCCCCCTGCGGACACTGCACACAACTACTGCAACAGAAAGCACACGCATTCCATCAATGTGCAGGCAATAGTGGACCACCGGGGAATGTTCACCAATGTCGTCGCAAACTACCCAGGCAGTGTGCACGATTCCTACATCTTCCGACAGTCCATCATCAACCAGCGCTTCCAGGATGGCATCTATGGAACTGGACTGCTCGTTGGTAAGTACCAAATCAACACACCACACACCTCAAACCCACCATCACACAACGCACAACTGTGGGAATGCACACGTGACCAAACCACATACAACATGTCAGTCAACATGCCCACCTACCAGACACGACAACACAACTCCATTGGGATACTGGGCTTCCCATGTACACAATCCAGCTATATCATGGCACCACAGCCTCACAACAGCTGAACGTGTGGAGAGGCGGAAAGCAGGCATGTGCGAAGGACGCAAGTGACCCATGAATGGGAATGTACACAACGACAAGTGTGGCGTGAATGTGTTGGACAGACCTGGGTATGCAAACCACAGATATGTCCATGCAGACATTAACTGCTGGTGTCTGGGGAATAGTGAACCGTGGACACAACCATGTCACCTCAGGCTGTGGGGTAGATCGCGGAAATGTCGCTCGCTGCGTCCACCCCTGTGTGCGTGAGCGTAGTGGGTTGGCCCGGCTTACGCCAGGCCTGCGCAGGGGTGTGGATGAAAACACTGTTGCGCTGAGTGTGGTGCACTCCCGGAATGGCCAACGTCACTGCCAGGGCGGCGCCTCTCAGCCCGCCACGAGGCCGACGCCATGGGCAGCAGGGCCTGCGAGCCTGTGCGCCTGCTGCACCCCAGGCCGCTGATACCCAGACCCGGCTTGCCTGCCCCAGCGCTCCAAGGCCGCACTGCTCACCTGCTGACACCGTTGTGTGTCAAAGAGGGCCCACCACGTGCCGGTGCTAGCTCCAAGACCCATGCCCGCGAGCTTGGCAGCCTCCTCAGACCATCGCTGTCCTCCGTGACACAGGCCCCCAGGAGTCCACATTCGTTGACATACCCCACCGATGCAGCCGGCCTACACTGCAGTCCAGTATGTCCCACATCTAGTACTGAGTCCTCATTCATCAATGCAGAGTTCATGCCAGTGGACGCAGGGAGAGGAGTGAGAGACAGATGCGTTTCAGTCCGGTGGGAACACGGATCACCGTTACGGAGGAGGTCAACCACTCGCAAGGACTGACCTGGTGCCACTTACCCTGTGCGCAGTGAGACACCGTCAGCCTCCGGCCGAACATTGTTGCTGCCTGAGCCTGTGGCCTGGGGGTTGTCATCAGCAACTGACAGGTACGGACTTGGTGTTTGGCATGAGTCTGTGGCATTCATATCCGCCATGTTGCCGGACACAGCTGGTATGTGCCCTCTGCACCATGCCCTGGGGGTACACCTCCCACTCTCCCCCGGGACACTCCACGAAAACCACCCTTGATACATACGAGACCCTGCTCTGCCCTCATGACCCTACCCCAGTATCCTGCAAGTCAGCGTCCCGTGGCGGTAGGCCCGTGTCGGCCGCTGTGCATCCGGGGCCACTAACTCTGTGCAACTCAAGTCATGCTCCCTTGCTGTTCGTACATTGCATTCCTGAGTGCCTGATGACTGTTGAAGTTGTTGCCAGCACCAGCTACTCCCTGAGGGCTGGCCTACACACACCCCACACACAGCCAGTACAGGCATCACTGGACTAGTGGGCCTGCCAACACATCATGCCGAACCAAGTATTGACTCTTATCTCTCTGCACTGTCACAGGTGATCAAGGTATGCACTCTGCCCTTGGATGATGACACTCCTCCGAGACCCGAAAACCCCCCCCAGAGGCAGTACAATGCGGCCCACATACGCACCAGGGGCATCGTGGAACGCACATTTGGCGTGTTGAAGTCACGTTTCAGGTGCCTGGACGTCACAGGTGGCAGGCTCCTGTACAGCCCAGACATCGTGTGCAAGATGATCGTTGCATGTTGTGTGTTGCACAACATCTCTGTACGCACCAATGCACCATGGATCCCGGTTCCAGAGGTACCTGACAATGATGAGGACGATGGGGCAGGTGGCCCACATGCCACTGCAGCTGCGGCAGGAATAGCCCGTAGGAACACCCTCATTGCCAATTTCTTCTCCTGAGCACGTCACATTGTGGCCGTCCTTGGCAATCATGAGACAGTACTAAATGTCCACAAGCACGGCATGTGTGAATAATAAATATTTGCAGGTTACAGGTTGTACTTGTACATTATCATGTCACAGTTTCCTGCTGTGCCAGATGTGATTGGCCATGTTGTGCACATATGCGGCACCAGTTGTGTCCTGTGTTCTGTTGTGGTGGTGTTGCTGTTTGTACCAGGATGTTGTCAATGTCGAGGTGCACTTATTCTTCTGTGTGTATGCTGCACGGTGGGTGAGGCGCTCCCGCGGCTCTGATATGGCTGCCACTTCTCCCTTTCATGCGGTGTGCCTTTCAGTTCTGTGCTTCCACAGTGCTGAGATGTTGCAGACTTGGGTAACTTGTGCTCTTTGTCGAGTTGTGACTCTTGGGCATGGGTTGTCCTCAGATGTGTCGTTCACGTCAGGGGTTGTTTGTGCAGGTGGTTGTGTCCAAGTGTTCAAAAGGTAAACAAAGGTCCAGAGATCCTGGTGCTCGATATAAATTCCTAGAGGTACAGGAGGAACATAACTCAAGGCTCTGGACCTATAAGCCTCGTATAAATAAGTAGGAATGAGGGTGTAAGTATATGTTCCTCTTCTTCAAACAGTTAGTTAGATTCGATGGAGTAATTCCTATTTTTAAACACAACACAAGAGTCCAAGAATAGTATTTGGTGATGGTAGATATTTTATTTTCAAATGCCACTGTGTGGATCCATTTCACTCTTTTTTTATCATCATTTTTTCATAAAAGAGAAAGAAGCGGAGACAGCCGACACGTGTTTCGCCCTATTTGGCACATTGAGCCAGGGCTTTCTCAAGGCTAGTTGTAGTGTTCAAGGGTCATAGATTCAAATCAGAGGAGAGATACATTCCAAAAAATGCTTCACGATGTTAGTTAAACCATCCAATGTCAAGCCTCACAGCGCTTGGAAATAAAGCCTCTGCTTCGGAGATCTGCCAGTTGTGTCCGAGTGTGACCTGCTCCTTTCCGGTTGTGGTCCGCACTCAGCCACCTCAGTGTCGTGCCGTGTACATTGCCATGATGATTGGACTGCAGCCATGCTACTCGTCATGTGGTGTCTCTTGCATTGTCAGTGTGGCTGACGTATATGCATGTTTGCTGTGTTTCGCACGTGTGCATGTGTTGGTTGTGTGATTGTTGATGTGCTGGGTGGATGACCCTTTGGGCACATGGTGTACGTGGGACTACTTGGTGTTTGTGTGTGTGCTGAAGTGTTCCAGTGGGATAAGGGACATGATTCTGAGTCATTGTGGGTGTGCAGTGTGCTCTGCTTAATTGTGCATGTGTGCCATTGTGCCCAGTTCCCCCCTTCCCCCCACTCCCTGGTCGGTACGCGCCCTGTTGCTGTGGTGTCGGGTCATGTTGGGCAGTGTCCGGATCCCTAACTCCTGTCACCGTCTCCAGACTGATGGCTGTGGCCACCATCTTCCCCATGCCATTCAGCTCCTGGTATCCTGCTGGCCCCCCTCCTCCGAAGTGCGTTGCTGCTTTCGTGTTGGCAGCGTGTTTCTGCTTGGTTTTGCCATTCACATCAATCCAGCGCCTCTTGTCCTCTTCCATTGTCCTCCTCGGCGCTGCAACGGCATTCACATGGTCCGAGGTGGTGTGCCATCTTTGCCTCTTTGTTGCCAATGACACGTTGGAGGTGACGTGCAGTTAGTGGTGGTGTTCTATCCAGTGGCGGTGCGTCCATTGGGGGTGTTGGGGCATTGCCCCACTAAGCCACATGGACAGCACCGTCACGCCTAAAATTTAATTTGTGCCAGTAAAAGTCTCGCAGTCTCTGACCAGTCTCACTGAAATTGAACGCTACCGGGACACGCCCGGCCCTGAGGCAATCGTAAGGCGCTGAAGGGGGTGGGGCTGCGGCAGCTTGAGTGACAGACTGTCACTGACAGCGCGGCTGCAGCAGCAATAGTAGTGCGCATGTCCGTTTTTGGGCTGGTCATTTTTAGGACCAGCCCGAACATGCGCACACTATTTCACTGCTACCTTTCCCCTTTGGAGAGCGACTGGCGAGGGACCCGAGGGTGATTCATGCAGCAGCCCCCGGGTCTCAAAATGGGCGGGGAGTAACCCTGCTCTAGCCAATCCTGGTGCTGCTAATGCAGCACCTGGATGGGCTGAGACACCGCGCAGCCTGGTGCATTTCAAACTGAGGGAACACGCTGAGGCGGCGCGTGATCCGATCCGGAGTGTAGAGAAGGAGCGGAGGAAGGTAAGTTTTCTTTATTTTAATTACCTTCGCCATCCCCCGCTCAACACTCCCGTCCCACCCCCGCCTGTCTTGCCGGCCGGCGGCCGCAACTGCTAACTTTCCGTTATTTGTCTGCAGAGTAAAATAAACAGTACTCCAGATTCATAATGTTGTTAAACGCTCGCATCTGATTCTAATTAGCGCTCAAACTCACTGAAATACTTCTATCCGTCATATTTATGCAAGACTTGGGCACGCGGGATCAGATGGACAAACGTTAAATGTGCTGCAGGGAGGCCCACGTGTGAAGTAAGCGCGTGAGAGGCTGCGCTCGCACCTCGAGGAATTGCCAAATAGCGCAGCTGAGGAAATGTGAGGACGCTTCATTTTTCCCACTTCAGTATTGAAGAGTGTTTGTGAGTATGTGTGGCGTGTGTGTTAACTAATTGCAAAATAAAAAAGACCACATTTCACGGTGTTTGCGCGCTGCCTGATTGCCTACAAACAAATCAATTTTAATTAACAGGAGTCTCCTGTTGGGTGCCTAGGGCTTGGGTTAAATGCATGACAGTGCTGCGTGCGAAGTTTGGCTCTGTATGGGATTTTATTGAGATGGACATGGTATTACACTCTGATAAACGTGGGCATGATCTTTTAAACCTGGAAGGGAATGCGCGGTATTATTGACTGGTCGTACTCGTAGGCTGACATATGTCTGTCGTCATGCAGTACGTATGTGTACAGAAATCCTCTGCCACGGTGTGTAATTAAGTTGCTGATTCCTCCTAGTTTTGTGCATCTTTGGTGAACTGGGACCTCATTTGGCTGACGGTGGGCTCACTGGCTTGTTGTAGTAAGTGCAAAAACGACCTTACAGCCAACAAGCATCAAATCAAGTGAACCGGTGTACCGTTTTCAGCTGAGTCAGAGTGGGCATATATATTTTGTCCTCACTCCTTTTTATATGCCTGTGCCATTAAAATGGAAATCCTCTGCTGCTTTGAGATTAGAACTCGATCCACGTCATTACCATGAGGAATTACAGGCCTGTCATTGATCGCCATGTTCTCACTCAGCCTGAGCACTTCAGCTTGCTGTGATCGGTGATATATTCATAATGATACATGTGTATTAGGAGACACGTTTCTGTTCTTAAAGTGCAAACAGCAAGCTTCATATCTTTCTTGGAAGCCAAAGTGAACTCATTTACATTGAATGAATCACAGGGTACAGTCACTTTTGAGGTTTATTTCTTTTCTTGGCAGAACATCGTGCTCAACCAAAAGGAAAGTGCTGTCTGCTCGTTCACTCTGCCCTACTTGGCTTTAAGAATAAAAGATGGCGCCCTCTGCGTTCTGCTTGACTGATGACGTGTGTTTGTGCAGCAGGCAGCCCCTGCTTCAGAGGTTTTAGAGCGCTAATTTTCTCGAAGTGATACGGATGAGAGGAGAAAAATAGGAAGACGAGATGGCCAGCTCGTTTGTCAAGGGGCCCTTAAGAGTCACAGGGAATTTGTTACACAGATGTGGACTAAGCTGGTGGTCTGAAACAGGGTCTTGTGAGAGGTCAAAGGTTTCACCCTTCCCTGTTCCTTTATTTTTCTGTAACAGCAATAAATATGTTGCAAAAGAAGGGGAAACATCCTTTACCACGAAACCATTACAACGCAGTATGGTTACATCGTGGTTTTCACAACGCAAGTCGTTACATCGACTTGCACTGGAGGGCGCTCTAGACTAAGGAATAGTGTGAATTACTATTCCAACACCTTCCCTACTGTACGTAGACTGGAGTTGGAATAGTAATTCGCACTATTCCTAAATCCAGCGCCCTCCAGCACAAGTCGATGTAACGACTTGCGTTATCAACACCACGATGTAACATACTGCGTTGTGATGGTACGCGTTGTATCATCATACATCCCAAAAGAAGTGGTGGGAGTGCTGCTACCAAATGCAACCTTTCAGACAAAAAGGTGGACACTGCCCATAGGAATGTTTACACATTTAGCTTTACGTACTGGTATGGATAGGGGCTACACTTCTCGTCTCCATACATGACATGAACTTAAAGTGGGCTTAAGTCAGCCCCTTGCACATGACTGGCTGGCTCTAGTGTCTATCTCAGTTGTCTCATCTTGATTCAGTGGTTTTCTTCCTGTGTTTGTCCCACACAGGAGAATTTCAGTCTCGCACTGTTTTGATGGATGAGTTGAATTTTTCTTTGGAATACTAGGGACCTTCGTGGAATTCAAGGAATACCAGCTCAGTTTAGTACAAACCATCACTTGTGAAAGAATAGCACACAGTGGCACAGATGGACAGAGCACGTGGTAGGCCGGCGTCTGATATGCATCCGATTAGGCTAACAGTTTTGTCAGTCATTGTCTTTGTTAGAACAGATTCACAATTGCTTTATTAACCTTCCTGCTTTCTCAAATTGGCTTGAAAATGCACCATTTGCCCACTCTTTTTTCAAAATTTTCTCGTGGGGAGAACCCTCCCGAACCCTCCGTGGGTGGTTCCTCTTCCTCTTCTCATTGCCCTTCCACGTGCCCTGGATTCCTGGATGTTCCTCCGTGGGGATTGTGGGGTTCATGTTGTCCTCTGCAGTCGGTCAGGGTGCATCCGTGGTACTGCGCAGTTCATTTCCTTTTTGGTGGCATTTTCCGTGGGCTGTTCTTGTGCTTTTTCCCGCATTACGCGTGGGTATTGCTGGCCATCGCGTCTTTTTACACGTTGTGGTTTGTGTTTTTATCGCCTTCGCGGTGCTTGTATCACGGACATTGGCCGCGTTTTCGGAAGACTATCGCATGGTACCGCCGTGTTGTGAATTCCAGGTTAACACAGGGTTATTTTTCCGCTATAGACTGCGATGTGTAAAGTTGCGTTAACATTTTCTGGAGATGTTTAGCGCACGTTCTTGTGAATATCCCCCTAGAAGTTTAAGATTCTGCATGTGTGAATGCAGGGTTAGCTGTGTGCATGTGACAGTGCAGGATGCAGCACATTAACACCAACCTATTGCCGTGGCTAATTCTTTTTTTTCCTTACCTTCCTAAGCTTACTTTTTGTGAATTTCATTTTTCGCCTTCACCTAAATTGCCCCTTACTCAGTCATTCACTGCTGCATGTCCTTTATTGCCAGCCACCTCCTCCGACCCTTCCTTCTGTTCTGTCGCCTCAATATGGAGACCCTCACCTTCCTACACTGCTGTCCGCCACTTCCTCTGCACCGTGATTCACTGACTGTGCACTTGATCTCTTGGTGTATAATTTTTATTAAAGTATTTTTGAGAAATTATTTTCCCAATATTTTACACAAACGGATTTTTGAACACGTGTTTCATGCTTTGCAAAAGTATGTTTATTTAGGTTACAGCACGAAATGAATGTCAAGTGATATGCATAAGACCGGCAAATACAAGGAGAGGCAGCAAATATTTTTATTTAATGTGTTTTAGCACTTTGCGGGGTTAACTGGCTTTCCTGTCTCGAAAATCACTGATCAAGACTGTGCTGATGAAGAACGAGGCTCAAGGCATTAAGATTACCAGTACATTATCAAAACATTTTCTTTGATGCCATATTAATATTTTGCTTGAATTTTCTCTACACTTGATTAGATTATCTGGACAACTTGCAACACATTACAATTTAAAGAGCACGTGCTAGCTCTTAGATTAGAATGATTAATGGAGAACTGTTTATTTTAATGGCAGTATGTACTCAATTATTAGTGTACAGCCTCTGATTCCAATGTGTGTGTGCAGATTGCAATGCTGCCGGAATAGAGTTGCCAAGTAACAGTCAACAGGCACTGATGTGCCAGATGCTTAGATCTCATTCTGCTTCGATGCTGGGCCTCGGGCTTGGCACATCATAGAACTGTGGCTGATGAATGCAGTCTTGTAATTGCCTTCTACTTACATGCTTTCGTTTGATTTCTTTATAAACAAGATTACTGGGGTTTGGCTAGAAAACTGTACTGCACTAGTATTGATCAAATTAATAAGTAATATATTTTTGCTCTGAATCTGGGGTGTAAGGTGTAAGGTGGTAGGGAGGTATAATTTTTTTGTTGTATCTTTGCATTTTTTTTGTAAAATTTGGGCTCTGTCCTCCAATTTATTTCTAGTCAAGTTGTGGTACTTCATCTTGCTTCAACAATCCAATTAGAGTTTGGCAGCGAGAGGGTAATTTTTTTTTTTTTTACTCCTCTTTAGATGGTTCTTTGTGAAATTTAGTAAGTGAATATCTTGTCTTGAGTTGGTTTACTCTGGTTTTTGTTCGTAAATAAATATTTTGTCTTAACCTGGCTATTCTGACAGGCCTGGCGCAAGGACTAGGCAAACTAGGCAGTTGGCATGAGTAGCGCAAACTGAGGGCCAATGGCTCGCGGGATCCTGGCGGGACCTACTTGGTCCCAGCGGAGCTGCAGCATCATAGCTTGTGTTTTTATTTATTTATTTTCCGCTTTATGCATGTGTGATCACCAGATCTGGAATCTCTTGCCTTATGCCAGTCTCAGTGAACCGTGCTCCTTCCACTGTAAATATAAACAGTTCTGTGGTAAGCTCTTGTTTCTTTCCTTTACGCACGCTGAAAAGAATACTCCAGTTTGTTTTCTTTCCCTATAGGGGTATGATTCTGAAGGCACTTATATCCTCGAGGCTATTCTACTGCAACTCAGACTACATGAATTTGCCAAACACTCTGTTACACGGACTTCAGCTTCTACAGCATGCGGCCATTCCAGGCTTTACCTCAGTGGTGGTTCCTCCTAAAGGGCGGAGGAGCGTCACAGGTAAATGTTAATTAATAAAATGGTGATTACCATTTTATTACACTATGCCTCTGGCCTGCGCTGTTCTAGCACCAGTGTGAGGGCGGGGCTGATTTCTGCTGATTGCAGGATGACTTTCCAAGTGTCAGAATGCCAGTGCCGAGTGCGCATGTCGGATTGGCCGGCTGTCTTGCGAGTGGTAGCCCCGCACGCGTATGCCAGACCGCAGAAATCCCAGCAGTGTGAAATAGCCGGGGGATTGCTGGCACAGGCCCCTAGCCTCAAAATGAGCATTGGATCAGCCTGCTTCAACCAATCCTGATGCTTCTCTCATGCTGAAAACAGCATAAGAACAGCTCCAGAATTGGTTGTGTTCGCGTTGGCTTTTGTAGGAAGCCAACCACCTTCCTTCCCTTTCCTGCTCGCTCTCGGAACATAGAGTGAATACACCATCACTCTCATAATCTGTAGAGACACTGGAAGGAGGGCCAGCATCTGTAAGTTTTCAGCATCGCACCACGCCCCATCCCTTTCAAATGTCACCAGTTGCCTCTGCTTATGATTCCACTGTTGACCTCTTTGTACTGACTTACAATCCACCAAAGGCTGAATCTTATTTAAGTCCATACATAAATCCATCTGCAATCAGAAACAAATGCCTTTGTCCAAGCATTTTAAATGCCCTTGACCTTCCTATTGTCATCCAGACAATTACTGCTGCACAACGTGGAGACGTGTCACATTGGGGTGCAGGACTTACTCAGTTGTTGCATCACGCTCTGCATCAAAACTGCTTCTTTCACTCTGAAAGGAACATGACCTGATTTAGTAATGCAGCTTCCCCTCTCCAAGGAAATGGACCTACTAATGTTCAGAAGACTTCTGAAATCATAGTTTTTTCTTCCAACAGTTCACAGTAATGCATATGAATTTTTGGACCAAGTAACTCTTTTTACAGCCCCAAGATGCCTGCTGGTGAAAATGCCCAGTGATGCAGCAGCACCAGACTACCAGAGCTCTGTGACATGTACAAAAATCACAAATAAGGTTATACACTTCTTAGTAGTATAATGCAAACTTCAGTCACATGATTTTGATGATTAACTCGTATTTCATGTACCCACCATGAGTCTTAGACTCGTGCATTCACTCACCTAGCAAATTAATTATTTCTTGGCATCTCTAGTCTTAGGTCTATTTCATACAACTTTAAAATGACAACTGCAAATCACTTTCTGTCTGTGGCCTCACATCATGTCAGTTAGCTTCAAACAACCAGGCTGCGGGATTCAAGTCTGTTTTTCGGGCTCCTGCATATCCAAGGAGGCAGCCATTTAGCTGCCGTTCCTGGTGCCCTTCTTCACTCATGTTAAGGAAGTCACCATCACACACTTGAGATAAAAAAGGCTTCTGTGAGAAGAGGGGTGCAGGTGTCCGAGGCCGGAAGCAGTGCTTAATTTGTAACAGATTAAGTCCAGAGGCCTAAGGATTTGCTAAGAAATCCACGGTTGGCGCTATTGAATGTCACAGTTGCTGAATACCAAGGCTGTGTAATTTTGTTTCCACCACATGCCTCGGCAATCCACATCAGACACTCCCTACCTCTTTAACTCACTCTTGCAGATTCCTGCTGACTCCCTTTGTTATTGTTTTTCTGTCTTTCTCTTTCTCTCCCCCTTGTGTCTCTTTCTGTGGAGAGTCTCCGTGGTAATCTATTCTTTATGCTGGTGTTTCTTGGGACCCAGTACCTCCTGGCAAGTTGATGACACTGTTTCTTTGATCTTCTCCTACTGATTTTATACTGGTCTCTGTTATCCCCTAGTTCTTGCTGGACTTGGAACTTGTTACTGAGTGTAACTGAGCATTCACTCTGTTTCTGTTCATCTTTGTGGAGGCTGGTGATATATCACTGCTGTTGGTTTTTGCTGGTTCCATCCATGCTTTCTTCAGCTTTAGCTTTAGCCTGACCATGACAAGGTGGTGGTCCAACGCCATGCCTTCTCCTCTCATCACTTTCACATCCTGCAGGAACCTCCGGATCTTCTTAGCAATGCAGACATGGCTGATCTGATTCCCTGTTGAATTGGTCTGGTGACAGCCACGTTTCCTTGTGTATTCTTTTGTGTGGGAATATGCCACCGCCTATCACCAAACTGTTCAAGTCCCAGAGATCTGCAAGACTTTCACCATTCTTGTTCATGTTGCAAAGGCCATGGTTGCCCAGGACATCTTCATACCCAGTACTGTCTCTACCAATCTTGGTATTGAGATCCCTCAACAGTATGGTGATGGGTCTCTTAAGGCATTTCTCTAGGGTGGACTGGAGTCTGTTGTAAAAAAATTATTTTTCTTTTCTTTGCTGTCATTTGTAGGTGCATAGCACTGGAAAAAATTCATGTTGATCCTCTTTCTCTTTGTGCAGAAAGTCGATGTGATGATTCTGGGACCGTGGGCTTCCATCCAATCAGAGCTGTGTTGGATGCTAGCGTTAGCATCAGTGCTACTCCCTGAGTATGTGGGCCATTCTCTTCCTCGTGTCCAGAATACAGCAGCATTCCTCCTGGAGCCAATATTTTCTGTCTGGACTGTGTCCATCTGCTGTTGCTGACGCCAAGCAGGGCACTGTTGCATTTTTTTCATCTCCATTGCCACTTGTACTGTCTTGCCTGTCTTGTGCATGGTCCTCACATTCCATGTCACGATGGTGATGGTCTTGGTCCAAAGCAGGTGGATTGACTAAATGGCTTCCATGGCTTTTTGGATTTTACCAGCCGAACAAGAGCAAGAAAATGAAAAGCTTAAGGCGAACACACTAAAACCAACAAGGAAGCAAAGAGAAGCTTAAGAGCAGATAAGCGAAAATTCATTGATGGTCTTGCCACAGAAGTCCAGGAAGCAGTTAGCCATGGAAACTTGAAAGAGCTCTACAACATAATGAGGAAACTCTCCGGCAGATAAAGCAAGCCAGAAAGACCTGTTAAAGAGAAAGCTTAGAAGACAATCATGAGTAACGAAGGCCAACAATGAAGATGAGTGGAGCACTTGAAGAACTGAGTAACCAGCCTGTGCCGCAGTCTCCACCAGACATACAGCCAGCTGACAAAGACTTTCCAATCAACTGATGCAGACCAACCGAGGAAGAAATACGGCAAGCCATCAGACATCAGGGAAATGGGATGGCAGCAGGACCTGACAACATTCCTGCAGAGGCACTGAAGGCAGACATTGAAACATCAGTGCACATGCTCTACCCCACGTTTGAAAGTATCTGGGAAGAGGAAAAGGTGCCGTAAGAGTGGAAGGAGGGATATCTCATCAAGATCCCCAAGAAGGGTGACCTGAGTAACTGCGCAAACTACAGAGGGATAACTCTTCCATCAACCCCAGGCAAATTGTTCAAAAGAGTCATCCTGAACAGAATGAAGGAACAAGTCGATGCTCAGATGCAAAATCAGCAAGCTGGCTTCTGTAAAGATAGATTCTGTACTGACCAGATTGTAACACTGAGCATCATCATTGAGCAGTTGATGGAATGGAAATCCCCTTACTGTGTCAACTTCATCGACTACGACAAAGGCATTCAACAGCGTGGACAGAGAGACCCTTTGGAAAGTCCTCCGCAACTTGGGTGTGCCAGATAAATTTGTAAGAATCATCAGGAACTCTTACGAGGGAATGACCAACAAGATAGTACATGGAGGACAACTCACTAAAGCCTTCCAAGTGAGGACCGGAGTCCGCCATGGTTATTTCCTCCCGCCTTTTTCTTCCTGCCGGCCATAGACTGTATCATGAAGACATCCACAGCAAGGAGAAGAAATGGGATCCAGTGGACACCTTGGATGCAGCTCGACGACCTTGACTTTACAGACGACCTGGCCCTACTTTCCCATACCCATCTGCAGATGCAAAGGAAGACCGACAAGGTGGCAGCCACATCAGCACAACTTGGCCTCAACATTCACAGGGGAAAAAACAATATCCTGAAGGCTAACATGGCCAGCACAACTGCAGTCGCTCTTGCAGGTGATGCACTAGAAGAGGTTGAGGCCTTCACCTCCCTGGACAGTGTCATAGACAAGCAAGACGGCACAGACGCTGATGGCAAGGCAAGAATTGGCAAAGCAAGGGCTGCCTTCATTCAGCTAAAGAAGATCTGGAGTTGCAAGGACCCAACGCTGCAAACAAAGATCAGGCTTTTAAATTCAAACGTAAAATTCTTTTTTCTTTTTTAAATGTATTTATTGATTTTTTTTTTAAGGGAAGATACAATACAAGAAAAATTCGTCATTTTACAAACACAATTGCACCAGTTGACATATTGTATACATTGCAGGCAGAAGCAATTTATAGCACAGGATACAGTCCGCAAAGTCCATAACGTTACCCTTAATCTTTTGAGTAGGAGCTCAACAGTTCGGCGGGGAGAGCAGCGTGTGTAGGTACTGGTCAACATTCACCTTAGTCTTTTACAAGATATCACATCACCGACTACCAACTGCAGAGTATCGGAACCTCGACATTGCCCAATGCAGTTAGCGTGAAAGTATGGGGGAAGATCGGCTAGCGACCTAGGGTACATAGTACATTCATCATGCGATCAATTTACAGTAATACGCCCCTAGCAGTTACACTTCGTCATTGGAGGGAGGAGCAGCTAATGGATGTGTCAGGAGGTAGCCTTTCAAAGGGTCCCAAATATCTTTAGGCCTAGAAGTCGGGGGAAGCAGCTCTGCATAATTGTTGAGCTGCTCCTGACAGTATATTAAGTCAGTGAGCCAATCCTTGAATTTCGGCGCCCTCCCTCTGCCCCATCTACACGCAATGCGACGCTTGGCCATTAAGAAAGCAATGGCCAGGTAGCGCTGGTAGGGCTTGTCCATTAATTCAGTGTAGCCAAGCAGGGCCTCTAAAGGTGTGCGGTCCAGGGTTACTGAGGTCATCTGCTCCAGAGCATCAAAAATCTGACCCCAATAGGCATGTACACTTGGGCATCCCCAAGCCAAGTGGAGAAAGTCAGCACCTTCTGCGCCGCACCTATCGCATCTGTCGGAGTCCCTCAGTTTGTATTTGTGCATTTTGGCCGGGGTATAACATAATCGATGTAAAAATTTGAAGTGTGTGATAATCCATTTATCTTGCAGAGGTTTTGTCATTCCAATTGCGATGTTTTATTTTCTACCAGCCACTATGAATGTCTGATTTTCGTCCGGAGGCCGTTTTTGCCACCCTATTTGTACATAATTTTAGATCGCATACTGCCATGTTATTGCAACATACACCCTGACAGCATGGCTTGCTCCCACAATCTATGTGTCCTGTATAGCTAAACTATGCACGCTTTCTGTACATTATTTCCGGCTGAGCGTTCTTTTCTCTTAAACTTTCTCTGCCCTCCTGGGGTTTTCTGTTTTTAACTGCCACGCACCATTCTCCTCAGGTCGTGGCTTTGGTACCATATGGCTAAGTAGCCAGGACAGAAGCAGTAAACTACAGATACCCCTAGTGGTGAGTTACGCATTAATCTGTTTGCATTATGGCACTCTAAATAAGCAACTCTAAAAAAACAGCAATAATTGTTCTATATGTATGACTATTGGAGGTCCCAACGTGTGATTTAGTGATAATATGTTTGCACGTATATGTATGTGTCTGTGTGTATATATATGACATGACTTTTATTTCTGTCTTTGACACAGGGCACATGTCGAACGTACTGAACAATGAATGATTCTCTGGTTCAGTATGACATAGCTACACTTTTTTGCTTTTCATGTATCACACTTGTATATATATTCATTTGTATTGCAGTAGCTACACTTTTGACCCTGAAGAAAGCCATGACACTATACTAGGTCTGTTAGGCTGAAACATGTTGGTCTGAAAAGTACATAGCGGTCTTGAATCTTGACCCCTGTGTTTACAAGCTTTTTCTGCTTTTTAATCCTGACACCGGGTAGCGTTATTAAATCTGCATTAGAGCTAACCCCGTAGCCAGTTTTAATTCACCTTTATTATAGCACTGCATTCTTTGCAATCACACACAGCTCTCATAGGGTTTTAGTACACCCGACCGCCTAAACTAAAACATCCCTGAGCTCCTCCCTCGTAGAGAGGGGTTGTAGCCCGCGTGAGGACTAGGTTCCTCACGCGAGGAGGTACCCCTATGATGAAGCATGACACCTTTGGTGTGTGAGGGGAACTGTCCTTAAAGAGGGATATCCCCCGCCCTGTCACTTTTATCTCTTTATCCGCGTTTTGGACCTCCCTAGTATTCTGGACCCGGGGCCTTTTTTTGTGATAAATTATATATTGGTGGGGAGTCGGTTCCCGTTGGTCCTTAAACTCCTCTAGCCCTCTGTGTGATTTATATCAATATTGGGACCATAGCAGCACACTAAGGTGATGGTCTCTGCGCCTAGCCTGCCCCAGGTGATGCAGTATCGCCCCTGTTGATCACAAGCGGAGGCAATTAGGGCAAATGAAGTTTGCTTTTTAACAAGTATGGCTGTCCCTCTAGAGTAGGAGGAGTAGGAGGAGAATATTCTATGTTCTGCCCATCTGTGCGCAAAGGTGCTGTCGTGCCTGGGGTTGAGGTGGGTCTCTTGAAGCAATGCAATGTGGACCTGGTGCCAATCTAAATATGCTAAAATCCGCCGACGTTTGCGTGGGTCCCCTAATACTCTAACATTCCAAGTAAGAATGTGTAATTGTTGGTTAGGCCCTGGGTTCGTCATGGAGCCAGAAGGTGTTGAATGTGGTGCGCCGTGATCTTGCTTCGCATGCGAAGCGGATATGGTAGCGGAAGTGCGACTGCCTGTCGTAGTGTACATCTTGTGCTGTGTCAAACTTTGGGAACAATCCCATTCCCACCCCCACCCACTGTAGCATCCCGATCATGCCAGAAGAAACATTCCCTCCCCCACCAATATCCCCAACAAAACTAAAACAGACTGCATTCTTGGCTGCAGCAACATAGGTTGAGCGCCCTCGGGGGGAACTCCTAGGGGCGTGCACGGTTACTCCCCGCCCTCAGAGTTGCTAGGTGATGGGGTTGCTAAACTCGTTGAGGGCGGGGGTGCTCGGTGCTAAGTGCTACATAGTCCCGGAAGGTCACTTATCTGCGTCATGGTTTTCAGGTGTCCCAGTCCGCTGAGTCCGCTCAGCTGCTATCGAACGGTGCAGTAGCGAGAAAGAGTCTCTTCATCTCCAGGGTGTGGTGACGACCTGCATGGGAGTCCAGTTATTCTCCAGCCGGAGAGGGCTGTCTCGGCGATGACGCCTGCGAAGAGCGGGAGTTGTTATGGTGTTTAATGTGCTTCAGGTAGTCTTCCACTTGCTGCGGATTATTGAAGAACTGCTGCTTGCCCTGGTGTGTAACCCGCAGGCGGGCTGGGTACATGAGGGCATAATCGATCTGCGTCTGGCGGAGTTTTTGTTTGACGGGAAGGAACTTGCGCCGCTCTTCTTGCACAGTCGCCGTAAAGTCCGGGTAAATGGTGAATGTGTTCCCCTCAAAGGTGAGTTGCCTCTTGTTCCGCGCTGCTCTGAGGGCCACATCCCGGTCTCGGTAATTTAGCAGCCATGCGATAATAGGGCGTGGCGTGCCGCCCGGAGGGGGTCTGGGTCCGAGGGAGCGATGCGCCCTTTCCACTATAAATTGCGGGGAGAAGGAGTCAGCACTGATTGTTTCACGCAGCAGTCGTTCAATGTACTCCTCCATACGGCCGGTATTGGTACTCTCCAGAATACCAAGAACCCGGATGTTGTTTCTCCTGCTGCGAGCTTCAACGTCCTCGTTTTTGGCGGCAATGATTTTAAGTAGTTTTTCCATTTGCGCCACTTGTGTCTGAATGTGTATCGTAGTATCCTCAGCCTCCGAGATGCGGAGTTCAGTTTCTTTGATACGCTCATCATGGCCATCGAGCTTGTGGACTATGGCGTCCATTCGATTATTCATGGCGTCCATCTTATCTGCAATTGAGGTTAGACTTTGTCTCATTTCGAGGAGCAGAGATTTCATGTCGTCATCCTGCAGGGGCGCTGACTTCTGCGCGGGCTCTTCATTGTTATCTTCGCAAGTGTCTTGCTGCGCACAATTGCCCTTTTTAGCTTCGAATGGCAGCCGGGTTTGTTTGGCATCTGTCTTCCCCATGGCTATGCCTCTGTACCTTTTACGAAGTTGGCACATTCACGGGTTGCAGTGACGAGCCTCCTCGCAGGGGGGTCAAGCAATGTAGATGACTAGTGAAGTGGGGCAGGCTACCCAGGTGAGTGAAAGCAGTTAGTTCTGGGGGATCAGCAGCTGGTACGACCTCCCTCAATGGTGTGCAATGAGGATTGCAGATGCTGTAAGGGCGTACCCGATATTATTGATTCATGAAGGATGTGAGGGCTGCGTGTATGCGCACCACTGTGTGTAAGTCCAATGAGGACCACAGCGCGTCGTGTGGCTCAGCGCCGTCAGCACAACCCTGTCTGCCTGGAAGGAAACTCGCAGAGCAGTAAAGTTTATGTGGATAGTTCTGGCAATCAGGTAGGCGGCGAGGAGGCAGTGGAGGCTGGGAGGATAGGTCGCAGTGGCCAACACGTATGCAAAGTCACAGATGGAGGTATGGCCGATCCGGAACCCTATGTCCTTTTCCAAAGAAGAGATGTGCGGAAGGACGAGAAATAGTCGCTCAGAACTGCGTCACCGGCAAGGAGGTGGCCAAACAAGGGAGCAAAGGGATCAGGCCCGTGCACCTATTTCAAGCAAGGCCACGTAGGTTTGCAGGTCCCGCCAAGGCAAGCCAGGCCATGAGCAGGTGATGACATCAGGTGCACCCGGCCTCTGTTGAGTGCAGACTGAGTGCAGGGCGGTAAGGAGAAGGGCTGGACGTCGTTAGTTATAAGTGGAGTGCATCAATGCTATAGGCGCTGAGAGCGGGTGTGCGGCAGCGGGACACCGACGGCCTCTCAATGCAGCCGCAGCGCCGTCAAAGTTCAGCATGGGCATATACAACGGTTCCGCACGTTCAATCCGGTGGTGTGCGCAGATAATGACAGTTCAAAGCGCCGCCAGTCAGCTTTGCGATATGCTGTGGGGGCCGCGTCTGAGCGCCTGATGTCAGCCAGCCCCGCACGTATCGGAGTCGGAACGGAGCAGTGATGTAGCGGGGGTGGGGAAGCCGCCTCCAATGGTCAAAAGTCTATACGGCAGCACGCCGGGGTGACAAGTGCCCGCAGGGCCCCAGTCGGCGCACACTCACCTCCCAGCTTCACGATGCTGCAAGCCCAGGTAGTGGCAGGAATGAGGCCTCGCTGCCATGTGGGCGTCGCAGTGGTTGCGTAGCTCGCCCTGCCTGGCGGGGGTTCCGGACCCTCCAAGTCACTGCAGCGGCGCTTCAAAGAGGGAGCTGCGATGGCGTGCGGCGGTGCGCGGGAGGCTTCAAAATTGCACCGCGTGGTCAGCGGGCCATACCCTCCTCGCCGGTATCACAGGCTGCGGGACCGGACCTCCTGGTAAGGATAAATTACAGGATAGATGAGCCGAGCTGCAGGAGCCTCACACTTGTGCGGCCATTTTGCTCGTGCGCCACCTAGCGCCCCCCTCAAACATAAAATTCTGTATGGAGCAGAAACTTGGAGGACAACAGTACCCAAAACCTACAAAGTCCAGACCTTCATCAACACCTGTTGAGGAAAATCCTCCAAATCTGCTGGACAAACACCATCAGCAAAAACAACCTATGGCAGCAGACTTTCCAACTCCCTTCTTATGAAGAAATCATGAAAAGATGCTGGGGCTGGATAGGTCACATTCTCTGCAAACCTCCATCAAACATCACCAGACAAGCCCTGACCTGGAACCCTCAAGGGAGAAGTAAAAGTGGAAGGCCAAGAAAGCCCTGGTGCTGAGGCCTTGAGGCTGACTGCAAGGAGATGGGTTACATATGGAGTCGGAATGAAAGAAAAGCCCAGGACAGAGGTGGCTGTAGAGTCCTGGCTGATGGCCTGTACCTCAGGAGGGGTAGTAGGCATAAGTATGTAAGTGTGTCTCTGTCTCTTATTCTGGGTCAAAGACTTAGGAGGAAAATAAATGTTGGTCCCTAAAAATGAGTGCTAGTGGCCCCCACTGGCAACCACCAGCTCAAATTAAGCACTGGTTGTATGTCTCACCAGGAACAGTCTCCCTTTGGTAGGCTCTTTGCTAGACAATCAAATTCACATTGGGGGCATGAACATCATACAATATATCTTGTTTTACTTAAAAACTGTAGTTTGGTACTTCTCTCACTCTTCCTCATCTAGGGCGCCACTAAGAGCTGTGTCATATAACACAATATCCGCACATCTGTTAGCATCAGGCAAGACATGAAAGCACTTCCCACATAGGCTCAAAGCAAAAGTGTTCATCCAGCCATGCACCCACATGCTGTAGCATTCTACACCCTTGGACTCGCACTTCAGTACACCACATGGGGGTAGTAAGTGATATACACATTCTGTGATTCAATAAAAATAAACTAATCACAAGGGCATCACCCACCTGTTGTGCTGCTGTGTTTACAATAGCAGGTTGGGTCTTTTGGTCTGATGTCTTGGGACATGTCATTCTGTTGCTCGGCACCAGGTGAGTTAGAGTGTGAAGGTGGTGATATCTGCTCCCACCACCACTCCTAGCTGCTTGGCCATTCTGTGAAGGCTTTACAGTCTGCTTACACTTTCTGCAGTGCTGCCACACTAAGTCACTCAGAATATCAGTTCAGTCGACTTGCCCACTCTGTTTTAACAGCAGCGTCGGCTCATCCGTTATGGAGGGGGAGCGTCTCCACGCTTAATGCAAGCGCAGCAGGCACACACATTAATAAAATGGTAATAAATACCATTTTATTATAATGTGTTGCAGGCTCACGCTGTTACAGCGCGAGGGCAGGACTGATTTGTGCAATTGCTCTATTACTTCAGCCCCTGCCAGTGCTCATGTCAGAGTGGCCGGCTGTCTAGAGCTGACCAATCTGTCATGCGCACTTCAGAGCAAGCAATCCCAGAGCTGAAAAACAGCCACGGACCCCCAGCCTCAAAATGAGCGCTGGGTTAGCCTGCTCCAACCAATCCTGGAGCTGCGATTGGTTGGTTTAGCATTGCACAAGGGACGAAGTACTTCCCTTTCCACCGAGTCAACATCGAGGAGAGTGCCAGGACGAAAAGAGACCGCAACCATATTTTAATGTTGCTGGCCGCCACTGTTTAGCAGTGTTTAACTGTAACATATCTGGTGATCTCCATATTGGTTCTGGTGGGGCGGACAGTGGGTGGGAAGGGTTATAGGCCTGATTTATCTTTGAGGTAGGTGTGGTTGCTTCTTTTGGGGCACATTTTGATTTCCTTTAAGGTGGAAAAATGTACATTTAACTTTAATTGTGGTTATATGTGTTTCATATGTCTATATTTAGTAAGTAACTACCTTTAATTGGTTTATTCTGGTTATATTTCGTAACTAACTATCTGATATATGTATATGTTTGGTTCCGGTTATATGTGTATGCGAATATTGTCATGAATACGTACGTTCTAGTTTGCTGTGGTTATTCTAAGCAGATAAACATCTTGTCTTATGCTGGTCTGACCCGGTCATAATTAGTAAGTATCTATCTTCTCTTCAGTTTGTATGTAATGATTATATATAGAAATTATCTACCTTTAGATGTTTTCATGGTTATGTTTACTAAATATCTACCGTGTTTTAAGCTAATTTCTCCTAGTTATCTTTAGTAACAGTCTTAAACATGTTTTTACGGTTATTCTTTATCAACAACAGTTTTTCTTAAGTCGCTTTGTACTAAGGCTTCCTCACATTTCTCTTAAAATTATTTTTATTGCAATCATCCAACAGTCTGTGATGTATTTCTCCGAGATACCCACAGCATTCACTTCTTGGTCGTTACTTCGAGGATAGGGAAGGCCGTACCAAGAGAGAAAAAATGTCCGCTGTTTCGTGACCTAGGAAAATCAGTGCACGGTTCAGAAATAACACCCTTGTGAAATTACTTAAGTTGTTATGCCGCAGCTGCTTTATTTTAAATTGCAAATGTATCCACATCTTCAAATAAACGAAGTGGTCTTAAAACGACGAGCATCTTTAATCATGTACAATTTCAGCACTTAATCCTAGTAACTGAATGATTCCATAAACTCTGTATGGAATTGCTCACGGCCGATGTTCAGTATGATCTTTCCCAATAGCAAATGTAAAGCAGCTTTTTCTCAGTTTTAGGATCTCGGAGAGGCTTGATATGCACGTGGATCTCAGCAGGAGTGCTCAAGGAAAGAATGCTTATATGCCGAGTGGTGGTCTCCAGAGGGCTGTAGGAGTTTTTGCGAATTAACATAACTGCCATCTGGCCACATGCCAAGTATGATGCCCTCTACAAGTGCCTACCTTTTTTTGGCGAAACAACTCCTAACCTGCAAGGTACACTTTGCATGACAAGTCAGAGCAGCTGAAGGTGTCACACATCATGCAAGGTAAAGAGGGAATGCAAAACTCAAGCATCATATCTCATGCGAGTCCTGATATGTGGATGTGATAATGAGTCACACCCCCTTCCCTTGGCTAGCTCAAGATGGTCATATCCGTATGTACTCCCTGACACATACAATCTACCTATCTTCTGGCCTGGAAGAGGGGCTGCCCTGGCCTTGCGGAGTAGTTAGGACATGCGGATCCAAGTGGCAGGTGATTTAGTCCTATTGATCTCTTTAATTACCTTTCTGTTCATTCTGACCGCTGGCAAGGGGAAAGCTGGTCCAGCCTTGGCGCAGGATGAGCGCGGATGCAGCACCAGCACAGACTGGAACATCTTCACCACTCGGGAGCTAGAGGAATGCGTCCTAGGCCACAGTGTCACTCAGAGATTCCTCCTCTAGTGGGAGCCGGGGCATACTTAGGGGAGCCCACACATGGGACCAGGGATACGAGTAGTGATGAATTACTGTATCTGGTACCCTTCCTGCCTCCCTTGTATACGAGGATTCCATTACACTACCACAACCTCCAGACTTAGAGACAGGAATGGATAGCATTTGCTCATTATCCACAGACCTTCAAGCTCTTACCCTCTTCCTGTCAGACTTTTTCACAGTAATTCCCAAAGGGCGTGAGAGGGTTCCATCACAGTGCAAACCAAGATGGAGGTAGCAAGGCTCTGCACCGGTGCAACACGTGTTGCATATTTTGTGTGTCAGAGATTGCATAGTGGTGGATTCTGCACTCTCAGTGGGTGCCTTTACAATGACTAATGTGTGTGTGGTTGCAGAAAGCTTGCAGTCCTGCTGGTCATGCAGTACCTGTTTTTGATGTGTAAGGAAGCCAGCAATGCTCCCGCTGCACCTTTACCCTGTGTGTAGCTTGTTCTACTACTGCCGTGTGCTGCAGGGTAAACACGCATTGTAAGGCAATAGATTTGATGTTTGTATGGCGTGCACACACCCGGTCTGGGCGCCATAAAAAAAGACAACCCTACTGGCTTTGCCAGTGTTTGTTATGTTTTGACATCTACTTGACCAGGAACCAAGCGGCAATCTGTTGCTTTGATATACAAGACATGTCCTTCCACTCCACTTTGGGTCTTTCTTTGAACAAGTGCTGACATTGCATTGCTGTGGAGGCATGGCAGAATGCTATTTCTGCATCTCTGGCGGGCCGAGGGCTCCTGGGTAGGGGGGGCTGCAATATCCCATTGCCCCCTCGGGCATGCGGCCACCTGCGCCCCCTGCAAGTCTCATCCACATTGGTTCTGTAACCAACTTCGGGCCCTTGCACCCACTCACCTGCATCTGGTTCGCATCCACAACCATTTAAAACATTGAGCAATTAAGCTATGCAAAGATGGTAGGGAGCTGCCAGATCACCAGTTAAATTGCATATTCAACGCGATGAGATTAAGTGCCTGCCCAGAAACACGGTTCTAATAAACAATTAAAGTTCTGGTAATCTGCCACTCGCTGCTCCTCTGTGGCCGTGGCTCGAGGCTGGGAAACAAAGGAAACAATGAACATAAAAGGAAAACGGAACCCCTGAAACTGTAGCCATGAAGGCTAATGGAGTGAAAGACCACTGAACCGAGGCAACTCCTCAAACGTTTATCGCTCTTAAAGACTGCAGTCATGGGGACAATCCACTCCTTTTAGGGATACCAGAGCATGTTGAAAAAGGACCACCTAGTAGACTTCCTGAATGCCTTTATGGCTATGATGCATAAGGATGCTTTGACCACCCTTGGAATTGCACACATTTGTGTATAGTCCCATAAAATTCTGTGTTAGCCACCAACAGGCTAGACAAATCATCGTGTTCGCAAAGAAACACGGCCCCTTATCAGATTGGTGCCAGCCAAGTACAAGCTTTATATTATTCTCAACCTGTGAAAGTAAAACTAACCCCAACCCTGCCATCCTCCAGTTAGCCTACGATGGGCTATCTATATGGTGCACAGATGGATACTGTGCCACCCTGTCGACTGCAATAGACCCTGGTGTGAAACCCCTTAAGGCAGGGGCAACGTCAGTGAGGCCTCCACATGCGCACACAGGACCGTTCTGCGGCCACGCCCCTTCTCTGCCCAGTACGGGCTCCAGACCCCGGAACGGCTCGGTGCCTGCCCGCAACCAGACAACCGACATTGTAAGCGACGCTGCGGCACGCCCTAGCAGGAGGCGCCCCGACTCCCCCCCCCCAAAAAAAACAATTCACCTTCGAAGGCCAGCCCGCTGCTAACTTCGAAGAATGCAAAAACGCTCTCGCTGCACTGGGTCAAACACTCAGCCCATTTTCTCCGGAAACAGACAACCAGCAGTGCCTGTTCCCGCATCCTCAATCATTGCTGCTGCACAGAGCCAAGGGAGTGCAGCTCTCCTTTTCCCCCCGCAAACAAACCACACCATCGGTTCCCCAGACCTCAAACGCTTCATTGAGCCCGGACAGGAGTGCTGCACAACGCTCCTCTCTCCCAGCCGTGAACAAGCTCAGGATGCCTTGGCTACTGCCAGAGTCTTGGCCCCCCACCTAACCCTCCGAGGGGATGTGTCCCTGGCCGGCGAACCGAAACATGAAGTGTGCCGCGGGCTAGGGGTGAAACCCTGCCCTCATCGGCATTCGCCCTGTTCTACCCAAACGCTTGGGACAGGAAGAGACACTAGGGGGAGGGGCTCACAAACTGCCCTCAAACCGCGCAGCACGCCACCTCAAGACACGCGATGGGTGGGGGTGGGTGTGGCTCGCCTACCTGCAAAAGCAGGTCGCGTCAGCCGTGCATCGAGTACCTCCCGGGCACTACTTCGACCTGGAATGCCGTCCCAGCATGCCAATTTGCTGGGGCGGAGCTGCCACACTCTGCAATACTGCTGGTGGACCCGCGCACTCTTGCTGCCTCCGCGTCTGCCGTGCGGACGGGTGCAGTCCGAGCGCCCTGAGACCCACGACCTATGTTTGTGGCGGTAAGCGACGGAGGATTCTGGAGATGCCGAGGTAAGTACCGGGGCCTCCTACATGGAATGCATGCTCTCTACCATTGAGCTACATCCCCGTAGATAATTGGCAGTGTGGAGCGCAGCCTGGCCACGCCCCTTCACCGTCCTGGCGATCACAGGACCTACGACCGCCTGGTACGCCCAAAAGCACTGCTTGGTTTCAAACCATGGCCGCCATGGTGGGCCCGAACCCTCTTGCGGCATCGCGTCAGCAACCCCTGCCCACGAGGCCCAGCAATTGCTATGAAGGCAGGGGCGCCAGACGTGGGCAACGCTGCGCCGGCACAGGACCGTGAAAGGCCACACCCCCATAAAGGGAAGGGCCAGGCCAAGAGAGGGAGGAAACGAGCCCCGGGCTGATGGAGCCAACCACCGGTACCCCTAATACTGCCCAGAGGCATACTGCCAGGACCAGCACTAGCTTGGTGTCGCATGCAGGGAGCTGCGGCGAGCACGCCACCCCTCCCGGGTCCCGTTCCGTGGCCGTCCGTGATCCTAGCAGGACCAGGCCGTGGTAAGCGCGTGGCCCCCTTGGGCAGGGACCCCACCTTAGTGCTGCCAACCCGGAATGCCCCTTGCCGCAAGGGCATATGCAAGCCCTACCCGGTCCGGAGAAGACCCCCCATACGGGCAACCAGCCAGGGTTGCGACCAGCTCCCTGTGACCAGGATGTGGTCGGTCGGGGGGGGTCATGGTGTCCCGCACAGGGTAAAGGGGAGATGGGGTCAAACTCACCGCAAATTGCAGCCAGCAGCTCCAGACCCCACACGACGGGCACGTCCAGACGGCGTGACCCGAAGGCACAAAAGGAAAGCCAGATGGGCGGGGCAGGTATAAGTACCTTGCCCCCACCCTCTGATGCACTGGACGTGACGCGTGGCCCGTGCCAGACTTTGGGGACTCCCGGAGGGCCCCAACCACTATACATGTTGCTGTGCCTAATGTGGCACTAGGGTGGCCGCCCTCTTGAGTGGGCACACTGGCAGTGCTGCGGGCAGCCTCATTTCTGCATCTCTGGCGGGCCGAGGGCTCCTGGGTAGAACATATTAAGTGCATTAGACTACTGGGTGAGTGACAGCAGGCCTACCCAATAATCACCCATCCTTCCTGCCAGCTCCTTAACACGGCAAAGTGCTTATTGTTCCTCAGTTCTACACTCCTTCCTTGGAAAAACAGTACCAGCCACGCATGCTGAAACTACCGCAGGAAACCTGGGGGAGAGGATGTAGCCTTATGACTAGAGCTGTCGGCCTTGAAGCTGGAGAACCGGGTTCGAGTCTAGGCAACGACTCTCAACATCATGTGATTCTGGGCAAATTACTTAATCTCCCGGTGCCTAACAAAAATGAATTTGTCCATCTGATACCCGATATTTTTTGGTCTAGTTCGCGCTATATAAAACTCTGAAAAAAATAAAAATACCTGATTTATCTATTGTGTTTTTTTATTACAGTCCTGACATCTTGTAACTCACACGGCCTCTTTTCATTCTCAGTTTCACAATGTTTGCTTATACAGGTGTGAGAGAAGGAAGAAAGTGGCCTGACAGACACTCTCTTGTCTGTTGCTTGTCAGTACACACCCATGCTCTGCCTTACTCTAAGCTGCAAGCAAAGCTTACTGAGCAACACAGCCATAAGTATATCATGGGGGAAAAGGGGAAAATAGGATAACCAGATAACCGGATCCATCATTGACCTCAGGTGCACAAAGGTCATGGCCTCATCTAGTAGAAGCCTGTCATGCTGTACTCAGAGAGAGTACACACAGCACATCAGTCCCTAAACAACCAGTTGACTCATCTTCATCTCAAGATGGTCACCGGGACTGAGAATATACCAAAAATGAAGACTGCTGGCCAAATGTCACATCTATTCACTGACGCCTGATTCCCCATTCACCGATCTCCATCAGTCATGATTTTACATCTATCTGTGTTAGAAATGGGGGTCTCTAGTTGGCAGAGGTAGGTACCTTTGTCCAAATAGGGACCCCTGCTTCTAGTCAGGGTAAGGGGGATGCACACTTTAGATAACCCCTGCTCACCCCCTTGGTAGCTTGGCACGAGCAGACAAGCTTATCCCAAAGGCAATGTGTAAAGTATTTGTACCAACACTCACAGTAACACAGTGGAAACACCACAAAAAGACACCACACCAGCTTAGAAAAATAAAGTATCTTTATCTAAACTAAACAAGACCAAAACGACAAAAATCCAACATACACAGTTAAAAATATGACTTTCAAAAGGTTTCAAGAACTTGTACCATAGAAAACTATGGATGCGTGACTTTTCACCAAAGTACCTGTAGATGGGCCAAAGTTCACAAGCCAAACAGCCGCAGCGTCGGAAAACAAAGAGATGCGAAACTCCTGAGACCTTGGGGAGGCGATGCGACAGTCCAGCTGCACGCAGAGTAAGGGTTGCGTCGAATCCGGTCTGTACGGGGAGTGGTGCGTCGATTCTTCGTGACGGTTCTAGTCCGCGGGTGATGCGTCGGAAGAACTTGCCGCACAGGTACAATGCTTGGAAATCCGGGATGCGTCGGCGATCGATGCGGCGGTAGAAAGCAGCGCTGCGTCGGTCCTCTTCAGCCGCGATCCCTCGATGCGTTGATTCTTGCAGCGGCGAAAGGTGCTGCGGCGGTTTCCGCAGTGGCGCGGCGATGCGTGAAAATTCTTCTTGCGCCGTGGAGATGCATCGGGAAAACAGCCGCAAGAAGAGCGATGCGTCAGTTTCTGTAGTTCTTTGAGTTTCTTCTTTCTTCCAGCTCCCAAACAGCAGCTACAACCTATAGAAGCCCAAAACTGGCACAGGCACCTCTTGGCAGGCTAGAACTCACAGCAGCATAGTTCAGGGGAGCTGGGGGTGAAGCCGTTGTGTCCCTGAGACTTCAGAACAGCAGGCCAGCACACTTCAGGCCCTTGGAGATCTCCTTCAAGCAGGGGACATAGCACACAGCAAAGTCGTTCTCCTTTCCTTGGCAGAAACAGCAACTTCAGGTCAACCCCAGACACACAGCAAGGGCAGTACTTCTCCTCAGTCTCTCCTTGGCAAAGGTTCCTCTTGAATTCCAGGGATGATCTAAAGTTCAGGGGTTTTAGGTCTAATACTTATACCCCAAAATGTCTTTGTTCTCTTTGTGCAGGGGGCTCTGAGCCCAGTTCAAACCAGTTCTGGGGGGCACTCTGCAGGTGCACAACAACATCCATTGTCAGTGTGAGCCTTGGTTCCAGACACACCACAGGGGGGCGGAGCCAGCATTGTGGAAGGCAGGCACAGCCCTATTCAGGTACAGGTGCTACTCCTCCCGCCACTCCAAATGCAGATTAGGCCTATTCAGCCTAGTGCTGACTCATCCAGACTCCTGGAGCCACTGCTTCTCCCCAGCCCCTGTCACTCCAAAGCCAGACAGTCAATCCACAAACAGGCAGAGGCACACAGGATGGCTGAACAAGAAAATAGCCACTTTCTAAAAGTGGTATTTTCAAACACACAATTTAAAAAACATCTTTACTAAAAGATGTCTTATCAAATTCTGAGTTCAGGGATACCAAACTCCATTTTTCTATCTTATCCCTATGGGAAGATATGCTTGTAAAATGTCACTAAGCATTCCCCAGTTGCGGTGTTCCACTATCAGGACATGCTACACACACCAGTACATGTCCTACCTTTCACATACACTGCACCCTGCCCAGGGAGGTACCTTGGGCCTACCATAGGGGTACCCTATATGTAAGAAACGGGAAGGTTAGGGCCTGGCAAGTGGGTGCACTTGCCAAGTTGACATGGCAGTTAACAAACTGCGCGCAGGCACCGCGGTGGTAGGCCTGAGACATCTTTTCAGGGCTACTCATGTGGGTGGCACAATCAGTGCTGCAAGCCCACTAGTAGCATTTGATTTACCAGCCCTGTCACACTCAGTGCACTTTACTAGGGACCTACTGCTAAATCAAATATGCCAATCATGGATAACCAATCACAATAACAATTTATGCAGAGAGCATATGCACTTTAGCACTGATCAGCAGTGGTAAAGTGCCCAGTGTCCTATAGCCAACAAACACAGGTCAGGAAAAAATAGGAGGAAGAAGCAAAAGGTTTGGGGAGAACCCTGCAAACAGGGCCATTTCCAACAATCGGTAATTAACATTATGTATCCATCATCCGCAATCTAACCAAATTGCTCACTTACCTGACCATGTATAAATACATCTATGTATACATTCACTCGCTCACAGGCACACTCACTCACTCACCCATCCACTCACTCATACATTCATTAATTCCAGAAATTGACTGAGTACTCTATGCTCGAAGTTGGCTCCAGCTGGACACAAAACACCAAAGGCCATATTTACGAGTTTAGTGGTGCAGGGCAGTGCAGCAAGTCACCTGGAAAGGGCAGGAATGTATCCAATACGGCACATTCCTGTCCTTTTCCCTTGCACTGGTGCCGTTTTGGGAGCCTAGCCCCAACGCAGGCAACCTTGCACTATGTTGTAGACAGGATTGTTTGTGTGCCGGAAGGGGCACCTTCCTGCACAAAAACAATCCTGAGAGGCGTATTCCTCTCACACATGCAGCACACATAGAAAGAGGGAAAAACGAGGAGGAATAAAAATATTTCTATTCGTTACGCCTCCTCTGGGGAGGCATATCTTTTTTGCGCATTCCCAGGTTTACACGGTCTTGTAAATCTGGGAATGTGTCAAAAACCATGGGAATTGCGTGGGAACACCCATGCAACACCTATGGAATGCCTACCCAGGACAGAGTAATGCAATGCAGCGATTTGTGCTGCGTTGCGTTATTCAATATTTTTGGAGCCACTCAATGCCACGCAAAGCGGCTTTATGTGCCTTCAAAAATATGACTTACGGTTTGCGTCGCTCTTGTACCACGTCCTGTGGTGCGAGAGCGATGCAAACTGGGTCATAAATATGGCCCCAAATGTTGCCTCTAGAACAGAACATAGTAATCAGATGAGACACTTCCAGTGATATGTATATTGTGCAGTGTCAATACAACTTGCTATTTCTTATGGTCATATCCTCCCAAAAATCTCTTGTTCATCCTGCTGCCTTGACATATTGTTTACCCACTTTGAGATCAAGGGAAATTAACTCATGCATGACTGCTATCCATAGAGTAATTTTTGTGTGTGTGAGGGAATGGTGTTATGTTGCTTTCATGTACTGTGCATAAGATGGATGTCCTGTGCTGCAGTGCATAGTACACCTGTTGTTGTGTGCGTGCATAGGTTTGGTGCTCACCACTCACATCCCAGTGCTTGTTTATCCCATTTCCACCACAGTTTGCATCAGACCTCACCAGTACATATTGAAACTGCAATGAAAAAGAGAAATTGTTCTGCCTGTGCTTTTTGGGAGCGGGACAGTTGCAGTGTTGCTCCTCATGTTGGTCATGAGGGAAGTTTGCTCTGTTTCTCATCATGCTGTATTGTTTATGATATTCTGAGTGAAGTTCACCCTGCTGCTGCCAAGGAGGTACCTGTTTATGTGTGTCTTGCCAGAGTTTATTAAACTGTTCGATATGCAGAAACCAAACCGATTGGGTTTGTCAATGCTGTTATTTACAGATATGAGCAGATATTCACGGCACTCTATGGTGCACACTGTAATTTATAAAAATGCTGAAGACCCTGATTGACAAAGGCAACATCTATGTAATGCAGGAGACTTCAACCTTTTTAATGCCACCCCCTAGTAAAAAAAAGAATAATCTGGGCCCCCTCAATATTTTTCAAACTTTTTCTATTAAATTGACAATGTTTTAATATGTCTAGACGTATTTAAACATTGCAGTTAAGTTCTGTTACTGTTTTAAAATTGCAATCAAATACATGATTGCCAAACATACTATTCTGGTCAGGCAGGCCTTACTAACGATCCAGTCTTGGTCCTCAAGAGAAACACATTACTGCCAAAGGGGTACGAAACACATTGGCCTAGCCTCTGGGGGAAGAATATCCACAAGAAAACAACTTGATAGTGGAAATAATGGTAGAAAGCCTATTCCTCAAGCTAATACACAAGCAGCGGCCCCCATTAGGATACCGGCAGGAGAGGATTGTTTCAATTGTTACCACTGCTGTGTATTGCTATTTCTGTAACGAAGGACTGGTCAAAGAATGGTTTTCTCTATTAAGTTTTATGTAATGATTTAGTATATGTTAATTACGTTTTTGGTATGTCATAATATGATTTTTTACTATCTATTAATTTTGCTTTATAAAATTTGTTTGAATGTCGCAAATTCAAAAAAAGTCTGCCCTCTGACGACATGTTTTCAAAAGTGTTATAAAAAACCGAAGTGAATAATGAAGAATATGTGAATAAATCACAAGGGCTCATTCAAATTAAGTTATTGGTCCTCTTCTGTCGAGTCATCTCAACAATTTGATAGCTAGATCTTTTGATTAGCGTACACTGTAAAGGGGCCTAGTCTAGCTGCTGTTAAGGGCACAACCCCTTTTTTGCATAAAACTTTTAGAAAGTTGGCATTTTCTTGCCTTAACTTTTCAGTGCATATAGCCTGTCTCTGGTCACATGACTGGGTGTAGCTGATAGTTGGGCTTTATGTTTTCCTCCTAGACAGCCACACACAATCGGAAGCTTAGGTGTGGCTGGATGGGCCATTGTTGACAGGATAGGAGGGAGGAGCTGGGCACAGCCCTAATTTACACCTAAATAGACTGTGTCCTGCCTCCACACAAAGGGCTGAATACCCCCTGTAGATAGTCTGGATCCAGGTCAGGGAAGGAAAAATGCTTAGGGACTTCAAAGGGAAACCTCTGAATGTTTTTCCATCACTTCAAAGGCACAACTGGGTATAAATACTGGAACTCAGACACCAACACTTCAGTACACTTCTGGACCTGTGGATACTTTGCCATGAAGAAGGACTGCTGTGCTTCTGGAGAATTGCCACTCTTCTGGACAGCACTCTACTGGACTCCCGCTGTGCTGACCAGCTGACTGATGCCTCCTGCCTGGGTGAGAAGGACTGGACCTGCATCTCTTGAACCCAGAACCCCCGTGACTCCAAAGGCCAGTTGACTGGCCTCCTGACTTGAGCCTCAGGGACAGAAGGCTCCAACATCCTTGCACCTGGACTCTGCCATCTGTGAGTCTATCCTGCCAAGTAGGGCCATCCCAGCCCTGGACCCTCAGAAGTGAGCCTGAGGTGCTCTGCCAGCCTCTGTGGATCGCATCTCTTCTGCTGCGCAGAGCAAATCTGAGCAGACCGGATACATCGCCGCAATGCATGGATTGGAACCACCCCAAAGACCCGCATCACAGCACAGCCCAAAGCCGCATTGGAACCACTGCTGTGCAACATCCCCTTGCAGCCCTCGTCGACGCCCACATACTCCGCATCGCAACCTCGTAGCTCCTTGGAACCGATGCATTACCTCGACTGCGCGATGCATCCTCGACTGTGAACTTCACATCGCAAGCCCTCGTCGATGGGATCTTTGACTCCAATGCAACAAGACCTCGCACAGCAGTCTCACTGCATCTTGGAACCGACGCTTTGCTGTGGCTACGTGACACATCTTCGACGCGGATCCTCGCAACGCTCCACAAACCAGGATTGAAGGTACTTTGTTCAGCGGGCCTAACTGAGTCCCTGTAGCTGGCCCACGCTCCATTGCGGTCAGCTTGAACCTATAACTTTGTCCTGGAACGGCGGGACTAGATTTCCACAATTGGCGCTTTACACCGTTTGGCACTATTTTTAATAAAATCTTTCAAACTGAATTTCTTCGGTTCTACTGATTGGATTTTTGTCGTTTTGGTCTTGTTTTATTTATTAAAAAATATTCTCATTTTCTAACTTTTTTGAGAACTCCTTTTGTGGTGTTTCACTGTATAGCTGTTTGAAGTGTTGCAGTAATACTTTACAAATTAACTGTGAGTTAAGCCTGACTGCTCTGTGCCAAGCCACTCGAGGGCTGAACACAGGTTAATTTAGGGTCTACTTGTGAGTTCACCCTATGAAGAATTGTGGTTGCTGCTTGAGAAGAGTTTCACCCCCCTCAATCAGTAACCCAATTTCTTATAGTCATCCATACTGGTAGGCATTATATATTAAGAGTCTGGTGAAACGAAGGGGCAGATTACCTACATTTTCTCGATGTGCAATAAACAAAGTTGCTGCGATGTGTGAAAAGGATAGAGCACAACAACATCATATCTCTTAAAATGTGTTTATGCTCTCTCCACTAGTGCTGATATGCCTTAGGCTGCCTTGTGCCAATGCATGCTCCCTTGCACCATTGTTTGATCAAAAATAGCAAATGGCATCATTTTGTGATATCCCCTTCCAAGGATACTTTAATCAAGAAACACTAACCTAGTACTTGGTTATTCTTCAACAGCTCACCTGCTGTAGGCATTGTGGTAGGCTGGCTCCACAGCTTGGAATAATGAATACTACCATCACTGTTCCCAGTATTCATTTTCTGTGTGGCTACTCCCCTCTGGTTCTTCCTTCTCAGATGCAACTCTTCACACAGCTACAGAAAACAAAACCAAGGATTGAGAGCAATGTCCGGTTTCTTCATAACAGTGAGAGATCTTCACTGAAAGCAGAAGTGCTTGCCTATAGAAGTGCCTCCTGGCTCTGTAGACTTTCAATTTTCTTTCAAGAGTTCCTTGATGTTTCTTACATTAGGAGTTAAATCTCTTTCCTGGCTCTCTCAAGTGGCCTGAACAAATAAACTCCTACAGGGCTTCCAACTCTGAAAAAGTTCTCACAGTTTTTAAAGAATGGTATCTTACTCCAGTAGCTCAGGTGTGTGCTACAGTTCAAACTGTACAATCAAAAAACAGGGGGAGGTAGAGGTTAAGGTTAGGTTCACCCTCCTTACTGAATGCAGTTCCACAAAATCCGGAATACCGGAATTAGAAACCTAACCATAGGAAGAACAGGGAGTCCACTGAACATGTGTGAAAAACCCTCTTTCCAGAAGAAAAATTCTTTTCTTGAGTCCCCTCACCCACCAGGGTTACCCCTAGGTCGAATGCTTCATCATTGGGGTCCTCTCAATCCGCTGCGGATTGAGGCGTGCTGCAACTTGCAAACTACGCAGGGGCACTTAGTTTTTGAAAAATATGTGTGGTGCAGTGATGTGGAGTGGGAAAAATAGGTTAAAAATACCTAGCTAGTGAGCTAATATTTTATTCCTGCTCCTAGTCGGTATGTTTTAAAATCAGGGGTTAATACCAGGGAAAGACCTAACTGTAATGAGTATGGTGTCCCTAGTCCGCAGCGGATTGAGAGGACCCCAATGATGAAGCATGCCACCTAGGGGTGAGAGGACTCTAGAAAATAATTTTTCTTTCTGGAAAGAGGGTTTTTCACACATGTTCAGTGGAATCCCTGTTCTTCCTATGGTTAGGTTTCTAATTACGGGATTCCGGATTTTGTGGAACCACAGTTCAAACTGTCCCTACGGATGGAAGTACAGAATACTGAGTAGGCAATATTGAGATGCCTTAATATCAGACAAAATATTAAGGAGCAAAGTATCGAAATATTTGCACAGTACGATATACATATCTTCAAGGTACACAGTTGTGGAGTAAATAGCAAATCTATACTTACCTATATGATCTTACTTCCTCGATATTTTGGCTACGATATTAAGGTAACTTGATATTGCCCATTTAATGTTCAGACTACAACCGTTCCTCAATGCCTAGTAGGGGCGGCTTCTGCTTTAGGGCTTTGGGGCTCCGTCTCTCTTATTTGTATGGCTTTACATTTTTTGTGTCCATCTAGCATTTCATAAGCAGTGTCCGAAGAGCCTGACTACTTAACACTCTCTCTCAGCATAGACAGGCAAGGGTGAGAGGCCCAATGCGCACATGCAGGATTTTTTTCTCATGTAGGGCTTACCTATTAACAGCCTGTGCGTTCCATAATAATGCTGCTGATGAAACTAGTCTTACAGGGAGTAGTGGTGGGCGAGCCACTGAAGGCTCGAGCCAGGCTCAAGCCTGATGCCTTGCTTTGCGAGGGCCTGTTGGAACCTTGGGCTCATAATGAGCTGAGATTACAAATGGCTTCTGCCTGCCACCCTCCCTCTACCTAGGATGTGCCCTAAGGGCAAGAGCTGCAGACTTTGGAACTGGGAAACCAGATTCAAGTCTCTGCATTGTCTCAAGATCCTGTAATTCTAGGCAAATCACTTAATCTCCCCCATGCCTAAAAAACATGAATATGAGCTTGTGTAATTCACTGGTGCTTTGGGTAGCGTTGGCGCTATATAAAAAATCCACAAAGAGGTAAAAACAAAGAGTTAACATAAGCAAAAACAAATACATACCAATTTAGTGGCAAATTTAACCAGAAAAACTGGTTAAATCACAGCTTCCCAACTTAAACTGTGTGTTTATGGGCAAATAATTTATTGTATCAAAATTCCTTTTTCATCATTATCCCTTAAGAAAGCGCTTTCAAAAATGTGAGTTCAGGTTACCAGTTGCACAAAAACCTATTGTGTTTGATTTAATAGACTATAATCTTGCTATAATAATCTGAGCCACGTACAGGGTTTACATGACAACTGTCTTGCCTCTTAGTTGGTTCATGTTTAAAAACTATCACTTTTAATAAGTACTTAGTGCTGTGTTATAATATTACTTATGAATGTCAAAGCATTTACGCATTAAAGAAATACATTTTTTAATTCTGAAGAGACTTGATCATATTTTACATGATATTCGCTTATGATTAACATAGAAAATATTTTCAAGGCTCGGCTTGTGCAAGGGCTCTAAGAGCCGAGCCAGACCCTTGATTCAGCTTTGGATCGGCTCCCTCTGTTAAGTGGTTGGCTCGCCCACCTCGAACAGGGTGATGCAGACTGAAGCCCTGCATGATGATGACAGGCCTCTCACGTAACTGGGAAAAAAGAAGTTGTACAGCAGTCTGTCTTCAGTGTTTGTTTGAAGACAAACTGTCCGCCTGTGGGTGTACTTTGGCCCAGCTGAAATGTATTTAAGTGAATTAGATTTTTTTTTTTTTTTTTGCAGTTTTATATAGCGCGAACTCGACCCGAAGGTATTGGAGCGCTTTACATGAGCACCGGTTACGTTACACAAGGACACATTCATGTTTTTTTTTTGGTGGGCACAGGGAGATTAAGCGATTTGCCCAGAATCACAGGATGTGGACGCGACCCCGAGGTTCGAACCTTGGTTTCCAACTCCAAAGTCGGCAATCTAGCCGTCAGACCACATCCTCTCCCCAATTGCATATAAGATCGCCACCCCATGTTCGAACCTTCTTAGCAAAATGCATCGCATTTTTTTTTCAAATAAGCAATCAGAAATGGCTTGAATATCTTCATGTTAGGGAGGCAGTGTCATTAATATTTTACATTATCTAGAGTGCAAGGAGCAGGCCGACCTCCCAGACTGTAGGCTGCCTCCTCTGTCTGCTTTCCCCAAGTACCCCCTTCAGGGACTGCGCCTCCCCGTGGGGCAGCGCTTAATGTGCCACTTATCTGAGAACTAGTATTTGAATCATGTAGGTGCTGCCATTGTATAAATCGTTTTTTAAGGAATTTCACTTGATTGCATAGCATGTTACTGTATTTGTTTTCTTTTTAATTTTTTATCTGAACGACTTCATCTAGGGCCATATTTTTCAAGGGGTTGCTCCGCTTTTGCGCCATGCAACGGTTGAAAAAGCAATGCAACCTTGAAGATGTGATTCATCATGCCACACAAGGCCCCCTTGCGTGTCTTGAGTGGCTTCATAAACCCAGAGTAACGCAATGCAGTGCCAAATCGCTGCCTTGTGTTACTCTGCCCCAGAGAGGTGTACCATGGGTGGTGCATGGGTGTTCCCACACAGAACCCACGGATTTTGATGAATTCCCAGATTTACCATTACTGGTAGACCCGGGAATGCGCCAAAATCCTACGCCTTCCAGGGGAGGTGTAACGAGGAGAAATATCTTTATTTTGCCTCGTTTTTTCCTCTTTCTATGTGTGCTGCAGAAACAGGAACATTCCTCCGGGGATTGTTTTTGTGCAGGAAGGTGCACAAAAAAATTTCATTTGATCACATAGCATGTTACTCTATTTGTTTAGTTTTTTTATTTTGCATCAAGGGGTTGCTTCGCTCTTGCTCCACTTAACAGGTGCAAAGGTAATGCAACCCTCAAGATGTAATTTATCACGCCACGCAAGGACCCCTTGTGTGTCCTGAGTGGCTTGATAAATCGCTGCGTTGGATTACTCTGCCCCAGGGAGGCTTTCCATGGGTGGTGCATGGATGTTCCCATGCAAAACCCATGGATTTTGAAGCATTCCCCGATTTACTATTGCTGGTAGACCTGGGAATGTGCCAAAATGCTACGCCTGCCCAGGGGAGGCATAATGAGACGTAATATCTTTATTTCTCCTCCTTTTTCCTCTTTCCAGCACACACAAAAAGAGGAAAATGCCTCGGGGATTATTTTTGTGCAGGAAGGTGTCCCTTCCTGCACAAAAACAATCCTGCTTACAATACAGGCACCCTTGCACCATGGTGAAAGAGTGCCTGCGTTGGCGCTAGGCAGCACATTGTACGTCAGCACTGGGAAAAGGCAGTAATGGTGCAAGGGTGCCTGCTTTGCATTGCATGCAGGATTGTTTTTGTGCAGGAAGGGGCACCTTCCTGCACAAAAACAATCCTGAGAGGCATATTCCTCTTTCTATGTGTGTTGCAGAATAAGTAACGAGGAGAAATAAAGATATTTTGCCTCGTTATGCCTCCCCTGAGAAGGCATATCTATTTGGTGCATTCCCAGGTCTACCAGTGATGATAAATCTGAAAATGCACCAAAATCCATGGGAGTTGTGTGGGAACACCCACGCAACCCCCATGGAAGGCCTTCCCATTGCAGAGTAACGCAACGCAGCGATTTGCGCTGCTTTGCGTTACCCCGATTTATCAAGCCACTCATGGCTACACAAAGTGGCCTTGCATGGCTTCATAAATCACATTTTAGGGTTAGTGTCGCACATGCACCACATTGCGTGGTGCAAACGGGACGCAAACCCTTGATAAATAGGGCCCTTGATTCATAACGTGAAATGTGTGTTTTTGCTAGTAATTGACATTGACTTGCATGGTTCCACACCAGGGCAGCATATTAAAAATGTGAACACGTTTACATCTTTTTAAATGTTCGATCCATACTTTTTGTTGATAAGTTTAGTAGCACCGGATAACTGAAATCAAATGCAAGACCCTCCTTTCCCACTGGCTCCGGGCGAGCAAGGTGTGAGTTATTAGATTGGAAAAAAGGCAGCGCACACTTACATAGTGTGATTTCCCAGCATATCTCGCTACGCCGTAGCCACTCGCCATAAAGTTAAATCATTTTAAGAAGGTTGATCAGAGATGAACAGTGATCCAACTGGACAAACGTGCTGCTGCTTGGATAGATTTTTGTGCTGACTGATCAGTGCTCATTTCAGTTTTTTTGAAGGTGCAATTTTAGCCTCCATCCTCGCAGATACTTGTAATCTGCAGTGTGTTTTAACTGGGTGCAAGAGGCTGTGACTGCTTCCCCTTGTCCCACCTGAAGTACTTACGTATGCATGTAGGACACGAGCTCCCATGCCCCAGAATGGAAAGCCGATGTTACAATGGTCCAGATGGAGTTTGCAGGGGAGATGGAACCACCTGGCAGCTATACTGTCACTGATCTGTTGTGTTGAGTCATGTCATGTTATCCTAAAGCAGGCCCTGCCCACCCGAGAGCTCAGATAAAGTATCCCAAGGAGTCTGCCCCAAGCACACTAGATTTAAAGGATATGGGATTGCTATACACATGAAAAACCTCTTAAGTGTCCTTGGCCCATGCATGAGGGACTCACCCTGATGGTTTGCGGTGGAGTTTAGAGCTCATAGTCATGTTTATCTGATTATAGAGTCAGAACTGCAGGTCCCGCCATACACAGTCACATCCTTTAAAGGACGGGTTACTCATACACGGACATGTGAAACCTAAGACCTTTGCTATGGAGGAAAATAATGACAGCATCATGGCTGCCATGACAATTGTGTCACAACCATGTACTGTGCCTCTTTAGCATTATCACCGAAAATGGCAGGTCTTATTTTACATTCGACATTATATGTACGGGCCAGTAAATTCAAACATGCAAAGTGCGTAGCAATCAATAATGCAGCAGATGCAGTGGCCCCAGGGCCTAGAGGTCTAAGGTGCCCCCTCCACCCAAATCACAGCCGTTTTTACTGCCTTAACTGGGAATGGGAGCTTGGCTTCCTTGCTTGCTTTAGGGCCATATTACTGTGCCCGAGGAAAATAGAAGTGGCTAAATTTGACCCTCCTGCCATGGAGCTAGTTTTCACATAGACCGCACTTCTCTGGAATAATTCCAACTTTCTTACATGCCCTGGGATGCATGGGAGCTGAAAGCATTTGTATGGATGTATGTTGATAAAGCGGGATTCTTATCTTATCTTACCATCACTAAGAATCCTCAGGTTGTCTGAATCTTTTTACCTGCTGAATAGTGTGAAGGGAAGAAACTCCAATCCGGTTATGCAACAATTTAGAATTCAACTTTGACTCCAAAGATCACTGACTCCGAATTCAAATTTTAGGGGTTTATTACAAAGCCAAGAATAACTGCACATACAAGCACCTCAACACGAGGTTAAAGAAATAAATGGGCACTAATACAAACATCATCCTACGCAGGAGTCTCATCCGACTCAGGATAAGAAGGATCGTTAGCTCCAGAAGCATTAAACTAGCAATGACGGCTCCAATCTCTATATTATTCTTCATTTACCTAATAAAGAGAAAAGCATTGATCTGTCCCTACTCTACCACTAAGGTGACATCCCTACTTAACAAGTTTCCCCAGGCAAGAGTAGAAAAAGGTAAAGGTGTCAGCTGAGAAGACTTCCTAAGAAGTGCACTCACTTAGCATTTGAGCTCATTCTAAGATGCTCCTTCCTAACTAGATCTCTCTCTTTCGCCCTTCTCTCAGGTCTCCTCTACCTCCAAACTGCTCTCCTCCCTCGGGGCACTATCCCTAATACAAAATCCACATACAATAGAACACGCCCTTGTCACGCCCCTTCGGCCAGGTCTTCCTTCTCGTACTTTTCCATCGAAACTCTTACTTCATCCAGGACGGTTACAGTGACCTTGGGTCCCCGGCACCTTCTCCGCTGAAAGTATCATCCCTGCATTCCAGTATACTCCCATCTCAATGTCTCCCACCATCCTAACTCCTAAAACAAAGAGCCAGTCTTTCACTAACGAGGCATGTGTCCTTGCACCTGCAACAGATAATACATTCAACAACTTTCCTCTGTGCGAAATCTACCGTCGGTGCCCAGAGAGCCTTCCCAAGAGAACACCTTCTCGGCCTACAAAATAAGCTAACATAAGAACGAACAGGCCTTTCTTTGACGTATATGCAGTCAGGCCTTTACACAATTTAAACACACAATTCTAATCACTTGATAAGCATTGGTTCATTACATTTCATATGCGAAAAAGTGAACTACACGTGCAACTTAATATGGTACACGTTTAAACTACTGCATCTCAATTTATACATGAGCTAATTCATTTATGCATCGTTTTAAACGCGTTTCAGTTAAGCATTACATTTGCATGATTATAATAGCACAATTACTCTTCTATTCACTCTAATAAATGCAGTTTAGAACTACATTTTACTGGCCATTCATTAATATATATCTGGATATATGCGGGTGCTGACTAACAGTGATTATGATGCACCCCTACAAATTTCTCGAGAACATGGCGCTCTATCAGTTCCCCCCTTTGATGACTCCTGTCATCACACTTTTACAACTCTTCTTGGAGAAAGAACCGATCTAAACAGAACTTGTTGCCATTCTCCCCTGCCGGAATCTCTCCAGACTCTTAATATTTCGATAGTGACTGTCCTGCAGTCTAGCCATTATCGTCTCATTTTCTCTCAAAGCTCTCTCAACTCTGCCCGTCTTATACCACTTGTATGCTCTGATAAGACCCCACAAGCAAACCACACAAATCACAACGATAATGAGAGGTCTCAGAACATAGCCAAGGAAACCCTTTCCCAAATTTTCAAACCAGCTTCCCACTTGGCCAAATCCCTTGCCAACTTTCTCCCAAACTCCATCTTCAGTCAAATCCTCTATCTTAGTATGGATCGTAGTGATGTTACTTATATATGTCTCCAGATCCTTGCTGTTGCCTGGTATATAAGTACAGCACTCTTGAACTTTCAACATTCTACAGACTCCGCCCTCTTTGGCCAATAGAACATCCAAAGCAAGACGATTCTGCAAAACCATTGTCCTTATCAACAACATCTCTCCATCCACAAGTATCAATGACTTTGCTGTATTCATTGACAATTCATCAACCACAGTCGCCAATCTCCGGATCTTCACATCATTCAGGATCACTCCCAAACTTGGTATAATCGCTCCAAAGATATCTCCTACTATCGCTCCTGCACTCGCACCTCTCTTCACTCTCGAATGCTTTCCACCTTCCAAAAGTTCCAAATCCTCTGCATGGTAAATCTTTGGAAATATTATTCCCAAATAACACGTGCCATACCAGTTCGCTGGCAATCTCACATAAGCATTCCTTCCACACACATAATACACCGTAGGTATCACTTGTACAGGACCTTGCAGAAAATTCTTTGCTGATTCCTCCATAGTGAAAACATGATCACACTCACTCTGTCCCACAGAGACCTTATCATAATAGGTCTGCACACGTCTCACGCACAACTTCCCCCTTTGCACCATATCCAATGCTATTGGGCCATAACTTCCTTTCGCTCTGTGTAATCTCTCCTCGTCTGTCCAATCTACAGGACTATCTCCGGTATTACGTGTTTGTGTTAGTTTTCTATATCTATCTTCTACCTGATTTACAAACTTTTTCTCTACTTCTGTTAATGCACATGTTAAATTGTGTCTATGGGCATAGGCTGTATCTATATTCGAAGTCGGTATGAAGTACTTTCCAAGTCTATCTTCCACCTTGTAATAATCGTACTTGTTCAAATGTTTATGGGCAGGAACCTCTGAAAGCACGGCATCATAGTTGGAAAAGAAATACTCATAGTGACCTCTCCCATAAAACATACTAAGTAACAAACTACACGAAATTCCATAAGTCAGTGGAAGATGGTGGTATCTAATACCCTCATCCACTGAAGCTGGCAACTGCATACACACATAACAATCTTTCGCATCCATCGCATCCACGTACTCATATAGCAGCTTAGCATAAGCGTTAAGCTTAAAATCACCTCTAGACAAATCTACATGCAACCTGCAACTCTCTTCTATTAGCAAAGCTCTTTCAGCTCCTATGTTTTCCTCCTTTTTGCTAGGTGTAGTGGGTGTAGGAGTCCCTTGTACCCCCCCCACTGCTAGTTCGTGTGGAACCACATATGAAACTACAACTACTATGATTATAGAAACTATCACACCCCCTATAAATGTGCCTACTATCAATTTGGATCTACGGTGTGGATCTCCAGCCTTCATGATTTCGAAAAGCTCTCAAAGTTCTTGGTTTCAGCAACAAACACTCAAAAGTCTCTGTCTTCTTCACGCGTGACTTGCTTAACCAGTTCGAACAACACTCCGAAACAGCTGGAAATCCCCCTGTCAGCTACAGTTCCTTATTTACATAGTCCAGAAAAAGACTTCCCTAAGTCCTCGTTCCTCTTCTGCGGAAAGTCCCTAAGTTTATTCTTCTTCCACTCGGACCTAGGTTATCTTCTCCTTTAGACTTTTTATTTACTACAAGTTTATACTCAGCCCAAAATAAGATCAGATGCAAGTGCTTCTAAAACATGATGCAAAAGTTCAAGACGAAGAATTATAATTTCATGTGAAGGTGGCTCAAACCCAAATGACGGAAATTCAAGTCGATGCAAAACCAATTGTCGAACTTTACTCAGAAGTGGGGGATTCGGAACCGTGAGGGTCAGTATTCCTTCGATTTCGAGCCCTGGCACTAACAGCACCACATTCAACACCACGTTCAGGCTCTTGCTGACCACCAGCATGGACCTCAGTCTCCCTGAACTCACTACACCCGGCATCAGTCACTGCGTAAGTCCACTCCGGGGTAGCGTATCTCTGTCAAGGTATTCTGGTTCTTTTCGACCTTCTCCGACCTTCTTGAGCCTGCTCTCTGTCACTTGCTTCCGATTCAGACGTCTCAGACACTGGAGCAAGATCTCTTTCGGGTGCCAACCTCAGATTCAGTTGCCTCTGTCTTCCAGGCCAAGCCTCCTCTGTTCTGGTTGTTCTTCCGCTTTCCCCCTCTATACCCTGTGCACCACTTCCTTCTTCTGCTGAATTTGACTCTACTCCACCAACAGCAACACCTCCGTCATCCGAGTCAAAGTCGGGGTTCTGATTGTCGGAACCCTCTTCTGCTTGTTCCGGTGCACAACCAGCTGCATCAGCGGCCCTCACAGCTTAACTTGTCCTCTCATGTGGCCCTGCCACATCAGCTGGATTTTCATTCATGAGAGGAGCTGTTTCTTCCGAGGGTGCTGAAACTCTGCAGGTATGGGAAGCATGCACCCAATTCGGCAATCCTCCGCACTTCACTGCTGTGTTCGTCACCAGTATTACCTGGTACGGGCCTCGCCACCGAACATCTAGACAGCTCTTCCTCACGTGCTTTCGAACAAGCACCCAATCTCCTGGACACAGGTCGTGGCACAGATCACTCGAGGCAGGAACAGCTGCAGCTTGCACCTGCTGGGACACAGAACGGACCACATCAGCTAGTCCTTTACAGTAATCGAGAATCAAGTCATCAGTGATGTTTATCAAAGCTGTAGCTGGTACTGCTGGCAATCGCATCGCCCTCCCCATCAGAATCTCATGTGGAGATAACCCCGTTCTCCTGTCGGGGACACTGCGAATACTCATAAGCACAAGCGGCAGGGCATCAGGCCACTTCAGAGACGTTGATTAACACACTTTTGCCTTCCGGGCTTTCAAGGTTCCATTAACCTGTACCACTATCCCAGAAGCCTCTGGTCGATAACTGCAATGTAGTCTCTAATCGACATTCAATGCGGCACAAAGTAACTTCATGATTTCACTGTGGAAGTGTGTTCCTCTATCTGATTCCAAAGAGGTTGGAAAACCAAATCTCGGGATAAGTTCCCTCAACAATAACTTAGCCACTGTGAGAGTGTCACACCTACGTGTTGGATAAGCCTCCACCCACCGTGAGAATAAACACACCAGCACCAAAATGTACCTCAACCCATTGCACTTGGGCATCTCAATGAAATCTAGCTGCATCCTATTGAAGGGTCCTCCTGACCTCCCAATGTGACTCAATGTGACCACAGTCTTCTTTCCAGCATTCATCTGTTGACACGTAACACATCTCTGACAAACTGCTTCAGCAATTGCACGAAATCGTGGGTTATACCATGTCTGTCTAAACACACGCACCATTGCATCTCTGCCAAGATGCACTGGACCATGTATCAGTCTCGCCATCGGGCTCAACAGATTCTCTGGCAACACCGCTCGACCATCACTGGAAACCCAAACATCAACATCTCCTCTTTCACATTCTGCTCTGATCCACCCATCTCGTTCTTGATCTGAAACCTCAACCTGCAGTCGCTTGAGTTCCTCCCAAGTGTCTGCCATGGCCAACATCATGCTGAGCTCGGTTCTTTCTTGGCTCTCTCCTGTGTAACCCCCTGTGAATATACATCCTTGCTCTGCACAAAAGCGGGCAACTTCATCGGCATAGTTGTTTCCTAAAGAGACAAAATCATTCCACTTTCCATGAGCAGCACATTTGACTACTGCGATTTCCTTCGGACATTGCAATGCATCTAGTAGTTGTCTCACATATTCTCCATTCCTAATGGGTGAACCAGATAATGTCATAAATCCCCTCTGTGACCATAACTGTCCGAAGTCATGAACCACACCGAACCCATATTGGCTGTCCGTGTAGATCGTGATTCGGATTTGATCAGCGGCCAAACAGGCACGAGTCAAGGCAATGATCTCAGCTACCTGTGCGGAGTGTACTCCTTCTAGACAAGCAGCCTCAACTACTCCTGAGATGGTACATACAGCAAACGCTGCTCTCAACTGACCAACACTGTCTCTTAGGCACGAACCATCGACAAAGAAAATTTCATCAGGGTCAGTCAGTGGTTCGTTAACAATGTCAGGTCTCGGTTTGGTGCATAGCTCAGTCACATCAAGACAATCATGGTCTTCACAATCTTCATCATCTGTATTCGGTATGGGCATTAAGGTCGCAGGGTTTAAGACAGAGCACCTTTTCAGAGTCACATTCTCTGCGGCAAGTATGACTTGCTCATACCTCGTTAACCTGTTATTCGTTAGGTGCTGGGTCTTTGTCCTGGTCATTAACAATTCAACAGAGTGTGGTACATAAACTGTCAGAGGGTGACCCATTAAGATGCTTTCACATCTTTCAATGCTGACACCTGTTGCAGCAACGGATCTGAGACATCCGGGCAACGCAGAAGCTACTGGATCTAAAGTAGCTGAAAAATAGGCAACTGGTCTACGGACACCTCCATGGTTCTGAGCTAAGACTGACAATGCACAACCTTCTTTCTTGCAACAGAACAGTGAGAAAGCCTTGTTGTAATCAGGCATTCCCAAAGCTGGTGCACAACACAAGCCCTCTCTCAGGCTTAGGAAGGACATCAAGCATTCCTCGTCCCATGGTACCGGATCACTCACATCCTTGTGCGTGAGCCTCTGCAAAGGCTTTGCCTTCAAGGAAAAATTGGGAATCCACTGGCGACAATAGCCGACCATTCCCAAAAACATCCTGACCTCCCTCTGAGTGGTAGGCACAGTCATGTTCATTATTGCCTCAATTCGATCTGGTGACACCTTCCTCTTGCCTTTCTCTATTCTGTGACCCAAGTACTGCACTTCGTTCAGACAGTACTGCAACTTGTTCTGAGACACCTTGTGTCCGTTCTCTGCCAAATGATTCAATAGGGCTATCGTGTCTATCCTGCAAGCGTCTTCTGTTTCTGAGGCAATAAGCAGATCGTCTATGTACTGCACGAGAACTGAGTTCTGTGGCAATACGAAACTTTCAAGATTCTTCTTCAAGATCTGCTTGTAAATCCGTATTTGTAAAGCGCGAACTACTCACCCTTACGGGTCTCAAGGCGCTGGGGGCCGTCGTGGAAATTAAGTGAGCTATTGCCCAGAGTCACATGGTGCTGAGCTGAGCTGCCGCCGGAGCCATGGATCGAACCCTGAGCCCTGTGCTCCGAAGTCAGCTTCCCTGGTCGCTGCACCACACCTCTCCACTGCTTAAAGATCGATGGACTCTCTGTATACCCTTGAGGGATACGACACCACGTTAACACATGATTTTCCAGCCGGAAGGCAAAAAGAAATTGGCTTTCTTCGTGGAGAGGTATCGAGAAGAATGCTTGACACAAATCAATCACAGGAAACCACTCAGCTTCACATGGGATCTGAAACAGTATCACTGATGGATTCGGTACCACTGGACAACATGGAACAACTATCGTGTTGACCTTTCGCAGGTCTTGCACGATCCTGAACTTCCCACTCGGTTTCTGTAGTCCCATGATGGGTGAGTTACATGGGCTTCCTCTTATCTCCTTCAGAATTCCCTGCTTGATCATGGACTCGATTACAGGTTTAATCCCTGCAATAGTCTCGGGTGACAGGTTGTACTGGGGCATTCTAGGGAATTCGATATTCTGCTTAATCTGTACAGGTTCAACCCCTTTGATCAGTCCGATCTCTTCTCCCATGAAGTCCCACACCTCATGTGACACAGAATCTCTCAAATCTAGTAGAAGTTCCTCCACTGTCACCACAGGATACATTTCTATGCACAAGTGCTGATTAGCAACTTTGAAGGTGGCATCATCATCCTTCGTCTGGACCTCCACTCCCCTAGGTGGGCAATAGATGGTGCAATTTAACTTACACAATAGATCTCTTCCTAACAGACAGACTGGACTCGAATCACACACCACAAACTGATGTCTATCTCGGAAAGAGCCTATTCTCACTGGAATCGGTTCAGTCAATGGGCTAGTTATCCTCTTGTTCACCACTCCAACAACTTGGATTGATTGTCCCGAGAGGGGTAGGTTGGGGACTACTGCTGATCTTACAGTAGACCGGGTAGCACCAGTGTCAACCAAAAGGGTGGCAGGATGACCATCAATGTCTGCCTCCACAAAAGGTCCTCTCTGGTCTACCTCCAAGACTGCTCCAAGTGTGCAATCTTCCTCCCCCCTCAGGCACCGTCAGGCCAACGGGTCTGGGCTGTACTCATCATACCCTTCGAAAAGGGACATCTGCTGGTAAGTCCGCATTCCTTGCGAAATTCCCGGTGGCTGGGGAACTTGCACCTGTGGGTGAAACGTCCCCCCTTTCATCGATCTGGGCCTCGTCACAGTATTGACTACCTCCGGCACGGGTGCCTGAACCCCTTCTACCTCCTGTTGCACCTGATTGGCTGGGTTCAAGGGACACTCGCGCTTCCAATGTCCAATCTGGTGACAAAGATGACACGCAGTGGTCTTCTTCAATGTCGCCACATCCATTCCCCTCTTAGGATCTACAGGTTTCCCTTTTCCCTGACCTTGCACATTCAGGTTCCCTTGATTGTGTCCCTGTCTTCTTCCCAGCGTCCCTCCGTTAGGCTGGACCTGAGCTGGTTGCATCTGCACAAGCATCAGTTTGTCCTTCTGCTTCCGGTGCTTCGAGTCTACTTCATCACTACAGTACCTCGCATACCGCAAGATTTCATCCACCGGCTTGTTCTGCCAACAGATCAAATGTTGCTGTATCATAAGACTAACCTCTGGTCTCAATCCTAGGACAAACTTTGAGACAAACTGTCCCATATCCTTGGGGTCTAAGGTATCTAGTCCACTATACTGTTTAAAAGCTTGCAAGAGTCGTTCATAATACTCATGCACTGTCTCCTTTGGTTCCTGAACAGTTCGATCTATCTTAACCCAATCAATGTCTTGAGGTGAGATCTTCAACTTCAACCATGTAATCACTTGTTCGAACTTTTTCATGACTATAGTTGATGGACCGTTTGTGACAGCATCCCTTTCAGGTTCGGAGGTCGGCCACTCAACTGCAATTTTACAAGCTGACCATAAGTCTCCTAGTACTACAAAATCAAACAAGGTGTTCAAATCAATCCACAATACCTTCGAAATTTTAACAAAACGGTCGACCTGTTTGTACCACTCTACTGGTTTTTCCCTCAGCCGAGGAAAATCATTTGTAAATGCAGCCAAATCACCTCTACTCCATGGCACATGCACGTACCCTCCGTTCTGTACTTCTCGTAAAGGATAGTTCTCTACTCCTGACGTCCCTCCCCCCGGAGGCGGCGTCTCTCTTTTTGGATATCTTCTTCTTAGACCACCTTTCCTCCCATTTGTTAAGCATGACCCATATACGCATCCCTACAATCAGGTCCTTGGTATGTGTCCTCAGTCCTATGACCCTTTTCTCTTCCAGCTCTTGGTCACTGTATTGCAACCTATGGGATCCTTGCAACGATTTTGTTTTAGTCAAATCCACCTCATATTTCTTTGCCAATTCTGTCAATTTCTCATGTGCTGCCCTCGCTTTACGAGTCACATCCTTTGCTACAAACAGCAGCTCATCTGGTTCATAGATCTCTATTCTATCCAAAGGCAGATTCCCGCTAATCATTTCATCTACCTCTGCCTTCAACCTCACTACATCCAACATCCTTGCCCTCATGGCACTCCTCAAAATTTCTCAACAAGCAGCACCATTCCGTTCATCATAATCACAACTTTGTTCTCGTGGCTTACTCTCTTCTATCGTATTCCTAGAAACTGGTCTATTTCCTGAGTTGTCTTGCTCCACATCTCCTGCCATCCCATCACTCTGATTCCTCACAGGTGGTACCCACATTCTCAAGTCTGATCTGGACTCGACCAAAGACCTTGGTCTTACCGGTCTCACATCCACCTGTCCCCTAGAGGAGTCTGTGGTGGCTGGCAATGGCGTGCTCGTTTCTATGGGCTTCGGAGAGTGGGCCATTCCCTCCTCTACACCATTCCCTCCCACGCTGATCCCCTCTCTCCCTGTCGTCTGCGATAGACTTCCTTCACTTACTCGATCTGGGTCATACACTGATACTATAGGAACAATAGTAACAGGTACCGTCAGGGCATCCGGCAACCTCACACTTCCCATTGAAGGTTGTGTTCCCACTCCCTCCGTTCCTGTGGAGATTTTTCCCACTACTCTCACATTTGTCTGATTCTGTGACTCTCCAGTCCCTCCTGCCACAGTCGACTTTCCTTCGCTATAATCTGGATTTAATGGAGGTGGTCTCTCTGACAGCAGTCTCTCTACCAAGCTATCATCCGTATCACTGTCATCTTCCTCTGCACTCCTTTACTGCGTACCTCCCGTTTTCTCTAGCAACGGATATAATCTATCCCCTTCAATCGTCTCCACTCTCCACCTTTTCTCCAGTGCATCCCATCTTGCATCTTGAAATGCCCTGATCGACTTTTTCACCCTTTCCTGACTTCTGTCTCTTTTCCTGTCATACGCTGCTCTAATCCATGCGTGTAACGCCTCAAACTGTGTGGGTCTGGGTAGTGGTCGCAAAGAAGACATCACAGATTTCAACTGGTACAACACTTCCAACCTGAAAGTACCATAGCGTGGGAAAGTCAATTCTCCCTCTCCCTGTGTCATTTTATGCCAATTCTCAAGCCAAATTATAGTATGCAATCCCACATTCTTAGCCATGTAATGTGCTGGCGTATCTTCGGGAGGGGCTTCCTCTCCACCCCGAGTAACCACATGTCTATCACCTCTACAGAGTTCTCGTAAAACTTTAAAACATTTCATGATGAAGCAGATTTCCGTTCGCGCACAAGATTTCGTTTTTACTTCCTGATGTCAGTCCACCAATACCAGCGCGACTCACACCAACCGACCTATCGCAGCGTGGCACTGTCTGACGTCACTCTTCCTCCGCTCGCAGCAGTTCCCCTCCTTTACAATTCACCTCTCACTATTCACACACGTCGCAATCACACTCTGAAGTAACTGTCTGTCCACGAAATGACCGGACAATCACCTCTCTGACTGTCTGTCCACCAACGACCGGACAGTCTCTCGAAACTGTTGACCTCAAATCTGGCAACTGTCTGTCCGCGAAACGACCGGACAATCGCCTCTGACACAATCGATAGGATCCAAACACTCAATGTTTCACACACAAGAACCTACGACCAGCGTTGGTTATTCGCCCACTCACACAAACGCTCCCTCATCAGTGGGTTAATCAACGACGTCTCATGACTCCCACAACCTCTGGTCAACAATCTCAACTCTGGGTGTCTTCTACACCACAATCTCTTATCCCGGGTTATCGAATCAAATCTCTCGGCACCGCGCGCGCTCACGGTCCGATCCTCAATCACACGACTTTCATTCCAACTCCGCAAGACATCACACAATCAAATCAACACCGCAATCTAACAAGCATCACCCTGTTCATACTCACGCTACCACGAACTGCTACTTCCGCCGCACCGTCATTCGCCGTCAGTTTTCAGCGACCGACGTCGTCCTCCTCTTACAAACCACTGGATCACCATCACTCGGGCTCTATGGGGCAAATAATCTCTTATCCTAATCTAGATCTCCCCTTACTATCAGAGGAAACCATCCTACTCTGCTGCCAACTGATAAAGCGGGATTCTTATCTTATCTTACCATCACTAAGAATCCTCAGGTCGTCTGAATCTTTTTACCTGCTGAATAGTGTGAAGGGAAGAAAATCCAATCCGGTTATGCAACAATTTAGAATTCAACTTTGACCCCAAAGATCACTGACTCCGAATTCAAATTTTAGGGGTTTATTACAAAGCCAAGAATAACTGCACATACAAGCACCTCAACACGAGGTTAAAGAAATAAATGGGCACTAATACAAACATCATCCTACGCAGGAGTCTCATCCGACTCAGGATAAGAAGGATCGTTAGCTCCAGAAGCATTAAACTAGCAATGACAGCTCCAATCTCTATATTAGTCTTCATCTACCTAATAAAGAGAAAAGCATTGATCTGTCCCTACTCTACCACTAAGGTGACATCCCTACTTAACAAGTTTCCCCAGGCAAGAGTAGAAAAAGGTAAAGGTGTCAGCTGTGAAGACTTCCTAAGAAGTGCACTCACTTAGCATTTGAGCTCGTTCTAAGATGCTCCTTCCTAACTAGATCTCTCTCTTTCGCCCTTCTCTCAGGTCTCCTCTACCTCTAAACTGCTCTCCTCCCTCGGGGCACTATCCCTAATACAAAATACACATTCAATAGAACACGCCCTTGTCACGCCCCTTCAGCCAGGTCTTCCTTCTCGTACTTTTCCATCGAAACTCTTACTTCATCCAGGACGGTTACAGTGACCTTGGGTCCCAGGCACCTTCTCCGCTGAAAGTATCATCCCTGCATTCCAGTATACTCCCATCTCAATGTCTCACACCATCCTAACTCCTAAAACAAAGAGCCAGTCTTTCACTAACGAGGCATGTGTCCTTGCACCTGCAACAGATAATACATTCAACAACTTTCCTATGTGCGAAATCTACCGTCGGTGCCCAGAGAGCCTTCCCAAGAGAACACCTTCTCGGCCTACAAAATAAGCTAACATAAGAACGAACAGGCCTTTCTTTGACGTATATGCAGTCAGGCCTTTACACAATTTAAACACACAATTCTAATCACTTGATAAGCATTGGTTCATTACATTTCATATGCGAAAAAGTGAACTACACGTGCAACTTAATATGGTACACGTTTAAACTACTGCATCTCAATTTATACATGAGCTAATTCATTTATGCATCGTTTTAAACGCGTTTCAGTTAAGCATTACATTTGCATGATTATAATAGCACAATTACTCTTCTATTCACTCTAATAAATGCGGTTTAGAACTACATTTTACTGGCCATTCATTAATATATATCTGGATATATGCGGGTGCTGACTAACAGTGATTATGATGCACCCCTACAAATTTCTCGAGAACATGGCGCTCTATCAATGTGATTAAGGTAATTTCCACACTATAGAAACACATCAATGGAGAACTCTTTGAAGTAACTTGAATAATAGTGTTACACTTATAACGGAATCGCAGAGCAGACCGGCCACATTTTGCCTTGTGCTTGAAAATCTCGAGCTAGCCATGTCAGGGTTACCAGTTCATCTAGTTTATTTTTTTCCTGGGGCTTGCTTGTGAAATTCATAGTGCCTTTTGCTGTAGAGCCCGGATCGAGTAAAGGTGTTACACATACCACAGGGTCGTGGAAGGTGCTTACCATACATATGCCTGGATATACATAGCACATTTTCCCCTGTACTAATATCTCTTGCGCAGCACGGCTGACCAAGCCCCCTTTACCCAGCATATGATCACCATTCACTTGGCATTTGCAAGGCACCGCGGCCTCCCAGGCATGGAGCTTCTTCAGAGTGGTTCACATGGAGGCCCAGCCACAGCATGTGGTTAAGCCATAACACCTTAGCACGATCCCAGCCTGGGTGCTGTCACCTCTGGCTGCAGCCTGCCGGGGGCCCTGTTTATTGACACAAGTCTGCACCCGAGGAGTGAGGAGAGGAAGCTGCTTCCTGTTCTTATGGGTGCTCTTGGTGACACAGCTCCCCGCGTAGCGCCTTTCACACATAGCTTACAAGGAAAGTTCAGCGACAGGCCTCGAAGCTTGTGCAAAAACGTGGAATGAGTGGACCTTGAGAACTTAGCCTTGTCTATTTTCCCAAGTTTACACAGAACACTGACTGGTCTTATTGAAAGGCGCTTGATAGAGTATGAAGAAACCACACTATGTTCCTTCTGTTGCACACATATTGTGAGCCTGCGTACTGCACTCAGTGTCACTGGATGGGGAATAGTTTGTTTTTAAGGCACACAGTGTCCATGCTTCTCTACTCTCACAGCCGTGTATAAACCGTCAGAAGCTAGTAGTGAGCATTATATCCCAAGTGATGCCTTAGCAAACTGTTGGTCAAGTAGGAATGTCACCATTAAGAATCCCCTTGGAAGAATTGTGCTTGGCTGCTCGCTGCAATACAAGTTGGTTCTTTCTGCCCCACCTCTTTCAAATTTCATCAGCCGCCACTGATGCCTACACCTTCCCATGCCAAAATGTCATAAAGACAGGTGTGTCATGCAATAGTTGCAAGGATTTGCATGGGCCCCACAGGGTGATAGATAGTGGGTAAATCTCGGTCGCGAAGCGTTGCCAAGTCCTGCGTCAAGGGTGCGTCACGCAGTGGCTATTCCTAAGAGCTACAAAGCTGTGATGCGAGGTCTTGCATCGTCGTCGACACATATCGCACATGTATTAAAACACATCCCTCGGCAGGTAGAAGCAGTGCGTGCACGTAGTGCCGATACTCCTTAACACACAGTCACAGCAATATCTTTCTACAGGCTCCAACCTTGAGGTGGAGCAACAAATATATAAATCCAAACTGAACTCGTTGGTAGAACATAAGCATCAAAAGTCTGTCTCATCCTAGTGTGCAAGGGTCATCTGGCCCACCATGGTTAGTTGTTCAGGGGTCTTTTAACATCACGTGGTTCCTGGTAAAAAGAGAGATGTAATTTTCTGAAACTGCTGGTTCCACTCATTGATCCCTAGAGTGCACAATATTCATTACATAAAATTTGATATCAGAGTGAAAGCTGTAAGAAGCTATAATGAAGTGTTCTCTAGTTTGCGTCCTACGCGGAGAGAAAATGATATATTGCAGGCCTGTGTGGTGGAGATATAATAGAAGCTCAGGCGGTACAATGCCTCATTAAACATGGCTTTGAAAATGCCCATACTCCAAAGCCAAGGATTCACATCTGCACACAAAAAAGTAAATTAAAGATGCTGCGCCAGATCAATCTAACATGCATAATGAAGGACACGCATTCGCTATAAATTGTGCTCCTTTCGCCGCTTGAGGTATTTCAGTCCCTTCGACTGACTTGATAGATTTTGTTTCAAAACTGTGCCTCTGCGCTGTGCGGAAAATTATTTTTTTAATGCATTACCAGAGTTGCAAATCATAGGGCACTATATAAAGTGCAGATTATCCGCTGACGTTGGTCTGTGGTGGATAAGCAAGCAGCGCGAACGTCGAGCAATGCGGACCTTGCCTCGGGAAGTTTACTCGAAAAGCCGGCATCAACTCTCGATAATGACCAATTTATCACAGATGGTTGTGCAATGAATCCTTCTCTTCAGCATAGAGGGTTGTTGAATAGGCCCATTACTGCATTGATTACTGGTCAGGGATGTATGTCCTCATCAAGCAAAATGCACACAGATTTGTCGTTAAAGTTGGCCAGTCAGCACACTTCTCGGATAACAAAGTTATTAGATTTCGGCCTGGAGGAATTAACTGAGGCACTGCGGCAACTTGTGAGCCAGAGCCAAAGTCTTTTTTTTAGCTCTAATGACATCCCCGTTCTGAATGCGACGTGCGCTCAGATCCTTCGTTGAATAGATTGTCGGCCATTGTTTTTGTTCTCCATTAGGCTGCTCTGGGACGGTGCAAATGCGACCTGCAAAGCTTGCATTATCAGCCAGGCTGCCAAGAGCCGGGTGGCAAGGGAGCCAAGGAGGCAGCGGGGATGCCATTCAATCAGGAACGAGCAGAGTGCACTGTGATACACTACGCATCATCACTGAAATGTGTCATTTAGTTTAACATCAAACAGGGCGATGATATGAGACACATAATTATAGGTCAACATGCCACGGCATGGACACCTACTGGGCGAACTGTAATTCTCTCAGTTATGTAATATTTGCAGACTCATTTCCTGCAGCAAAACATCAGGCCTCCTTTGCCCTCAATAATGCAGCCCCTTGACAACTCTAATTTAAAAAGCAGCGTCCGTAAAATGGCAGTCAAATTCATTACCAGGACCCTGGGATCGATACCTGACCAGTGTTAACTGTTCCTTGGACATCCCCGTTAAATAATTGACGAGCCTGGAGCAATCCGGGGGGAGCGCGGATGCAAAATGATTTCCTCGTCCTCTTTTGACGACCACTCCTCCTTCCGCAACAGCAGCCTGCGTTGTGATAATTAATACCCGCGCGCTTAAACGATATGACTCGTAAAATGAAAAGGGAATAACTGTGCGTTGTTTACAAGGAGGAGTCCCTGCGGCTCTCCCGGGGGAGGAAGGCAGTGGAAAACTAGATGGAAAACAATACCTTACTTTACCCGGCATTTTAACTGTTGTTGCAGGATCTGTACTGACTAAGATAGTCACACCTCGTAAGAGGAGAGATAATCTCAAGAGAAAGGTAAGACAACCCAGTTAAAGCATAAAGTAAAATTATTATAAAGTATCACCCTGGTACATTAGTTGTGTAGAGTCCCAGGCTAGAAGGTCACACATATATTGTTTACTGTTGGACTTGGCCCTTTCTGCAGGATCATCTCCCGAGTTTTTGCCTTTCTCTTCCTATTTTTTACTAAATTTGTTTTTGCTAGCCTTAGGACTCTGTGCACTTTACCACTGCTAACCAGTGCTAAAGTGCTTCTGCCCTCTCCTTCAAACATGTTAGACTGGCTTATACCCAATTGGCATATGTAATTTACATGTAAGCACCTAGTAAAGTGCCATTACCTGTGGCCAAATGCTACCAGTGGGCCTGCAGCACTGATTGTGCCACGCCTTAAGTTGCACTGTAAAGATGTCTCAGGCCTGCCATTGCAGCCTGTGTGTGTGCAGTTTTAAACTGCTATTTTGATCTGGCAAAGTAAACCTTTTGCCAGGCTCAAACCTTCTTTTTCAAAAACACATAAGTTGCCCCTAGGGTAGACCCTGTTCATGGTGCAAAGTATTTAAAAAGGAGCTAGGACCTGCCCCACTTTCTCTTGAATAGGCTGTGTCCCGTCTCCACACAAAAGGCTGCATACTCCTTGTAGTTAGTTTGGAGCCAGGGCCAGGAAGGCAGGACACCTGTGCACTTCAAGGCATGCATCTAGAAGCTTCTCCCCACTTCAAATGCACAGCTGTGCATTGAAAGGAGACCTTGGACACCAACTCTTCAGTTCACTTCTGCACCTGTGGATACCCTGCCAAGCAGAAGGATGTTGTGCGGCTAAAAGGATTGTCGTCACTCTGCTGGACTGCTGCTCTGAAGGGACTGCTGCCCTGCTGTGCTGCCCTGCTGCCTTCTTCCCTCTTGCCTGCATCTTGAACCCAGGGCACCAGAGTGACTCCAAGGGCTAGTCTGCTGGCCTCCGGGTCTGAGCCTCAGGGACCTAAAAGGCTTCCCAACATCCAGCACCAGCCCCTGGACCCAGCTGCAGTGTGTTCCTGACCCCAAGTGGTGCCCCTCAGGTCCTGGACCCTTGGTGTGGCTCAAGGAAGCTGAATTCAAGCTTTTGGGCTCTTCACGACCACGAACAGGCCTGTTCGCACCAATACCACGCCACTTGCACCACGATTCAGTGCGAAGCTCCGGCAGCCACCCCTTTACACTACAGGATCAACCACTAGTGGAGGACCACCAACGTAAAGCTCCAGCAATGCCTGCCTGTGACACTGGCCTGCTCTTCCCGCCATGCCGACAGTCTCCTGCTACGCTCTTCCTGCTCCTCACGGTCCCTTCTATTGCAAATGGGACTCTTGGCACGGATTTGAGATGGTAAACTTCATCAGGCCCAACCTGGTGACTGCAGCTGACCTACGCTCCATCGTGGACGGCCTGAAAGTGTGACTTTGAACTGGTCAAGCACAACCAGATATCCCTAGTTGGCGCTTTGTGCTTTTTGGCGCTATTTTCACTAAAATCTTAAAAAATTCACAACTCCAATTCTACTGATATTATTTTTTCATGTTGGTCTCATTTTATTTATTATTTATACATTTTGCCCTATTGTTCTAACATGGTGTGGGATCATTTTTGTTTGTTGTTTTTCACGTTATTATTGTTTGAAGTGTTTCACAAATATTGCCTCTAAGTTAAGCCTGATTGTTCTATGTTAAGCTACTAGAGGGTTGATCACAGATTAATTTAGGGTTGACTTGTGCCTCAACCTGACAAGAATTGTGGTTGCCACTTGACCTGGGCTCACACCCCAGTCAACCAACAACCCAATGTCTCACACTTACCTTTTAGGAAACTGCATGAATAGATACTATACATACAATTGTTTCTGAGCTCATAAGTAAGTAAGTAAGCTTTGAACATATTGGGTCTGCAAGCGTCTTAGCTTTGCTACATCCAACTCCGTGTTCCACCACAATAACAGCACATTGTACATTAACTCAAACAGGGCAGGCACTTCTATGGAAGATCTGTCGTAGGTTTCTTACATATGTTAACCTGCAGCAAATCCAATTGTTAGTTGGCTGTGTAAACTAGATGGAATTGACTAAGGATCTTAAGTTGGAAACGTTGGGATATTGTAATATCCCTGGTGATCATTCCATTGGGCCACTGGCCATGTGTTTCTGTAATTTGTACCAAGTGTCCCTAGGTCTACATTGCAGTTGCTGAAGACCCTCAAATGCCTTGAAGGATGTAGGGCACTGGAGCATTGTGAGTCCCTCAGCAAAGCACACTTCTACTCATTGTTGGGTTTGCTTTGCTGCTCCATGCTACCTTAAGATCGCCTTGTAAATCTTTGAGCAATGTTTAAAGTGCAGAAAAGCAAAGTATGCAGACCACCTTCATAAACTCGTAAAAAACTGAAGCCTGCTGAGGGGGATCTTCTAGGTTGTTCATTTCTGAAAAATAGGGATCCATGACCAGGATACATTTAATTGCTTTTGCTCTCTATGAGGAAGAGAAAGCTCAATCTAGCTCCTTACAACATTAGAATCGCAGATCACAGGTTTCTGAAATAAGAGAAAACACTTTTGTTTTGCAGGTCCAGAAGTATGTGTAAATCTAAGGGGATGTGAGGAGACGTACAAAAGAGGATTCTCAATTGAGATTGTAAAGCAATGATTGCACAATACTTCAATTGCAGGAAATTCTCCACCTGCAACGAATTAATCTTCAGAGATTAAACAGCAAATAGAGGAGGAGGTACAGCCAGAAGCTGACCTAATTGGCTGATTTCAGCTAGCGCTTCCGACTGCTGTTTTCTGCCAGAATATTGTGAGCAGATTATCGCTATACAAAAATATTGTGGCCTAAAAACTGGCTTCAAAAATTGTCAAAGTCCATGTATATAAATGTAATTAGATAATTACAGACTTAATTTAGATACCTGCCATCTGTATCTTCACATTATATGTAAGTTGATGTTATATATATCTTCAAGATACATATATGTGGATTCAAGAATAGTAAATCTATACTTACCTATATATACTTACACCTTCTCAACATTTTTATAGTCAATATTTAGGCCACAATATTTTTGTATAACAATATATTTCCCCTTGATATTCCCACATGCAATACTGAGTGCTCCAAACGTCACCTCCCTTAGGGCCCCGTTTTCGCTGGGGTATGAGGAAAGTAAGAGATTTGATCAACATATCCGAGTCCATCATTCTTGACCCTGCCTTATGGTAATCAGTTTAGGTTTGAGAAGACTAGATTCTCATGGCAGTACCTCTCATTGTGAGAAGCAACACGTGGTAATATAATAGCATAGGAATCGGAGAGCCTCCCTTCTTGACACTTATTAACCCAATTTGCCCTCCTGACACATCTTTCAATGAGTTGCTGGTGTTGCCTACATTGTTGAGCAGTCACTATGATGAGTGCTGAAGGTCAGTTTCATGCAGTAAACGACTGAGGGACGGCAGCAAAAGTGATTAATCGGTGAGCCCAGCAGTGCACACCATGCACCTTTCAGAGAGGAGGCAAACACTGACAAGCACAAGCCTGGTGAGAGGAGAGACAAAGGATAAGGTCACTGAGACCAGGGGTCTAACTGCATAATTCGAGTGGCGCTATAAATAAGTAAGAGGAACGGTCTGCCTGCAGGCAGCCATCTTAAAATGGCTGGAACAAGGAGACATTGTTAACAGGATATGCTGCTCCCATGGATTCTTTCCCTGAATACTTCACATGAGTAGCCAGGTCAGATGCACAAGTAACAGCGGTGACATGAATTGTCAAGAGGTCTGAGCCTCTTCTCCGCTTCTGAAATGGTGTCATCTTAACCCATTTTACTGGAAAGATGTGAAATAACTGGTGGAATGTTAATCTGTGTGACCAAGATATAAACATGACAAGAAGAAACACTTGATAACAACTATTACTGACTATATGGAGATCTTCACAGGCTTTTCATGGAAGATGTCAAAGGCAATAATAGTGCTTGCATGACCTCGAAAAAACCTGGAAAGTTTACACTGAGGTATTTACTTGAATCATCCCTCTGATAGAGAAGACATTCAGGAAAGTTAATGACAGACCATCTCAGTGGTTTGAATAAAGAAAGGTGTTTGTTGTGTAAACCATCTACACTCGTAGACATTGATCTATGAACTGAACTCACATAAACCCTACCACAATCCCATCATAAAAATGTAAACATATCTGTGAACTGGTCAACAAACACTCAAGGGTCACATTAAAGTGTGAGACACCACTAAGGCAATAATTCCCCAGATACTTTACAATATATTCACAATAGATAATTGCTATCCAGGATTTGTCAAGCAGCTGTTTGCTGACAATTCAAAGCAACAAAAGTTTTGAACTTCGAGATGAGCACTGAAATAGAAGGGTGACTCAAATTGGGAACATCCAAGGTCACCCGGCGCTTGAACATGCAGCAAGGAAAGAAGCCAGTGGGAATATGGGGTACCATTCATCCCATGAAGGGCAACCACCAGCTATTCCAGAACCTATCATACAGTACTTCTCAACTCTTGCTACTGAGAAAATGACTGGGTTATCATTCAGAACTGCAGTCAACAAAAGAGCAGATCAAACAGTGCATTGGCAAACTCTAGGATGATGCACATAGAATAGACATGCTTGGAGAATTGGAATAATTGTAGATGTGAGCGAAGGACATACTCTTGGCAAATAGAGATGTTGTTAGACCAAAATTGCTGGGATAATATTTGCTTAGTTTGGTCTCCATAAGGAAGTGGAAGGGAAGCATCCCATTCTGTTTAGGGAAAAGGAGTTGCCAATGTTTCTTACTATTAACTTCCTTCCCACCTTGAAAATTCAGAAGGTGCATAAATCCAAACCATGATATCTCGTTTGCAAGTGTGGATCTGCCCATTCTTTATATGCATACTAGATTAATAACAAATGGATCAATTACTACATGCTCCCAAAGCACAGGGATTACCGTTTCCTTGAAGTTCAGAAAATCTACATTTCTGTAGATTTCTCAAGAAGGCCCTGATCAACTGTAAGTGGTTTCTGTCACTGTCTCCTGAAATGTGCCAATGCACTTGTAACTGTATCTAGTCCATATGATTGCTACCAAGATAATAAATCATCTGAACCTGCAGAACCTAAAGATCTCATAGACTATTTGAAGCTCCAAGAAGCTGCAACAACGGAAACCATGCCACCTCATGATGACAAATGACAGCCCAAAAAAGGCAAAAGCCATCAGAATAAGACTAAACGCACAAGGATCTTTTTAAAACAAGTAAACTAAACCGGGCCATGCTTCAACACATGATCAAAATGTTAACACTCTGGTGTCTACAAAATATCATTATGTGGACAAATACAGATCACCTTGTGGCCTGGGAGCGTTTCTCCAGAACATGAGGTAGGATTCTTGGGAACCGGAGTGCTGGATGGGACAGCATTAGGCTTACTCAGACAAAAGGAAAGCAGATTCCCACATGCCTCTCTTATTCAGAGCCATCTCTGTTGCTGATGGAGTAACTAAAGATGAAAAGGAGCTGTTGGAACCCAGATTTCACAGTCTAAGGTAGGGCTGTAAACTGAGGACACTGTAAGGCTCCTAAGCAAGGTAGGTCAGCCTGGTTTAGGTAATGAGCCTTGCTCTTTGGGGAATATGCTTCCCTTTCACCTTGCACACATCTGTTGAGGTGTCAGCTCCTGGATCATGAGGCTAAACGTCCTCCAGTAACAGGGAACTCATGAGGGTCACAGTAGGTTAATTCTTCAAACATGATCACTATATTTTGTTTGCCTCATTAGCTTCTTTCACTGGAATTTCAGGCATTTGTCGCTGACATCAATCATTACTGTTGGACCTGGTCCTTTTTGCAGGGTCACCCCAGATTTTTGCCTTCTTCTGCTGAACCTGTTTTTGTTTGCTTTTAGGACTCTGCAATCTTTGCTGCTGATGACCAGTGGTAAATAGCTTGTGCTCTCCATTCTAAACAAGGTCAAATTGGTATGGACCTGATTTGTACATTCTATCTACTTAAAAGTAGTGCTTCCGGTTTTATGGTATTTATTTTTCAAACATTTCTGTCTTTATTATTTATCCATAATTAATTTTTTACCATTCTATCGGTATTTATCCATATTTATTTTGTTTTTTTGTCTGAATGAATAAAGCTGTAACTTGCATATTTCCACATTTATTTGACCAATAATTGTGCAGTCATTCTTTGATGTCTGTTGGGTTGTAGCACACCCACATGAAAATATTAGTCTTATATAACAAATATATGTAGCAGTATGCAATTGTTTAAGGAAATCTCATCCCATTTTTAACTCCCAGGTTGTCAGTCTGCTCAGCTACTAGCCTGGAATTCATGAATGACAGTATAAAAGGACTGCCTTTTTGCCTGAAGAAGGAAGACTGGACCTGCGTGCCTAAAGCTAGGATCCCAGAAGTGATTATAAACATCAGTTGGCTGGCCTCCTGTAGAAGCTACTAGGACACAATAAGCTTCCAGAGGCCTCCCCTTCAATTGCCATGCTGACCAGCACGAACTAGACCTGCCTAGACCCTGCTGCTTGCCTCTGCTGGAGTGAGTTCTGCCCCCCAAATGGTGCCTCCCCAGGTCTTGGACCCCTGGCCGGTTTCAGAGTGTACTCATCCAACCTGTAAACTGCAAGCACTGGACCCCGGATGAAAATCCAGAAGTTCTGGGCTCTTAGCAACCGCAAACGACCGCCCGCGTCTCCCTGCAATGCAAAGCTCCTATGGAGTCCTGTTCTTTGCCCCAAACCCAACCCCAGTCTCCTTGCAGTACCCGCCAATGTGGCGCTCCAGCTGAGGCTCCAGAAACTGGACTGAGTAAGAAGGTAAACTTTCTACCGGGATGAACCTTGTCCCTGTATCCGGCCGGCGCTCCAATGCAGTTTGCCTAAACTTTTGACTTGGACCGGGTTCAGCAGGACTAGATAACCACAATTAGCGCATTGTGCTTCTTGGTGCTATTTTTACCTGAAAATTAAAAAAATAATTACTCTTTTTCCACTTGTTAGATTTTTGTCATTTTGGTGTCATTTTATTTATTAAAATGTACTCTATTTTGTTTAATTGGTTTGGGATTTTCTTGTATTGTGTTTTCACTCTTTTACCGTTTGAGTACTGCATAAATACTTTACACATTGCCTCTAATTTAAGCATGACTACCTTTGTGCTGATCTATCAGAAGGTTAAGTACAGGTTATTCAGTGACGTTTGCTGTTCAGCCTGACAAGGATTGTGTTTATTATATGAGTGGGCATCTCACACCTCTCATCTAATAATATCTTACAATCACTGATTGCAAAATGACTTACCCAAACGGAATAAAGCAATAGCAAAGCATTCTAGATACATTTGGTGTCACTGGGAGCCATACAGCAAAACATAGCAAAGCAGACTAAATGCTCACTAAGTCAAGTCCATGCAGGACAAACTCATCCTTTCACAGTTCAGAGGGTAACATCCTTTAGCACACAGTTTTTTGCACAATCCTTTTCCAAGTATCTTTTACCACACGGATGCCTTACCTTGCATGGTAAGTATAGGCAGTGCTTAACTTGTAAAAGAATAACTCCCTGTACCCAAAGCTCTCCTCAGAAGCCTGAGGCCTGTGCTATTAAATGCCAGGATGCTGAATCTCCAGGCTGCGTAACCAAGATCCACCTCACGCCTCTTTAATCTACTGCCAGACACCCCCTGCTCCTTTACCATACACTTGCAGGTCCTGCTTTTTAGGTCTCACCTACGCAGCGCGCATGCGCTGCATAGGCAAAAATACCTTTTGCCATCGATTCGGCTTTTCAGCCTAAAACGTGCATGCGTTCCATTGCCTTCAATGGCAACGCGTGCACGTTTGGCGATTCACTTGCGGGAGCGAGCAGCTGGCACCATATGGTAGCAATTATCGCTCCTGGCGCCGCTCGCTCCCGCAAGTGAATCGCGCAGGCTCCCTCCTCTCCCCCCTCCCCCTGCTGCCGTGCGAGGCGCGCGCGCTTGTTAAGTTTTGTGTGTGATGCTGTGCTGTGTTATCCTCGTTCATGAAGTGATTTTAACCTGCATCATGGACCACACGTGCCCTCGGGGTGCCAGCAGGCAGTATATGCTGGTGCAAACATGCTCTGGTTTACATTTCAATGACTGCTTCTCAGTTTTTTTATTGTTTGACGGCTCGCACCGTCGGCATTGTTTGCTACCCTGACTCTGAAAGGTCCTCGGCCATTCTCACCGTGGCTCACCGTCCTGCCCCAGTATGTGGTTTCCTGTCCCCTCTCGAGGTGGCCTTCTTAGTGGGAGGAGGGTTTGGTTTGGTTCCCACACGTTTGCCAGTCCCACTTCCACCCTCCTCAGCCCTCCCACCCTTCCAGCCCCCTCCTGCTCCTCTTACACACCGCGGGCCGGGCCCTCCCTCGGATGCGAGCGTATCTCCTGTTCTCCTCGGACCTCGAGGACACTGCCTCTGCTTTCGTCCAGAGGAGACGAGAACACTTGCCAAGTACGCCGGATTCCAGGAGCTGCGCGAGGCCTCGTCTCCCCAAACATATAAATACTGCCTCGGGCCCGGAGGCAGTCAGAGCATGTGCTGCCGGTGAGCTCCAAGCGCCCTCCTGCTCCAGCGCCAAGAAGACGCCCCGTGCCCTGCTTGCCCTGCACTGCACTCTGTAGATAACTCACACTTGCATACCTCATCCCTTGCAAGCGGTGGCCGAGGAGCTCAGGACCACTTTACCCGGGCTTGCGGGTAAGGGAAGCGCCTAGAGGCTGCTACTCGTCTGTGTTATGCTACGCGGTGTCATGTTACGCTGTGATGTTTTATGCTACAGTAAGAGGCGTTGTGCGGTGCTGTTAGCATATATTTAGCTATGCTCTGCAATCTTATGTTATGCTATGGCATGTTCTCCCAAAGGTTATGTGCCTTGGCATGTTTTCTTGTAGTGTTGTATTGTGCTATATGCTGGGTCGTGGTATGATGTGATGTTACACTATGGTATGCGATATGTTTACAAACCTTGCGTTAATGTAATAACATTTCTCTGACTGTTTCAGCTGGATGTCATCTGAATTGTGTTTACATTTGATGTTTCGCTGCTTGATGTATTGAGATATCTGCAATGGATCCGATGCATTGTTTGGTAAATATAGCTGCTACTAAGCACTATAAACAACAGCCGTTGTTTTCTAAGGTTGACAGGCTGAGTCATTCATGCCGGGATTCAAAGAGTGACCCGCAGATCACCGCACGTGTGAGCGGCGAGCATTTAAGTCACCCAGCCAGCTTGCCGCAAGCAGTAGCTCCCCTTGTCTCATGCCAGAGTTTGTACTCTGCGTTCAAGCGTTGCACCGCATGTACAAGGGAGTGCTATTGGCTTTGACAGATCTCCCTTTCCAAGCCTGCCTGAAAGCCGCTGCAGCCCGGGACCCCTGAAATCCCACCCGGCCCTCACCTCAGCTGTAACTCGCTCTGGTTTGCGGGGAGCCGCGCTGTCTGCACCTTTGCCATTTTTTTCAAGAATTACCCGCTGCTTATCAGTCCCAGATGTTGCCAGGGCAAGGTTGGCACGTGAGTGAATTAACCAAGGAGAAGGGTATTCAAGAAAGCTTTGTTTTAAAAAAAAAAGAAAAAAAGCCCACATGAAAGCCTTTTAGAAGATGGGGGTTGGGGCCATGGGGCGTAGGGGGCACTCTCAAGGAAAAATGCATTGTGGGTTAGAAGTAGTTTTGCTGTGGTTTTCTTTAAGGCTGAAGTCTATCAGTTGGGCAGAACATTCCTATTCAATATATCAGTCTTGTTGAGAAGTTACGGTTTTGTCCCTTTAAAAGCCCTGCTTAAAAATGTCAGCTCAGCCCCTATAAATGTTTAACATGTATGCTTAATGTGAAGCACTGGTACTGAGCCAAGAAGGTACATGGAACATGTTGACGTTGCAGGGCTACAATTCATATTTCTTTTGGAGTGGTGTGAAATCTTTTAATCCCTGTCCCCCAAGTAATTTTCCCAGATCTGAAATACCTATGTTATCCTATCCTGGTGGAAACCCTTCAGTTGCGCCACATCTGCCATCGATTTTCCCTTTAATAACACGTTTTTCTGGGTTCTTAACTTAACCCATCCCAAAACAGCAGTGGCCATTTTTCCATACTTTTATTACAACTTTTGTGGGTCGCAGAAGATTATCCTTTCAAGTTCCATTGTATAAATAGTGTAAGAATATTTTAACCCGCATAACTTGCCTATCTTCTATCAACTGACGGGTCCTCCTGGTCGTCAAAGGCACAGTATTTTGCCACCACCAGCTGTGAAGCCCTGTGATGATAGCGGATGTTAGGCAGAGCTTTGTCACCCACATAGACTGTTGTATAGAGTGCTATTTTGGGGATTCCTTCATCCGCTAACACCACCCTCAGTTACTCTTCTAGTTTTCTGAAGAATAAATCTGTGAGCTTGAAGAGGATGACTTGTACTATGTACAGGAAACGCAGCAGCAAGATCATTTAAACAAGCATTGGCATAGCCAATAGGTCTCGCCTTTGGGACCTTATAAGTATTTAGTTATGCAGCACAATATCCTTACTGCAACAACATTAACTGTTGCATGGCTAAAGACTTATAAGGTCCCAAAGGCGAGACCTATTGGCTATGCCAATGCTTGTTCCTTTTGTGAGAGTTTTGCCATCTTTCTATTCCTCCTCGTTTCCCCTTGCGTGTTTTTCGTTCTCTGGCTCGCAGGAAATGCCTGATGAGGAAAAATAAGTGCCGGTCCTTAAAAGTGAGTATCAAATGCCCCCCACCGGCAACCACAGGTTCAAATTAAGTGCTGAGTATATATATATATATTCACTGAAGAAAAAAAAGTAATGTTATAGTTAGGTGAAAAGTTCAGTAACGATGTAACATTTTAAACTGTAAAAACACTGAAATTGAGAACTTGTAGGGACAGTTATCTCAAGTAACTATAACTCCTGTCCTAAGGTCACAATAACTAGCACTCCCACCATGCACAGTTTTACTATCAATAATTTCATTTCAAATGTTGCAGTGATATTATCAATGACTTCAAAGAAGACATCATAAGTGATGTAATATGTGGGGTAATTAGCAGTGCACAGTGAGGGCGTGAGTTATAGTTACTTTAGGACACAAGTTATAGTTACTTGAGATAGCCTTTACTATAACTGGTGAATTTCTGTCGCTTTTAGAGTTTAAAATGTTTGGCTGCGGCCAGGCCCTGCAACCAACTCCCCGCATGCAGGCAACCCAACGCTGCACACAGCCTTTGGCCGCCCGCTGCGGGGGGGGGGGGTAGTTACAGGGCCTCGCCTATGGCCAGTCGCTGCGGCCAACCCCCCGCAGGCAGCCAACCTCACACCATGCACAGCCGAAGGTCCTGTGGGCAACCCACCCAATGACAGCCAACCCCCCTGCAGGATGCCAACCCCATGCAATGCACGGCCTTTGGCGATGTGCGTAGTGTCGGCCTTTGAGCCTCTGGACCCCATCCCCTGGGGCCAAACATATATATTAAGCGGTAGGGCCTCCCCCTCACCTAGCCTTAATAGACCCCGAGGACCCCATGCCCCGACGCCAAATTCAACAAAAAAGGGGAGAGGACTGCGCATAACCTCTTCTCGAGCCTTAATAGGACCCAGAGGCCCCATCCACCAATGCTGAATTCTAAGGGGAGGAGGCGTGCAGTCCCCCTCCTCGAGCCTTGTTAGACCCTGGGAACCCACCCCCGATGTGGAGTAATTAATAAAGGGAGGGGGGCTGGCGGTCCTCCACCCTGAGCCTAGTTAGGCCCCATGGACCCCGTCCCCAGGGGCTGAAATGTAAAATAAAATGGGAGGGTGGCCGTCCGCCCTCCCTCCCTGAGCCTTATAGGCCCCCATCCCTCAGTGCCACATATAATAAAAAAGGGGAGGAGCTGTGCGCCCCCCCTCCCCTGAGCCTTATTAGGCCCTGGGAACCCCATCCCAGACATGGAGTAATTAATAAAGGGAGTGGGGTTGGTGGTCCTCTTCCCTGAGCCTAATTCGTCCCCAGGGGCCGAAATTTAAATAAAAGGGGAGGATGGCCATGCTCCCTCCCTCCCTGAACCTTATAGGCCCTCATCCCTCAGCGCCCACATCAATTATAGGTGGGTGCCTTGTTGCCCACGCAGGGCACCCACCAACCAACCCGTTACAGGTTACTGGCATTTTGAGGAGCCTGCATTGCTCCCGCTCGGAGTGAGCAGCTGCTTTTTGCATGCTCCCTCAGAGCAGGAGCAATGTGTGTTTTGTTTCCCTGCCCGCATCAGTGCGGGCAGGGAAACAGAAAACAAGTCTGCTCCTAGCTGGCGGAAGCATTTTTTAATCTCATGCCTGCTGGGATCAGACTTAGTGCCTGATTATTAATTTGGAGGGACACATATATACAAGCATATATGTATGTATATATATATATGTGTTGGACTTGGCCCTTTTTGCAGGGTCATCCCAGAACTTTTTGCCTTTCTCTTGTATTTTTTCTGACCTGTTGTTGGTGGTTTTATGACTCTGGGCACTTTATCACCGCTGATCAGTGCTAAAGTGCATGTGCTCTCTCTTTAAACTTGGTAAGATTGGTCTACACCTGTTTGGCATATTTAATTTACCTGTAAGTCCCTTGTACAGTGGCATTCCCTATACCCAGGTCCTATAAATTAAATACTACTGGTGGGCTTGCAGCACTGCTTGTGCCACCCACCGAAGTAGCCTTTCAAATCTGTCTCAGGTCTCTGCCACTGCAGGACCTGCGCGTGCAGTTTACTTCAGCTGTGACGTGGCATATAAAGTGGTTGCCATGTCTGCAGCTCCCATTTTACTACAAATAAGTCACCCCTAACGTAGGCCCTAGCTAGACCTAAGGGCAGGGTGCTGTGTAGGTAAAAGGTAGGACATGTGCCTTAACTGTGTGGCATATCTTGGAAGTAACAAACAGCCTATTTGGTTTCTCACTGCTGTGAGGCTGCCCTCTCATAGGGATGCATTGGGGATTCCCTGATATGTGCTTCAGTGGTAATATCTGATCTGAGAGGGGTAGCGTGACCATGTTTGTTATGTTTGGAATAGTAGTGATAAATCCTGCTTATTGGTGATAGCGGATTTATTATTACTATTTTAGAAATGCCACTTTTAGAAGTAGGCATTACAGTGTGCTTATGTATTTTTGTGCCCTGCCTGGATATGTATTGACCGTCTGGTTCTGACTGACAGGGGAGAGGGGCTGTGCATTCACTCCAGCCAGTCACAAGGGGGGTTGAGGTGTGTCCTGCCTTTCCTGGGTGACTCAGCGCTAGGCTGAATAGACCCTGGCTGAATTTAGAGTAGTGGGAGGAGGTTTCCCTTGCACCTGAATAGGCCTGGTCTGCATTTGGAGTGGTGGGAGGAGTAGCACCTGCACCTGAATAGGGCTGTGCCTGCCTTCCACAATGCTGGCTACACCCCCCTGTAGTGTTTCTGGGGCCTGGGCTTACAATGTGAATGGGGGTGTTGTGCACCTCAATGTAGTGTTTGAAGTGCACCCAGAACGAAGACATTAGCATTATAAGTACAGGGGCTGTGACCCCATGAAAAAGAGAAGACACTGCGTGGACTTGGAACCAGATGCTGCTGGTTCCATATGCTGCCCCAGAGGATTGCTGGGCTACCAGGGAACTGCCATCTGGACTTTGTCTTTGTGGGCTGGCCTAAGCCTGCTCCCTGCTCGGGGACCAGAGTGACCTCCCAGGGCTTTATGGCTTGCCCTGGGTGCTGGCCTGTTGCCCCTTTTGCTTTTGGGGAAAGCATGTGTGGGAGCGCTTTGTGGCCTGAGAGTTCTGGAGCTTTGCTGAGAATCGTCGAGGGCTTTATCCACTGGAAAGCCCTTGCATTCGCTTTTGCCTTGCTGGAACCGGTGCTCCGCCGTGGGCCCGAGTTCTGGGCCGAGCCCTCCCGTTTTGCGGGAACCCGAAAGGCACAGCATGACAGAAAGCTGAGCGTGGCCCCTGCCGGTTGCTGTGGAAACACAGGAGTTGCAACCCGAAGCACCGGCCAGAGAACTAAACCGGAAGGACGACTGCACGCCGCAGCCACACCTCTCTGCAAAAGCCAGCTCCACGAAGCTGCAGCCATGCCCGGTCTAAGAGAGGCCGCTTGAGATCTGGAGAGTCCAGCCCCACTTCCCCCGACGGCAGTGAGACCGCAGTAGGGGCATTGCAGGAAAGCTCCAGAAGGGAGCGTCGCTTCTGTCCTTGAGTCTGTGGCAGTGGTGGGCAGAGAGGAGGCCTGGAGAGGACTTCCCTGCAACCCGGAGGTGGTTGCCCTTCGTCCTGCAAACAGCGGCCGGCGGGACATGCGGAGAGGTCAGTACCGCCTACTAGCTGGCTGCAACGGCACCACGCGTTCGTGGGCAGCTGCCCGTTTCGGCGTTGGGGGACTCGGTGAGGGTTCCCCACCTAGGAGTACCAGTGTGTGTTTCCTCCCTTTTATGCCTGTATATCGGGGTGGGCACAATATCTTGTTCGAGAGAACAAGGTGAGACCTCGACGGAGGGTCCCGCTCTTCAGCCAGAAAAAGGAGTAGTATTAGAGGCTCCTGAGAAGAAGTGAACCATCCCGAATTGTCGCATTCCCCTGTTGTAGGCGGGCATGTGGCCCAGAAGCCCACAGGGAGGACACCCAGACACCAGGTACCCTCATAGGAGCGTACAAGGGGGTGCATGCTTACTCTTGTTCTCACATATGGTAGTTTGTACACAGGTAATGTGGATGTGTTGTGCCCTGATGTAAGGTTGCATAATGCTGATTAGGTTCAGTGCTGGTGTTTACGCATACGTTTTCTATGCAATTGTCTAATGTGTGCACTCTACAAGTGTGCACAATAGTGCACTGCTGAGGTTGTTTATGCATAGTGTTATGCTAGGTGCAATCCTACCAGTATTTACTGGCTATCCTAACTGTGATGTTTATGACAATTGCCCGATTGGCAAAGTGATTTGTGTAAACCCTGTGAAGTCATGACAAGTGCCTGGTGGCACAGTGATATATGTGATTGTGATCTGTTTTTATGAAGGGGGTGAGCAGGGGTTATCTTCAGTGTGTAACTCCCTTGCCCTGACTAGAGTGGTGGGTTCTGCCTGGCTTAGGCTAACAAAACAAAATATATATATAAATATATATATATATATATATATATATATATATATATATATATATATATATATATATATATATATATATATATATATATATATATATATATATATATATATATATATATATATATATATATTATCTACTGGCGGTCGCCAGTAGATAGTTATAGTTAGGACCTATTTTCCATAGGAAATCGGCAACATTCTATTTGAAATAACTCTTGCGTCGGTTGACGAATCTTCGCGAAATTTTCAAACTTTATGGCCCGCTCCGGTCCGCTCCTACCCTGAACGTTTCGGGGTGATTCGTCAAGCGGGGGCCGAGAAAAAGGGGGTCCAAAACGTGTTTTCCCCATTCATTTTCCCATAGGAAACTTTAGCCACGGCTACAGCCCGAACTGCTGAACGGAATTACACAAAATTTGGCAAAGAGGTAGTTCTTGGTTCAGAAAGAACCCTTTTGTTAAATGGTGTAAATCCGTTCAGTAGTTGCTGAGAAAATCAAAAGTAAAAACACATATATATCTGGGCGGAGCCTAACCACACATGTCATCGTGAGATCTGATTGGCTGTCAGCACTTCATCCTGGAATTGCTGGCAGCCATCTTGGGACCAATATAAATGATAGTACCCCATTGAAATGCATTGTAGTGAATCGAAGATTTTGAGGGTTACCAAAAGGAGAACTATAAAGGGTGATAACAGACTTTAGTTACATTAGAATTCATTTGTTGATGGTACCATACTAATTTCAGGAATTGTGGTGTGTTCTAAGGTGATTTTACCCTGTGAAAAACCTTCTGCTGGGATATCATGAATCATGTTTGAGAGAAAACTATTTTCACATGCTTGTCCCATACAGTTTTGGAAGGTGCTCCATAAGCTAAAATGAGAGCATATTTTCTGTAAATTCACATTATCTTTCTCAGTCATGTGAGAATGAAGTCTGACATTCTCAGTAAAACATGTACATCCAACAATGGCAGAGACTGTCAGTTGATTCCTTTGTGTTCTACTGCAGCTTCCCAGAGTGTTCTAAAGAACAACTAGAGTGCTAACAGCCTTACTTATGACAAAAGTATGGCACACCTGAAGCCATCTTGATTGGAATAAACTGGTAACACTTAAAACATTTAATTTAAAAGGAACAAAATGATGGGGTTCATTTTGTCATAGAAATTATGGTTAGTGCTGTAGAAAGAAAAATTAGGACATGTTTCAAGTGTGATCTCAAATATCTTCCTGTTATATTTCAACAGGAGCAGCCTGTCAGTTGATGCCTTTGTGTTCTACTGCAGCTTCCCAGAGTGTTCTAAAGAACAACTAGAGCGCTAACAGTCTTACTTATGACAAAAGTATGGCACACCTGAAGCCATCTTGATTGGAATAAACTGGTAACACTTAAAACATTTAATTTAAAAAGGAACAAAATGAGGGGGTTCATTTTGCCATAGTAATTATGGTTAGTGCTGTAGAAAGAAAAATTAGGACATGTTTTAAGTGAGATCTCAAATATCTTCCTGTTATATTTCAACAGGAGCAGCCTGTCAGTTGATGCCTTTGTGTTCTACTGCAGCTTCCCAGAGTGTTCTAAAGAACAACTAGAGTGCTAACAGCCTTACTTATGACAAAAGTATGGCACACCTGAAGCCATCTTGATTGGAATAAACTGGTAACACTTAAAACATTTAATTTAAAAAAGAACAAAATGAGGGGGTTCATTTTGCCATAGAAATTATGGTTAGTGCTGTAGAAAGAAAATTTAGGGCATGTTTTAAGTGAGATCTCAAATCCTCTTCTATTTCATTAGAAAATTCTGACATGCAGACTGAAACAATCACTTTCAATACCAGCAGTAGACTTCCAGTTAACTCCTTGGTGAGCAGTAGCTTTACTACAGTGATCTAATGAACAACTAGAGTGCTAACATTCTGAATTTATGGCAAATGTGTGACACATCTGAATGCCTTCTTGATGGAATCAAAGTAAAAAACTGAAAGCGTTTCCTACTGAGGAGACTGTAGTAAATGAGGAAATTAGGAAACTTCATAACAAATAAGTCTCCCAAGATGGCCACCAGAGAAAAAAGAACCCAAATGTAGCACAAATATCACCCAGAGGTAGCCCACGTATAGCCCAATGACAGAAGTGTGCAAAACACTTTTTATTTTTTGTTTTTTGCAGTTTTATATAGTGCAGACTGGTCAGGTATTGGAGTGCTTTACATGAGCATTGGTTACATCACACAAGGACAAATTCATGTTGGTTGACCCCTACACTACCCAAACACCACTGCACTACCCTAAACCCTAAAACACTACCCCCAGCACGACCCCCTTCACTACCCAAACACTACTGCACAACCCTAAACTCAAAAACACTACCCCCAGCACGACCCCCTACACTACCCAAACACCACTGCACTAACCTAAACCCTAAATCTACCCCCTACACTACACAAACACCACTGCACTACCCTAAACCCTAAAACACTACCCCGAGCATGACCCCCTACACTACACAAACACCACTGCACTACCCTAAACCCTAAAACATTACCCCAGCATGACCCCCTACACTACCCAAACACCACTGCACTACCCTAAACCCTAAAACACTACCCCCAGCACAACTCCCTACACTACACAAACACCACTGGACTACCCTAAACCCTAAAACACTACCCCCAGCACGACTCCCTACACTACCTAAACACCACTGCACTACACTAAACCCTAAATCTACCCCCAGCATGACCTCCCACACTACACAAACACCACTGCACTACTCTAAACCCTAAAACACTACCCCCAGCACGACCCCCTACACTACCCAAACACTACTGCACTACCCTAAACCCTAAAACACTAACCCCAGCATGACCCCCTACACTACCCAAACACCACTGCACTACCCTATACCCTAAAACCCGACCCCGTACACTACACAAACACAACTGCACTACCCTAAACCCTAAAACACTACCCACAGCATGACCCCCTACACTACACAAACACCACTGCACTACCCTAAACCCTAAAACACTACCCCCTACACTACACAAACACCACTGCCCTACCCTAAACCCTAAAACACAACCCCCAGCATGACCCCCTACACTACACAAACACCACTGCACTACCCTAAATCCCCCTACACTATACAAACACCACTGCATTACTCTAAACCCTAAAACACTACCCCCAGCACGACCCCCTCACAACACAAACACCACTGCACTACCCTAAACCCTAAATCGACCCCCAGCACGACCCCCTACACTACCCAAACACCACTGCCATACCCTAAACCCTAAAACACTACCCCCAGCATGAACCCCTACACTACCCAAACACCACTGCACTACCCTAAACCTTAAAACACTACCCCCAGCACTACCCCCTACACTACACAAACACCACTGCACTACCCTAAACCCTAAAACACTACCCCAGCACTACCCCCTACACTACCCAAACACCACTGCACTAACATAAACCCTAAAACACTACCCCAGCACAACCCCCTACACTACCCAAACACCACTGCACTACCCTAAACCCTAAATCTACCCCCAGCACGACCCCCTACACTACCCAAACACCACTGCACTACCCTACACCATAAAACACTACCCCCAGCATGACCCCCTACACTACTCAAACACCACTGCACTACCCTAAACCCTAAAACACTAACCCAGCACGACCCCCTACACTACCCAAACACCACTGCACTACCCTAAACCCTAAAACACTACCCCCAGCACGACCCCCTACACGACCCAAACACCACTGCACTACCCTAAACCCTAGAAAAGAAACCCCCACCCCATGCCCAATCCCCCTTACCTCTCACTCCTCGTGGTTCCGCTCTCCTCGTGGTTCCTGCTTCACGTTGTCTCTGAGGGGCGGTGCACGTCGTTGTGAGGAAACGGAACAGCCTCTGTTTCCTTACAACGACATGGATCGTCTACATGTTTTTAGAACGCATGGTCATTTACCATACATACCTTTACAACAAAATTCGTTCTAAAGGCATGCGTGGTAAATGACCATGCGTTCTAAAAATGCGTAGTAATGACTTCGTGATGTACAACGCATGCGTGGTAATGCATGCGTTGTAATGGTATCGCAAAGTAAAAAGTCGTTGTAACGGCTGTTTACCGATCGAAGCTGGCCCCTGTTCTTCAGTGAGACGTTTATTTGATTAATTAGGAGGAAGGAATGTGGTTTTTTACCGAAAAGTGCATTCCCAGCTGTTGTATTGTGAAAGTGTCCGCGTGGCCTGGTTTCACTTCCGGTGAGAGAGTGGAAGAGTCTGTTTGGATCTAAAGGAGTTCTGTTGTTGGACGGGGCCGGAGCGACATGTCATCAGAAAACATAGCTAATGGAAAGCGTCCTCCCTGAAGTGTGGAGCAGTGCCATGAGAGGTCAACGAGTGTGCGTCCCACCGCAGTATGACCGTACCGCGTGACCCATGTGCCACCTCCAGGGTACTGGAGGCAGAAGCGGCATCGCAGGTCCTCTTGAAGACCGTTGTAGCACTAATTCTACATTTTGGTACTAGGGCATTTTAACTTCGTTGTTCCTGCCAGATACAAAGAGAAGATCCTGTGTTATTCAGTGCCCTCAGTTACCTTTTTTGTGAGTTGTGGTGCTTGTCACTTCGCTGCCCCGCCGGTGCACACGACTGGGCACCCCACCTCGTGTGCCATCTGCAGGGCCTCTGCCCTCGGATCACTGGTTTCGGTTTCTGGAGTGGCAACATAAACAGTTGCTCCCAAAGGACTAGCCTGAACACTTAGGTGAATATCCCCTGCACCAGCATTCCACGGAAATTCTTTCCTAGCTCTCCCACGTCAACGAGGACGTCATAATAGCACGGCTCCGCTCGCGACACCGTATGACGTCATCGGAGGCATAAGAGAACCTCGTCGGCGTGCTGACGTCAGTTCCACCCATTTTTTCCGTGCCACCGAGGCAAACAGGGGACCGAGACATTTTCACATGTATACATAGTATAATAAATATATATATATTCACTGAAAAAACCATAGGTTTCAGGCACGTTATAGTTAGAAATTAGCATTTAAAAAACCTTAGAAATTCACTGAAAAAACCATAGGTTTCAGGCACGTTATAGTTAGAAATTAGCATTTAAAAAACCTTAGAAATTCACTGAAAAAACCATAGGTTTCAGGGGCGTTATAGTTAGTTGGACATTTCACTCGTACAAAACCATAGAAATTCCCCGTTATAGTTAGTTCAGCTAACTATAACTCGCGCTCCCGCAATGCACTGCTGATGACGTCACATATTACATCACTCATGACATGGTCAGTGACATCACTCATGACATCACTGATGACATCTCAAATGACATCACTGATGACATCATCCAGTGAATGTGTGTTTTTCTGAAAATTAAATATGTTTTATATATGTATATCTCAAGGTCGATGGAAGAATAAATGGGTATATAAGTGTCTAAATGGATGATTTTGTTTTGTAAAATTGATTGTATAACTGACTAAGTGTATCTTAGTGAATACATGGGTTAGGTAGTAATGTTTAAATATGAAAATATCTGTATCAGTCTCTCACTTTGTGTATAAGTGGCTGCATGGGTTGGTGAGTAGCTACATGAGTGTCTATATGGGTTATTAGTTGGTTTTTTGAGTATCAGTATGAGTGTCTGAGTGTCTGTATGGTTCGGTGGGGGTATTACTTAGTGCATAGATGCATGAATGAGTGACTCACTGTTTGTATGTGTCGAAGACAGCATGTGTGCAGGACTGTATAGGTGGATGAGTATGTGTATGGGTGTGTTAGTGAGTGAATGACTGTCTCAATAGTGTCTTTATGAGTAACTACATATGTTTTAAACTAGTATATGTGAGTATTGGTGTATATAAGTGAGTATATGTGAGAGTGAGAGATTGGAAGAGTTCCTGTACAAATAAGTAGGTGTTTCTATAAGTGATTGTTTAAGAGAGTAAGTATGTGTAAGTTTCTGTAGAAGTAAGTGTGGTAGTGTGTGTATAACTGTATTTGCAAGTAAATGGATGTTTGATACTTTGTTTGCATGTGTGACTATGTGTGTGAGTAACTCTATGGATGAGTGGCGGTGTGTAACAGGATGTATAGGTGTATGAGTACATATGATGAGTGAGTACATGTATGAGTGACTGTATAGGGACTGTTGGTGAATGAGTGGATGTGTGTGTAGATCTTGGAATTACTGAATAGGTGTGTTGTAACTGGTATTGATATGTCCATTGTTTTGAAAATGTTAGTTTGTATTTTTGAGTGTGTGTATCAAAGGTTATATTAGGGTGAGAGGAGGTCTGCCACTCTATCACAAGGATGATGTCATCAGTGATGTCATTTGAGATGTCATCAGTGATGTCATGAGTGATGTCACTGACCATGTCATGAGTGATGTAATATGTGACGTCATCAGCAGTGCATTGCGGGATGCGCGAGTTATAGTTAGCTGAACTAACTATAACGGGGAATTTCTATGGTTTTGTACGAGTGAAATGTCCAACTAACTATAACGCCCCTGAAACCTATGGTTTTTTCAGTGAATATATATATACATATATATGTGATCATGTGATCAAGGCCCGCGGAGGGGCTGAAACGCGTCATGGCGACTTGCACAAGCAATAAATAATCTTGCACCTACTTTGTGGTCCGTATCCGTTTCTGTCAGAAGACGTTGAAGGTAACGGGAACTTTGGATATATATATATATAAAGAATTCACCAGGATCCTTCACCAATCCACAGAATGACTCGCATCTGCTTCCATCGACGTAAGGACCACGAACCACCGGAAATATAGGCAATAATTCTTTATTGAATTGCTCAAATTACGCGTTTCAGGCAACACTTGCCCTTGATCACATATATATATATATATATTCATACATAATTTGTTAAGGGAGGTAATTTTTGGGGTTTAGGGAAGGGTAGTGCTAAAGGAAGATAATGGTAATTTTAGGGTTTAGGGGTGGGTAGAGGTAAATGGAGGTAAGATATTTAAAAAATAAATGTCAATTTACAAACTAAACCTCCAGTTCGATTACATGTTATGGTTTCTTGGCTAAACCTCATTTAAAATGCACTCCACATAAGCAAAAACATTAAATTAACGGTGCAGATCACATCAAAAATAGAAATAGGGATAAATGCTGTACTGAGTGTAATGAAAGATGTTCATAGTATCAGAACAAGAAAGCAGTAAATATATTCATAGGAAATGAACGGTGACATACACCACCAGACAGGCATACGGACAGGTGCAACTCACAAGGAAAAGCAGAAGGGAGAATTAGAATGCAATTATGGAATCCTGTGATCTGTCAAAAACAGACACTGTTTCAGATTTAACTCTATTTTTTTCTTAGATTATGGATCGCTGGAAATCCAAGCCTACGTGTCTGAATTGAGAGAGGTAGTAAGTCCTTCATTATTGTATCACCTTCCATTGATAACTGTGGTTCCCATTTTACATCCTCAATTATATGTGCATCTGTGCTAACATACTATATACTACTTTGTACGCTTGCAGACGCGTCATACATCTGGTGCGAAATCCGCTCGGCTTTAAAGCGCCCTTTTTTCCAGCAACAGGCACATGGCCAAACTTAATCAAACTTAATCAAACTAGGAGACGTACTGCACATCTGTTCCAGAGTTGCTTTCATCAGAATTGTCAACAGATCAGCGCCCCATACTTCCGTTCTCATTTGCTTTGCTTTGAGTAACACATTTTTCTACAAACTTCTTGTTCAATGTTTTCAAGCTCCTGTGTGAATGAACAACCGCTCTGCCAGGGGTGTAGCACAGACTCCTGCAGCCCAAGGGGACCCCATCCCTTCAGGAGGCCCCCAACCTTTCAGAGGGGCCGAATTCAGCCAATGCCAATGAATATCTGTGAGATATGGGAGACTCAGAGGCACCTCATCACATTCAGCAAGGGGGCCCCATAATTTTGCAATACTCCACTGTGGTGTCAAATCCTACACTGGACAAAACTCTCCACGATTTTCCACACCACTGTTAGTTGAAAGCAGGGCTTTCAGTGGAAAGAAAAAAGTGCGGGAGTGGGTCCTCTAAAAGGGGCGTGGTCTATGTAAGTATAGGTGTGGCGTAAAACTTAAAATACATTTCTGTGATTTCCAATGTGCCATTCGTTCGGTATTTTAGTGCCCCTCAGACATTTCTGTCATTGTATCTAGATGTATAACACAACAAATGGAATACATCTAAAACCAGCCAGGAATATTGGCTTTGTCAATGGTTGTCTATGTGTGTGCTACAGAAAAGCCAAGGATTCGATGACCATGTATTCTGAACACCTTTCTGACCCACTGGCAGGCACTGTGAGTAACATGCACTGCCTTCATCCTCAATGACAGAGCTCAGTCGTGGCCTGTTATAAAGACCTCGAGACAGCTCAGTTCGAAGTTTGCACTATACAAGAGTAAAACGCTACATGGAAAAAAAATACAAGAAAACAACATCCTGAAAATAGCTATCACGCTTATGAAGTGCAAGATTAAGTAAAACCTGTGAAATAATAACAGGAGCTAAATCACTGACATGGATTACCTTATTGTCTTTTACATTAACTGCTCAGAAACTGTCAGTGTTTTAACAGTAAAGTTAAGGGCAATAATATAGGGCCTGTTAGGACCCATTTCAATGTCTGTTTTAAATTACTACCAGGTCTGAGACCAGAGGGACCCGGCCCACTTAAAGCCTTGGTTAAAAGAAATCATCAGACATTTGGGGGCATATGTACAAGTCCCTGGCGCCACCGGATCGCCTCCTTTTGTGGCTTAACGCCGCTTTGTAAATATGCTTCCCTTTCACTCAAGCATCTGCATGAAAGGGGCGTGTAATGTGTGTTGTTGTGGGTGTTCCACCGTAACACCCATTGCTTTTTTACGCTGCCCCAGATTTACAAGGAGGTGCAAATCTGTGGCAGTGCCAAAAACTAATGTCATGCGTGAGCAGGCGTTAGAATGGCACACGAGGAGAAATGCTTTTATATCTTCTCGTTTTTGCTTTTTCTATGTGTGCTGCATTCTGCAGCACACATAGAAAGAGCAACACGCCATTAGTGATTGTTTATGTGCAGGAAGGTGCCCCTTCCTGCACATAAACAATCATTAAATAATGACGATTTGCTACTTCTATGTGGGCTGCAGAACGCAGCACACATAGAAGTAACAAATAGCCATTATGGATTGTTTATGTGCAGGAAGTGACACCTTCCTGCACATAAACAATAATTCTCTGCAACGTAGACACCCTTGCACTATGGTGTAAGGGTGCCTGGGTTGGCACTAGGCAGCTAATTTTAGCGCCAGTGCTATGGAAAACACAGGAGTGTGCCGTATTGTAGTAAATACGACACATCCCTGCATTTTTTAAAAGTCAGAGCGCGGGCCCGCCAAATTTGGTGCAGCTCCACGCTCCAACATTTTGTTGTACATAGGCCCCTTGGTCTGTTGTAAGTACTGATACTTGACTTGTTCATTAAAGGATTTTACAGGCAACCATGGAAGAGTGCCGGAATCCTAAAAATGCTTGCTTTGGCTTGGTTACTTAAACTTGTTACACGCTTTAAATAAGAATCATCTATTCAGAGGTGTAATTTTTTGACAAAATAGAAAAGGCTATCTTAGTCAATTGGGTACTTCAATTAAAATTGCTGGCTCTCAGTCCACTCTGACGTCACAATGTTTCAGAGTGGTCACTGGCGGGCATCTCTCAAATGTTTCACAAAATGGAATGGACTATGGTTAAATCAATTCTACTTTGTGAGAGTACATTGCTTGTTATTGGCTTGCAGTTGTTCCAATATTTCTGGTATTTTCAGGTACACTGCAATTGTGCAGCAGGGGAGGACCAAATTATGTGGTATGGTGGACTAAATTATGTGGAAAAGAAAAGGCAAATTATGCTGCATAAAGCGGCACATTTTGTGATAGTATTAATTATTTTGTAATTTTTACTCGTAAACGCTGTCTCCACAAAGGTTTCACCCCAAGTACTGATTTAACACCAAAATAAAGCAATGAGCAATGGATAGGTGACAAGTCAATTTACAAAGGGCTTTCCACTTCGTGTCAATACGTGTCACTGCATTTTTAGTAACTTATGATCCGTTTGAGCTAAAAACTACATTTTTTCTTAAAATCTTCAGATTAGACAGCAGATGATGAATTATCTGGCATATGCAGCAAATCCACTATTATGCGGAACAGGTCGCAAAGTTGCATGATTCCAGCGACCCTGGGTATAATCTGTGGTGTTGTAGTGTGAGGCCCATTTATGGTGCTGCACTATTTTTCAGTGTTCATGCAGTGACCTGATTTTTATTTATCCCACCTAGCTTTCAGTAAATCTGCCTTACACTCCTCTCAGCAGCAGCAGCAGCATGTAGGAAGTGAGGGGGGACGGACATATGTGGTGTTGGTGCGTTCATGCATGCAAGGTGAGTGGTGTGTGTAAATAAAAAGAAAAAAACTCTTACCTTGCTTGCTGCACAACCTCCAACGACCGATGTTCTCCTCACTCCGGTCTCCTCTGGCTCCAATAAATTCCTGGCGCTGCTCTCATGCTGGTAACCAGCATGAGAAAAGCGCCAGAATTGAATTAAGACAGCTAGGTTAGAGAAGTTTAAAATGTGCATGTGTGGCTGGTCATCACAAGGCAGCCGGCCAAAAATATATGTGCACTTTAAATTGTGGATGGAAAATAAAATGGTAATAAATTAACTTTATTACCATTTTGTTTTTCATCCCTGGGGGGGCATTTTGGGCAGTGGGGTGACGCTCCTCTGTCCTAATAGAGGAGCCACCTTATGACTCCCTGCTCCCCAGCTTTTAAACCTGTTTTTCTAGGTACAAGTCAGTCTCTAAGGTGAATTATTAACATGAGTTTGCAACTATGTTGTAAGAATTTGTTTAGTTTTAGTCAAAAGGGAACGGGTTTGCTGCATTTTCCCAGGTTTGCTAATACATATATTTATATATAATTATTTTATTGTGAAAATAGAAAATAAAATAGTACAAAAAGAGTGATTAGTCATGCTATTGTGTGTGGTACAGAGGTGAGCAAGCAACTGAAGGCTCGAGCCAGATACCTGGCTCTGGAGCAGCTCATGTTGCGCTTGGATCCTCGAGCCGAAAACGAGAAGAGACTTCGTATAGTTTTTACCACTCTTAGTAACATGGGAGTGTAAAAGAGACGCCTTTCTAGTCAATTGCACAACATAAATCCTGGGATCTATCCCGGCTTCCAGTCTTGACTGAATCGTGTGATACAAGGCAATTAGCTTATTTCCTTATGCCTAATTGTTCCTTTATCAGTACATCTGAGAGCAACTTGAAATACCTCAGTTCTGGATAGGCGCTGTACAAACATGTCTTGTACATGTCTTACTAGACTTTAGCGTTGTTCCATCTAAAACAAAAACATAAGCCACATATATAGTGTGCGCAATTGACAATGGACTTTCCTCTAGTTTCACTAATGGTATTGTTGGGGCAGTGAGGGAGGTGTATGAATGTTTTTAAGTTCATGTTTAAAAACAATTACATCTCATAATTGCCACTCAATGCAATGATACAATCTGGAGTACTGAAGAGACAGGCTCCCGCAAGTTAAAGATGCACAATTCTTTACATTTTAAATAGTATTTATCCTATTTTTATATGGCGCTTGCTACACGATTCATATGCCAAATCTACAGTTGGCTCAGCGCGGCTTTTGTTAGAGCTCATACAGATAAGCAAAACCCCTGGCTCAGCCCTGGCTCGCCTGTCCCTATTAATTTGCTGGCTTGCCCACCTCTGTTTTTGTAAAGTGCGATGTTTTCACTGATAATTTGCAACAAGGAGGATTTAGTTATTGACAGCACAGAATATAATGAATGCTAGGCGCTTCTTAAAGTTTGTTAAAAAATTCCCGAAAATAATTTTCTTATGGAGACCTTCTACTTAGATGTCTTCAAGCAAGCACGCTTATCTAGCTGATCCACATGCAGGCTCAAACAAATGAGTCTTATGCACCAGAGCAGACTAAGAGCTGTGACAGGCAGAACCAGGGTTGAAAGAATGGATGCATAAGTCAGTGAACGGATGGATGTATCAGTAGACATAATAACAAAAAAAACCTGTAATCGGCAAGGGAACTACAGGCAGCAGGGGAGAGTGGGGCCAGAGGTGGTGGTGGTGGTGGGGGTGCTATTTATGATGCCGGCTTGTGGTTTCTTGTATGTATGCATCTATAAGTGTACATCTTTGCCTATTTGAGTGTTCGTATGTGTTTGCATCTCATTAATTATAGAGAAATGGTGAGGAAAAAATGGAGAAGCTTTTAGAGATTTGGTGCCCGGGGATATCGGGAAGTGATTAAATAGTATGATGAATTGTGAGATAAAATGGGTACATTGCTTTTGAGACACACAAGACTTAGGGGCCAATTCGGATCTCGGCCGGTAGGGCTCCGAATCGGATTCGGCTTTACCGGTTCCGATTCGGAGCCCTGTTTCCCGACCGATTCGTACGTGCGTCCGGGCGAGCGAGTACAATGCGAAAACTCCGACCGACTCGTTCGCGAGACCCAACCGCACCGACCGACTCGTACACGAAAGCCGACCGCTCCGACCGACTCGCTCGGACACGCCTCGCACCGCGCAATGGAGACGTTCCCCGGCCGGGCAAGTACGATGCGCCCCGCGAGCAGTCCGTCCGACTCGCGCCGTCTGGCTCGAAGGAGCTGTCGGAGCCGTACTTTGGGGGTCTGTGTCGGACTCCCCTGTACGCATAGCTGCACGAGTCGCACACAGGGGGGACCCATGGGTCCCCCCTACCTGTGCGTGTACGGCGCGAGTCGCTTCGCCGCGTACACGCTGTAGGGGGCGCCCCTGTTCGCCTCGCACCCATTGAGTCAATGGGAGCCCGCGTACGTGTTGTACGACAGGCTCCCATTGACTTCAATGGGAGTCCGACCGAATCGAGTCCGATAGCATACGTGCGCATCGTACTCGTTCGGTCGGGCTGCTAGGGTCCGATTCGGTCGGAAATCTCTCCGAGTCTGGCTCGGTCGGAGAGATTTCCGGCCCGAATCGGAATCGGCCCCTTAGTCTTCCACAACCACAACAGATTTGTTTGGAATCACTTAAGTCAACCCATGTTAGGGTGTCTTTGCTTCAGTGATGGTTTTCAAATTGGACATTTACTGCAGTAAAGCTTCAAATGGGCCACCATGTTTTTCTAGCAGCCACGTGGGCAGCCTTAGAGAAATGGCGGGAAAGAGACTGATTAGTCTCTAGATGAGTCGCCAGCTTTGCATGTTCTTGATACATGAAACAAAAATGGTGGTATGGAAAGGGAGGAGCTTCTGGAAGAGTTGGCCTTTTTGAAAATATATTGGAGTTATTAAAAGAGAATGCCATTGAGTCATCTCTGAAGTAGAAGCTGACACGAAAGGGCGCACTCATCTGTGCCTTAGACACACGCAATAGATTACCGTCATTGACATATGAGAAATGGCGAACAAAAGAGGGAGGAAATTCTAGAAAATTTAGAGCCCTTGAAACTCGTCGATGTGATTAATAGCAAATACCATAGGTTCTGCCCCCAGCAAAGTGGCACCGTACACTTACTGAATAGCATACAGTTAGACAGCTATAGGGCTGGTGGCACTCAGGCCATCATGTCATCCATCAGTTGCAGTTCTGCTCCCACACTGAGCACCACACCTGCTGTTTTGCAACCTTTCTCCATGTGCAGCAGTCATGCTGCTGTCCTCAGTGCCAAGACAGGTGACTGATCCTCGAAGTGTACGCCGTGTTGACGGCAGGAGACGAACTCTGCTGCATTGCACCTTTCCAAAGCAGACTCAGCTGTGAAGAGGCAAAATGTCCTGACTCACACGCATGACACCCCAAACATCAAATGGCTGTTCAGGGTCGAACACAAATGAAAATTTACACCAACCTACCAGGGAACTCCGTTCCAGATCCCTCTCCCTAGCAGCAACCCAGCGCATCTGCTGGGCAAATAGCGGAGGCCGCTCCTTCTCCCACCTGGCGGCTAAGACCTGGAACAACCTCTCACTGCACCTAAGAGCAGCACCATCTCTCCAACAGTTCAGGAATGACCTCAAGACCTGGATGTTCAACCAATAGGAACAGGCAGCGTGATCCCGCAGCAGGACCCACAGTGCCTCAAGACCCTCACAGGTGAAGCAGCAGCGCTACACAAATCCTAATTGATTGATTGAAGGACAGAAGCAAAAAGGCCACTGCCTGTAGGAGGTTGACCCATTGCTCCAGTCTATGCATGTGTAACTGAGCAATGACTGAAGGAGTTCTGGCCTAAAGCCACTTTTCTTTATTTGTATCATTATTGATTTTTATATTTTATTATTTTGGGTATTACAAGACAGCTACAGCAATCTCTAGGCAAGACATAAAAGCATATCTTGTTCCTGAACAACTTCTCACTCTAGGGGGCATATTTACAAGGGAATGGCAAAGCGTGGTGCTAAGCAAACATTGCTATTGCCACACTCCACCATTTTGAAAACGCAGGGATGTGCCGTATTCACAAGAATGCGGCGCGCCCCTGCATTTTCCCTAGCACTGGCGCTAAATCTAGCTGCCGGGCAGCACACATAGAAGTTGCAAATAGTCATTTTTTTAAATGATTGTTTATGTGCAGAAAGGGACACCTTTACGCACATGAACAATCATTCATGGCGATTTGCTGTTTCTATGTGTGCTGCATGATGCAGCACACATAGAAACAGCAAAAACGAGGAGAAATAAAGCATTTCTCCTCTTTTCGCCAGGTTAAGACCAGGTTTTCCCTGGTCTGAATTTTGGCGCTTCCTCCTATTTATGCCACCCTTGTAAATACGGGGCAGCGTCAAAATCAATGGATGTTGTGGTGGAACGCCCACTGCAACACCCATTGCACGCCCCTTTCACGCTAAGGGGCCGATTCCGATCTCGCTAGGAAAGCCCTCCATACGACTCGGATTAGGAGAGCTTTCCTAGTGAATCGCGCAGTGCGATTCCGACCGAACGAGTACGATGCAGCCGTATGCTGACCGACTTGGTTGGCTCGGACTCCCATTGAACTCTATGGGAGCCTGTATACCGATGCGTACACAGGCTCCCATAGCAAAAAAGGGGTGGGTGGGGAAAAGCGTACACCCTGTAGCGGGCACCCCATGTTGCCCACCACACTGTGCATGCTTGGATCGGGGGGACCCATGCGCACCCCCCCAGCAACCGATTCGGAGGGCTCCGAGTGAAGGGGGGCCTGCTCTGGCCCCCGAAGTCAGATTCCGACAGCCGTTTCGTCTCGATGAGACTGAGTCGATACAGCTGTCCGAATCGTGCATCATACTCACTTGTTTGGAATCTGGCTCCATTGCGCGGCACGATTCGGCTCCGAACGAGTCGGACGGACAGGATCGGGTTCGGAAACAATTCGGTCAACGCGGACGAGATCTTCGCATCGTATTTGGTCATTCGGAACGGGGGACGATTCGGTCGCAAACATCGGCTCCGAATCGGATTCGCACGTTCCGGAACCCGTCTGGAGGCCTTCCTAACGACATCGGAATCGACCCCTAAGTGTAGCGTGAAAGGGAGCCTTATTTACAAGGGGGTGTTAAGCCATGTTAAGTGACTTAACGCCGCCTTGTAAATGAGAGGAAGCGTTTATCGCCCCACGAGAATATGACTCATTACAACGCGTACTAATACCATGCATGCCATTACAACGCTGGTATTACTACGCGTTGCAATTACAACGACATGCCATTACATCGCATACTTTTACCACGCATATGCTTTTCCCCACGCATACCATTACAACGCAAAGGCATGCGTGGTAAAGCTATACTTATGGTAAAAAAAATGCAATGTAGGTGACACTACCCTGCCCTAAACCCTAATTTAGTACCCCTGCACGACCCTCCCTGACCCCCAGTACTCTCCCTACATTAAGACTACCCAGCACAACCCCGACACTACCCTAAACCCAACAACAATACCCTGCACTACACACACACCACAGCACTACCCCCAGTACTCTCCCTACATTAAGACTACCCAGCACGACCCCCTGACACTACCCTAAACTCAACAGAACTACCCTGCACTAGACACACACCACGGCACTACCCAAACCCTAAAACACTACCTCCAGCACGACCCTCCCCGACCCCCAGTCTGCTCCCTACACTTAAACACTACCCTGCCCGACCCCCAGACACTACCCTAAACCCTAAAACACTACCCTACCCTGCACTACACACACACCACAGAACTACCCTAAACCCTAAAACACTACCTCCAGCACGACCCTCCCCCGACCCCCAGTCCGCTCCCTACACTTAAACACTACCCTGCACAACCCCCGACACTACCCTAAAACCTAAAACACTACCCTGCACTACGCACACACCACAGCACTACCCTAAAACACTACCTCCAGCACGACCCTCCTCCGACTCCCAGTCCGGTTCCTACACTCAAACACTACCCTGCACAACCCCCAGACACTACCCTAAACCCTAAAACACTACCCTACACTACACAAACACTACAACACTTCCCCAAACCCTAAAACACTACCCCCAGCACGACCCTCCCCTGACCCCCAGTCCGCTCCCTACACTTAAACACTATCCTGCACAACCGCCCGACACTACCCTAAACCCTAAAACACAACCCTGCACTACACACACACCACGGCACTACCCTAAACCACTACCTCCAGCACGACCCTCCCCCGACCCCCAGTCTGCTCCCTACACTTAAACACTACCCTGCACAACCCCCAGACACTACCCTAAACCCTAAAACACTACCCTGCACTACACCACAGCACTACCCTAAACCCTAAAACACTACCTCCAGCACGACCCTCCTCCGACCCCCAGTTCAGTTCCTACACTTAAACACTACCCTGCACGAACCCCCGACACTACCCTAAACCCTCAAACACTACCCTACACTACACAAACACTACAACACTACCTCAAATCCTAAAACTCTACCCCCACCCCTGGCCCAATCCCCCTTACCTCGCTCTCCTCGTGGTTCCTCTCCCTGGTTCCTGCTTCGCTTCACGTCGGCTGAGGTGCGGTGCACGATGCACATCGTTGTGAGGAAACGGAAGAGCCTCAGTTTCCTCACAACGAGGTGGATCGCCATTATATCGCATGCGTTGTAAAAGCGCATGCGATGTAATAACATGCGTAGTAATGGCTACGCGTTGTTACATCGCATGCGTTATAACGCATGCGATGTAATGGTATGCGGTGTAAAAGCCGCGTTGAAATGGCTGTTTACCCCCCACGAACGTCATAAAAAGTGACATTCCTGTGACGATAGGGACTTGGAAATGTGCCCCTTGGTGTTCCAGTAAAAAAACATTTGAAGGTCAGTTTTTTAGTGCCGATATTAAAGTTACTTCACAGTACTAAGTAGTACACCACTCCTAAAGGCTTATTAAATGTCACCTTCTGTTACCTGTGAGTGGCTTTGCTCGATGTTTTTGAGTGCAGATGGCAGGATGGAACAGTGGGTTATGCGCCTGCTGTTGTCCTCTACTTTGACGTGGACAATTAGAATTAGAAGGGACTACATTGACAAATGACCATGCTTGAAGCACCTCCTGGATCATCTGTAAGGCAGTTCGCTATTGGAAATATCAGAGTTGCACCATTTCAAGATTCTGAAGGTTCCCATCTACGGCCTGCATTACGGGTGGCCTTGTCTCGGATGTGCTAGTCACACCATCCCTTAAAATCTGATACCCCAGGGATCGGAATTTAAGAGCTGAGATAATTAACACCTATTCCGACTTTACCCTTGTAAAACGAGGCACCGAACCAAGATCTGCTGGTCCTGTTTCTTTCTTGGGCATTTTTCTCTCCAGAAATTTTGGCAGGTTTGACCTGCCGAATCTTACCTGAGGAAAATTGCAGGGGTGTGCGGTATATGTCACAAGACTCAGAATGCCAGTGTGTGTGATAATTGAAGTTACAGCACGTGCTAGACGTTTATGGGCCACTCATCATGAGGGCCATAGTGATTAAGACAAACAGTTGGCATCTTTCTTCGACATAAATACCAATTTTATGTAGTTTTTGAACTACAATCAGTTCTGCAGAAATTCCAGTGTGAAGCACTAACAAAACTTCTGTGCGCAGCCATATGGTTCCTTCAGTAGACTGTTGACGGAGAAAACCCAAGTAGACTCATCAGAAACACAGCAGCACAGATTTGCAACTTCAGAAACCAATCCGTGTAAGAGCACAGGTTTACCATCTATGTTATGAAACATCGAATAATGGGCATACCAACAGAAGTTACTTAAGACTGCCGCCTTATGAAAACAGATAGCGAAATATGTAAGTACAAATATTCCAACTTCCAGATTGGAGAGCGAATGAGGAGTGGAAGTCTTGACTATTCCATTGTTTTAAGAACATGGGGGCATATTTACGTTCCCTGGCGCATCCCTGCATATCAGCAGGGATGCGCCAGGGAAAATGCGTCACGCAAGTTTACCCTTGCGCCACGTCCGATGCGCTGCATCTACAATGCGGCGCATCATGGCGCAAGGATAAGCAGATGCGTGACGCATCTGCCGGCGGAAGGTTGGCGCAGTGCTGAAGAGCATTGTTCCAACCTTCCCTATCCCTAACATGGTGTGTCAATCCTTACGCCTGCTTGAAGCAGGCGTAAGGATTTGACGCACCAGCGTCGGAAAAGTGACTGCGTGAAATCTTGTAGATTTCACTACGTCACTTTTCCGAGGCGTACCTGTGCCGGAACGCCCCCCCCTGCGCCAGTACGCCCACATGAAACCTGACGCAGGTTTCATGTGGCGCAGGGGTTTACTACGTGACGCATCTCCCTAGATGCGTTACGTTGTAAATATAGCGCAACGCGGCGCATGGTTTGCATCGCCGCTGCGTCACATGCGTGACGCAACGGCGGCGCAAAAGTGGCGCAAGGGGCTTGTAAATATGCCCCATGGTATGTTCCGGCATTATCATTTTTTTCTAGATAGTGCCACTCTGTTTTAGCACAAGAAAGATATTTCGCCTCTTAATTAGATTGTTTATGCTCCTGACTTTCCATGTCAGTCCTTTAGTTGGAGACAGAGGCATAATTAAAATTATATCGCCTCAACAAAGGAATAGGTGTGGGGCCTCTAAAATGTCACTCAGATTGTCCGCCTCACAAGTATAGAGAAATTTCTGGCTGCAGGAGCCGTGTTATGCTTCTAATGGGAGCCATTTAACGTGGCTGTGACACATCCATGCTCGTTCCATACACACAAAAAATCACCCCAGCTGGGACTGCTTTTTGTTATGTTGTTTATTCCCTCATTTTCCCTACACTTTCTCAACTGTCTCAATTAAGTAGCCAAGGGGTAAAATAAACTATACCTTGTATGTCAGAATATAGACAAAATATCACCTTCTAAAATATTGTCAAAGTCAGGTCATTTAGGTTGACTGCAAGTTAGGTAGATGTGGAGTGAAGTACAGTAAACCTATGTGGCTCTGGGCTCGGCATCAATAGATAAGAGTTTGGCAGGACAGTTCTGGCAATGACTAGTAGCTCTTCTTGAGAAGCACTGTGGGTGGACTTCAGCTCCAATTTCCTAAAAATAGTGATTTCACACCACTGAAGGTACGTTTTGAACTATCACTGTTCTTGTTGACATGCAATTCTGTAAGTTCAGCCAGGGTGTGCAGCTTTCTAGATCCTCAGGGGCAAACATGAGTCGCCGCCACACTGTCCTCCAGGGTATGGCTTGGACCCAGTGTAAAATATGCACCGTGAGTGGTGGAGAAAGAGAGAGGATGAAAAGTGCCTCCAGTGGAAATTGTGGAGGACTCTTCACCACACCGTGGTGTTGGATACATGAGGAGAGTGCGCCTCACTTTCAGAGATCATGATTGGACGGAGCTAGAGCTATGCAAATCAGCAGGCACCTGAAATGGAAGGCACCACCCGACACAGCACATACACGTGTGACAAATGTTTAGAATAAAGGATGTAGAAGAAACCAAATTAAGAAAGAATTAGTGATATTTCAAAACTGCAGTTAACCATGTACAAGCCTTGTATGGATCCTTAAGTTCTTGATTCCTAATACAGGAATATAATGATTTTGCCAGTATTGCACTTCCTCCCAGAGCTTGGCCCTCTAGGTAATAACAGTTTGCTCCTTTGTAAAGACGTAGAGTGCCCCTAAGCCATGAGGTAGATGTGAGATAGATGGTACAGTCCAGGGTCACCAGCAGTTGCTGAGACCATACTAGAAGGTGAAGGGGAAATGAGTTTAAGGATTTGCCTGATCCCCATCCTAGCACGGAAGGCACAGCCAGGGTCCAGAAGTGCTGTAGATGCTACAGTAGGGAACCCCGACTGAAGGAGTGAAGATTCGTTCATGGTGGGTGCCTGGTTGCTGACAAAGTTCCCGGAAGGTTGGACACAAGTTAGAATCAAGAGGAGCCCTTCAAGCAGGGATCTGTGACTAAGCAGTGACATGAAGAGTCAGGCAGGCATTTATTGAAATGTTATATTCCAAAAGCACTCATGCTGCTGTCATGCATTAACCAAGGTTGTATTATGGGAACACTGAGTGAGATCAGAAAATGTATAAGAGTATTGTGAGGTTCCACACTCAACGGTGGAATAAGGTGGCTTTCTCTGTGAGCAGAGGCCACTCTAAAACATGCATCGTGTTAAGGAACAGGGGAAGCAGTGGATGAGGTACATTTGGAGAGGTCAGAAACCTCTGTATCACTTCTATCAATGCCTAGTAGCACCCCAAGAAGGGATAGAACTATAGGGGTAGGCTTTGCCAGCAAATCTCTGCAGGTTGCTAACAATGCAATGGGACAATAAAAAAATGAATGATACAGTCTGAAAAGCAATCCTTTGGTCCTGGTTGTACAGCAGTGTTGAAAATGATTGCAAAAACAGTACCCCTTGTGCTCCCAGAAAGAAAGTGCTAAGAAAAGCTTCTCTAATGCGTGTTCTGAAAAGCAATAGGCAAGGGATTTTGCTTTGCATCAACTTCCTGTCAATGGCAGTGCTTTCCAAACCTTTTAGAACCATGACTCACTTTTTAATACTTGCACGACCCAATAAGCTTTAATGGACATGAGGTGGGCGAATTTTAATGTAATGAAGCATTGTGTGGTAAAGCATTGCTATTTGCAGATAGCACATTTTCCAATGAAATGGTTGCACAGACATACAGTTTTGTAGATAAAACTATATTGCACACAAATGATAATGTGTGGAATTTATTTTTCAGGTGATATTTATTATTTGTGCATCACCAAGTAAAGTGTCTTGGTTTGTTCTGATCCTATTAAAATCTTCATTTCCATCACACTTCAGAATCACAGAAAATGGACTTCATTTTTGCTTTTTTAACTACTGGAAATGTGCAGTTCCTTTACAGGTATTTACATTTTGTTGTGTGGTAGTAAAAAATGACCCCCTCCAGCTTTCTTTCACCCTTCATGTACCCCAGCAAGATTGCCACATAATTCACTGTATTTTTTGTTTCTCTGACTGCAAAGTGAGAAGAGTTGGTAGACAACAGCCTCTGCCTTAAAAAACATAAGCAGCAGAAGATATAGCCTGACATTTGACCTCTGGCTTTCAAGAGCAGCAAATGTGACACGATAAATACAGAATTTATAGACATTTTTATTTATTGCCTGGACTTTGGCTACCCACCAGAAATCTGCTGGGGTCGCGACCCACAGTTTGGGCAACACTGCTGTAGACGGTTAAGGTAAGGAAAGTGGGGGAAAATTCTTTAGCAAAAGTACTTTGTGAGGTGAGAGAGGTGAAGGCGACACCGTAAGCAGAGGAGAAGATGTCGTGCAGTCAGTCACCAAAGGAGCGGGATCTATTCAGCACCTTATAACACTTATAGGGAGCTTTCTACATATCTTGGGCTACAACATACATTTGTGGAAGTGAGCGGTGATACTTTTAGATAAACGTACATCAATCAATGAGGCAAAAAGGGAAAAGTAGCCCTTGCAATCAAGGCCAACCCCAATGTTTAGGCTCTATTTGCCTCAATAGTGCCATTCCAAGCATTCTTGCGCAACTGCGGTGTGGGGGCTTCCAAGTTTCGTTTTTCCTCATTTAATCGCTTCTAAAGTCTCTCAGTTCAATATGCCTGCAAATGTATTGAACAATTCTTCATAATGTTTTAAGGAATTTGTTGGCATAACTTGTTCACAAGTTATAATAAATTGAAGAAACAGCTAACGTATTTAGCAAAATGCGTTTTGCTTCATCAGGGCTTGTTTGCTTCTTTTTCATAAACACTTCTCTTAGAGCTTGTTATTGTTTTGACTTTCTATAGTAAATGCTGCCATCTTATATGTTTTACAGACCATGATACATACGCCTTGGACCGCAAACTTCAGGTTCAGCCGAGTCAAAAGCTTTCGCTTACAAGTTAAGCTCATTAATGCACTATGAAGATTTTTTAAATAAATTTGTTTATGTATTTTCATTTGGAATAAAGCAGGGATGAACCCTCCTCCTAACCTGTAGCTGAAATTCCTAACGCTGCATAATGTTGGTGTTAGCTTTCTGCAAACTGCTTTCATTTTTGATTAATAAGAGAAAAGGAGCATGAGAAATGCAGTGATTTCCCAGGATTGCTCAAGATGGTTGAGTGGGGAAGTTAGGCTAAGAACTCAGATCTGGTTCTACAGGAAACAATTCCATTGCATCGCCACTAGTAGAGTGATTTGTGGATTGTTGGAAGGTGGTGAGCCCTAGTCAAAATTTTACATTCACACTTAGAAACGTTTCTGGAGGATTTTCTCTCTATGTCGAGTGGGCCTCTCCATGAGGCTGGCTTCGCAGTGCCTTCGTCGGCTTGGTTCAGCAGGAGCCCCCAGTCAACATCTGGAAGTCTTGAGCTATGGAGCTTTCAGTGGAATGAACCTGAAATACAGAGCGGGTCGTGGTTCGACGTAGTCGGCGTGACTCTCTACGTCAGGTCAGTTACCTTATAGAGCTTTTTCACAAAAGTTCTCCAAACTTCAGGAGGTGCTTCCTGAGATTCTGTTTGGGGATTCAAAGTGTTCACAAACAAAATCCAATGTTCCAGAGTCTCTGAGTTGCTCCTCGGACATTGGGACTACAGTTCCCACCATGCACCTGGACAAATACTTTAAAGTCCAGCTGAAGGTAGTCATCTGGGTTCTTCTTGCTGGATATGATGCAGTTGCTTTCAGGGAGTCCTCTCCTTCTCTCTTTGAAGCAAGGCAAAGTTGCTAGGGCTGTAGTTCCTTAGCGTGCAGCACGCGCAGTCATTCAGAGTGCAGTCCTCTTGTGCAGGCCAGGGTTCCAGCAGGGCAGTCCTTCTTGTTCTTGTAGTTTCCGGCAGGGGATGTGTTTTGCTATGCAGCTCTCCCATATTTATCCAGTGTTCTGGGGCGACAAGGGGGGGGGGCACCCCTGACCAATGTGGTACAGGGTGCCTCCCAAAAGTATGACAGCTTCCTCCAAAGTGTGCATATTCTTGTCCCACAAAGCCCTGTACTTTAAAATTCAATATGGAGAATCTTTCTCCTTGTGGGGTAAGATCGGGCTAAGCCAACCTACTAGTGAGGCTCATTTTCCTTAACACTCCCCTTCCAGACCTCCTGCAAATTTCATTCCTGGGGTGCCACTGTGGCAGGTGGGGGTACAGGGAGAGGGGGTAGGCCTGGCTTGCAGCCTTACTGTCCTGCTCTCTTTGAAGATCAGTTGGTTTACCCAGCCCCCTTCCTGGCCTGTTCTCTGCAGCTGCAGATCTCCCTCCACCAGATAACCTCTCCCTCTATGCAGGCCACTTATCGCCTCATCAAAGCAGTTTGGCTCGACCTGGCATGACTGACCAATCAGGAGAGGCTGCTAGAAGGCTGGATTTTGGCTCACAGAAAAGAAAGTCCGATAACGTCTCTTCTGTACTAGTTAAGATAAATTCAACAGTGGCAAGTTGTTGGAGCTATTATTATCAATCTTTTAAGTCCTCAAAATATTATTTTAACTCACTCCTCTCAATAGCTATATTTTATTAAAGTATTCACATGTTAGCCTATGGAGCTAAAATGCTACAATGGGGAAAAAGCAATTGGTAGTGTTTCCTCACCAGGGAAAAATAAAACATCTTTTAAAATGCCCCTGCTTATTTTTACATGGCACCCTACCCTGGGGGCACCTAGGGTAGACCCTAGGGGTGACTTATATGAAAAATAAGGTAGTTTAATACTTTAGAATTTCCTTTAAATCTGAAGTCGAATTTGCATGTAATTTAAATTTAAAAGCAGCTTGCAAAGCAGGGCTGACTTTTAAAATGACAGCAGGCAACACAGAAGTGCACACTTAAGTGCAAAAAATCGCCTGTGCCTCTAAACCTGTATGCCCTATCATATACTAGGGACTTACAGGCAGGTATTCCGTTCCAATTGTAATTACACCTAATTACCATATACCTTTTAATCAGAGCACTGGCCTTGGGCCTGGTTAGCAGAGCCCAGAGCAAAGTCAGTTACCACCAGTACCAGTCAAAGAATGAGTGACCAGGGCAAAAAGGATGACTTTCTCACATGGGGGATCATGTTTAAATTGCATTTGACGATGTCAGACATGACCACTCAGCACTTGGCAGCACAGTCTCTGGAGGTAAGGTAGCATGCTGTGTTCTGCAGTACAGAGAAGAGCATGATTACACAGCACACTTTCTGGGGTCTGATCTAGTATTCTCGTTTGATTTTCAGGCACAGTATATACCCATCACCACCATTAAGCTGTAAATAGCAACCCCACACCATTACCAGAAGCAGGTCTATGGTCTGCTCCACAATGCTGCGTAGCCTATAGTGTTCTGGAGTTCACTGCTTCTGACCCTCAGAGAATGGATCCAGCAGTGATACGACCAGGCAATGTTTTACTGTATATACATTTGATCACAGCCTAATTAATCTCCATGATTTGAACCTCTAAACAATGCACAAAATACCGAAACAAGTAAATATCGAACACATTCACAAATAATGAAATATTTTATTAAATTCAGACATTTGAAATATCCAAAAATCAAAATTAATAATTTAATAGAAAGGTTGGGGCTTTTCAAAATGAGGTTTTATTCCTAAGAGACCAAGCAGTGTGCTAGACTCTAGCATATCCCTTTGCTTTTTTTTTTGCTCCTAATGCATGCTCTCTTTTTGCTGGCGCATACCAGTGCTTCAACTGAGGCCACTGGTCATCCATACTACATACTGTTTAATGTACTTTTGCTGCTCTCAAGAATCAAGCTAAAGATAGCAACTTAATTTTTATCCTCTAATTTCCAATTCTTAACATTTACAGGATGTTTTAAAAGTCTGCACTTCACTTTTTATGTACATATATTTTATTAATCTGCTAATATTATTTAATTTTCCAAATAGTTGCGGACCTGTGAGTCGGTGTTGGGACCCTAGGTTAAGAACTACTGGCCTATGAAATTATTGATGGAAATATTTTAGCATTATTCATGAAAGTGTACTGATATGTCATGGTGTTACATGTTCAAGGATACCTTGCAGACATGCCCTCTTCATAGGTTAGAGTGTGATGTCACATTTCCTGAACACATGAACCCTTAGTAGTCCCATGATCGTTGCAGGACCTGTAAGTGTACTCTGCATGCTTTAGTGAGACAAACTATTCTTGTATCCCATCTACCACTTCAACAATATTCCAGCAATAGTACAGAACTGTGGTTTACTATCAGTCAGGGATAAGATAGTGGTGGGGAATTGTATCTCCTCTATTATGTGCTTCCTTGTGGACTACAATGCTTGTTTCTAGATGTGGGAAAAAGCTGGGTGCTCTACAGACCTATGCCACTGCAAACATGAGTTGGAATTATTTGGATACACATAGTTCAGTTATGTCTCCTCAGGGAACTCCTGAAGGCAGTGTGCATTACAAAGGTACCACTTGCTCCTCACATATGTTTGTTAGATGTATTCAGCTACAGTAAATTCCACCTCTCCTCTTTAGTCTTCGTTAACAGCTTGTGATTTCATCACCAGCAGTATCTACACATTAGCTCCCCTTCTGTGAGAGGTGCTATCATGGTTGCCATGGTGTTTTCATTGTACCTGGTGATTGGTGCTATGGGTGAGGCTCTAGGGACAGTGGAGTCACCTGCTTGGGTGAAATTCATAAGCAACACTGTTGCACTTTCTGTGGTTTGCCACATTGATTTCTTATACGGGCGATGTGACTTCTGGCTTCTTTGTGTATTATACTGATGTTGGTTCTCATGACTTGTTGTAGAAGTCTTGTACATTAGATAGTTTTCAATGTGTTTTCATTACACTATATTACTTTTAAGTATGTGTGAATTATTCATAGGGACCCAGACGATTAGCACCACTGCGGGACAGGCTACCCAGGACAGAATCCTATGGTAATGAATGATGAAAGAACAGAACCCCGCTATGTGTATTATACTTTCATTTTTAGTCATATCCTGGGACTAAGTGTAGATATGTATGCAGTAACTCTACGGCATTTTAGCTAGACTGCTATTTGAATGTAGGTCCGCATGTATGAGAGCATGAGAAGACATTCTGAAGCTAGTTTCAGTTGCAGAGATGCATTCAATATTTCAGGTCAGGGTGATACCTACTGCATGTGTTCTATTTCCTTTAGATCCTGAAAGACATTGTGAGTAGGGGTGTGCAAAATTCACAGAATTTCCTTTTCCATAAGTATGTCAAATTTCAAACACATTAAAAACATTACACAAATTGCAAATCTGGCATTTTGTATCTCATGGCCCCTAAAGGGTACTTTTGCTTGGGTGCTTAATTTTAAAGGCTCCCTTCACCAGACCTTTCCTGTCTGTGCTCCTGATACTCTCTTCTGTTTGGAGGGGGGCATCTTCCACAGCCCCACCAGAGCCAACAAAAAGTACACTCTCCCTGTCTCACTCCCCAGGTCCTACAGACTCATGGCTGCTTGCAGGGACCATGTGGGAAAACTGTGTACTCAAAGGCCAGTCCACAGAAGTCCTGGGGGAGCCCTCCAGGGTCACCCAGCAGGCCGACCTATTCCAGTGCCCTGTGTCTTCTCAAGTGTTTCTACCTTGTGCAGGGGTTTTTAAATGTGGTGTGCCCCAAATTGTCATATCTGCCTGATCCCTTCCCAACAAAACTCCAGAGGGGAGCCCCTCCTGTGTTGGGCTCTAGAGGTTTGGTCTTCCTCCTTTGTTTCTGTGGGAATGTGCTTTCCTGAGCCAGGTGCAGTGTGAAGAGTTAGCTAACACATGCAGATTTCCACCTCACCCCTTCCTTTCCCAGGAACTATGCCAAGAACTATTAATAGCTCTATTATTTTAGGAGGCTTTTGATACTCCTGCTGGCCAGCAGAGTAATGCAATTGGCCCACCAGCGGCGACAATGGCCTGGATTCTGATTCTGGCGGAGCCAGGGAAATTTGAAAATTTCCAAAGTGCCATTAGGAGTACAGTTATCGCACGAGTGACAGTAGATCTCCACTTGATGTTCATGTTTACCCTAAAATTGATGCATGACAGGTATCTCTAGGCCCAAGTATTACAAAACTGTGTGGTGGCTCAGAATTTGGACACAATGAATTATGCAGTGAGCACACAGCTTTTCAGTAAGACCGATAGACCTACTCTATGAATGCCCACTCCCATTATAAGGCCTACACCAAGTCAGGGCCAATCCCTGAAGGGTCTAAGACAGGCTACCTGTGTGCAGATACTGGGTTGAGCTAGATGGTAGTCTCACATGCACAGTCAGCACATGTGTGCACATGAGTGTGTTCACGAGTTCATATGTAACCAGCCCTGAGCGTCTTCCACTAGCTGCACTGCAGCGGCCTTATCTTAAAATGCAGACATGGGCTGTTAGCACTGTCAGTCCATTTCCACAGAATTATCATGAGTGAGACTCAATGGGTGGAACCAACTCCAAGCAAAAGTCCAAAACCGGGTAGTCAGAAAAGGAACATTCAGGGGTATTAAGTGGGTGTAAGCCATTTCCTACAGTAATTAATTCCAAATTACCTGATATATTGGATGACACTGATCACTGACTGAAAGGCCAGCAGGGCAAATCCTCTCTAACATCCCTGAAGGCCTTTTACTTTCAGCCAAAAAAATCTACAACAGATTTTAGGAATCTAGTAGATCCTTACCCCATATGCAAAATACCATTTCCAAGTATGACTATCGAGACTGAGCTAGGAACCAGCTCCAGGACCCAACATGCTTCATGATTGGAAATCAGATTTCAAGTTTTCAAGACCCACTCAGTCAACCTCAGGAAAGACCAGCTCACATCAATGGACCAAGGGCAACTAGAAACTCTAATCCTTTTAAACGTCTTTGGCTTGCATGACACAGGAGATCACAACATACTTATAGAAAGTCTTGCAATATGGAATGGGGTCACAATTGTTCCTCTGAAGGCATTCTAGGTTTGCTATGTTTCATGCAGCCAATCAGCATACTTTTAATTTTCCAAGAACAAACTCACAAAGCAGGAGTTTGTCTTTGAAAAACAAAACTCTAATGTTCCTTACAAACTTAGAGTTTTGTCCCAGAGCCTGTAGATAATTTTTTCTGTTCAGGTTGAACAGACTTTTCCTGGAACTACCGAACAGAACAAAAAGTACATCAGAACTGTTCCCCTTAATAGAGTGGATTGTCCAATGGCCTCATATTTGTTGGGTCATCAGTGTAAGGTTTCCACCCGAATAGCCAGCAAGATTGTGCTGCCAGCAGAAACATGTCAGTCCGCCTGACCCTAAATACAGTGAGCGGACTGTAAGTTAGATGTGCAAATGACTCCTCCTCATTTGTGGCTGAGTAACCTGTCCACCAAAATCTAAATGACTGCTCATATTCATGTAATTGTGGACAGTACCACAGACTCCATCCTTTCCTATGGCCAACAGAGATGATAATAACCCTTTCTTATCACTTGCTTAGAAAGTCAAAAACCTTGGATCTAGATAGAATCCAATCTCTCATTCACTCAGCAAATCAGACCTAAATTGAAACCCAAACCACCAAATCATCATAATGAGAAGATTAGAAGAGTGCTTCCAGATAAAGAACCATATTGAACTGACCTGGTACCTTTTTCTTTCTCGGCTAGACTACTGTAGCATAATCTGTGCAGTGCACTGTTAAGTTGAGACATACACTGGTAAGTTTCCACTGTTCTTTATTCCTTAAAGTAGGGAACCACCAACTCCAGCTGCCAGCCTGCTTGAATCTCCTGGTAGTAACTGTCTCACACGAGACGCTACCATGGAGATGGAATCCCTGACACATGCAGCTCTAGAATAAAAATAACACATCCCCCTTACTGAATATTAAAAAAGAAAAGAAAGAAAAGAAGAAAAGAGAATAGGCATGGAAATAAGAAAATGCACTAACAAATACATGGCATAAATAATTCAAAGCATCATACGTAACATCAATACATCTCATAGTCTTCAAAACGTTTTGGAGGACAACAAGACCTTGGAGAAGGACCTCGTGAATGAAAGGTTGGAGCTGGCACATAATCTGAACATGATGGGAACAAGGATTTATCACCTTCAAATCTTACCAAACGAGACATACTCCACTTGCCACCATTATGCACTGTAACTACATTCTTGTAGACAGAAGTGATGACAAAAGGGCCCATAAACTCACTGATACCCTTCTTATGCCAACGTGGTTTTTTGACAAGTACCCAATCACCCACCATCCATGTTCTGACTTTGGTAGAATTCTTAAAGTCAAACCTGTCCTTGTACCTTGCTTGATAAGACTTAACTTTAGCATCCACCTCCTCCTTATCCAAACCGGAACCCTCAATGAGAGGCAACCAAGCAGGATTGAGTTTTGACAAAGCAACTCTCCCTCTCAATATTTGAAAAGGAGATTTCTGTAACACCGCATTGAGAGCAGTGCGATGGGCCCACCAGGTGTCTCTCAAGACACTCTTGAGGGAAACTTTTCTCTCAACAGCCCTCTGCACACATGCCTTTACTACCCTGTTCATTCGTTCCGCAAGTCCATTTGCCTGTGGTGCATAAAGCGCAGTTTTTGATGAGTGATTCCATAATCCCTCAAAACTCCTGCATCTCTTCCGAGATGAACTGCACCCCATTATCCGTGATGAGGAACCTGGGTATGCCTTCACAAGCAAATTCATCCTTCAGGAAATCAATAACAATCCTGGTGCTGATAGAATTCACACATCTAGTAGTCACCCACTTGGAAGAGTAATCCACCAAAAGAATCACAAATCTCTCCGAAGGACCTAAAAGTTCAAAGGGACCCATAAGATCCAAACCTAGTTTAATCCAAGGCTCACGCGGAACCTCAACAGGTGACAAAGGAGCAGTACTGGTAACATGGGATTTATCACTGGAGGCATACTGACAGCATTCTTTAACAACCTCCTCAACCTGGCTATCCATCTTGGGCCACCAATACCTCTCACGTAGTCGAGATTTCGTGAGGTTTCTCCCTAAATGTCCCTCGTGAGCAAGATTCACTAGCTTATGTCTTAAGGTATCTGGAGGTACCACTCTCTCCCCCGCATGAGTTGACCTTGACATATAGTAAGCTCATTTCTAATGGACCAAAAGGGTAGTAAATCAGGATCAAATCTTTTGCTGTCAGGCCACCCTTTAACAACAAAATCTCTAACAACAGGAAGCAAGACATCTCCCAACAAAGCTTCTTCCGATTCTAGCTCTTGAATGGCAGGCTCTTTTACCCAGCAAACACTGACAGCATCACAATCCCAAGTATCATTACCAGAATCCACAGGGAGCCTAGATAAACAATCCGCTGCCTTGTTAGCAGAGCCAGGAAGATATTGCACTTGAAAGTAGTACTCTTCCAACCCCTCACTCCAACGCTTAAGTCTAGGAGTGAGCCTTTCACTCTCCGCACACGAGAAAACTTGAACTAAAGGGCGATGATCAGATCTAACTAAGAAGGGAATGCCCCAAAGGTAAAACTTAAAGTGTTTAATCGCCCAGACAATAGCCAAAGCCTCTCTTTCAATACAGGAATACTGCTGTTCTGGTTTTTTCAATGCTCTTGAGGCAAATGCAATGACTTTTTCTACACCTCCATCAACTTGAGAGAGCACCGCTCCAAGCCCACATAAACTAGCATCAGTAGTCAAGAAAGTTTTCCTCTTTGAGTCAAAGTGACCAAGTGTAGGCATCTTACTTATTGCTTGTTTAATGGAACAAAAAGCTGAAACACACTCTGGGGACCAAACAAAATGTGTGCCTTTCCTTAAAAGAGCTCTGATGGGCTCAACGGTGGAGGCAAAACCAGGAACAAACTTAGAATAAAACTCAGCAAGTCCAAGGAAGGACCTGACTTGCTCTTTGTCTGATGGGGCCGGAGCATCCACAATACTCTTAGCTAGATCCAGTTTAGGTCGGATACCCTCCCCAGAGATAACATGTCCCAGATAAGTGACAGAAGATACTCCAATTTTACATTTAACTCTATTTACAGTCAATCCATTGTCACTCAGTCTCTGTAAAGCAGTCTTCAAAATTCTGTCATGTTCCAAATCATCCTTCCCATAGACTAAAATGTCATCCTGGAAGAACATGACATTGGGAATATCCCCCAGAACCACCTTCATAATACGTTGAAAACAGGCAGCCGCAGAGGCTAATCCGAATAGCATTCTGACAAAACGGAAGGCCCCCAGTGGTGTCACAAAAGATGTTAAGTGCTTAGACTCAGGATGGAGGGGCACCTGGTGATAGGCAGAGGACAAGTCTAATACGCTGAAAATCTTGGCACCATCAAGCATATTGATTGACTCAGAGATATTTGGTAAGGGTTGGCGGTCAACCCATATCCACTTATTTAGACTCCTCAAGTCCACACACATCCTAATGCTTTTCCCACCATCCTTAGGGGCCAAAACCACTGGGGCCAACCATTCAGAGGATTCAATTTCCTCTATCACACCCAAAAGTACCAGTTTCTTAAGTTCACTCCTGAGCGGTTCAAGCATCATGTTGGGAACCTTTCTAACCTTATGTACCACAGGTGTTGCATTTCGTTTGAGTACAATACGGTGTTCAAAGTTTTTGAGAAGACCAAGATTGTCAGAGAAGACTTGAGGGAACTCTTCGAAAAACTTGTTAGAAATTGCTAATTGGTCAACCAGCATGACTTGCTCCGATGGAAATCTAGCATTAGGGTTGAGAATTATTCCCAAATCTCTCTGATGCCTCCAGCCTAGAAGATTATCACCTCGTTTGGTGACATAAATCTTCCCAATAGTCTCTCTTCCTTTGAAATTAATTTTCATGATGGCAAATCCAATTACATCAATATGTGACCCACCATAACTAACTGGTCTGATGTCAGGGGCTGCAAGTTGGATTTCAGGAAAAGTCTTGTCCCACAGTTCATTGCCCAACATCGTAAAAGGAGAACCAGAGTCTGCCAAAACCACAATTAACTTGTCACCAATCATCATCTCACACTCTGGCATAGTGATGAGATCAGCATCAACCATTCCATCACCTCGCACACTCAGCATGACAGATCTCGAGGTATCACAAGTTTCAACATTCTCAACAATGCGCACTCTGCCACCGCCACCGCTACCGGACTTGCATACTCTGGCATAGTGACCCTTAATTCCACACTTGTGGCAGGTTGTGCTTCTTGCATAGCAATTAGGGTAATTGGAGGAGTGATTGGTGCTACCACATCTGTAGCATTTTATCCTTGAAAAATCCGTGGATGGTTTGGCCTTGACTCCACGCATATTTTTAGAGACGCTGTCAATAGTGTCATGAGGGGTCTCCTTTTGAGTCAATTCATGAATACTACTTGGAGTTGGAGCACTATCAGTTAGTGCTTTATGGATCTTCATCTCTTTAACCCAACCTGAGGTATTTTCCATCCCTTCTACAATGGCTACAGCCTCCTTGAGAGAAGGATTTTTAGACAAAAGCTTCTCTTGTACTCTTTGACTGTTAGTGCACCTGACTAACTGATCACGTATTAATGAGTCAGTAAGATCCCCAAACTCACAGGTGCAAGCAAGTGTTTTCAGAGAAGCTATATAATTTCCAATTTTCTCATTAGGTTCTTGTATCCTCATAAAAAACTTGTGTCTTTCTAACACGACATTGATGCGTGGACCAAAGTACATCTCCAACATTTTTATAGACATCTCAAATACATCACCATCTCCTTCACCAACAGGAATTACGTCAATACTCTCATAGACATTGCGTCCTTCTACACCAAGGTTATGAAGGAGAATGGCTTGTCTCCTATGAGCTGAAAACTTTTCACCACCGATGGCTACTAAATACGAATCAAAAAGTAGTCTCCACCTTTTCCATGACAATAGTGGTTCACCCTTTTCACAAAGAAAGATTCATTGTGGTAGCAGCCATGGAAGCTTAGGTGTAAATAGTTCAGGAAGTCAAGAGTACGGACCAGCGTAGTAAAAATAATTACTAAAGTGTGATCATAAATGTCAGAGATGCCATGCAAAGTCAAATAAGACAACCTTGGGGAAAATAAATATTTCAAATGCGAAGCAGAATCAAATACAGGCTTAAAAAAAAAATCAAGGAGCGTAGGCATAGGCAGCTTCTTAAAGTCAAAAACAAAGCAAATGAAGCAGTACCTGTAATACCCTCGAAAATGAAAAAAAATGATGTAAAACGCTTCAATTTTGCTTCGATATTGTTTCCTGAAACAGACTCAGCTGAAGCGTCCGTTGTGTCGGCTTAGCGGTGATCGTGCTGCGCGGTGAAACGTTGTCATGGAGACACGACAACAAAGATGGCCGCATGTAGCGCACGTTACGTTGCGTGCGTATGACGTGGTTGAGCTGGTGAGATCTGTGCGCATGAGCAAACACACGGGCCAGCGTCAGCGTCGCGAGAAGCAACTGTCGAGGGAAAAAAAAAGGCTAAATAACTCAAAATTGCCTAAATCCACTGTGGAATCCCTCAGAGAGTCAGGAAACGCGGGAGAGTTGAATCGAGAATCTTTTGAAGATGCCACTTCACTGGTCTCAGGACTGCTGTCGATGAGGAGAAGATGGCAATTCGTGGGTTCAGAAGAAAGGGAGAGTTGGTGGCAGGCTTGTCCCTCGCAAGCTTCCTTCGTCGCCAGTGTTGAGTTGAGACATACACTGGTAAGTTTCCACTGTTCTTTATTCCTTAAAGTAGGGAACCACCAACTCCAGCTGCCAGCCTGCTTGAATCTCCTGGTAGTAACTGTCTCACACGAGACGCTACCATAGAGATGGAATCCCTGACACATGCAGCTCTAGAATAAACATAACACGCACCTAAGAAACAAATATATAAGCATCAGAGAAAACAGAACTAAGTAGCCAACCTCTTCTGCAAATCTAAATATTTTGACCACATCACCTCCTAGTGGACTAGAGGATCAAACTCAAGATGCTGGGCATCATCTTAAGAGTCCACAGTGATATGGGCCAGGAATGCTTGTAATGGATAGCCCACTACTACACTCCTGGATGCAACCTAGGATCCAGGGAGGCAAACTTGATTTCGTCTCCCTAAGATAATATCAAGACATATGTAGGCAAAAGCAGTGTTATAAGGACTTAGAACTTATAACGCTGCACAATATCAGTCCCCATTTGATATAGATATTTGGTGAAAGCTGGCACCATTCAATACCCCATTTTTTTGTTTTTATTTAACATTTTGTTTATCACAAACTTTACATTTACAAAGCAAGTGAATAGGCTCAAATATTTTAGTTTCTTTCCACTGTTTAAAATCTTTAACATTGTGAACATTCCTGTTGCCATTTATTGCTAACAGTAAACTACAAACTGTGGAAATCGCTCTTGCCTGCCTTTACCCGCTGATTCTTCATTGAGTGAGCGGGACGCTCTGTTGCTGTTGCCCCCCGGGTGTGGTGAAGTAATCAGTAATAACCCCTTTTCTCACCTTATGGTGGTCAGCCCGTCTATACTGTCCTGCACACCAGTTCTCTTCCCAGTAGGGGGGTCTCCATTTTAGAAATACTCTCAGCATTCTCCTCAGGGCCATGTGATTCATACCCAGGATTTCTCAGTAGAGAAGGGAAATGTGTCCCAATCCAAAATGGCTGCCACTGTTTAGGTTGTGCTTTAGATCCCAATCATTCATGAGGATTGTTTAGCTGATGCCATTTTCTGTTTTCAGCAGATAAAAGGAGGAAAGGCACTCCACTTTTAGCGTCAAAATGCTTTGAGGGATTTCCTTAATTTTGTTCCACGCTGCTGGATATTTTCTTCCGCATATCAGTGTTATCTCCAGCACCAGTCTCTCCTGAGGTCAGCATCATCCATTTCCTTCCTTTTGACCTTTCCTTCACCCAAGATTCTACTGCTTCCTGCTGCTCCATTTCCAGCCTGGAGGTTTTTCCCTTGGGGTTTTTCCTCCTTTGGGTCTTCTTCTGGAGGACACTTTCCTGCTAGATGCTTCCAAGTGTTGGCAGCAACATGACTAACAGAAGGGGGTCACCCTTATCTCTGGCATGTCTGAGGCAGTGGAGACCTGGGCATCCAGATCCAGATCCAAGGGTAGCCTAAGAAATTCAACAAGACGCCTGAGTTGTGACAATAAACAGTAATTTCAGAGCTGGTGTTGGACATAATGTTTTGTTATTCACATGTCACTTAAACTTGATATTACTGAGTTATAGCAATAGAACTGTATTCCCCTGTCAATATGCCTGCCCTTAATGTGATAAGACATGGCTTAATGGTGAAGGATAAAGGGCAGATGAAAGGAGTTAGGGGCATATTATCAAGGGCCATTTCGCCGCTTTTTTGGCTTTAAAAGCCAAAAAAGCGGCGAAAATGACATCGCCCTATCTACAAGGGGATGCTAACATGCATTAGCGCATGTTAGCACCCGTTTTCCCGACGCCTCGCTTTGCATCTCTAATGAGATGCAAAGTGGGCGTCACTGAGCAGTACTCCTTGTAAATTATCGCTGATGTGCACATCGCGATATTTACAAGGAGGCCCACGCATTTTTGCAGACGTTAGCTTTTGGCGAAAACCGCAGTTTTCGCCAAAAACTAACGTCTGCAAAAATGCTGATTTAGGTATACTTACCATTGGGGGTGGATTATGCTGATACGACCACAGGGTCGTATCAGCAAGGTTATCGCCGTTTTCCATGGAACATCGCTGAAAAACCAGCGATGTTCCATGGAAAACACCGCTATTGCTGGAAAATTATCGCCATTGCGCTATGCGTTGTTGATACAGCGATAGCATGGCGATAATTGCCAGCGATAGCCGGCGATAAATAATTTCTCGCTAAGAGCGGCCAGCGATAATTATCGCTGCCGCTTGATAATATGCCCCTTAGTTCTGCATCGCACCCATGTTTTTTTAAACACTTGCTTTACTATTTTACTTGCATACCATTAACAAAACAGGTCCATCAAGCCATAGTGCATGGTTATGTAATCTTACAGAGAGTTAATGTACAATATTGCCAGATAACTGCGATATATACCTTCAAATTCATTACCCTACGTATAAGGATAAAAGTCTCTGAAGACCTGTGCAGCCCTGCCATCCCCTTTGCATTTGCTTTTCTCCCTGTAGGCTCCACTGATTTATAGGTCGAGCATCAGCGTGCTAACGCTGTCTACAAGACCTGCTGTAATTACTCCACAGGTGTGAAATTACAGCTGCTGCTTGCCATTGGCTGACAATTCCATTGCTGCTCCTTTTGGCCGGTGATCCCGATACATCACTTCCGTTTTTAAACCAGGAGCACCGGCCAATTACAGTTTTCTTACACTGTAGGTTTTACCTATTTATTTATGGACTATTTTATTTTTCTTACAAGCGCCTCATTCCACGCTTTACCTTTAATGGCAGCAGTGGCACTTTCTTTAGACGCGGCTCGTCTAAAGAAAAGTGCGCGGACGTTATTAAAGTGAAAGCATGGAATGGGGCGCTTTTACAAAAAAAAAAGTATTTGTTTGTGAAGTTGAAAACCCAATGCTTTTTTTTGTAAAAACACCCCATGCTGCGCTTTCACTTTACTGGAGGCTGCGCCCCTTTCTTTAAACAAGACCCGTATAAAGAAAGGTGCGCGGCCGCCATTAAAGTGAAAGCGCGGCATGGGGCACTTTTACAAAACAAGCATTTGCAATTTAATAGATCTCGCATTACTAAAAGTTTGAGCTACTGGCGTTGTCAATAATAATGCAACACCAATAGCTCAAACTTTCTGTAATGCGAGACCTATTGAATTGCAAACGCTTGTTTGCTTTTGGTTACAGTTTGTGTGGCCCTGATTCTATAGGAATGCCTCAAACCTCTAATTTTGTGTTCTTCAGGATCACCCTTTAATGTCCTTTAAGGTGGGCAGACCCTTCACTGGTCTCCCCACTATGTAATGTAGAAAGGTTAAAGCCCCTCGACATCTTCTGCAAAGGTCCTAGTGGCAGCATTTAAAGCTTTTAGTATATATGAGTTATGCCCAAAGGTGATGCCTTATAGCCTCTTCCTGTAAATTTAGCTAAATTACTTGGGCTTAACAGGGGCTACCTTGTGTGTGTTTTTTGTGTGACTGAAATGTTTGTTAACATTTAATGCATAATTTTCAAATATTGATTGCGGGCTTCTGAACATGTGCACATGTAAAGTGCTTAGCTGATTGCAAACACCTTCATGTTTCTAAGAATTATGGTTGTAATATGGAGGGCGGATGCTGCCTACATAGGACAAGGGCAGCCTCATATCCCACTTTTTCTTTCTTTCTTGCTCTTCCCACTTATTTTTTCTCTCCTGGTATTTTTGTCAGCCTCAGGCGAATACACACATTTTCCTGCCAGATCAATCTCATGCAGGTTTTACCTGGCGAGCTGGCAATGGGCTCCATGACTGCATCATGGGCCGTAGACAAGTAGTACCCTTCCTAGAAAACCCTCTAATGAGAATTAACTCTACCCCAACCTTGTTGTTTTAGATTTTGAACTTTTCTGCAATGCACAGACAGTGGTTGGCAGTGGGAAACCCACCAGCTGCCAGGACTTAGAAATAGTGCTTCTGCCTATCATATTGAACACCAATATGAACATAAACCTGTTTGGGTCCAGCTGCTGATTGTGTGTTCAAATTGTGGAGGTACTGCCCATTACCTCTTGGCTGTGATCAAGTCTGAAGGCTCTCCTGAAGCTCCCCTGGCCTGGTCTGCTGCTGACGCTACTTGGCTACACACTGTCAGCTAGCCCAAAGAGCCCAGATACGAGGACACTGCACCTTGAAGCACTTCCTAGTGCTCACCGTGGTCCAAGCATGGATTACACCTGCAAGTGCAGGTGAGCAGAGTGATAACTCTTTTGTGTCGAGCTCAACTCCCCTGTACTGAGATTTAATGTTTGGTTCTTCTTTAAGCTTTGTTGGAGGTCCAGCATCCGTTTGGCCTGCTTACTTATTGTCCTTGAGTGCTTGTATACCATTGTTGTAGGTCTGCTTGCTATTACCCCTCCTCCCTTCGTCATAGTGGATGGTTCACTGCTGCTGAGCAGCAGCAACCAAAAGCAGTCCTGGCACAAATTATGCAAACGCTTTCTCCTCGCCCATTTCCTGCTCTCTCTCTGTGTCTTTCTTCTCTCTCTTTCCCCTATTCCCCCGAAAGCACCTGTTGTGGCAGATGAAATTAACCTGGGAGAAGTGGAGAAAATAGCAGAGGTGCCAGCAGCAGCCCTCTTCCTTAATAAACAGTCTCAAAAGGCTCCAGGCCACCAGGGAAATGCCTAATGGAATAAATGTGCACTCAGGCGCTGGACCCATTGCCTGTGGGGTTTCAGGCCACTAGATGTATCCATCAAGTCCGCAACTTGGGATTTATTATCGATGACAAATTATCGATGAAACAGCAGGCGGTGAAGGTGGCAGCCACTTGCTTTACCATTTTGAAATGGTTGAAAAAAATCATCTGGATGCTCCCCAGCCCTACCCAAAAGACCGTAGTCCAGGTGCTTGTGACCTCCAGACTGGATTACGGGAACATCCTCTATTTGGGGGCTAATAAGGATGTAATACGGAAGCTTCAGGTGGTTCAAAATTCAGCCGCAAGATTGCTTTGCCAGATTCCTAAAACATCTTCTACCTCTAGCGCCCTGAGAGATTTGCATTGGCTTAGGGTCGAAAGCCGTACCAAGTTTAAAGCCTTGGTCTATATGTTCAAGATCAAGGCCGGCACTGCTCCTCAATATCTGCAAAATCTTGTTCATCCCTATCAACCCTCCCGTCTGTTATGCTCCACTACCCAGGGAAAATTCTCGGTTCCCAGAGTCAAACTTACAAGGACGGGAGGTCGCTCGTTTGCTTACTTGGGTCCATCCCTGTGGAACTCTCTCCCCATAGCGCTCCGCAGTGAAACAATATATGCGAACTTTCGTAAACTTTTAAAAACTTGGTTGTTTAATAAATAATCTTCACTTTTCTGCTCCTCTCTGTTCCTTCAGGCCAGCGCTGGGAAACCCTTGTTGGGTAGCTGTGCGCCTTATAAAATCAACCTAACAATAACAATGTCCCCATTTTAAGGGATGTACACCAATTGCCCCTAACAAGGACACAGGCTTATCTTCCTTGCTATACTACCTCACTTTCCCTAACTCAGGGACACTGCTCATTTCACGTCCAGGTCACTGAACACTGTGTTCAGAAATGCCACCGTGATTCCTTTGCCTCGCCTTCTTTTTGGTTTTTTGAGATCAGAAGAATCCTGAATAGCAATGGTTTCCCAACCAATACAAAGAAGCTCTATTGTAGTGAGAAGATTGTGATCCTCCATTTTAGTTTTATGATCACGGTTGTTATAATGTTTATAGCCAGGGACCATGCTTTTATCACAGTAATGTGCTGCATTCCATTTTCATTGTGCCTTGCACACTTTTTACCTTCTGACCACCATCTTTCCTTGAACTTTCTTGGTATATTTTGTGGTATTATTAAAGTGCACATTCCCATCTTAATCATGATAATTGTGCTGTACTGTAACTTGACTTAGCCTACATCATCTCTTTTGATATAGGCCGAATTGTGTTGTACTCTCCCTCATTTCAACATACATCATCTCTTTTGAGCCATGCCTTGACTGCTTGTACACATGTACCCAGTGAGTCAACGAAGCATGGATAGGCCAGTCCTCCACCACATTCCTCTTGCCTAATGGAGAACAGCCTCTCTTTTACCTTTAATAGTGTTTGGTTGGCCCTTCCACAACAAAGACCAGGGAAGGCGCCTGACACTATGCAAGGAGGGACAAATCCCCTAATCTCAGTATCCTTGGAAATCTGCATATTAATCACGAGGAATTGAATTCAGACTTGTCCCTTGTTTACCATCCCCAACCTGAGAAGCCATCATCTTCAAATGTAACCTCATTATCTCCCATGCCCTAAGCTGGGAAGTGCTCACAAGGTGACTTTACAAAACATCTAAATAAATAAATAAATACATAAATAAAATCTGCTTTGCAGCTTTCAGTGCATACCTAAAATATAGTGTTATGAAATTGACTCATGGAATCTGCATCGTAGAATCTTCTGTTTATGGAGTTATCTGTTCAATTTTTGTTTGCTTTGTTTCCCAAATTGCACCACCACCCAATATTCAGTGTTAGAAATCTCTAGGCCTGGAGTCTCCAACCTTTTCGGCAATAAGAGCTACTTTTGTTTAATGAAAATTATTGTGAGCTACTATTATTAGTGTTGTAATAGTGACCGTATCAGACAAGATTACCTCAGTGGCCTCTCTAAGATGAAAATCACTTCACCAGAAGAGATGAATACCCTCAATCTCACCTTGAGAAAAATGCAACACTGGCTGACTCAAAATCACCTCAAACTCAATGCCCTAAAAACGGAATTCTTATTGGTCTTGCCACTCTCCATTGCCCCTTATCTCAAAGACTGGCTTCCACATCTTACTGTTTTTAACTGCACCCCACACATCGTTGACTCTGTTAAATCTCTAGGTATAACCTTGGACAAAGCCCTCTCCATGCAAAAACACATCAGTGCTGCCACCAAGGGTGCTAACCATCAGTTGCATCTTCTTAGGAGACTAAGGGCCATATGTATCAAGCCTTTTTCCCGTTTGCAAACGGGCAGATTCTCAGAATCGGCCCGTTTGCGAATTGGAAAAAGCCTTTTGGGATGTATCATCCCAAAAGGCCATCGCAAAATAGAGTATTGCAAAATTTGCGATTCTCTATTTTGCGAATGGAATTAAGGAATTGCAAATTGTGATTCCTTAAATGCAATTCTGGAAGTACCAGATTTGCTATTTGGCCTTAAGGAATTGCAAATTACCACCAACTTCAAGTTGGTGGTAATTTGCGATTTTCCTTAGAAAAGCACTTTTTTGATTTTTTAAAAGTGCCATATGTCACACATACATGCCCTTAGGGCATGTATGTGCGCAAATGTGCACACATGCATATTTCAGGGTGCAACAGGGTGTCCTTTTGGCACCCTTGCAACCCTGAAATTGCATTCTCAATTTGCGATTCTCTAATTGGTAATCGCAAATTGAGAATGTCTTCCCATTCATTCCTATGGGCTTCCTAGCCCATAGGAATGAATGGGAAGATATTCCTTATTTGCGAATCTCAATTTGCGATTCGCAAATAAGGAATATGTAGGATTCGCAAACTTTTTAGCAAATCCTACATACATTGCATTTTGCGTTTCTCTAATTGCGATTCGCTAAAAATCGCAATTTGAGAATCGCAAAACTCTTTTTTGATACATATGGCCCTTAAACATTTCCTCCCCCCCCCCGAAGACCTCAAAACAGTGGTTCAAGCTCTTGTACTACCGAAACTAGACTGTGGTAAATCTACCCTTGAGGGCCTCCCGAAAACATCACTTGCCCGCTGAAGGCCACACTGAATGCAGCAGCTCGGCTCATCACAGGATCAAAAAAAAGGAGATCACATCGCCCTGGACCTTCAATCTCTGAATTGGGTACCCTATGGGGCTAGGCTCCAATTCAAAATTGCATGTATGACTCTTAAAGGTTTGCACCACAATAACCTTTCCTATTTGGCCCAGAAACTGACCCTCTCAGGTGGAAACAAAAGAACAAGCTCCTACTATTAAAGCCGCAAAATAAAAAAAAAAAAAGGAAACATACAATCGATCCTTCTTCGGAACTGCTCCCAGATTCTGGAACGCTCTCCCTCCCGAGATCAGATGCAGCCCTTCCACATCTCTCTTCAAGAAAGAAGTAAAAATTCTATTATCCAACAAATTTACCACCCACTTGCCTCCTTCTCTTCGTGATGCCCCCCCGCGTCTTGCATTGTTCTCTCTCCTAAGTCTCTCCTTCATTCACACTGTGTTCCCCCACCTTCGGACTCTGCTCAGACTGGGAATTATGTTAGACTATGTCTTCTTATCTCTCTTCAACCCTTAGTGCATGCAAATATTGTTTTCCATGATATATGTCATGTTATGTATAATAGATCAGTCTGTACTATATTGCTATTATTATTTGTCTGTTTTGCTTGTCCTGTAAAGCGCTCTGTTACCCAAAAGGGTCTTGTTCATGCTATAAACACTTAACGTGGCTTAACGATGCCTTGTAAATAAGGCACCCTTTCATGCTGTACTCAGCGTGAAAGGGGAGGGCAATGGGTGTTGCAGTGGACGTTCCACAGCAACACCCGTTGATTTTGATGCTGCCTCCTATTTACAATGCGATACCAAAGGGGATGATGGACGGAGCGCTTGAGCAAATCAAACACTCACCCCCAGTCAAGTGATCTGGGTTTAATCCATCATCATTCTTTAGCTCACTCCACCACCCCAGTTCAGACATGGCCATATGCAAATCAGTCTGACCCTGTGCCTCATGGGAACAGTCCAGCCCGAACTGCCAAGCCATGTCTTCCCTGGACCGGAAACAAGCATCCTGGGACCGGTTTCTGGCTATTCAGCCGTCATCAGCCAGGCTAGCTTGAATCCAGTGGCAAAGTGAGCAAGGGACCCACGTCTGGGCATACCCTGCCAACTTAGGGCGAACAAAGCGATACCAAAGGGGATGATGGACGGAGGGCTTAAGCAAATCAAACACTCACCCCCAGTCAACTGATCTGGGTTTAATCCATCATCATTCTTTAGCTCACTCCACCACTCCAGTTCAGACATGGCCATATGCAAATCAGTCTGACCCTGTGCCTCATGGGAACAGTCCAGCCCGAACTGCCAAGCCATGTCTTCCCTGGACCGGAAACAAGCATCCTGGGACCGGTTTCTGGCTATTCAGCCATCATCAGCCAGGCTAGCTTGAATCCAGTGGCAAAGTGAGCAAGGGACCCACGTCTGGGCATACCCTGCCAACTTAGGGCGAACAAAGCGATACCAAAGGGGATGATGGACGGAACGCTTGAGCAAATCAAACACTCACCCACAGTCAACTGATGTGGGTTTAATCCATCATCATTCTTTAGCTCACTCCACCACCCCAGTTCAGACATGGCCATATGCAAATCAGTCTGACCCTGGGCCTCATGGGAACAGTCCAGCCCAAACTGCCAAGCCATGTCTTCCCTGGACCGGAAACAAGCATCCTGGGACCGGTTTCTGGCTATTCAGCCGTCATCAGCCAGGCTAGCATGAATCCAGTGGCAAAGTGAGCAAGGGACCCACGTCTGGGCATACCCTGCCAACTTAGGGCGAACAAAGCGATACCAAAGGGGATGATAGACGGAGCGCTTGAGCAAATCAAACACCCCCAGACAACTGATCTGGGTTTAATCCATCATCATTCTTTAGCTCACTCCACCACCCCAGTTCAGACATGGCCATATGCAAATCAGTCTGACCCTGTGCCTCATGGGAACAGTCCAGCCCGAACTGCCAAGCCATGTCTTCCCTGGACCGGAAACAAGCATCCTGGGACCAGTTTCTGGCTATTCAGCCGTCATCAGCCAGGCTAGCTTGAATCCAGTGGCAAAGTGAGCAAGGGACCCACGTCTGGGCATACCCTGCCAACTTAGGGCAAACAAAGCGATACCAAAGGGGATGATGGACGGAGCGCTTGAGCAAATCAAACACTCACCCCCAGTCAACTGATCTGGGTTTAATCCATAATCATTCTTTAGCTCACTCCACCACCCCAGTTCAGACATGGCCATATGCAAATCAGTCTGACCCTGTGCCTCATGGGAACAGTCCAGCCCGAACTGCCAAGCCATGTCTTCCCTGGACCGGAAACAAGCATCCTGGGACCGGTTTCTGGCTATTCAGCCGTCATCAGCCAGGCTAGCTTGAATCCAGAGGCAAAGTGAGCAAGGGACCCACGTCTGGTCATACCCTGCCAACTTAGGGCGAACAAAGCGATACCAAAGGGGATGATGGACGGAGCGCTTGAGCAAATCAAACACTCACCCCCAGTCAACTGATCTGGGTTTAATCCATCATCATTCTTTAGCTCACTCCACCACCCCAGTTCAGACATGGCCATATGCAAATCAGTCTGATCCTGTGCCTCATGGGAACAGTCCAGCCCGAACTGCCAAGCCATGTCTTCCCTGGACCAGAAACAAGCATCCTGGGACCGGTTTCTGGCTATTCAGCCGTCATCAGCCAGGCTAGCTTGAATCCAGTGGCAAAGTGAGCAAGGGACCCACGTCTGGGCATACCCTGCCAACTTAGGGCGAACAAAGCGATACCAAAGGGGATGATGGACGGAGCGCTTGAGCAAATCAAACACTCACCCCCAGTCAACTGATCTGGGTATAATCCATCATCATTCTTTAGCTCACTCCACCACCCCAGTTCAGACATGGCCATATGCAAATCAGTCTGACCCTGTGCCTCATGGGAACAGTCCAGCCCGAACTGCCAAGCCATGTCTTCCCTGGACCGGAAACAAGCATCCTGGGACCGGTTTCTGGCTATTCAGCCGTCATCAGCCAGGCTAGCTTGAATCCAGTGGCAAAGTGAGCAAGGGACCCACGTCTGGGCATACCCTGCCAACTTAGGGCGAACAAAGCGATACCAAAGGGGATGATGGACGGAGCGCTTGAGCAAATCAAACACTCACCCCCAGTCAACTGATCTGGGTTTAATCCATCATCATTCTTTAGCTCACTCCACCACCCCAGTTCAGACATGGCCATATGCAAATCAGTCTGACCCTGTGCCTCATGGGAACAGTCCAGCCCGAACTGCCAAGCCATGTCTTCCCTGGACCGGAAACAAGCATCCTGGGACCGGTTTCTGGCTATTCAGCCGTCATCAGCCAGGCTAGCTTGAATCCAGTGGCAAAGTGAGCAAGGGACCCACGTCTGGGCATACCCTGCCAACTTAGGGCGAACAAAGCGATACCAAAGGGGATGATGGACGGAGCGCTTGAGCAAATCAAACACTCACCCCCAGTCGAATCACTGACAAAATATCGAAAGACATATTATCGAGCTACAATTATATCGATACAAAATTATCGATAACATTAATATCGACATCATATACCTATTTAAATAATTACAAAAATATCGAGGATACAATATCGAAGTACATAAATATCTATTTCACAAATATCGCTAACATACTTATCAAAATTCTAAAATATCGAACTTCATTAAAATACATTAACTAGGTAAAAAATATCGTACACAAAAATATCGACAACACTAATATCGTAAAATTAAATATATCGACTATATAAAACTATAATAAATATAAAAATAAAACTACATAAAATTAATTAAATTACTACAAACACAATACTAAATTAATAAATGACAATAACTATTTTACTAGACTAAAAATTAATTAACACAGCAATAAGATTACTAAAATATTACTACATTAAACATTAAAAATATTAAATATTACTATTACAATTCAATTTTATAATATAATACATAACAAATGCTATTTAAAAATATATAGAAAATTATACATAACTTACTACTAATTAGCGTTTTCCTTATTTGGAAACTAACTACCAAAACAGTTTTAAAAAATACAAATAAACCAATAGAAAAACTGCAAATTCAAACTAACCAATAAAATCGAAATTACAACATCCAACACACTATATAAACAGTTAAACTTCATTCCTATTCCACACCCAAAAGAAAGAAAACTAAAGAAGGAGAAACTCTACAAGAATTCAACTTCAGATAAAAGAAGATCAACATATACCAAAAAATTAACTCTATCAAAAGTAAGTAAACTAAATTAAAAGAAATAATACTAAAAGTAAAAAACTTTTATAAATAATATACATAACCTATAAAGTAATAAATGTCTTCTTTCTATTTTATTTTACCACTACAGGAAACTCTAGAGCATGGGTACTCACAAACTTTCTCCCGGGGGCCAAATTTACAGTGTGGTTTGTGGCCGAGGGCCGCACCGGTGGGGGCGGGGTCAGTGGGTGAGGGGGCGGGGCTAGAGCAAAAAAAAAAAACTGTGACCATGAGGTTGAACAAAGGCCCCTGCAACGGATGCCTTCGTCCACTGAGCCACCAGACCCTGCATACACACATCTCTCTCTCTCTCTCTCTCCCTCTCTCTCTCCCTCCCTCTCTCTCTGTCTCCCTCCCTCTATCTCTCTCCCTCTCTCTCTCCCTCTGTCTCACTCACTGTCTGTCTCCCTCTCTCCCTCCCTCCCTCCCTCTCTCTCCCTCCCTCTCCCTCCCTCTCTCTCTCTCTCTCCCTCTCTCTCCCTCTGTCTCCCTCCCTCTGTCTCCCTCTCTCTCCCTCTGTCTCCCTCCCTCTGTCTCCCTCTCTCTCCCTCTCTCCGTCTGTCTCCCTCTGTCTGTCTTCCTCCCTCTCTCTCTCTGTCTCCCTCCCTCGCTCTCTCTCTCTCCCTCCCTCTCTCTATCTCTCTCCCTCTCTCTCTCTCTCTCTCTCTCTGTCTCCCTCTGTCTCCCTCTCTCTCTCCCTCTCTCTCCCTCTCTCTCCCCTCTGTCTCCCTCTCTCTCCCTCTCTCTCCCTCCCTCTCTCTGTCTCCCTCCCTCTCTCTGTCTCCCTCCCTCTGTCTCCCTCTCTGTCTCCCTCCTCTGTCTCCCTCTCTGTCTCCCTCTCTCTGTCTCCCTCTGTCTCCCTCTCTCTGTCTCCCTCTCTGTCTCCCTCTTTCTGTCTCCCTCCCTCTTTCTGTCTCCCTCCCTCTTTCTGTCTCCCTCCCTCTCTCTGTCTCCCTCCCTCTGTCTCCCTCCCTCTCTCTGTCTCCCTCTCCCTCCCTCCCTCTCCCTCCCTCCCTCTCCCTGTCTCCCTCCGTCTGTCGCCCTCCGTCTGTCGCCCTCCGTCTGTCGCCCTCCGTCTGTCGCCCTCCGTCTGTCGCCCTCTGTCTGTCGCCCTCCTCCCTCTGTCTGTCTCCCTCTCTCTGTCTCCCTCTCTCTCTGTCTCCCTCTGTCTGTCTCTCTCCCTCTGTCTCTCTCCCTCTCTCTGTCTCCCTCTCTCTCTCTCCCTCTCTCTCTGTCTCCCTCTCTCTCTGTCTCCCTCTCTCTCTGTCTCCCTCTCTCTCCGTCTCCCTCTGTCTCCCTCTCCCTCTGTCTCCCTCTCCCTCTGTCTCCCTCTCCATCTCTCTGCCACTCTGTCTCTGTCTGTCTCTGCCTCTATCTGTCTGTCTGTCTGTCTGTCCCTGTCCCTGTCTCTGCCTCTATCTGTCTCTGTCTGTCCCTGTCTCTGTCTGGCCCTGTCTCCCTCCCTCTGTCTCCCTCTCCGTCTCTCTGTCTCTGCCTCTATCTGTCTGCCCCTGTCCCTGTGTCTGCCTCTATCTGTCTCTGTCTGTCCCTGTCTCGGTCTGTCCCTGTCTCTGTCTGTCTCTGTCTGTCTCTGCCTCTATCTGTCCCTGTCTCTATCTGTCCCTGCCTCTATCTGTCCCTGCCTCTATCTGTCCCTGCCTCTATCTGTCCCTGCCTCTGTCTCTCTCTCTGTCTCTATCGCTGTCTGTCCCTGTCTGTCTCTGCCTCTGTCTCTGCCTCTGTCTGTCCCTGCCTCTATCTCTCTCTCTGTCTCTATCGCTGTCTGTCTCTGTCTGTCTCTGTCTCTATCTGTCTCTGCCTCTATCTGTCCCTGCCTCTATCTGTCCCTGCCTCTATCTCTCTCTCTGTCTCTATCGCTGTCTGTCTCTGTCTGTCTCTGTCTCGGTCTGTCTCTGCCTCTATCTGTCTCTATCTGTCTCTGCCTCTGTCTCTGTCAGTCTGTCCCTGTCTCTGCCTCTATCTGTCTCTGCCTCTATCTCTCTCTCTGTCTCTCTCTCTGTCTCTATCGCTGTCTGTCTATCTCTGTCTCTATCTCTATCTGTTTCTATCTCTATCTATCTCGGGCAGTGCACACGTACTGTGTCTACACGTCCCCGTCACCAGCCCCCCCACTCCCCCCTCTCCCTGTGTAATGTAAAAGCCAGCTCGTTTTCTCCAGGAAAAGACCACTTTCAGCTTCAGCCTCCCCCCCCTCGTGTGTGTCAGCCCGGGCTGAGACAGCTTCCCGGGCACACACAGCCGCACCCCAGTACTTCACAGGTCTTTAAAAGACCATTTACTTGTTAACGAGGCTTTGTTGTATTTCGCCTCTTCTTAGCCCCTGCATCTCCACTCTGACTATCCTGGAATCGCCCGGCCCCCATAGAGCAGAGTGAGTCCGCGCTGCAAACACAGGTACGATGTCTGCAAGGTCCGCGGGCCGCCAAGGAAGGCTTGCCGGGCCGCTGGCGGCCCGCGGGCCGTACTATGAGTACCCATGCTCTAGAGGAAACTAACAAACTAAAGAAAAGCCTCAAAAAAAGATACAACTAACAAAGTAAGTATCTACCAACAAATCTTAAACAAATATATTAAACAACAACGCAAAGTAAAAACCAATGCCCAATACCCTACCCACCCCATATAAAAAATATGTAACCAAATAATAAAACAAATGTATTTTTTTTTTCAGACAAACAAAAGACAGAAAGAACATTCCACAACTAAAGAATAAACATCGTCAAACTGAAATACATAAAGACCAACTTTGTAAGTATATTGTAAATAACTGTTTAATTGCTTAAATTAAAATACATAGAACAACATAGTTAATAACAATAATATATATTTTTCATAGATTAACCTACATCAAAATGACTGAAGGAGCCGAATTTATAACAAGCCAGAAAGGGAAAATGTTACTATGCTATATGGGATACACTTACACACAAGAAAAACAATTTGGATTAAAAGTTAACTGGAAATGCTGTAAATACTACTCTGATAAATGTTACGGGCGTGCTACAACTAGGGAAACAACAGTACTGTATACTAGAGAACATAACCACCCACCAAACGTAACAGAAATAGAAGTCAGATCTGCATTAGAAACAATAAAGGAAGCTAGTACAAGTTCTCAAAAAGCTACAAGTGTAATTTTAAAAGAACAGCTTCCCAAAATTCCTAAAACTGCTACTACACAAATGCCATCTGTAGCTTCACTAAAGAGAACTATAGCACGTACTAAAAAAATGACTACTACTTCCACCCCAATTCCTAAAACATATAGTGAAGTTATTATAAGTCCTGAACAAAGTATCACTTTAAACAAAGAACCATTTGTCATTTTTTATAATAAAAGCAATGACAAAAGATTAATAATTTTTGCAACTGCAACTAATCTATTAAAACTACAAGAATGTCAATACTGGATGATGGATGGGACTTTTACTATATGTCCCAATCCCTTTTTCCAACTGTACACAATACATGGGCTACATCAGAATTGCAATATACCATTAATTTACGCATTATTACCAAACAAACAGAACTCGACATACATGGAACAATTAAATACAATAAAACAAAAAACTAATGACTTTTCTCCACAAAAAATAATCCTAGATTTTGAACAATCAATGATTAATACTATATTAAAAACACACCCCCATACCTGCATCCAAGGCTGTTACTATCATTTTAATCAGTGCTTATGGAGACACATGCAAAAATCAGCACTAAGCATTGAATATGCAACTAATTCTTCTTTTGCATATCAAATAAAAAAATTAACAGCCCTAGCTTATGTACCTGACACAGACGTCCCAGAACATTACAACATCTTAATAGACAGCACCTTCTACAAACAAAATGAAGCAAAACTAAGTCCACTATTAGACTATTTTGAGGATACATGGGTCGGCAGACTACACAGATCTGGCCACAGAAGAAACCTTAAATTCTTAATACCCTGGTGGAACGTATACAGAAGCACATTAAACGGTGAATCCAAAACTAATAATGCAGTCGAAGGATGGCATAATACCTTCCTTCAATCAACAGGCAGAACAAAACCAACACTAGAAAAATGTATATCATGCCTACAAAAAGAACAGAGTAATCAGGAGTTCCGAATGGAACAATCCATAACTCAATTAACTCCAAAAACATCAAAACAAACTAAACAAATGCATAAATATCTAGAACAACAAGTAAAATTGTACCCTAGTACAAAGGGCCTAGAATACCTAAACATAATATCCAAGACTCTTCTTTAAAGCATTAATACAAATAAATTACAAATTACTCATCTTTCAAACAGACCATAAAAGTAAAATGTATTTATTTTATCACAAAAATAATTACTGTGTGTAACATATTTTTATTTTTTTAATAAAATATATTAACACACATTAATAATATTTGTAATAAAATAAAATACAATAATTATACTAAAAAACATTACCCACCCACAATAAATAATAATAAATAAACTTACCAGGTTTATTCCAAATGCTGTAAAATCCATTTTCTGCTAACACAATCCAAATATAAAAAAACAGTTTCCCCCAAAAAATGGAAAAATACAACTGTAGCAAAAATTAATAATCCATGTAGCAAAGGTCCATAGGAAAACCATAAAAAACCAGAAAATGTATAAAATAGTAAAAAACGCTCCAGGGAAACCGAAAAATTTAAAGAAGTGTAACAAATATATTAGTCAATAAAACTAACAAACACTTCTTTAAAAAAAAAATCGACTCCTTCCGATACGAAGAACTTCTGAAAATAAAAAGTGTCAAAACAAAAGCACATACATTCCCACCCACATAAAACAACACATAAACACTTACTAACAATAGTACTAACTTTAAATTTGATAAAAATATACATTAAACACCGTAATACTAACTCTCTAAACAGGCCTACACAACGTTAACAATACGTAAATACACCACACGTAACTATAACATATAACATTTCCGAATATAACTAATAAACATCTAACTACACTAAACAGTATCTAACTAGGTTCAAAATATATTTAAAACTTAGTTAAAACAAAGAAAACAAACCTTACCTTTAGCGACGTGAAGTGTCTCCCAACCGCGAGCTTCTCTTCAACGAAAATGACACAAAACGACATAACCCGGTTACAAAATAAAACGCCCAAAACATAATAAAAAGTTTAACAATAGAAAATTTAACTCATTTAGGGGTCCATTACGATAACCGGCGGTAAAAATACCGTTAACCGCCATAGCCTGAAAATACCGCCCGCCTGCAACATCGAAATAGCGACCGAGCTATTATGATGATGCGAAACAACCACCGCCCGCAGCGGAAAAAATAACAGAATACCGCCCGTCCACGACAGAGTCCAAGACAAACCGCCCG